>OY037018.1:21787162-22387162 GCA_955831195.1 Pilophorus perplexus | reverse complement strand
ATTGAATGTTCAACGTCGATAAATGGATCATTCCATGGAAGTTTTTTGGTCTATTTTTTCAAATATCAAAATCCACCGATGGGGCGGAGGTCGACGACTCCGATCGGCCTCAAAATGTGACATTATCCGTTTCAAGAGGTCTACATTCTAAATCCAAAATGTCCGTCCGCCGTCCGGGCCGTTTTGGGCAGTAGGAATTTTTTTTAAATCTGAAATTTTGACAAAATACTCGGTTTACCATCTAGGAGTGCCCGCAAGGTTTTCAGCCCGATCTCACGAACCCGTGGGGCGCTATGGGGCTAAAATGGGGCTACGGGAGGGTTTTTTTTTAAAGACATTCGGCTATGAGATCGAGTTAGGTGTCGTTTTCGAAGTATTTTCGGACGCAGAATCATTTTTTGGGGTCCCGGAACGATCCGATTCACTGTTGCGATCTATAGGGCTTTCATGGGACTACAAATGGAATTTTTGAAGGATCCCTAGAGGTCAAATATTTTCAAGTAAAAAACGAAAAATTTTAGAAAAACATTATTTTTGAAGAAAAAAAAAATCAAAACTTTTTTTCTAAAGCGCCGCTCTTCAGGAAGCCACACATCATTTGATTTCGCTTGATAAAATTTCACCTAACATTTAATGTTATCAATAAATCAGCTAAATTCGCTCTCGCATGTGTGACCGTTTGATAATCCGCAGGATAATTGCGCGGAATTGCGCTCAATGTGTTTCTTGGACGAAAAATTGGCTCGAGAATCCATATTCGAGAAAAAAATTAGGGGTTCCCATTTGAAATAAGAAAGTTGGGCGCAAATGCGCCTATTCGCACGAATTTCAGGGGGATCTTAACCCTCCAGTAAGAAGCTGAACGGTTCACCCAGAGGATAGAAAAAAAATCGGCTTATCACTTGAAAAGGTCCTTAATTAACCCTGCACGCTCACTTACTTATATTTTGCTCATTGAAGTTATCAACCTCAACCTTGTGACAAACCAGGAGAGTGAAATAAAGGCCTTTCGATATGTTCATATATAATTAAGCAATAAAAATGTGATTGCTTAATTATAATATATTATATGAACATTTAATGCTATGGGTTTCATAGCTCTATTGTATCCTTACTTGCGTTTTTTCTTCTTCTAAAATGTTGCAAGTAAGTTGAGAAAAGTGGTGGACTTTTGTGGAATGACCCAAATTTGTCGTATCATAAAAACGAGAAAGCTTATTTCCACGATTCAACCCTCGTTTCGTCATAGCTTCGATGTGAAGGTCAATATGGGTCTAAGAAGGGTGGAACTGATTAGAAGTGCCGAGGGAGGCGTTGTTTTGCGGCACAGTGAAAAAAGGGGGTTGCACTGGGACTTGACCCTTGTGAGGAGGCAATTTGTAGGAAACGAACTTCCCCCTTGGGGAGAAAATGGGAAAATCAGGAGGGTGAGAAAAAGAGACAGATGTACCCTTATTGGATAGCCCGGGATGCGCAGATGCAATGGCCATTATAGTTGAAGTGTCATAAATGATGAATTATGAAGGGTTTCTATGGGAAAACGTATAGTGGCTCACTGACGTTCGCACGTCCCCGGATTCGGTGTTGGAAGTAGAAAACTTTGTAGTGCATTAGGGACCGTAAATGTGCGTTTGGGCTCGTTCGCGGGACATTTTTCTTCTTTTCCCTCCCCCAAATCCTCTTGTCGTCTCTCTATTTCGAAAATGACACCGAAGGTACCTACACGGGAGTCAGGAGCAACATATAGGGACATGTCGGTGTGGAGGGGATGGACGGGAAGGGGAATAACTTGTAGGGCGGAGGGTAAAGGTGGGTGCGACGATTCCCCTACTTCTAACTGCAAGTTCGTGACGTCATCGTAAACTGGCGCCAACCGTGCAGTGTGAACCTTACGGTTCATTCTCTCAATGACGTTTTCAGTGGTTGTATGGAGCGAAAAAGGGGGCTACCTACTGAAGGAGTTTTTGAACTATTTATGGTAGAGGGGACGAGTTGGGTGTTGTTTTCGATGAAGTTTAGGAGGTAGAATCCATTGATAGATAGACAGAAAACACGTTGATTTTTATAAACAGATACAAGTAATTACAAAAGCATTATAATAAAAAATGATATAGTAGGTATCCTACTCGAACGTACCTACAAAAATTAAAAATCTCTTCATAAATTTAAAAAAAAACCTCGGCCATTTTATTTGGGCCTCGCCGTGTTTTGCGTCGTTCAAATCGACAAGTCCAAATCCGAGCCTGCCTCAATTTACAAAGGAAACGGCTTGGTTTCTGACTTCAAAATTTAATATGGGCATTCGTTTTTTCGCGCAAAAATTAACCCTCCAGTGTAGCACAGGAAATTTCCTGCTTGACTGTGAACAATCACTACGCTCCACCCCCGATTCAGATACGAGACCATTTTTTTCTTGACCGACTTCTCGAAAAGCTCGTGTTTGTGAATTCCCCAAGATTGTTTCGTCTTAATTTAATGTGCGTTTATTCGAATAATATCTCTTATCAGATCAACTGGTCACCTCGACCAGATTCCTTCATTCTTTGGGGCTAATTGGGTAGCGGTAATTAGTAGTCCATCAAAGAGAAATCATCCCAGTCTGCCGTCGATTTGTCAACAAAAACTGCGAGATGGAAACCAAAATTTAATGACTCGAAAAGACCTCCGTAGCGAGAGCGTCTTCAGTCAATCAGATCAGGAAAACTCATCGGGGAAAGTGGGTAAAATCTGTTGGGATTAGCAATGAATCTCTGGGTGAACAGGTGTTTTTACGCAAGACCCGAAAATGTTGGGGGAAAAAAAAAATTAAAAAAACTCGGCGCTTCGGGCCTCGCCAGGGAGGCAAGGCTTTAAGACTGTTGAAACACCCCAGCAGTCATATTTTTGGTATGTTTTAAAAGCATTTTTATTGGTTTTGGTTTATTATTCTTGGAATAATACACCTATGTAATCGCGACGGAAGTCGAAAATTCATATCGGCCTCAAAATTTGACATTATCTATACGTTTCAAGAGGTGTAGATTCTGTGGGGAAAACTCTCGATACCCACTCAGTCTAGTCGATGTCCTTCCCGCTCACGCAGGTTCGGGGGTCCAACGCGCGCTACTGAGCTCAAGCGTGCTGACGCTCGCCACTTCTCCCGAGATCAGCTCATCGCCTGCAGACTTGGGAGGCCCCTCAAAAATTCGCCGGCAGCTGTCATAGCCCATCACTCTGTGCATTTTTCCTCATGATAAATCGCAATTATTTTTGCTCTATTCCCAACAATCCAGAAATCCCCTCGTTAGACGGGATTTCCGAGGAGGAAATAACAACTTCGCGAGGGCCTGTTGTCCAGGAGTCCATCCTCGACAATTCGAGATTGGAAGCCAGGGAGACACCCTTCGGTACCACTGAGGCAGCAGAAAACCTTACCCAACACGACTCTTCGTGCAGGGTAACTCAGTTTTCTCCTGCTCCTTTCGAGGATCTGCCAGACTTAGAACACCCCGACACTTTGAAGGGTTTGGGAAACTAACTATAATAGTTAGGTATCGTTTTCGAAGTATTTTTGGACGAATAATACATTTTTGGGGGTCCCAGAACGATTTCTCAGTGGGGATCTATTGGGCTCTTATGGGACAACAAATGGGATTTTTGAAGGATCCAAGGAGGTCAATAATTTTCCGAGTTACTTTGGACGCATAATAAAAAAAATCTACATTGTTTGCGGACAGATGTGGGAACATCTGTCCGCAAACAATGTAGATAGATTTTTTTTTTTTTTTTTTTTTTCAAAAATATTTTTATTGACAGGATTAATTTTTGCACAATTAACCTATATCAAAGAATAGTAAACGCCAGTGTAAAATTAGCAGCGCTTTTAAATTGATTTTTGTTATTAATTCTTGCTCATTTTAAAATTTCCAGCATTTTTGAGAATGCTGTTTGTGATGTCCCAATTTTCAAAATTTGCTTGTTTTAATGATTGTTTCACCTTAATTTTGCCCATAATACGATTTTCCACGTACTGTGAAATTCAGGTAAATAAAATATAAGCTTTTTAACGTCACAACGACGAATTTTTGCAATATTGCGAAATTCCCAATGGTTAGGCACATGTCCGCACGACATGTAGGTGTTGCGGGTTTTAATCTATTCTGGCGCGCCGTGTAGATTGAACCGGGATTGATTTGGTTGTAGCGTTGATCAGTAATTTAGTGGCGTCTTCAGGCGCTTATTTTGACGTCGCTCAGTTCCGAGATGGGATGGGCCTACCGTTGGTTCGACATCGGGGTTGAAATGGATTTGAAGGGAGAGAAGGTTTGGGGTCGGGGCGGTTGGTAGGCATGAGGCGGGTCAATACGATGCCTTTGAGGGAGAGGGGAGGTCAGTCTTGTGCCCGTCTCCGATGTGATTTCTACCGAACTCGACTAGTCGGGTAACCCTTGAAAAACCCCCCCTCCCTGGACAGGATTTTCGGGAAGTTTCGCGGGTTTCGTTCAACACATGAAACGCTGAGGATATTTTTGAATTTATTTCCTGGACTATGTGAATTTTCGGGAGCGAAGGGAGTGCCCTCGACCGGCCAGCTGATTTCTCATGGAGTTCGGGAGACTAGCTTGCTGCCTCCTTTGCTTAGCGGGTAAGTTCCTCTCAAGATGTATCAATCGTACCGAACACCCCCGCCGTCTCAACACCCCATCAATATCCTCTCCATCCAAAGCCAATTTCTCGTCCTTCAGATCCTCCACGAGAGAACCACTCGTCCTTTTCATACACGACTGAACCGTCACGATACGCCCAGGACATCTCAAGCTGTCATCCCGACAACTGCCTCCGTGTACCATTATGTATTAACGTAGGTACGTAGGTGTGAGTTCACTCCACGAACCCCACGAAAAACAGCATTATGAATCTAAGTAGCTCCTTAATTTTCAACACACGTGTCGTCTGCAATAATCGCCAATACTATTTGGAGCCTCATCAACACATTACGAACACAATCGTACGTCATTCAATGCTTACCTTCTTTAATAAGTAATTGCCATTAAATGGCTCCTCCTTCTCTGCAAGATGTACCAATGAATTGAAGTCCAACAAGTGCAAGGTAGAATTAATTTTGAGTCTTTACAGGATCAAGGGCAGTATGACCAAAACACTACTGTGAGGTGAAAATCTGGAACATGAGTCAGCTGGGGCAAGGGTTTCATTACTCTTCTGTATAAATAATTTACACACGGTTGTGTAAAATTCGATTCTTTTATCAAAATTATTTAAACAATTAAAAATTTAAAACGCCGCAATTGTTAAGGTCTATTATTCTTTTGCACTTAACAAGTATCCAAAAATTAGTTCCGACAATAATACATTTTTTTAATTGAAAATTGAATTTAAAAAAATACGTTTTCATAGTGTTCGGACACATGCGGGACCCCAAAAAATGGATTCTACGTCCAAAAATACCTTGAAAACAACACCCCTCAATATCATACCCGAAACCCTTCAAAACCCCCTCCCGTAGCTCCTTTTTAGCTCCACAGAGCCCCACGGGTTTGAGGGCACAACTCGATGGTAAACCGAGTATTTTGTCGAAATTTCAGATTTAAAAAAAGTTCCTACTGCCTATATTGGTTCGAACGGCGAACGGACAAATTGTTTTTGGAACCTACCCACCTTGAAACGTATCAAAAGTGTCCACTTCCGATTAATAAGCCAAGAGTAATCAACCGAAAGTAGCTTAAAAAAAATTAGAATAATTGGCATATCTGGCCCCACAGGCCAAAACCCTTCAAAACTCCTGTAACCTCTTCGAGCGCCAAGATTTGGTCGAACCGGCCAGGAAACCCCATAAACCGATTCTACATTCAGCATTTCTTCAAAAATCACACCTTACTCGACCCCACTGGGCAGATTTTTGTTGGTAAGGTTGTGCAATCGGGTAGGTATGGGTCTTGGTTTTGGCATTTTCCCCGCGTATTTTGTCTAAATTTTTCATTAAAAAAAGAAATAAAATCTTCGCATCATGAAACGTATGATTTCAAATTTTGATGCCGATTTTTGGACGAGGTACGCATGTGTATTACTGTAGTAATAATGAACCAATAACGGTTCACTTTCATATGTTCGGACAGATTAGTGCCTCCAAAAATGGATTCGACGTTCGGAATTACTTCGAAAAATCCACCATGGCGCCTTTCAAATGCCATATTGTAGCCCCATTGAAACCCATAGGTCCCCACGGTGAGGTCGGCTGGATCTGGGACCTCTCAAAATGGCATTCTACGTCCAACAATTTGAAAACAACGCCTCACTCGACCTTATGGAAAAATACCTTCAAAAACCACTCCTGCACCCCACACAGAGCCTCATGCGTTGAGGCGATCAGGCTGAAAACCTTGCGATGCAACAAGTTAGAGGACCCACTTTTTTGTCGAAATTTCAGATTAAAAAAAAATTCCCACTGCCGAAAACCCTAATGGTCTAGATGGCCTAATTTTGGAATTCTACACATCTTGAAACGCACGTTCAAATTTTGAGGCCAATCAAAATAAAAATTATTTGTCGCCGATTTGTGTTGCCGAAAAAAAGTCAAAATCAACCAAAGGGGGGAAAACAACATTTTCTCCACCAATGGTGGAAAACAGTCAAAATCAACCGAAAGAAACTCTTCATCGTCGAAATGCGGATTCCCTTCTATTAGCAAAGTTTAGAATATAATATTTTGCCGAGATGTCGACAATGAAGTCCTGGACAACGGTCCCATGCGTCGGGAATTTTTCCCACTGGTGCAGCTTCCACAACCAAATTGTCGGCAATGAGGCCTGGCCAGCGGACCCGATCCCATTGATATCAATACTCCTGGACGTAATGCCAGTAACTGTTGTCATCATTGAAATGGGTGAACGGTAAAACGCAACTGCAGCGCGACCCCGCTACCTTCGCCGGTACCTACCTAACTCTGGTGGCTGGCGATTTGCGAGAAAAGAGTGGGGAAATCTGTCCAATTCCCCACACCTATGAACACCTAATGAAAGCATGAATGAATGATGTAGTGAAGCATGAATTAACGATAGGAAAATCATTCATACCTTCAGACCAAGACCAATACCAGGAAATGAGAACCGTTTTTCATGGGTTATGAGTTTCTTTTGGTTTATTTTGACTTTTTTTCCAACTAAATCCATATAGTCGAAACACTGTGCGCCGTCGCGAAAATAGGTTGAATACTCTACAATAAACCAAAAAGTTAAATTTACGAATTTCTGTAATGGGAAGCTTAAAAGATCACGGCTCAAAAGCTTTTAGAAACCACATGGAAACCATGGAAGACCACAAGATTAAAGAGTTCGTCAGGAAGTTATAGACGGTGGAGGCGCGTATAAATACTAAATTTAGTGGGTTTACTTAACAGCAACAGTCGCAATAGGACCTGAGGGCTTCAGTGATATCTGAGACCACGCAAGATCAACATGTGCACTTGCGAGGATATATTACACAACGAGTACCTAACGAGCCCTGCCTTATACGGGTGCATTGGATGAGTTGACATCGCGTAACATGGCGGGAAGGACACCCGTGATTTTCGAACAGCGGAGGAGAGATTTCCGAACAAGTTGGAACACTGACTGATACACGTTCGTGTTCGATCGACGTTACAGGCTGAATACGTAATCCAATTCGTCGACTGGCGAATCGGCCCTTTTAGGGCAATAAACGCGATGACAGGGGATTCTCGGAAAAACTAAATCTAGAATTTCAAAGCTTGTCACTGAAAATAAGAAAATTGGATTTGGCATTGCTTTATACTTGTGTACACTCCGTGTACAGTCGTTGGAACTGGGTTACCGAAAATGCTTCAGCGAAATATACTAACTTTGGTAAAAAAAAAAAAAAAAAATAATAATAATAATAATAATAATAATAATAAAATAAACGCATATAGGTATAATAATTATACCTATATGAATTATATATAATTATATCAAAAAATGAATTATTCATTTTTTGAGGTCCCACGTCCAAACAGTGTACAGAAAAATATATTTTTACCGTTGTACCGGGGGACAACCCCCAGACCCCCGGATTATTTCTGTTATGATCACGGATCAAACCAATGGAACACAGATTGTGTTTTTCAGTGATTCCAAAAAAGGCTTGTGGAATAGGTAGGTTGGTACCTAAAAGTAATCAGTCATTCCGCCTACTTGCATTAACACAGCTAAGGCTTCTGGTTTTTCTAAGAATGACTTCCTCCCTTCTCCTGCACCAAACTCCTGCAAGGTTTTCAGTCCGATCGCACAAACCCTTGAAGCTCTGGAAGCGTTTTTCAAGAGCTTTAGCTACGGGATCGAGTTAAATTCCAGCACCTGGATCAGCAGACCCAGAAACGCCTAATTTAAAAAAAGGTGACGCGTGGTCAGCGGACCCACACAGTTTGTTTTATTTAAATCACAGCACCTGGGTCAGCAGCCCCAGAAACGCCTAATTTGAAAAGGCGATACAGGGTCAGCAGACCTTCAGATACAACTAGATTGAGAACCAAGTATGTATTGTGTAAAAAACATATTTTTGAAATCTACGTCATGAAACGTTTGATGATAAAATTTATTGTGGGTGTGATATTTCAGTTGAATCTTTCCTTACGCACGCCCAACCAAATAACCGCCGTAAAAACACATTCTGAGTTAAAATTATGCAGTGAATATCTGATTTTGTTAGCTGGGAGTCATTTCTCTCCCAAACCACCGGTGGAGTCCTCATTGGATAAGACCTCTGCACTTTCGGCATTGACATTCTACAAAATTCGAATTTCCAATCAAAAATCTAAATACAAAATGTCGATTTAAAGAATATAAAGGGTCGATAACCTACAGGCACTTTTTAGAGACATTTAGTTACCAGACAATAAGAAAACCATTTCATCGATACATCGTTCACTTGAACGTATTACACTCACCCTGAGACTCCTTGTGAACGAAGGCGAGTATAAATAAGCCGTAGAAACGATTGAAAAACACTGTAATGAAACTTGATTCAAACACGCAAAAATGTCCTACCAAGGATCGCGACAGAAAGAATGGAAACCACCATCGCCTGATGGGCATGAATCATATTTTTGACACAAAATGTTCAAGGGAGGTGTGTCTGCCCTAAATGTGGATGACTCTTCAACTTGCGTCGTATTCACTGTCTCTAGTTTATTCTTTATAATTTCTTTGTCGATTTTGCTTTCTTCTCCGTTTTTGGCTCTTCAAAGAGAAACCCCTTTCGGAAAGGGAAGATGAAGCAGGAGTCAACAGTAAAAATGAGTTGGCCTTTCTCAAGTTGGGATATTATTCTTGGGTACTGGATAATAGTAATCCCTGTTCTTCCTCGTAGAGTTTAGCTTGATCTCGGTACGATCTTTCAAAACTGCTACTTCATACTGGACATCTGTGCTTCAGAATACAGTTAGTTCAAGTCTTCCTACATCGTCTAATCTGTTCACTACATTTTCAAAGGCCCTGTAAAAAACGGATTGATCTCAATCTCACTGCTGCAAGGGGGCATCGGAAAACCACTACATTTGGCAAGGTATTTTAAGTACTTACAAAAACAAATGGAAATTATCTTGAGTTCCATCTTCGATTTCATCTGGTTCGAAAGTCCTCAACTCGGTCTTTTTTTTAGCCGTTTCGAAACCGCAAAAAACTTTTCGACTTTCGAGCTCGCTTGCCCACGCGGGGTCCCGTAAATCGTTTCTACGTCCAAAATTCACTCGACTGCCTGAAGCCCTTCAAGAATCCTTTTTTTTTTTAGCGCCATTTCGACCCCCAACCAGCACAATTTCATAATTAAATTACTTTCACCTCATGAAATTCCTATTACCAAAAATGGAGGTGGTTTATGAACACTTGAATCTTTTTTTTAGATCTTGAGAGACGACAGGATTCATTTTTAGGCCGATAAAGTCAGGGAACGATGAACCGAAACCGGCCGGCTAAAGTGGCGATATTCGTGACTATTCGTAGAGTGGTCCCTTGTATGGAATAAATTAGCCCCCCCCCCCCCCCCCTAACGCGCACAAAACCGTGCAAAAAATTAACGCGTACCTACCTAACTGAAAAAAAACAGTTGTTTGCCCCTCCTGTAAAGTTGCGTAAATGACAATTACGTGGTGATAGAACCCCTTAACTGACAATTTGTAGCCCTGTAGAAGCTCGTTGAACCCCAAAATTTGGCAAGATTGGTCTGAGGACCCCATAAAAATAATTTTTCAATTAAATAATTTAAACTAATTTATAAATTGTAATTATTAAATTAATTAATTAATTATATCAGAATTACTTTCCTCAGAATTATTACAGAAGGACTAAACAACCCAGTAGAGATAAACGCTTGCATACGAGTCTGCAAGGCGTTCGTCTCATTTTATAGGGTGAACATGAGGGAATTCGGCTCACTCAGCTGATCTGGTTGGAGCCAGTCACGTCGTTCGTCTTGTTCTGTCTCAGGGAGGCTCCCTGCCAAACTTTAATTAATGTCAGCTTCCAAGGGTACTCTGGATATTGCTTTTAAACGTTACATGACGTGAAAATTTTAAAACTAACGCTTTTCGATTCTGTGCACCACAGCAAAGACATAAAAAATTTATTTAATGTCAAAAACACGCAAGGCGGGTTGATTATTGAGAGAATTCATCATACTGTAGAATCTGAATCATCAGAAGATAGTCAAATCGCAAGTGTAGGTACCTACCCGCTACTTCAGATGCAAAATTTCTCGCCCATTTAAATGTTATTTTTAATTCCACCTCACTTACCTCATCGGCTATTCACGTCAAACGCTACAAATTGCCCGAATCGGACCTGGTGCGTGGGAAAAGGCCCTCCGCCTGCTTGATATTCAAATGTTAACGAGATCGGCTTGTTCGGGCGGAATGAGTTAAACGGGACAATAAATTGGCGTACAACACCCGTACACCTGTTTCCCCCCTGCAGAGGGATTTCGGGAGCGGCGATTTCGCGAAAAGATAAATTAATAATCGACCGAAACCGCGGAATATAACTTGCCAAGTCCGGCATTCCCTTCCGGGGGTTCGCCGATCGTCCATAATATAAAACCTGAGCGTGGGTTGAATATTAATTGGAGGATCTTCCGAGCTAAAGTTTGAACTACCTACTTTCGGCTTCTTGAACGAAATAAAACTGGGGCAAGTCCGATGTTTAGATTAAACGGTTTTACAAAGTAATATCGTCTGATAACTTTACACAACGGGGCGAAACTTAGCAGATACCGTGTTTCGGGAAGGTTGTGTTCCGCCGCTGTGAACACAATGTTGCCTTCATCGGATTTTAGTTAATTATTCTTGGAATAATACACCAATTTAATCGCGACGGAGGTCGAAAATTTAGATCGGCCTCAAAATTTGACATTTTACGTTTCGAGAGGTCTAGGCTCCAAAATCGAAATGTCCGTCCGCCGTCCGAGCCGTTTTGGGCAGTAGGATTTTTTGTTAAATAATATTCATATTATGAAAGTTTGACAAAATCCTCGGTTCACCATCTAGTTGTGCCCGCAAGGTTTTCAGCCCGATCGCTCCAACCTGTGGGGCTCTGTAGGGATAAAATGGGGCTACGGGAGGGGTTTTTGAAGGCTTTTGGCTAAGGGATCAGGTAAGGTGTCGTTTTCGAAGTATTTTTCGACGTATAATCCATGTATGAAGGTCCCGGAACGATTTGATTTCACCGTTGGGATCTTTTGGGCTCTCATGGGGCTATAAATGGGATTTTTGAAGGATCCCAGGAGGTCCCGTGTAATTTGGACGCATTTTCGTCGGACCGTCCAGTACTTACATTTTTTTTTTTTTTTTTTTTTTTCAAAACCACATTTTTATTGACACTGAATTAATTTTTGCACTTGTAATCTACATCAAAGAATAATAAACCCTTGTGTAAAATTTGCAGAGTAAAAACTTAGCAGGAAATTTGAACTGGAAAATTTCCAATAATGTCGAAAGCCGCCGCACAATGTTGCCTTCGTCGGATTTTTCATTAGCGGCGCTTCAATCTCTTCTCTATGGGATTTCTGTCTTCGGCTGCACTCAATACCTTGTTGGTGGTCCTCAAATGCATCGGGGATTCATCGAGGGGGTTAATGAAGCGACGGATTGAGGGCCCAGTCTGGCGCCCATCGATGGATTTCCTCTTCATCCCGTCCAGCGTTCAGACGGATCGATCTTCCCTCGAAATTGACGGGAAAGTCGGTATTTTCTCGGGTTCATTGTGTGCATGTGTCCGGCTAATGAAGGTATACATACATGTAGGCCTACCTATCAATATTCGTTACAATTATCGCTGTTTTTTAAACACCTGTTCTCTTTCAGGTCTAAAAATGAGAACTCGGGCCAACTCAAACATTGTACTGGTACTGGTGGGGCAAGATGAACGATTTTTAGTTTGGTTCATCTTGCCGCCTGAGGGGAGTTTCAGTAAAAGTGCTGATATTGCCATCTTAATATCAATAGATTTAAAAAACTTTTATGTGCAACGTACACCTAGGATCATGGCCTATTATCCCTGAAAGTGCTGATTTGGAAACTCAACAAGTGTGAAAATGAAGAAGAGTTGAAGAGAAAATTGATAGCTTACTTCAAGGTCTCAAGAACGTAACGTGCACATGGCGTCCATTGTACTGAGCTCTAGTCTTCCTAATAACACAATGAAGGGAAAAACGAATTTTCGTCTTTCTCAAAATACGAAATGGCCGTTGGTTCATCTTGCTCCGGTCTCCCCTATAATGTGTGGAAAGATGTGGTACCTCGAAAAAGCCGATTTTGCGTCCAAAATTACTCGGATAACGACACCTTATTTTACGTTTTGGGATCCTTCAAAAATCCCATTTGTCGCCCTGTAGCTCCCCACAGCCCTGTAGATCCCCACAGTAAAATTGGATCGTTCTGGGACCCCCTAAAATGGATTCTACGTTCAAAAATACTTCGAAAACGACACCTTACTCGACCGTGTAGCCTCATTTAAGCCCTATAACGACCTGGTTTGGGCGATCGGTCACAGCTAGATGATAAACCGAGTAGTTTTCAAAATTTTAGATTATTAGAAACATTAAACTGCCCAAAATGGCTCGGACGGCGAACGGCGGACGGCCGGAAGATCGTGGTGTTTTCAAAGTAGTAAATTTTGAACAAAGAATCCTCTAATAGGTTTCCCAGACCTATTCGACCAGAGCTACAAAATTCGTAGAGATTTGGAGTTTTTGAAAAATGTTGCCCATTGGGGTCAACTACCTATGATGTACTTTTCGAAGGAACTTTGGACGTAGAATCTATTTCAGAACTGCCTTTTGAAGAGGAATTCTGAACATAGATACCTAAGGAGCCCTAATTGAGTTTTTGAAGCGAACAGTTCAGCGGGGTTGTGTAAAGTGTAGTTTTTGAAGAAACGTTTAACGTCAATTATTGGGGTTCCCTAACCTGTCCGAGGACCTCGAAAGATGATAGATTGTTAAAAATAATAAAAGCCACGTGCAAGCCAATTTGCAGTGTTTTCAACTTTCGGTTTGCCAGTTTGTTTGTAAACGGTAGACTGTTATGATTTCACCGTCAGGACTCGCACGATTGTATTGGAAACAAACACGCAAAGAAACCATCGAGTTGAGCCGCTAGGCTTTGGAATGTAAATCAGTCTGCTCATTTAGGATGGAAGGAATTTTGTCGAGTACTTTGTGTTTCTTTGGTGGACTCCTAATGTATGCGTGTGGTCAACGGGTCCATCAAGTTCCATAAGCGGCACATTTTATTGCTCTGTGGTCAGGAACTGGAGAGGTTATTGGTTGGCATCACGATGGGTCGTGGAGTTACTCATCAGCAGTTTCAACATGCCAATCTTCCTTTTTTCTTGGAGTGACTGCTCGGCAAAGCTTTTGAGCATCAGATTGTCATTCCTGTTCATTTGGAGGGTTATCATCTACCAGAGGAATTTGAAGTGACCAGGTTACAGGTGGAGGCTGACCCCATAGGGGAGATGTCCTTTGTGGAGTCGCCCTCGTCTCAACTATTTGATGCCCTTTGATGAGAAGACACCCCCCCCCCCCCCCAGTGGCTAATACTGGACCTGACAATGGCGGAGGTGGGGAGGGACTTCCTGAAATAGATTCCAGCCTCGTTCACCCTGCTACAGCTTCTTGGCGGGAGATGAGATTTGGCGCAATATTAGAATTCAGGGAGAAATTAGGTACCTACGCACCTCAATAGCCCATCAATGTCTTCTCAAATGTTTCACGTTTTCTCGGCATTTGTTGGAGGGTTTCACCATAGGAAAGTTGACTCTAAACGTGACGGACACACCCCAGTTAAATGTGACATGGCGCTTTTCAGACGATTGAAAAGGGGAGAAACACGGAACGATAACGTTTCCACTTTAAAGGGCTCAGCACTGAATAGAATAAACCTCCCTTCAAAGAGTCCATCCTCTATGTTTGACTGAATTGTTGTTGCAGCTTTTCATCGCCACAATTCTATTTACTCTAGTCTTTTTTACTTCCCTGAAAAAGAGAAAATACCAAAACCTCCGGAGCCTCACTTTGAGCTGCCCTCGTGTTTACTAGTTTTATGGCCATCTGGAACATCTTCCGACCCACTTGTCACACCTGCGCCGGAAATTATGGGGACAGGCGCCCGCCTTCTGGCGTCAAATCCTTAGAGGGATGGCTCCTGTCTTTGCACACCTTTTCAGCACAATCTAGTTAGGGCCAGCTAGCCATTAATTAAGTTATTGTCGAAAAACAGCCCAGACCACACCTTTTTCCTCCTCCTAAAACTGAACACAACTCCGATACCATGGTAGACTCGCCATTTTTATTATGGTCACTATAGCGCTAATTTTGCATCTTGAACTATCAAGAAAGTTTTGCATTTTTGAATTGAGTTATTTAAAACGTGAAGGTTCGACGCTATTTTAACCCATAATGGATTCGGACAGCTCATCGTCCTCCAGCATTTACGACGACAGGTTTTGGCAACTCAAAACTCAATACGACCAAGTTTTAGAATCCAATTCGCAAATGGTGCTACGCCTAGAAGAAGCCAGATTAATGTTATCCAAAAACACCACAGAATTGCAAAGGCAGAACAGCGTCGTGGTGTCGGAAAACATGAACTTGCGAGCCCAAAAGAAATACTTGCTGCAGACGCTGGAAGAATTTCGATTTCTTACAGAGCATATGACCGAGGAAATGGAATTACAGGAAACATGCGTGAAACGACAAAAAGCCTACTTGGTTCAGTTGGCGTCTAAAGTGAACTCTATGGCTAAAAACACAAATAGTGACCTGGAGGATCCAGGTGGGCAATGCAGTCAAGTACCTAATGAATTAAGTAGGAATTTTCATTATTTAATTATATTTCTTGAAACAGATGACACCACTGAGGTAGCGTCTTTCCTAAATCAAGCGGCACTTCACGAATTGGATAGACATCTCAAGGCGAGTGGGTCGAACAATCTTTCGACCATAGAGGAAGAGAAATTTGGAAGTGAACATGGAAAGAATGAAAAATGTGAAGCCCCAAGTCAGCATCCAGAAGCAGCACATGAAGTGAAAACTCATCAAGGTGATGTAGACAGGACAGTACTGAGGATACAAGAAGTTGTAGATCGAAGTAGTGAAAACAATAGGTCGATGGCAAGAGATGTTACTAATGCAACATTTCACCACCCACCAGCAAATATTGAGGCAGCACATGACGTGAAAACTCGACCTCAAGGTGAAGTAGACAAGACAGTACTGAGGATACAAGAAGTCGTCGAGCAAAGTAGTAAAAACAATAGGTCGATGGCAAGGGATGTGACTAATGCAACATTTCACCACCCACCAGCAAATATTGAAGCAGCACATGACGTGAAACCTCAACCTCAAGGTGAAGTAGACAAGACAGTGGGGATACAAGAAGTTTTTGAGCAAACTAGTAAAAACAAGAGGAAGATGGCAAGGGATATGACTAATGCAACGTTTCACCTCTCACCGGCAAATAATGAAGCATCGCATGAAGTGAAAACTCGATCTCAAGGTGAAGAAGGCACGTCAGTCCTGAGGTTACAAGAAGTCTTCGAGCAAAGCAGTAAAAACAATAGGACGATGACAAGAGATGTGACTAATGCAACGATTCACCACCCACCAGCAAATGATGAAGCAGCACATGTGCACAAAGTGAAAACTCAACCTCTAGGTGAAGAAGACAAGACAGTAAGGATACAAGAAATTGTTGAGCAAACAAGTAAAAACAACAGGAAGATGGCAAGAGATGTGGCTGATGCAACGTTTTACCACCCACCAGCAAATAATGAAGCAGAGCATAATGTGGAAATTCGACCTGGAAACACCAAATTAGAAAACGTTGTGTTCCAGAATCGACAATATGATGGTACAGGAAAGAATTGCGGGAACCTTGGTTCAAGTTGTTTTGTTGATAAGTGCCCCGATAAGGAGAATCACAAATCAAGCGATTATGATATTTCATTGAGACAAAACATACACAGTAACAAAGACGAGACAGTAAGGACACAAGAATTCGTCGAGCAAACTAATAAAACAAACAAGACGATGGCACGAGTTGCGACTAACGCGACGTATCACCACCCACCAGCAAAATGCAATATTGAGTCAGGGCTTGGCGTGAAAACTGGACCTCAAGGAAACACCAAATTGGAAGACATGGTTTTCAACAATCGACATTATAATGGTCAGTCATATGACGCACCCCCAAAAGTTGGTGCAGGAGTAAAATGTTTGAACCTTGGCTATTTTTTCGATACGAACCCAGATGGCCTACAAAAGGAGAAACAAAACAGAAGCGATGGTATTACATTGAGACAAGACATACACAGTAACAAAGAAGTAAACAGAACAGTAAGGATACACGAAATCGTCGAGCAAACTAATAAAAACGACCCAACAATAGCAAGAGATTTGAGTTTTGCAGTTGGTGTAAAGACTAGAGTAAACATTCAACCCGATTTAGGATCAAACACGATTGTGGACAACATTTCAGTCCTGTCAAATGGCACAAACGGAGTACAGACGTTGAATCAAATGAACGAGGAGCAAAGTGGCAAAGTGGGATTTTCAGAATGGCAAGGCCAGACAAAGGATTCAATTCGGGGTCGAACGTCGAAAAATACCGTACCAGTTGGCGCTGAATCTAATAACATAACCAGAGATGGTAGCCAGGGGCGAGTGACTCAAAATCAAGAGACTCAACCGTCAAATGCGCCAAAAACTGCAGAATCCCCTAAACCAACTCAGTGGAACAAGCAAAGGGAATCCGATAGCCAGGATGGTGTGTTACCAGCGTTGGCGACCAAGTGGAAAAATTTACGTAACACGTTCACTTTTGACGACAGTGATGACAATAAGTACAAAACAGATGAAACCGTAGGCCGATTAACGGCCCCTTCTTCCCTTCCTACGGGAGATTTGGAATTACTTTCATATCAACTAGTTAAACTGCCTCTATCGGATCAGCATGTGGTATCTGATAAAAGTGATACTGTTTCTTATAAGCCGAAGCCCAGGAATGCTTTGAAGAGGGAGTTGGCAAACCTGCTGATGGGGGGCGCTGTTTTACTGGATGTCGATGGTTCTGAACCACACCAAACTGGGTGGCGAACTAGAGCGAGATCAAAACCAAGGGGGAATCAAATGGAAGCCAATTTATCGAGCAAATCGATACCCAATGACGCAAACGGGGATTTGGAATTGAAGACTCCTCATAAACGTCCAAGTCGACGAGCAAAGAAAGTAGCTTTGTATGGTTTTGATTTTTAATAAAAAGTTTGTTTGAACTGTTGATTTATGCTGTTGGTCAAAATGGAATATTAAAATGGAAAGCTTTACCAATTCCATGATTTTCTAGTTTGTAGCCACCTAGTTTGCCTTTTGACTGTCACCTTCCTTATCAAGTATGCATGAGTTCGAACTGGGGTTTAGAGGGGCATGAAAACGTTTGAGAAAGGGCTTCAGAGGTGACGGTCGGGGTTTTTCACTGCCAGAGGGACGGAGGAGCGCCTGAATTATAAACTCACAACTAGATCAGCACGGAAAGTGCGGGCACCTTTATGTATGTCTTGTGCCCTCAAACACTTGGCTAACAACCTCCGAGGCCCACTCCTGCCGTGAACAGCACTTCAGATTACGTACGGACTAAGTACGGCTTCTACATAACAACTCCCTTGTGGTTCTTTACTTTGACAACTCGCTAAACCCATTGCGGCCCTCTCACCCGCAAAACCACACGTAGGCTGCCTTGTCCACCTCTTTATTCACCAGAGGTTTTGGAACCAGTGTGTAAGAACAGGATTAGATTGTTCCTACATTTTCTTCAGGTGTAAAGGTAGGTGTTCACCTGAGACGAAATCTCGAAAGAAGATCTCGGGGGGTTGTCCACTTGACATCGCATTCGCTCTCGAGATAGATTCGTGAGACTCGAAGTCCCAACGTGGAATATTGCATTTCTACTTGAGAGTCCGATAGCTATGGGAGTCGCGAGAACTGGAATATTTCCACACAAACGCGTCCAGTCTCTGAGAGCTGAAAAAGCCGACTGGAGACCAAGTCGCGAGAGCAGGAAATCTTAGGTCCACTTGTGCACCAGTGCACTCTCGGAGAGATGTTCGATATTGTCTCCGATACTGCTCTTGACTCCATTGGCGATTCGAGTCTCATGACTACTGTCTCGAAACTTTGTTGAATATGATGTACACTTACCTTTACGCTTACTCCATGTTCTCGTCGCTGGTGGTGTTGGACTGGGGAAAGGACTGGGAGTACTGGGATGTTCTTGCAAAGTGTCGAGGTCTGCTTCTGCAGTGATGCTGGACGCAGAATGCCTGGTTATTAAAGTCATCTAGATACCACACGCCTCCAGAGCTTGCAGTGGTGAACGTGAGGGGGTCTCCAACTGTCGACAATGTCGTACTGGGAAGGGGCGACTTCGCGTTTCCACCAGAGTATGAATGTGCACATTCATGACGCCTATTGTTTAAAGTTTTACCCGTACAGTGTTCAGAAACGTTGGTCAGAAAAGTGACGTCGAATGAAATTTTGGAGGACCAGGTTTTCCCAAGAAAGATGGGTCATTTGGAACCTGCTGTATCAAGAACCGTTAGATTGAGCCTGAGCTCTTATGGGCCTATACTATCAGTCCTTCTCCACCAGACTTGCGTTCTGCTATTTATTTCAAGGCTTGGCTTATGGTCTTATCTGGCCATTTCCTGCGGTGGCACTCGTACAAACACCTACTCAGGAGGCACAGCACGCTCAGGCGTTAGCCGCATCAGCCAGATGTGCCCAGGATGGACATCTTGGTGGTTTTGCAGGCATTATATTATATATTATCTTATAATGATTCGCAACTTCTACTGGTCGTAGGGACAGGAATCATCGCCACCTACTTACTTTCATGCCATGCCTTTTTAAAACTTGTGGTGTTCAGATTGTCAGTAGTTGCGGAACGCAACAAACCGTACCTGCCTTCTGCCACTTCTTGTTTCTTACAGTTTTCAGATTCTCGGTGATAGCTCTTTCGTGGTCACCATATGTGATTCGGAACCAGTTTTGTATCCTCATTTTTTGCAGGGTTTATGCAGTGTGGGGATTTTCCCTCAAAAATGTTTTTTTACTTTCTGAAAACCCTGTAAGACCAACTTGTAGCAGGGGAAGCCGAAAGAAAGTTTTTACCCGGCTTCGACCTTCTCCGAAGGGAGATTGAGCGAGGACGTCGTATGGTATACAACACACATCAATCTCGGCGAAATCCCAACTTTTCCAACTCCATTCATTCACTCAGACGCAACAATGATTGACGAGGAATCGCCATTATCCCCCCCCAGACGTTCGAAAATCGACGACACCCGCCAAGAAAACTCCAAATAGGGTAACAATGATGAACAAAACACCTTAATTTTCGTTTATTAATCATGGAATGGAATCTATGTGACGAATCTGATTTTCAAACTTGCTGTTTTCATCAAAGTGGCTTTGGCACCACGACGACGACAAAACCTCATTACTTAATCCAAAAAAAAAAGAAGTCTTTTACGCTCCCAGAGTTTCCAATAAACTTTATGGTATTGAATAACAACCGGAAAAAATATCAAGATGGGGTAATCGTTAATCAACCAACAAACATTCTCCAAAATAAATAAAATAAAACTCCGCTCAGCGGAAATTGGCGAAGGGAAAACCCCGAACCCCGAGATTGTTTTCTCGTCGGTGTTTTACAACGTCGATTCTCCCCCTTTTTTGCTATTTTCTTCCTCCCGCGATTCGCAAGATATGAAATTGATTGGGTGGCTATTAAAAAGTTGACTGGTTACCCTATAGGGATTCTCTTTCCGCGGTGTTTTCCAAGCAAACACTCCCCGCAAAACCAATTCGGCGCTACAATTTCACATTGGAAACAATTTAACACAATCCAGATAAACGGAAGAGGAACCAGTTAGGTTAGCGATGATTTCCAGTTGTAGGCCGTTATATTTTTCGAACTGAAGGCATTCTAACGCGTTGTTGTGATAAACAGGTGGGTGTGTACATAGACGGGTTGTATGCATACTGTTGGGCTGTGGGTAAAAAATTAGCTGGTGAAACGAGGCTCCTTTCGGGAGCATCTGCTAAACAAGAAGAACTCTCATCTTATAGAGTCTATACAAACACATCTTATGGCGCCCACTCCACTAAGCTTGGTCTAAAGTGGTTCAGAGAATATTCATAAGCGCCTAACTTGGGGAGTAACGATAGTTTACACGGTACCTAACAGCTCCGCCTCGCGCTAAGAAGGTACCTATAGACTTCAGCTCGGAGTAGTTATTGACTCCAACAACCTGTGTACCTACATTTATCAAGGCTTATCGTTCTTGGAGCAATCAGTTCTACTCCGTACATTCAGGCGCACCTGAAGCAATACATCGAAAACAGTCGGCCGTTGTGCTGTAGGATTTATGGCACCCTACAACCAGCTATCGATCATATCGATTTTATAGGAAAGGCAATGGACCTCCCAAGGCTGTGTTGTTTTTGATATCGTCTAGACAAATAGTACGTATGTATGTTTGTTTTGCGTTTCCTTACGTCCAACGGAAATAACCACCCATTGATCGATCGATTCGTTTGAGGACTTTTTGCCAAAATGTACGTACCTACCTATCACCCAAACGATACTAATTTCCTAATATTGAACTGTTTGCTGAATTGAAGTTCAATTATTGAACTAAATTGACCTTACCTTGCGCATGCGCTTGGCCCTGTTTGAGGGAAGCCTTCTAATATCAAGAACGAGCACTTCGATATCAGTGTGCTATCGACTATTGACGAATAATAATAATTAACTTATTATTATTAAGGTGCGAAACGAGATTTATAAAGAGAGATAAATCAAATGAAGAGAAGAGTGAAGCTGTAAATTAATTTATTTCTTGACTTATTACACAGGTTTACAAAAAAAAAGGTCAATCTCAGGCGCCGCAGAAAAAACCATCAAACTCCATGTTTTTTGGGGGGCTGAATCCGAATCCGACCCCCGTTTTTTCCGGTCACGTCCAAATTTTCGAGATATTGGCGATTTTTCGTTTTTTCGACCTTTTTCCGTTTTGAAAATCACAGCTAAATGTGTGGATGCCCAAAAATTCCACAAAAATTTCTTCTTACTGGAAATTTATCGCTGATTCCGAAAATATATATGAGTTGGTGTCTAAAACCACGAGAAATGTGTGATTTTGCCAAAAAATGTTGAAAAAACATGGTTTTTTCAAAACCAAAGTCACGTTTTTTGATACTTTTTACCTTCTAGCGTGAAAACTAAGGCCGTTAATAAAATTTTTCGAACGAGGTCTTGTAGGTAGATTGTTTCTGCGTCGAATGGGACCAACCGTGATTCTTTACTTTCCATAATAAGGGAGCTATGATTTTTCAAAGTTTCTGGGCGCTTGTTTTTCAGGGCTTCAAGTGCAATTCCGTGAGTTCTTGATGAATAAAACCATCTTTGATTCGGTCTGAATTGATGCCTCCGAGTCCAATATATTCCTCGGAACCAAGTTTTGTTGTGATCAAGATGCATTGCCGACTCCAGGAGTTCATGTTCTACGACATGGCCAAAATGGGTAGACACTTTGAAAAATCATAGCTCCCTTATTATGGAAGGTAAAGAATCACGGTTGGTCCCATTCGACGCAGAAACAATCTACCTACAAGACCGCGTTGGCAAATTTTCATTAACGGCCTTAGTTTTCACGCTAGAAGGTAAAAAGTATCAAAAAACGTGACTTTGGTTTTGAAAAAACCACGTTTTTTCAACATTTTTTGGCAAAATCACACATTTTTCGTGGTTTTAGACACCAACTCATATATATTTTCGGAATCAGCGATAAATTTCCAGTAAGAAGAAATTTTTGTGGAATTTTTGGGCATCCGCACATTTAGCTGTGATTTTCAAAACGGAAAAAGGTCGAAAAAACGAAAAATCGCCAATATCTCGAAAATTTGGACGTGACCGGAAAAAACGGGGGTCGGATTCGGATTCAGCACCCCAAAAACCATAGAGTTAGGTGGTTTTTTCTGCGGCGCCTGAGATTGACCTTTT
Source organism: Pilophorus perplexus (assembly GCA_955831195.1). Classification (NCBI taxonomy): domain Eukaryota; kingdom Metazoa; phylum Arthropoda; class Insecta; order Hemiptera; family Miridae; genus Pilophorus; species Pilophorus perplexus. Next base: position 22,364,556 of record OY037018.1, on the reverse strand, counting down.
TTTGTAAACCTGTGTTATTTTTGCAAACTAAGATGTAATGGCTCTAACATACCTTGTAACTCTTTCTGCAAATAAGTAAAGGATTTTCGAATTGAATTGATTTGAAAAACCATTGTGAAAATTTTTTCTGGGATTCTTAACATTCAGTACCTAAGTGAAGCTTTCCAATGATGAAGTTGACATGAACCGAATTGTTTCGTTCATCTTGGGCCTACAATTTGATGTCAAGTAGGATTGAACGTAGTCTGGATGTGAGCAGGAAAGTAACTTCATGGCCCACAAATACAATAAGATCTGGAAATGTTGAAAGTGTAGGTGGAGGAATTCCCAACTTCCCTATTGTGTTCTCACGTGGGTGTTTCAACAGCTGCATCTTCAAGTACTCGTTTTTTGTTTGCCTTTTGGCTCTTGGAACTTCCGTCAAGTGTGTGGCTTAAACCCCTCAAGTTGGATATTTCAATGATATCGAAGTTGGAGGAGTTGGGGTTTCGGTGTAGTTCAGGTTGAAAGTTTCCTTGCGTGAAGTTTCTACTTGATACAGGTGCGGAATACTGAGTGAGGATCTCTCCATTGTCAGATGATTGTCGATAATCAAAACGTTGTGTTGGAAGATTGAATCACTTGTGAATGTTGACGTAGTAGATGAGAAGGGGATTACGAGGGCAACGCCAACATCTGCCATCTGCGTTGCGGTTCCGGGTTGGATACAATTCAGTCCCGGGATAATTTCTAGATGAAGACATATATTAAACGCTTACCCCGCAATGCAGCAAGTGGCGCAAACAACCCGCACGTGAACACTCGATAAGGAATTCGTAATGTAAACGTGAAATGTGTTTGTACGGAGGTGGGAGACAAAGTTGCTAACTAGTTGAAGATTTGTTTTTTGTTGGTTTTGTGTTGCAGTATGGGGAGTCGGAGGGAGCGTCGACGTAGTGCTGGAGAGCCCGGAAGGTGGCTATTTCCTGAAACAGGCGACGGCACGCGCTCAACCCGCCGAACCTCCTTCGCCCGGACCGCCTCCGGGGGCGGTTTTGACGACGGAGAGGTTCGCGGTGTTCCAGACCTCCCGCCCCCTCGCCGTCCGGGCCTCCTACGGCCCTTTCTCAACTAAACAGACTGTACCCGCTAGGTCTCTGGTCGCCGAGCCGAGTTCCAACACTTCCGACCTCTCTTGGGGACGACACCTCGACTTGTCGGCTCATCTTGTAACCAAAACTGTAAGTGACGGTTCAAAAGTGACCACATGGTTTTATTTGCCAAGATTTTAGTGTAGTTTTCCAACTTTTTTTCAATCTATTTGAAGTGCCAGGCAGAGGCGAATTCTCTGGCAAAGCAAGGTAAGCACTGCTTGACCAGTGCTTGCTTTTTTTTTTCTTTTTTTTTTAATAACGAATTTTTTGATCTATTGTTTCAATTTTTGGACAATGTTTCAAATAATTTTTACGTTAGTAATGGAAATTTGACATTTAACTTGTACCCAAAGTAGGTAGGGTACAAGGTATTGTGAGCAATGGCAACGAGCTCCAGCGCAGCTGATCTTCTAATTGACCGCGAGAAGAGAGTAGAACTAACACGTTTGAGCATCTTTCCGCCTAGTCAAGCAGTGCTTGACAAGCACCCGCGGAGTTGATTCATTGAATCATTGAATCAAATTGATTACACTCAGTTGAATGCCTTGGCTCGACTTGGTTGAGCCAGGAAAACATCTGGTTTCATAGACCTTGTGGGAGGCAGAGCCGCAGGTCTACTACTGAAAGGCAAGCAGTATGGTTTGTGCTTCCTCCGCTTGGGGCGGTTCATCTGACTTTTCACTCATAGGATCGCGGACATTGATCCTCAGTTGCCAACTTCTCCATTAGTTGTTTACTTTCTGAAAGAGTTCTTTCTGCGATCAATTTATTTGAATTTTACCTACCTTGTTTTAGTTTTATTGCCATTATTACTAGTGTTCTTCGTTTTTTTCTGTGTTTTGTGTATCGTGTGTGTGAAATCGGCAATCAGAATGGCTTCATGCAGCTGTAGAATACACGCACTGCTGCAGGTCCCGTTGTTTTTCTGTAAGTTCGCTGTTGGTAATAAGTTGGTAATAATCACAATTATTGTGAAAGTTGCTTATGAAAGTGTAGGAGATTTTGAGGTTTATCGTGGGGATTTCAGAGATGAGCGATGGTGATGAAGGGGGAGGGGGAACCCAATTGTGTGCTTGCCCAGCCTGCCAGCTCAGGATTCGCCCCAGGTACAAGGATGGGCATTGCTTCTTTTTTTTTTTTTTTTTTTTTTAAATCGATTTCTGAATCTTTATTGTTGATCTAAAAAACATTTACTGGTTTTCAAGCAGAGGAGCACACATTTTTAGCGCAACCTTTTTCCAAAAAATGGAAAGGTGCGCTCACCTCTTCGACATGTTTTTTTTGTTTTTTTTTGTTTTTGTTTCTCACAGCATCACGCCCGAACGGCTCAACAGATTTTCATTGTGATCAGCGAGTTCGGGGGGTGGTTATAGGCTACCTTGATTTTTCCTCCCTCATCCCCTTCATCGGTTTTCGGGAGGTCCTTCACGACGAAAGTTGTTTATCTCTGATGTGTAACGAAGGAGGCCTCAAAAGGGGGACGACGTTTTTGTCCGATTTCGTTGGTATAAGGGTCTATGGAATGAGCTTTTTAGGCTGATTCCAACGACTCCAAAACGATTTTTGCAGCCTGAGCCCGGCTCAGTGAGCCGTTCGTTACCTCTGATCGGCATAAGGTTTTCTTAAGCATCGGTCGTTAGGGTGCAGTTGTTTACGTAATGAGCATCACGTGGATATTTTTGATGTGTTGTGTGGCATAGTTTGGTCGCTAGATACCTACTGTTTCTTTGTTTCTCTCGCTCATTAAATATATCGTAATAACAGAAAGGTTGCGCTCATCTATTCAATTCAATTGATGGCTTGTTTAACCTAGTTCAAGGTTAACAGTTCCTGAAAATTCCAAAGCTATATTCAACTGAACAGATTTTTCACTGCCTAGATGTTCATTTTCAAAGATTTTGTGGAAAATAGTAAAATAGTATACTATTTTTATTTTATTTTATGGGGAAATGGATATGTTTTTTATTACCTATCAATTTCTCGAAAAATTGTCAAGAAAGAATTAATTCAGATTAACATTGGACAATTGAGTATCGATTCGGAATGTCAGTTCAATGATTCCTTGTTTTACTCCTTTTTTCTCAAATCTCATTCCCTTTTTCCACTTTTTTGAGGGTTCATGGCTCTCCTCGGCCTGAGTTTTTCCAACGTTCATCTGACTGGGTAGATAGTTTAATTTTACTTCATCAGCTTTGGGAAATCTGGGCTAAAAAGGGGGTTAAGCTAACTTTACCAGACTTTTATCTTCAAGACTAAAAAATTTACTATCGTTTTTATTGAGCGAGTGAAAATGTTGTGTGAAAAAATCTGATATTGATGCTTATCTCTATTTTGGACGCAATGTTTTAATTATTTTAGGTCGAGAGGGATTGGCCAGTCGTGAGAGTCGTAATGCACACAGGTGCCGAACCTGGTGCTCAAAAAGTATGCGCAGTCGTGCACGCTACGATGGGCGATCTCAGAGTTTCCGGAGCCTGCTCTCCGGACAGTCACGAAGGGATGTGTCTAGTAGAATTGGTGCTTCCTTGGTCCTGGTGGCCTCCGCTTCCCTCGAAAAGGACGAAGCCGACCAAAACGCCGCCGCGCCTCGTCACCTTGGCCTACACCGTGGTTGAACCTTTACGAGGACCGCAGTGCACTCCGAAGGTTATGATCCAGAGTCTCACTCCATTAGGTAAGCTCGTTTTTTGTGATACTTCACCTTAAGTGAATCCTCCTCCTCGCCCAATTTACCAACATTATGTAGCTGTAAGAATGAATTGCTTAGGTTCTACCAATGTTGAACTAGGCAAATCGTACACTGCACTTCCCCCGATGCACATAATTTTTATGGACAGAATTTCTTTTTCTCTTCTTCTCCTCCTTCTTCTTCTTCAATTCAACAAGAAAATGCTTGTTTCAGGGAACGTCCAACTGACCACGGCCAGCCAAGGTTATAACACAATCAGTACTGATAACCATGTGACGATGCTAATGCCCCAGCGACCGCTATACCCAACGAGCAAAGTTCACATTCCAACCTACGTAACGATAAAACGGCCTTCACACATATCAGGATTTATGCTCAGGTAGGGCGACCATTTTTGACGACGCTGCTGCTCTCTGGACACCACCAATAACATGCGTTTATTTTCAGGGCCCGAGTGAAAAGCGGATTGAAGGTTCTTGGAGCTGAGCTTATTTCGCGCGAAGACTGGAACATGACGGTGGAGATTAATTCGAAACAATCTGTTGCCACGGTTATTGTCGTCAACAAGCAAAATGTTCAAGATGTGGTGCCCAGGTCAGTGCAATGTCCTCTAAGGGGATACCGTTTTCACCTCGTAGATGGAGCCTTTTACAAGATTAGCCCCGCAGGCTTCATTCATCATCTTCTCTTGTGTTACAAGAATTTATGATAGCTCGTCAATTTTTTTTTCTTTTAGTAGGACGGAAGAAGTTTTTGTCTGGATAATCGAAGTCGCCGGCGGAGGGGTGACAGATCTTTGGCAGGAGGGGAAATTAGTTTGGAGTGTGCGTTACCTGAATGAAAAAGGCCACCCCATTTCAAGTCAAAACCTACACGGGAAGCACAAAGCCAGCGTTAGGATCAATATCAACAAGGATGACATACACGCGTTAATACCCATATCTAAGGTTCGTATAGTGAAGGCTCACGTTTTCTTGTTACGGCGGGAGATTACAAAACTGTTTGGTGAAATTACAGAACTGGGAGGTTGTGAATAGTGCGATCCTCACTGGTAAGCAGGTGAGTCAGGGGATGAAGGTGGTGATGGTCTCCCATGGCGGTCATTTGGCTGACGTGACGCTTCAAGCTTCGTGCCACGTTCCGGACGACAGCGTCATCAAGGTATTGTCGATAGGTTGAACAAGGGGTACGTACAAAAGCACAAACCATTAATTTGTGGGGTGTTTTAGGTGTCGTCGTCGTGCAGCTCGGTCTACGTCGACGGGTCGGAAGTCCGAGGATCGGCCAATGCTTCGGTAGTGGTTAAATATGGCAATCTCGCCGCCTTGGCCAGTTTCACCGTGTGGATGCCTGAACTTCCCGTGGAAGTCTCCTTGCCGGACACCCGCCTCAGTCAAGTCAAAGGGTGGAGAGTGCCGGATTTCAGGTGGGGGAAGTTTGTTCTCAGGGTTGACACTTAACGAGAGCTTCGATGGATGTTAATTATCTTTCAATTTCTTCAGAGCCAACAAACTGAAGAGGAGCATTGACGACGCTAGCGTGCTGACGGTGGAGAATAACGTCGAAAAAACCACAGCTTGCCGATTGCGTTACCAACAAACGGATGTTGAGGTAGGTTTTGCATGTACAGTTTGGTTTCAGCCCTATTTCCCAGAGTTGGGTATGCTGGGTAATCTAGGGGACCTTGAGTAAAACAGATATTGGGTTCGGCGTAGTTTGAGGCAAGAGAATTAAGAACGGACGTGCATTATATCTAACACTACTAAAACTGTTCGTCTCTGTCTGTGTATTCCCTTTTCACGTCCGAACGGTAGCATCTAGAGGGACGCCGTTTTTTCTCCTCGGTCCCTCGGGCTCCGGGAACGGACATAGGTACACGTTTTATTCTCATGGCGCCCCGTCTTCCTCGCGCTTCAGGCGTTCCTTGACGACGTGAGTTTGTTTACATTTCCTCCGCAAATATGGAAATTCGCGCCCCAACTTTTTCCGCGAATCCGAGTTTCTCGAGGTTCGCCGAAAAATAGATTTCGCCACGATTCCAACGCTACCAAAACGATTTTCGTGGGACGAGCCGTTCCCCACGAACTGGAAACTGTGCCCCGTACTTTTTTTTTTAATGTCGGTAAATCCTGCTTCATGACCTGGTAATTGAGGAAGAATTAGGTTGTTAGGCCGGTTTGTTTACATCGATTTCTGAAAATTCCAAAAGGTTAGATATCCAAAGAATGAGGTGCTGTTTCATGTTTCACGGCAATGGAACTCGAAGCAGTACCGCATTGTCACTGTATGTAGGTAATGTAAAAATGTTAAATACCCGTACACTGCTAAAATATCTCCTGTTCACCCTTGGACATAGAAATTTGGGATGGAGCCCTCCTGGAAGTACAAGGGACGCTTGAAATGACGGGCAATCTGCTGATCAGCTAAGTGAGCTAAAATCTCTCCTATTCATTCTTGGACGTTGAAATTTGAGATGGAGCCCTTCTGGGAGTGCAAGAGACGATTGAAAAACACCGACGAAATATGAACGCGGATGGGTCGAAAGTGTGTAAAACGAAAATTTGACGGTAAAGATTTGGGAGGTATTAGGTAGGTATCACCGGGTGATGGACGCTAATGTTTTAATTAACATCTTCACTGCTAATAATTATTGGGACTGATGATGACAGGTGTACAATACAGAGAGCAGCCTACCCACTCAAATGGCCGAGCGAAGCGAGCCCCCCCCCCCCCCCCCCCCCCAATTGGATGGCTAGTTATAGTGTATTTCTTGTGTAGAAGGCTTTCAAATAATACCGAAAATGGGGTCAAAACTCTTATTTCAAAAGAGAATTTCAAGAGTTTAGAGAAACCCCGAAGTTTAAAACAATGGCTGCTTGGGTGACATCATACCCTGTCCTCAAAGTAACTCGGCTCCCTATTGGGTGAATATTGTCAGATTCCTCAAGATGGCCACTCAGGAGTGTTTGAAGGAAAACTGGCCGTCAGACTCTGGGATTCGATTAATTCAAAACACCAGGCGTTACTTCAGAGTTAATTGTGATGATTATCAACTACTTAAGTGATAAAGGCTTTTTATCATAGAAATGATACATTTCCCACTTTCTCACTTCTAACAACTGGGCGATTTCACCCGAAATTCAGTTGCACGTTCCTTGCTTATAATAGAACTCATATGAACCCTACGGAACACTGGGAGGAAAGGGGTGAAGCCCATACCTTGTATAGTTGATGGGTGTGCTGAATACGCTTGGATCACCTTGGTAGAGGGCAGAGGGGGCCTGAAGGGAACATGAAATGAGGGCAGCACCTTCTGGAATTTCCCTTCATTACAGTGAAATTAGTGTAAGCTCTCTGGGTCTGTCTACCTGTAGTCTTAGAATCCGGGCACGTTTGAATGAACAGCAATAATTATTTATTAGAAGGATGAAAATATTAACACTTAAGGTGCAATTTCCAACACGCGGCTCACGATTGCGACTGCGGCTCGCGATTGGCCGCGTCCCACTCCTCCAATGCATTCATACGGAACCACATTCCTAGGCGCGTTTCCCGGCCGTACGACGCAATGCGGCTGACGGCTGATGAGCGCGTCTGCGACTGGACTGGTAGGGTGAGCAGTCCAGCCGGACGCCGTCTGCGGCTGAGGTATGCAAACCCGCTCAAGAGTTCATTTTCAGGGAATCAAACCAAAAAATTTGAAGCACAGAAAGCGAAAATGGAATTCACATTCCCGTGAGTGATTCTTATGAGGTGGTCGACCACACCTACCTACCTCGAGCGCATCTCCACTAAATATTCTTTTGTGGATTAGATGAAAAAAAAAAAACTTTTTTACTGATTTCCCATCACTACCACAGGCCATATGAACATAATATAACGACACTGAAAGTAGTGAAATATCTGTATGGTTTGTAATTAAGTGGGTAGTCTTGGGATGATTTTTTAACATTTTTCGCACATTTTTCATTTTTCGAATTGAGAAAAAAAGGGAAGAGTCGATAGAAAAACGCTGCAAACTTTACACAAGGGTTTATTATTCTTTGATATAGGTTACTTGTGCATAAATTTAATTCTGTCAATGAAACAAAAATTTGGGGAAACATTTTTTTTTAATGTTAAAAAAAATTTTGGGGATTTTTTGACATGGATAATATCCATATTATGTCTTTTGGCTGGGGGTCAAGGAATTTTTCGCGACACTTTTTTTTCTCCTCTTCTTCCGCTAACAGGAGAGCGAGCACTACGTTCTTCGCGGACATCTTGAGCCTGACCGACGAAGCGGCCAGCCGTACCTAGGAATGTTACAAGTTTGTGGCGTGCGACTGCGTCTGTCGACCAAGAATCGCGAGTAGCAGTCGCAATCGTGAGCCGCGTGTTGGAAATTGCACCTTTAGGTCCTTGTTGGGTACGAGGGTTGTACCAAAGATGACGCTGAAAGGTGAAGCCTTGACGGCGAGGCAGACAGAATTACACCAGAAACGGCGTTACTAAAAGAGTTGTAGCACTCCTGGAGGTGGTATGGAGGCATCCCTCTGATGTAACTGGGGAGGGGTGGGGAGGGGGTACAAAATCTGTCCGTCAGGAGAACTGCATTAGGATCGTGAAAAATTGACAACAAGCGAATCCAGCTTGTAGAATCGCTTCTGTCTTCTGTCTATTATAATATAATATTATATTATACTACATATTATATTATATTATAGGGGGGCTCTCCAAATTAAGAAAGACGTGCCAATTAGGTATCACTTTAGTCCAGTAAATCTAAGTTCAAATAGCACGTTTCCAGGAAAAATGTATAGAAGTTCTTCTCTGGAATCTAATTTCAAGTCCAATCAACTGTAATGGCGAAGAATCTGGACGTTCTTGACGAATGCGGCGATGTGGAAAGGAAGTAGGAATAAGGAATGAGCTCAGAAAGTAAAATTGGAACAGACTCACGGTCTGGTGCGATGATGGGTTGTCGTTATCTGCTGCAGGGGAATTTTGGGCTCCCCTGGAGATGTCCTTTGTCGTCGATGTTGACCGAACGAACTGGTAGTGGTATTCGTTGGTATAGGTTGACCAATCGAATGGTGTGCGATGTCTTCGTTGATCTCGGGCGATCAAACGAATTAAATGCAGAAGTATTTCGACGGTATTGGGCGACCGACGCGAAAATACACTGCGGGCTACGTGCCGGAGACGGAATTGGCGCTGCTTGAAGGTGCTGACGCCGGTCTTAACAATATGCACAATGCGAATGTTTACATTATTCTATTTGATGGCATAATAATTCGGTGTGGTGCTTACTCAAGCAATTTTCGTTGACTTAAGGTAGCAATTAATACTGTGCAACGGATAGCAACCAAATCTGACCAGCGCACACCAATAGAAACTTTGTATTTCAAGCTTGATGTCCTACCACCTAGGGCAACTTATGTTTATAGACTAGTAAATACGTTTTCAAATCTCGGGGCACGTTTAGGCAGCATGAGGTGGTAAAAAGTACAAGGACTAGTCAGACAACCATTTTGCAAATTCCTCATCCAAAAGATCGGATTCAGCGACCTAAAAAGCTTAGAGAATCTTGAAAAAAAACTTGAATAGGTATATTTTTCCCTTGGCAACCCCTAGATTTACTGGACTACTTGGACAACATGGACTGCAGTCGTATTCAATTCATGCGCAGATAGTAGAGCGATTTATTCGGGATTCGACATCACTGCTTATTTCATTAGGATTCGACGACACTGCTTATTTCTTGCTCTATTAGCTCTAGAACAACTTTTTGCCTTGAACAACTGCTGCTGTTGTTACATATCCAAACTTAACGCATTTTTCAAGCTTTGACTTTTTTAGCGCAACCTTTTTCCAAAAAATGGAAAGGTGCGCTCACCTCCTCGACATGTATGTTTTTTTGTTTTTTTGTGTACAGAGCATCACGCCCGAGCGGCTCAACAGATTTTCATGAGGGTGGTCTCATTGTGATCAGCGAGTTCGTGGGGTGGTTATAGGCTACTTTGATTTTTCCTCCCTCATCCCTTTCATCGGTTTTCGGGAGGTACTTCACGACGAAAGTTGTTTATCTCTGATGTTTAACTAAGGAGGCCTCAATAGGGGGACGAAAGTTTTTGTCCGATTTCGTTGGTACAAGGGTCTATGGAATGAGCTTTTTAGGCTGATTCCAACGACTCCAAAACGATTTTTGCAGCCTGAGCCGTTCGTTACCTCTGATCGGCATAAGGTTTTATTACGCATCGGTCGTTAGGGTGCAGTTGTTTACGTAATGAGCATCACGTGGATGATGTGTTGTGTGGCATAGTTTGGTCACTAGATACCTACAGTTTCTTAGTTTCTCTCGCTCATTAAATATTCGTAATAACAAAAAGGTTGCGCTCATCTATTCAATTCAATTGATGGCTTGTTTTTTTTTTTTTTTTTTTTTTTCCATTTTCGGATCACAATTAAATACAAGCCTAGCGTCAAGTTTGTATTCAATCTGAAGGATTTTCGCCAGACGAACATAGCTCATGAGCCACTAACACAAATAAGCTGTAATAAGGGGGCATTTCCTGAGGTTACCCTCCCAAAATCCGAGGATCCACTACTGGTGTGCTCCAAAAGGACTGCAAGGGGCTCAAAGTTCCCAGTGGCCTTCCCACTAGCTTTGAATGGTTTACCACTGTGTGTTAACTCAACTTCTTCTTTCAGGTATATGCGAGGTTTGTGGCCGCTGATCACGACTCCGGTCGAGTCTCGTACTTGGTGAACCGCAGGACTTGGTTACGTGTGACTCAACTCGTTCTTGGGCTTTTGAGAGTTTCCGACACGAGAATCGCCACTCTCCAAGGGAACATACTCCAAGGACGGGCCCCAGGGCGGACTGAACTCCAGGTAAAAGTCGGTAGTATTTGACGAGGCCTGTGGTGAATCTTGTTGCATCACTGTGTTTGCTGCAGGTCGTCAGCGCCGTTTCGGGACGGGTCCTCGGAGCTAAGGAAGTTCGTGTACTCAGTGACAAAGTGAACATCGTAAAGCTGAGCGCCAGTGTCGTCTCGGGACTACAACTCGCCATATCTCCTGACACTGGAGTTGACAATGGTTACATTGCACAGGCATCTGTTACTCGCAAATTGACCGCTCAGTATCAGGTTTGTTTTAAAATGCCACTTGTGAATATTTTCAGCATGGTACATGCCTTTGGCTGGGAGTAAACTTGCTCGAAGAGTTTGCTATGTTACATAATATGTTATGTAGAAGAACAGCTGCAAGTTCTTTGTCCCACACCGTCCCCCCACCAACGGCCCTCATTTGTCCCCTCATTTTTGGTTTATTATTCTTGGAATAATACACCCATGTGATCGCGAAGGAGGTCAACGACTCGGATCGGCCTCAAAATTTGACATTATCCGTTTCCTTTGAAACGGATATCCGGAGGTCTAGATTCCAAAACCGAAATGTCCGTCCGTCATATGCCGTCCGGGCCGTTTCGGGCAGTAGGATTTTTTCTTTAAATCTGAAATTTTGACAAAATACTTGGTTTACCATCTAGTTGTGCCCGCAAAGTTTTCGCCCGATCGCTCAAACCCGTGGTGCGCTATTGGGCTGAAAAGGGGTCTACGGGAGGGTTTTTTTTAAGGCTTTTGGCTAGGTATGAGACCGAGTTAGGTGTCGTTTTCGAAGTATTTTTCGACGTAGAATCCATTTTTGGGGGTCCCGTAACGATTCGACTTCACTGTGGGGATCTTTAGGGCTTTCATGGGGCTACAAATGGGAGTAACAAACAAAAAATTGAAAAAAAATTGGAACTGTTAGACGGCCGATTGCGACCTTACCAATCGGTCGAATTTTAAAGTTGTGGTAGCCGTTCGACGCTGAATTGAAGGTATGCTCTTTAATAATGAAATAAGTGAAATTTTCTTCATCACGCATTGTTTTTAAGATAATATTATCAGAAAAAAATAAACCAATTTTTTAGTAAAGCTGAATTTTGTCTGGGTGTGTCCCTTTGTTCAAGATAAGCCGATTTTGGTTTATTTTCTCTGAATGCATAGTAATCTTTCGCGACAAGAGTCAAACATTTTTATCCGCCTTAGAATTAAATTTTGACAATTTTGTTAAAAAACCGCGTACGGACTGACGAGTATCTACACTGCATGCAGATAAATCTGTACACGGATATGTCTTATGATGGCAAATAAAATGAATCGAATGTAGCGCAGCTTCGATTTGTTCAATAGGTGGTACTGAGTAATTTCATTTTGAGTTGATGGGTTGCTATGGGCTGCATATAGTTGGTGATAGACGGGAATTTGAAAATTCACTACGAGAAACTAACAAGCGTTGTTACTATGAAAAATTAAGTTGACGGGTTGCCACGGGTGCAACCAATAAAAAACGTTGCATTTTTTGTGTGTCGCAAAATTTTGCAAGACCCCAGAACTAAGACATGTCATGGATGACATGTCAAAAAATTCTCGTTGACACACAATTAAATTTTTGAACAAGTAACCTATATCAAAGAATAATAAACCCTTGTGTAAAATTTGCAGCTTTTTTTTTACCCTACGGCGAACAGTCACGGCTGTTGAGCCATTATAATGGCTATAGCAGACTTCTGGCAGCCCAATAAAGCTTTTCGACCATTTGGTGTCGTCATTAGTGAAAGAGTGTCGTATGTCCTCGAGTTGCGGACAGTCAAAAAGATGGGTAGAAGTCATGGGTTGGGATGTGCTGCACAAGGAGTAGGACGGGTCATCTATCTTCCGGAGCCTGCGGAGGTGCGCGTTCAGGTAGTCATAATATGACTTATTATCCTGCGATGGATCTGAATGCTGCTACGGATTCATGAAGGGGAAGATTGGATTTGTCCCCTCATGGCCCTTCCCCTCCAAGCTCAGTGGGACCTGTTGGTAACCCCCTCAGCTCAACCGACATAGGAGTGGTTGTAGCGTTTTTTTTTTTTAACCATGTTCTTAAAATCTCAAAAATCCATCTATATTCTAGGAGGGTCTGTTGGACATGGAGCTCGTCTTTTCGGACGGCAGCACCACCTCAGTGTCGAGCATCGAAAGGGAAGACTACCAGCTGACTGTGGAGACTGAGCGGCCGGACATAGTAGCTTTTGCTCCACAAACACCAATGTCACAACCCCGTGTCATAGCTGTGTCTCAAGGTCGAGGTAACCTTCTCACTGTCACCATGCACCCACCTCTCCTTTGTGGATCGAAGGTCCCTCTGTCTACAACACACGCTCATGTGAGTATTTGACAACTCGCACTGTTCTTCCATAGAAGATTTTACGTATAATATACCGTTATTATGAAATTGATTTCAGGTTGACATTGATTTCACTTCCGGCCTCACCGTCACACGGCCGGAGCTCATCCAAAATGATGGAGGGGCCAACAGGGAAATTTCTGCGGATCTGCATGATATCTTGATTGGTAAGGAAGAAGCAAGAAAATACACTGTGGTAGCTTTGCAACATTGCACAACATTGCCTTCTCCACAGGAATACCACTGAAGGACGAACACAACCACGAGCCGACTGTTCAAGCCCGGCAGCACCACAGCAACAACGGTGGAAACTCTTCGCCAACAATCGTTGCCTCGAAGCACATCATTCTGTCGCCTTTGGAAATTGGCATGTACATCCTCCTGGCTGCTTTCTGTTTCGCCATTGTCGTTTTCGTCGTATCTTGCGTCGTGTATGCTTCCAAGTTCAAAGCTGACAATGCTGCTCCAGGAATACCTGGTGAGTAGTGGCTTCAACAGCATGGCAGGTTTTCGAGTAGCAAGATAGATGGCGATTTTGTCTTGTAGGGGCTGTAAGACCTGAAATGCCCAGTCAGCATGGGATGCCCAACATGCGCCAGTGTCAAACTACCCAAAACGCTCACGATTGGGTCTGGCTGGGAAGATCGACTCTTCACGTTACCGACAACCCGATGCATCACGCTCCTCCCTTCCAAGGCCGCATGGATGTCTCCACACATCCCCACCACCACTGGTGAGTAGCTTACCGCGTCAATGGCTTTGAACGTCACACTTTTTTTTTCCTTCACCACGCCGAACCATTTCAGGGATCAAATGATGGACACCAGCCGGGAAGAAGCTCCTCCAGTTCCTCCTCACGGGCCTGGAGTGGACGTCGACGACTACAGGCCTCCCATCCCTCCACACAGGAAGTCCCCAGCTGGTGCCCCTCCGCCACCGCCGCCTCACGGAAAGCATCACCACCACCATAAAGTCCGAGGTCGTAAAAGAGCCACAGTCATGGGAAATCCGATGTTCATGGACAATGACACAGGTACTTACATATCAGCCCACGAGCCGAGGGGGCCACCACCAGGCAAGAGCCCAATTTTATTTACTTACTTGAGGCACTAAGATGCGGAAAGTCGTTCCTGGCTGTTAGGCTTTCAATCAGGGCAGCACAGTTTACTGTTATTGTAAAATCTTAGTACAAAAATTTGTTTTTTTGATACTGTAGACACGCTTTAGCTTCTCAGTGCCTCTTATTAGCTCGCTTATCAGGCTTACAACTCATGGATGCAAATAGCGCTTTACAAATTTCCAAACGTAAACCTACAGGTTTTCCTCGATCAGAGCACTACGATAAAAAAGACATAAATTGAAACCTGAATTGAAACTGACCAATAATAAATCCAATAGAAACAGGCTCTACAGGTTCCCAAAAGTATATTGCGCTTCGACACTGAGCTCTAGTGGAGGAAATCGAACTACTATTCTCACGAAATTTCCCCCTTCCATCACGTTTTGCCCTTCGTAGTGGCAACACTTCTCGTTTTCTCCACTCAAACGGTTTCATTAAATGAAAAAATTGTTTGTTTTTTTTGTTGTTTTTTTCTCGAAATTTTTTGTTTTTTCTTGAAAAATATTTGACCTCCTGGGATCCTTCTAAAATCCCATTTGTAGTAGTAGTTGTGTTTCTAAAACCTTAAAGCTTTATTCGGCTGCCAGAAGTCTGCTAATGGCTCAGCAGCCGTGACTGTTCGCCGTGGGGTAAAAAAAAAAAACGCTGCAAATTTTACACAAGGTTTTATTATTCTTTGATATAGGTTACTTGTGCAGAAGTTTAATAGTCAATGAAAAAAAAATTTTTTTTTAATTTTATATTTCAAAAAAATGTTTTTTTTTTTTTTTTTTTTGTCAAAAAAATTGTTTTTAAAATTTTTGGTTTTTTACTTGAAAAATATTTTTTCTCCTGGGATCCATCAAAAATCTCATTTGTAGCCACATAAAAGCCCTCTAGATCGCGACAGTGAAATCGGATCGTTCCGGTAGACCCAAAAATGGATTCTACGTCCAAAAATACTTCGAAAACGACACCAGACTCGATCCCATAGCCAAAAGCCTTAAAAAAAACCTCCCGTAGCCCCGTTTTAGCCCCATAGCGCCCCACGGGTTTGGGCGATCGGGCTGAAAACCTTGCGGGCACAACTAGATAGTAAACCGAGAATTTTCCCAAAATTTCAGATTTAAAAAAACAAACATTCAAACATGTATGTATTTAGATGTATCTAAACTGACTGGAAGACACGTTCTGCAGAAGTCATGACTTCGTACCAAGTTAATATTGGCTTCATTCTGCCTCCACACCTCTGCGTCTGCCACTTTGACGTCGTCCTGAACTCCGTTCTCTCCATTTCAGGCCTCGCTCTCGAAGAACTGAACTTGGGAATGGACTACAACCAAATCATGCAATACTTCGACAACCTGAAGGAGTCTAACGCCTGACTCCACCCAACAATCTGCTACCACATGATCCGTCAGAATGCTTACCATGTTGACAATAACTCATGTCATCCGTGCAGTACAACGCATTCTCCGCGTCACCAGCGCAAAATTTTGGTTCACCCCTCCTCGTACCAAGCTTACAACTAAACCTTCCCGCTAGCGGGGTTGTGAAGTTAAACTGAAACTTTTGACACACGGCCCTGAAAATATGCTTTTGCCAGGTCGCTTCCTCCACTCAATAGATCTTGGAACATGAGATTTGCATGTGCGCGTTTTATTGATAATCTAAATATTTATAACCTATAAAAGCCGGCGTGTGTGATTTTTTTTTCAATTTCCTCTCCATGTTCCGAAACCTATTGTTCAGGCTTAACTGTTCAAATTGTCAATTTCTAGACTTAACATTTTTTTATCCCCCTTTTCTGCCTTGTGTCAACTGTTTCATTCCCAGTGTTTCTAGTAGGTACTTAATCAAGTGATAGCAGATTGTTATTGTCCCAAAAGCCCCGCAGGTAGTGAATTACCCTTCAAGGTGAAGAAAATATCATTTCTTGTCATTAGTTTCGGGAAAAAGAAAAAAACCTTGTAAATGTTTGTGTAAGACCCCCTTATGATTTAGCACATTATCACTTGACGTCGCAAAACTAGCGTAAATTTAATTAAAAAAAGGATCATTAAAAACAACAAAGAACACTTATGTACACTTAAATTGTAAATTGTTGTAATTATAATTTGTGTAGGGATGATAAATAAGAATTTTATTTGGAAAATTGTCATGTCTATTGTGCAAAATATCCGAGTTTGTCGTCCAAGTCCGACGACATTTTCTTCAATGAAATTTCCCTACACACAACAAACGTGGTTGTGATGTCAGTTTCTAGTCAAAGTTGCACAAGCTTTAAAGAGGAGTATTTAGAACGACTGTGTCTGTATTGTGTTTTAATTTATTGGATTTATTTATTTGTACATAATATACCTCCTTTCATCGTTCAGGAACTTCACGGTATTATTCAGTTTTGTTGAGTATTTTTACCTTTTTGAGGAAATTACTATTATTATAAGATTAAAGTTGGGTCTTTGATACCGGTATTGATATCTACCTTTTTCGTTGTGGGTTTGAAAAAAATTATACCTTCATATTTAAAGAGAATATAACAATAAGGCTGATATTCAACATTTGATACTGATGTAGATTTTAAGAATGAATCTGAAGGGCTCTTCCTCTTTTGAGTTGGCCTTTTAACGATGCTTTCAGTCTCATGTTTTTCGATAGAAGCAATCTATGCTTTGAGCGGTAGAGGGCTTCTTTTGGACGAGGAAGGTAATAAATTGATATGGTTTGTTGTGAGGTATTTATTTTTGTTCAAAATTGGCTCTATAGGGATGTCCATATCGTAAAGAAATGTCTATATTTAAAAAATTGATGTATCGAATACTCGAAAAGGTAAAGAGGTGATTGGCAGCTCTGCTAGTGTTGATAGCAGTGCTTGGTGGTTATGGTTTTGTGCTATTTGTGGTTTTCACTTTGGCTGTTCCAAATTAAGCAGCAACAATAATACTCCCGGCGATCGACTCCGTTTTGAGATAACTGATGTTAAAACGGCGGTTGACTCGAAAACAAAATTGATGCCAGCGTGTTCAGAGGGACCAGCTTTCTAAGCCGAGGGCAGGCCTGAAAAGCTTGGAGACTATCCTGGCAAGCTTTGAAACCCCCTGGCCAGATTGGGACCAGCTCAGGAAAACCTTGGACAGCTTGAGGTCAGCTCGGCAAGCCTTGGAGACTCTAAGCAAGCGTTGGATGGCGGTATAAAGCTTGTGACCATCTTGGCAAGCCTTTAAACCCCTCAGCCAACTTGGGGCCAGCTTTGCAAGCGTTGGACTGGTCTGGAAAGCTTGGGACTATCTTGGCAGGCCTTGGAGACGCATAGACAGTTTGGTTCAATCTTGGCAAGCCTTGGAAACCCCTGGTCAGCTTAGGTCCACCTTTGCAAGCGTTGGACAGCTCTGGAAAGCTAGGGAAGCAAGACACGAATGTTCACCACTAAGTCAACATACCGGTGGAGGGGAGGGGGGTGCACCATCGTCTGGGATCGGAGGTGCAGTTCCAGTTTAGGGAGCAGATCGCACTGACCCTTCAGCGGCGATCGAATCCTCTAATTTTTTTTCTCGAACGAAAGGAGTCGATCGCACTGCCCCCAATTTATGAGCTTCTACACTTTTCATATTATCGATTTATTAACTGGGGCTCAATATCGGTAAACAAGCAAATCCTCTTATCTCTGATTTTGCTGAAAATAGATTAACTGTACTTTTCATTAATGTATCCTCAACAATACCTCACATAGTTGACTTGACGTTGCCCACTCTAAAACACGTAATGTCCTCGCCCAAATGGAACCCTCCGGAGCGCTCTGAACCCTTTATTTAACATTGCAAATCCTACTTAGTTCTTATTCTGTTGGTACATTATTGGTTCCTATGCGTATTGCAAGACTTGAGTTGAATTGTCACATTTAAATTATAACCCGAGAGATTTATCAGTTGTTGTTTATAACG
The DNA here is from genome assembly GCA_955831195.1 of Pilophorus perplexus. NCBI lineage: Eukaryota > Metazoa > Arthropoda > Insecta > Hemiptera > Miridae > Pilophorus > Pilophorus perplexus. The sequence continues at coordinate 22,346,433 of OY037018.1, read as the reverse complement.
GTTGTACTTATTGTTAGTTATAGCGGTAAGTTGATGGCCATAATGGTGCCATTTGCGTGCTTTGATGCTTATTATTTCATAGGTGATGCTTAATTAATGAGATTGTTCTTGAGCGAGATCTTTCTGTACAAAAGTTATAGTACAAAATATATTTTACGGTTTGGAGTGTAGGGATTGTGTTGGGGATCACAGTGAATCAGGTTTGCTAGTGAAGTGAAATAGAGGAGGTAACTGTGTCAGGAATTTTGTTTACGTTGGAAATTATTGTTCGTTCTGCGGGTTTTTCGAGTGGGTGGGGGTTTGGGGGTTCCATGTTGATTCCTGTCTCCATATCCCTTACGACTAAGCCATCGTATGCCCTCAGTTGCTACCTTAGTTGGTTACCAGCGGGTTATGTAAAGAAAACTTAGCCACATCCCTATAGGTTGTGACGTCAGACGTGGTCTAGAGGGATGGGGCAAAGTTTGCCTCTGCAGAGGATCACTGCATGAACTTTCTGTACTAACTTGTCTCTGGTAAAGTAGGGTGAAGGGGTTTTCTCCTCCCGAACTGCACCAGCAGTGTCTGGTGATACGAGACACCATTTTCCTGTCACTGCGCCATTTCCAGGTTTTTTCTAGCTTCACATGGCATTAACGATAGCTGTTTGCCGCTGAAATTCACAGAGTCCTCTGGAAGGCACACCTTATTGAGCAACAGGTTAAAAAAGTTGCCCTTGAGACGTTGAGCGGTGGCCCTCGCCTCGGGTGGAAAGCAGTGGGAAGATGCTAGTGGTAACGGGACTTCCCCGTAAAACTGGTGCTGGCTAATGAACCTGGTTTGGCATGGTGCATCGACCTGGAGGGCTCGGCTAGGAACGTGCTGCATAGCTGTCAGGCATTCATCCTTGAGGCTGAGGTATTCCCTTGCAGTATGAAGCCTGGAGGCAGACTGAGAGTCCTGAGGCCCTGGCAACAATGGGCCTGGTGAGGTCGAGCAACAGGTCAACATTGTCCCCTTCACGGGCCATGAGGTGACCCCATACTAACGTGCGTTGAGCAGTGGCCTGTGCTGGAAAGTAGGTAGCAGGGGCTTCCTAACAAACCATCCTTGACTGGTGCGAGCCGATGATCCTGGCTGCTCATGGTGCAGCAATCTGAGAGCTTGGTAAGGCATTTGCTTCACTGCTACCCAACATTCTACAGGGGGAGGGCCATTTGAGGTTGAGGCTCTCGCTGACGGAGTGAGGGACTAGAGCAGCCCTTCGCAACGCTGAGGGCTTACCGCCTTTGCAGTGGCTGCCTCGAAGACCTTGGCAGCAATGAGCCTTGACAGGAACGAGGGCTGGTAGACTGAGACCGACTCCATACAAGGGAAGGGGTGGAGAGTCTACTCCCCCTCTCAGCCGTGCACGTCATTATTGGCTCGGTGATTAGAGATGCCTCTCATACCATCATTGACAATCCTGCTTGCGCAAAGTATAGCAACCTGTAGGGATTGGCAAGTTATTTGCTTTGGTTCGGACTTGCCCTGCATTCGCAAGAGACAGCATTTATCTCCTGCCCTTCTCGAACCCGTGGGTTCGTCGCCTCTGCTGCAGCTACCCAGAAGGCACAACGAGCCCTGTAAGGTACGACAGCTGGTTAAGTAATTGCTGACAGTTGTCCGAGGTCACCATTAGCGAAGGGTTCTCACCTCAAGGACAACACGTCGCCTCTTCGGGCCTGGTGGCTCACCCTCCAGTTCACAGAGTAACAGAGAGGAATGCTCCAGTTCCATCATCCGCTTTGAACCGTAGAACGAACAACCACCATTAAATTGCCCTTGGGAAGAGCCCTATCTTGAAAGAGAACTACCATAATCAACCCTCATCCCTTCCAAGACACAGTCTAAGCGTTTTGTCATTCCGCTTCGTCTGCTTCTCTTGTGATATACCTTTTAGCTCCACTTATGTAAATTTTGCGTTGTAACATTATGTATATACATATAAAAAAACATATTTCCCTACACAGTTCGTATACAGTATACTAGAAAATTGAAGAAATTATTTATCTTCTTACAACTATCAAAATAATTTACCCTATCTGTAATGATTGGCGGTTTGCGAAAAATACTTAAAAAAAGAAAATATATTGAATATTGTAGCTTGTAGTGCATCTGCTTCAGTCATCCCACTGACATGACTCCCTCCAATGAAGTACGTATGTAACTATATTTCAGCTTTATGGAATTTTAAAAGGAAAAAAAAAAGTTATTTTCATTCATATCCTATTTGTATTTTGTTTGCATATATGTGTATCTGTTAAATCAGTTATAAGGGAATTTGAAGGAAAAATATTAACCAAATTTTCGTACGAGTGTATCAGAGATTACTCTACTTAGATAAGTGAAACTCCCCAATGAAAGATCCAACTGTGAGTCCCCCTGGCGGTGAGTGAACTGTGGAGGGAACGCAGAAGATATAGGTGTCATGTCTAGCGTTGATTTTTTTTTTTTTTTTTTTTTTCTAGATGAGTTTCTTAGCGGGATTTTAGCGGTTTTTTTAATTATTTCCGACGGCCGTCTGGAAGGACCATTTTGTATTTTGGCAATGTACCTACCTCCTGTAAGTTTAGTTCGAACTGGAAATCAGACTCACGAAGAAGAGACTCTCACGGAGATCTCGTCTTTTTGAGTTTGACGATTGACAAAAAGGCAAAATACTCCAAAATCGGTATCGTCTTTTTGTTTAAAATCCAGTTTTATTCGTGGGTTGAATTTTATTGTTTGTCTTCCTCACTTGAGTTACCTACCGCCGCTGGTACTTTTTTTTTCTATGTAACAGAACTTTCAACAACACTGGTGTACCTATGCAGAGTTGGTTTACATGAATTTCATTATTATTTATTTTTAATAATGTGAATACTGTATATTAAGTGGCCATATAGCTTCTAAGTTAATGAGATTAATTATAAACAGGTTAAAAGTGTCTAGCTAGCGAAATACAGTGTGACCCTGCGGGTTGTTGCGATAGGATCTATCTTTGAGAGTAAAGCTTTGATATAACTGTTTAAAAATACCGATTGTTTCATTTTCCCACCTGTCCTGATTCCGGATTATCTTGGACGCGCGAGAGACAAGCTCCAGGAAGGAGACGATTTCATTACACGGAACCGTTTAATGAAATCGTAACCATACTTATATACGTATATATTTTTTTAATTATATTTTTGAATTTTGTGGTTAATTTTTTCAGAATTTAAACAATAGTTCAGAACTTGATCGGTTGATAATTCGTCGCGAAAACAATGTTATTAAATGTTAAGAACACTTAAGCCAACGCCACGCTCATTACTTTTAAGTTTTAATAGGTACTGAGAACAATAAACCAAAATACAAACATGCATTACAAGATGTTTAGATTCCAAAAATGAACATTTCGTTTCATTTAATGCCCGTCCATCGTTTTGGGCTTTTTTATTTTAATTTAAAAAAAAATTGTATATAGGCTGGGGGAGCCGATACCCTTCAAAAATTCCCACCTGCCCTTCAGAGCCCCACGGGTTTGGGCGATCGGGCTCAGAACCTTGCGGGCACAACTAGATGGTAAAGGAACCGAGTATTTTGCCAACATTTCAGATTAAAAAATAAAAAATAAAAATACTGCCCAAAACGGCTCGGACGGCGGACGGACATTGTGGTCTTGACGGTGTCTTGAAACAGATGTCAAATTTTGAGGCCGGTCAGAATTTTCGACCTCTGTCATAGGTGTGTTATTCCAAGAATAATAAACCAAAAACGCTGCAAATTTTACACATGGGTTTATTATTCTCTGATATATCAGTAACCAATAGGTTAGGTACTTGTGCAGAAATTGATTCTTAAAATTAAAGAAATTAAGAAATTAATTTTTGCAAAAAAAAATTAAATACGACCAAAAAATGGCGTATTAAAAAAATTCATATTTGACCTCCCGGGACCCTTCAAAAATCCCATTTGTAGCCCAATGAAAGCCCTAAAGATCGCCATAGTGAAATCGAATCGTTCCGGGACTCCTAAAAATGGATTCTACGTTCAAAAATACTTCGAAAATGACACCTAACTCGATCCCATGGCCAAAAGCCTTCAAAAAAACCCTCCCGCAGCCCCATAGCGCCCCACGGGCTTGGGCGATCAGGCTGAAAACCTTGCGGGCACAACTAGATGGTAAACCGAGTATTTTGTCAAAATTTCAGATTAAAAAAAAAAAAAAATTCCTACTGCCCAAAACGGCCCAGACGGCGCACAGATGACGCTAAAGGGTGGCGGAAATTATTCAAGGTGACATACTGATTGATAGAGATGGATTTTGCAAAAAAATTGAAAAATGTTCATGTTTACCGCTTTATTATCATTTTTTTAACAAAAGAAATAAAATTTAAAATAATTTGCATAAAAATTGGAAAATGATTTTGCATGTCTAAATAATTCTGCTTAAATTAAAAATAATTTTGCATAAACAAAGCAATAGCTAAATGTTCAGCCATTTATTATCTTTTTTTTTTTAACAAAAAATAAAATTTAAAATCTTTTTTCCTTATTTGCACGTTTTTAATGCGCAAATTATCGAACGATCTGACTTCGGAGTCACATTCTGGGGTCCTTACTGAACACTCAGAAAGAAAAAACTCCTTGCACTTCGGTGAACGACGCCACTTTTTTTTTTCGATTTTCTTTTCAGTATTTTCGATCTGTAAAGTCGATGAAGGCCAATTTAATGAAGTGAATATTTTTAATGCCTTCGGATGGATGGTCTGTACTGTCCAGAAGAGATCTGATCCTCAAGGATCATCGTACATACAAAAGAAGAAGAATATTATTAATAATAAGAAGTTCATATCTAGGAAACCGTTCGGAATTCGTTAAAAATGTATGGTACTAAAGTTGTAGAGAATTTGATTAGTATATTTTATGTATAAATAATCAAAGTTCTACGACGCAGCGTTTTTGAGTTATAACTCAAAATAAGAGTTGGACTTGCCCCTATCGAGGGATTGATTACGTTGGCGTTTTTTGCAATCGCCCGCAGACCTGCACCCAGTCTACTGTCTTAAGACAGCAGCAATTGCTACTTCTTCCCCAGGTTGCTGTCAGTGCTCCAGGGGAACCAAAGGGAGGCCTTTTCAAGGCGTTGAAACATCGTCATCAGTATCAGGGTGATAAATGACAAAAGCACCCGCTTCGTAAAATATATTTGTAATAATTATACATCGGGTTAACACTTTGTACCTCTAATACCTTATTTCAATTACTTTTCCACGTTCATATCTTGCACAGTTCACAGCCAAAGCAATAAATAATAGAAAACAACAAAAGAATGGGCGGCCGTAACCTAACCGCACAGCTAACCACAATGTTTCTACTGGCCACATACAAGTTGACTAATCCACAAATCGACTGGCCAAACAAAAACCACTACCTCATTCATCCCACAAATATCTAAACTACCGACATTTTTCGTCCGCCACAGTGATTGTCACATTGGGCGCACTAGCTCCTGTCACCGGAAAATCATGTAGACTCGCTCCCGGGCGAACTAGTGGCGTTACGTACGACAGGCGAGGACGCCACACTAGTGGCCTAACGTACAATTATATATTACGTGAACTGACATTAGTTATATTATAACTTATTTTTGTAGAATTGTTCAATTTCAGGGTATTCAATCGAAATCAGTTTTACGGTGTTCAATCAGAAATCATAAGGGTGTTCTATCGAAATCATCCACTACTCTCTTATTTTTGTAGCAATTTTCAATGTTAGGGTGTTCAATCGACGCAAAATGCATTTCTCTACAACTGTTCAAACTTTGAGAGAATCCTTGTTTGGCTTCCACACTGAGAAATATACTGGAAAACGTGTTTTTTAAGTTTTTCCAAAATATGGTCATTTGGCCCTAATTTGCTTCCCCGAGAGTTGGTAACTATCCAAATATCAAGCACGTCTCTCTCTTCACAAAGTCATTAATACCCACTATACGGAGCGAGTTTACACTTCACTACGTACTTAGCCCTGAACACTTCCACGATCGTTCGGGAGCGAGTTTACACTTCACTGCGCACTTGGCCCTGAACACTTCCACGATCGTTTGGGAGCGAGTTAACATATGCCCGTCACTTTCAAGAATGGTATCAAATTTCCACATGTGCAGTTTACACATTTCGTACAAACACGATGACATAATTTACACTGCAACCCACAAACGAATAAAAACAGCGGCCACTCTGGTAACCTCAGCTGTGGTTTAACCTCAGAGACTGATCCTTCAGCTTTCTATGGTGGCCAACTTGGCAACATGGCGAAATCGTCGACCAATGGGAGCTGATCGCTGGTCGAAAATTCAAATCGCGACTTTTCCATAAATTCTATAAATTCGTACAAACTTGCAATTTGTGGTTGAACTCCATTTTTGGTGTTATTTGGATGCCTTCCATCGATTAAAAAAAAAAAAAAAGAAGTCCATTCCTTATTTTATACGTTTTATACATCAGAAAAAATACCAGAATTTTTTTTTAATTTTAGGAAAAAGTCAAACCGCGATACACTGGGTTCTGGCTCTGTTGCACAGAACACACAATGAAGTGCACAGTCGAGCTATTTAGGTACCTAAGGAAGTAAGTACATGTTTAGCTAAAAATTTGAATCACATGAAGGCTAACAACGAATCATACTAACACATCAAGTGGCTACATGGCTGACGATGGCGCTGTAAGCACCCAAATTGAGAACGTTGAAAGGAAGTAGATTTGGGTTCTTACAGGGCGACTTCCGGTTTGCACAAAACTCCGAAATCAATGCGTAACAACCGTATAACAACAATAATTTGGGTAATAAGCTCTTGCAGAGCTGAAACAGACGATAATCCAGTAATGACGTTAAACAACCAGTGGGAACCAATACGATGAATGGAGAAAGCAGTAATTATTTACAATGTGATGAAAGAGGAAAATGTGTCTTCTAAGGGGGACAGATTATGACAATTCGAACCCAGTGTTGCTGGATATGGCGTACCGCAGTTTGTCCCTTAACGTGCCTTTCCGCTGGTAGTTGGGGAGTTTGAGGAGGTTGAAACAAGTCGAGGACGTGGGCAGCCGGTGTTGGGGGTCCCTTTTGCGGATGGTGAAAAATCCTCGAATGACGCTCCCTAAAACAAAACCAGTGGAGTTTGAGTGGGAAACCTAAACAAAATAAGCCCGTCAGTAACCCGATTGGGGGTTTTCGGATCAGCAACTCTGGACGCGTTTTTCGTCCGTAACGCGTGAAATACATGAAAACGTCAACAGGGCATTACCAGTTGCCAAGAAAATATATTGGTTTTTTTCCTCACCAATGGTGTCTCCGGTGTCTTCATCGTCGCCGACTTCAACGCATCGTATGGAGAAAGGCGGCTCGAGATGGGCGAACCCCAACAACGGCGGTTTGGAACAACTCGTCACGAACTAAACGAACAAACCGGTCAAGTTTGAGTTGACGTGGTAGAGTTTGAGTGAAGGTTGAATCGTGTTTGAATCCAGTTCGATGCAATGTTTAGGTCGGGGTAGAGGCGAGCTTTAGAAGACGTAGAGTCGAGATTAAGCTAATTTTGTGGCAAGCTTGAGCCGAGTTTGATTTGACGTACTCTCGGCCCCTAATTACAAGATGGGCCATTCTGCATACACGCCTTTTTCGTTCTCAGAAATTTGTAGAAAATTTTCTCCGATCTTTATAATTTTTTGTTTGTTGAGTCCCCGAAGTTTGCCTTCATAGAAGTGTCTAGTTTCATAGATTCAATAATTCAAAAATTTCAGAATGACAGGGTTGTGAAGCGTGTGAAAACGAGGCGAATGGGGATTATCCGAGGGTTTGGAACGAATAGGATCAAAGACGCCATAATATGCTTAATATTTATTCGAATAGTTTTGATAAATGACCATTTTGCACAGAATATAAACAAGTAGGTAACTCTTTTCACAACCCTGCCATCAGAGAAAATGGAAAAGACAAGGTTGTGAATGACAGGGTTGTGACAACAACAACAAAAACTGAGGAAAAGGCCTCGTGGCTGGCCCAGGTAAACACTATCCCCCCCCCCCCCCCCACCCCACTTTCTTAGTAAACTGAATATGCTGATCTACAGAATTGAGTTGATTAAAGAAATTAGCTAGTTGCCTATCAGTCCCATTGAAGAGCCCATCAAAAGGCACATTTTACTTTTTTTATAAGGAACTTCTCAACTTCCTCATTCTATATCGTACTTGTTCACGCCAACAGCGTTCACAGCGTACTTAATTTTACTTTAAAGAGTAGGAGTTCATAAATTTCCAGGGACAAAAGGTGACAGTGAAAAAATGTGCAGTGCAGTGCATAAAAGGCGCGCGAAACGGCTACCAGCCCGCCTCCTCTCTCACATTTCCATTCTGCCTCCCTAAATTCACTCCTACTCCAATCAAATTCGACTGCAGCGATGCCCTGCGGCCGCCTTAGAAAATACCTAGTCGGGAAATCCTAAGAACCCGGCTAGTCAGTCCGACAACTAAATCCATCGAGTACACTTCGGCTCCGTGAGGAGAAATCGCCACCGCGCCCTCACGTAAAACTTACATCGGCCGATTTACACCCAAATCGGCCCGAGTCCGTCAGAAACACCCACACGAGCACGGTCTCGTTCATCGGCTCCGTGAGGAGAAATCGCCACCGCCCTCACGTAAAACCTCCATCGGCCGATCTACACCCGGATCGGCCGAGCAGCAGTTCGGACACGAGAACCTGCAACTTCGTGGAAGGCTAATCAACGCGCCTCCACACGACAACGATGAGCCGCCCCCAGGCTCCGCTTCTCTCCCGACTTCAAGCAATCAGGTCGTAAAAAAGCGCTTTTCCCTTACTATTCCTACTTCCTAACTTTCCCCGCGATCTTCGCTTCGGGAACACCGTCTCCATCAACGATCTACTTCTGCACGATCAAGAGACGATTTAATTCTATTCAATATAGAAAACGGCCTTCCGCCTTTCAAGAAGTGGTAAATTACATTAATTTCACTCCGGGGGAAAACCCCTGATAATATCAAAGAAATATTATTTCTATGGCCAGTTGGCCGGTTCATGTATTTGTCTTGTAACTTCCAATTTAACGTCGATTACAAGGCGAATTATTTGATTCACGATTTTATCTTTGACCCGAAATCTTGGGAAGGGAAAATTCTCTTTCTATCATAGGTCGATCAATTTAATATAATTTCAGCTGACTCGAGAAGGTCTAGCAAGTAACATTATTCTTCCACAATTCATTTCCACACTTTAAAAAGATCCACTTCAGGTCTCCTCATAAGCACCTCTGCCGACGGCCTGACATGCAGCAAGCGACGACGGGTTCAGAATCCCGTTCACTTATTTGATTATATTTCTTTTCATTGGGTGATCTCCTAGAGAGATCATCCCAATGTTAACTTTGTTCCCCATTTCTGTGTGGCTGGAGACCAGGATTATTCCACTGTATAACTTCGCTACCACCCATCGGACGCGCTCCCAGCACCTGAGTCCGATTCCGATCGACCACTTGGTAATTTAATTAATTCCCAATAATTAAATGCCACCCCACACAGTTATTGGCGGCAACAGTACTGATGATGGTCTAATCAACCGAAACGCGTCTACAAGTTATATTTTTATCGTGGAAATTGACTACTTCGTCTCAAATCTTTTTTTAAAAGATGGATTCCCACCATCTCGCCGCATCCACATTTTACGTTATTGAGCTAATGAGCCCTAGAACTTGCGCCCAGTCTTCCTCCGCCCGTATCAACATAGGTTGGCTCCCCACAGATGCGAGATCCACCTCAACAGTTAATTTCAAAAATTTAGACAACTGTAGGCATTGTAGGCACTACAGTCAGATTCCCGTGCACCACCCTATACATCGATGCTCATTAATGATGAATGCGATTTCAATCATCTCCACAACAATGTCAAAACAATGAAATCAGTTCGCACCACTACCAATCGCAAAGTTTCTTCTCCCACGTTTCCCTACCTTGAGAAACAAACGTCGCTCCTCTTCCGAAAAGTCTTTCTGCAGTATGTCCCACAACCACAAGACAACTCGGTGGGAATCGTGAAAGCCGCCGTAGTACTGCGTGTGTCGCCTCAGATCCGCCATGTCCAGAGGCACGTTGTCTCCAGAAATGAGCCTTTGGAGCTGCAACACTTCGGCATTAAACCAAACCACCAAAATATGTTATACGTCACAATAGGAGACTTGATACCTCAGGAGTGGAGAAAAGGCAGAGCCAATCCATGGTAATTATCGAGCGGAAGCCTCTGATGAAGGCAGACGTCTGCTCTTTGATTTGAGTGTGCATTCGGAAGTGTGCCATCAAATGAATGTAATTAATCCTGAAAATGTACCATTTTTAATCGTCATATCGTCATTGGTGTGGGTCGTCCTCAAACGAACAACTCACTTGTTATGATTGTTGACCGGCAACAACCTCCCTCCAGGAACCAACTCGTGAGTAACAACTCGCCCCATGACGTCGTGGTCTGTGGAAAAGGTCAAATCCAAATCGCTCACGTCCGTTTCCAGATGCTTGATGTACGTGAGGGACCTGGCAAAAAACGATGAAATGAAATCAAAACGTTCCAGCAGGGCAACGCTCGACCACCGAAACCCACCTGTATAAATCGCGATCTAAAGACGGAAGTTCGTCAATGCACGAATACAAAACCTCTTGAGTCTGACCCAACACTTGACTGAGAAAAAACGAAGCAAACGGCACGTCCACGACGATCCCCTGAAAGTAGACAAAAGGTAACAAATGCCACCGAAATACAAACTTCTTACTACTGATTTACCACCTCGTAAACAGCTTTTCCCAGCATTCTCCCAACAAATTCGAATAGTTGAAGGTGGTTGTCTTGAATGTGAGACGTCGGAGAGGGGTACAGCCTTTCTTCGCTGGTGGCTTTGAAAAGATTAAGAGAAGGGTCGAAAACCCGTTTGATGGTTTCTTCGAGAAATTCTGAAACCGCACAAACGCAGTTTTTAGATGAATGGCGATATTTTCGTACATGCAGTTGAGAATAAAAATAATTTGAGGATGTGGTAAAGGCAAATGAAAGAGCCGCTAATGTACTTTCATTATATCTGGCCCAATTCGCCCAATCCAAATTACTTCATCAGTCCAGCTCATTATCCGCATTAATGGTGGAGAAAAAGGCGACGACACACTCCGCACAGTTAAAGAAGAAATTATAGAAATTCAGATCCTCAACGAATCATAGATCCAGCTAAGAGCGCTAGTGTCTGATTGTGTACGGCCAGTATGTGTGATAACCAGAGCCCTTCTACCGATTTTGCGGGAAAATGACATTTTCGTGCCATGCTTTGCCTTTTTTCGCCTAACCCCGTTAAAAAAACGCTGCAAACTTTACACAAGGGTTTATTATTCTTTGATATAGGTTACTTGTGCATGAATTTAATTCTGTCAATGAAAAAAAAAATTAGAAAAAACAATTTTTTTGGATTTTTTTCAATAATTGTTTTTTACTCGAAAAATATTTGACCACCTGGGATCCTTCAAAAATCACATTTGTAGCCTCATGAAGGCTGTGCAAGTTACTTTTTAGCCATATTATTGAACGGTAGGGAAGAATTCCAAATCTAAAATAAATGCAAATCCCCCATTGTCGAAAAGTTGAAAGGTACTTGGGACACCGTTTATCCAGGAGCCACTAGGAAGGTACTTCGGACACCGTTTATCCAGGAGCCTCTAGGAAGAAGATCCAGGATACAATTGAGGCCGTCCTCGACAGATAAGGTGGCCGAGAAAAAATCAACAATATTGTTGCCAGTGTGGTGAGGAGGCCACTCTGAAGCCAACCTCCGTTGGGAACCTGCTGATGTTCTCTCCTTCGAATTTGGAAATAAAATAAATACCTAACGAAAGAAGAAGTTGTAATATTAACACCTAACAATAGCTAGTGAGGTCGGGGAGGGTCGAAAAATGAGTGCCATATTGTGAAGGGCTCTGGGGGATTGTGAGGGGATTGGTGGAGTGGTTATGCTGGATTCATATCGCTCTAACCAGCCCGTCAACCTCCAGACGGGGGAACTTCAAATCCTCATTTCACCTCAGTCAGTTCACATCAGCTTAGAGCATCTCCTAGTGATCAAGTCAGCGAACGCCATTCCGTCCGCCAAAGTAACACTCCTTCAGGTTGTACTTTTGTTTTGTAGGTACCTTTCTCGCTCCGTTTACCGTACGCCCCGATTTAATTAACTTATACCTCCCTCTTGACCCACGATAAGCACGTCTTCATAAATGACCGAGTAGTAAGATTACATTACAGATTTCGAACAATACCCATTTTTAATGAAAAGTGAAAAGGTTACCTTTAAAGACGCCATCTTGATCGATCCCTGCTTCGTCGAGGCCTTGCTCATTGATGAACCTCACTCTTATCACTCCTTTGAGAGCTTGAGGCGGTAACAAGGCCAGCTGTCGGTATCCATCCTCGACGATGCGGCTCCTGAAATGGAAACAGTAAGATGACCTTCGAAACGGGCGAAACACAAAGCGCCTGTCGTATAAAATATCAGAAAACGTATGAGTACACCCAAGCGGTGAAAGACAGTCCGTGAGTACACCCAGACAAAAACTACGAGAGTACACCCACATGACCTCAGTACCCCCAGACAGAAAGGACGCGAGTACACCCGTGACAGACCAGTTCAATTTCAGCCATAGCTATTCATTCATCATCTATATAAGTCAACATCAAAGTCAACATTCTTCAGAATATAAGGGAAACTATACAGAAAAGTTAGTCTTTTTATAATTAGCAAAGATTTCAGATAATTCGGGTTCCAGAGAAAGGGACCACTGCACTCCCCGACGGATCGAGGCTACCGCACTCCCGATACCACAACACTCACCAAATGGAAACTCGTCCCAAGCTAGACATGCCAATATGGTGCCAAGCTGGATAAGGGTGTCCAAGGATTACCAAATGGTCTTAAGCTTTCCAAACCTGTCCTAGGCTTGCAATGTTCGTGCCAGGCTGGGGATGGAATGCCTTAACCTTTTGGGCGGGCAGGGAGTGCAGTGGCTCTCAACCAGAGCCGCTCAGAATTTCTTAGGTATACTCGCATCATATGACGCGCCGCAGACCGATTCTTCACGGGTGTACTGCAGGGTGTACTGGTGACCTTACTTTCACCTCGCTGGGTGTAATCACGTTCAAACCCTATAATATACCGCGAGAATACAAGGGACACAACTCTAGAAACATGATTTTCGGGCGTTTAAAGTTTTTGGCACTTTTAAAAACGCTGTTATGACTCGTCAACACCAGATTTCTCCTTCCTTGTTTTTACATTTGGGAAGGAAACTAAGCAGCTTTCAACAGCCGGGCCGTTTAAATTTTTTTCTTCCAAAATTGAACTTCTGAAAATACCGATTTTGGTTTATTATTCTTGGAATAATACACCTATGTTTTCGCGACGGGGGTCGACGACTCCGATCGGCCTCAAAATTTGACATTATCCGTTTCAAGTGGTCTAGATTCCAAAACCAAAATGTCCGTCCGCCGTCCGCCGTCCAGGCCGTTTTGGGCAGTAGGAATTTTTTTTTAAATCTGAAATTTTGAGAAAATACTCGGTTTACCATCTAGTTGTGCCCGCAAGGTTTTCAGTCCGATCGCCCAAACTCGTGGGGCGCTATGGGGCTAAAATGGGGCTACAGGAGGGGGTTTTTGAAGGCTTTTGGCTATGGGATCGAGTCAGGTGTCGTTTTCGAAGTATTTTTGGACGTAGAATCCATTTTTTGGGGTCCCGCAGCGATCCGATTTCACTGTTGCGATCTATAGGGCTTTCATGGGGCTAAAAATGTGATTTTTGAAGGATCCCAGGAGGTTAAATATTTTTCGAGTAAAGAATAAAGAATTTTTGAAAAAAAAATTTTTTTTGAGAAAAAAAATCCAAAAAAAAAAAAATCCAAAGATTTTTTTTCCAACATTTTTTCTTTTGACACAGATATAATTTTTGCGCAACTAACCTATATCAAAGAATAATAAACCCTTGTGTAAAATTTGCAGCGTTTTTATAAAATTTTCGTGAGTTACGCCCCTTGTGCGTAGCAACGTCTACTCTTGAATGATGATGAGGCGCCGCACTCAAGAAGCATTTAAAAATAGGGATAGATAAGGTTCTCTCTTGATAATAAATCATTAAAAATAGGGGTAAGTAGTTGTACAATAGGAGTTAATTCCAATCACGACGGAACTGTAGTAACAATTTAAAAAAAGCCTCAATAATACTCTTGCTACTTCCATCCAAGCAAGACTAAAGGTCCGAGCACACAGAAAGCGAACTGTCCGTCGCGCGTCAGAGCGAACTGTTTCCCCTGTGTTGTTGCACCATCCCCGCCAAACAGAAAGCGAACCACCGCGGATGGTGCAACAACACAGGGGACACAGTTCGCTCTGACGCGCGATCGGTTCGCGGCGGACAGTTCGCTTTCTGTGTGCTCGGACCTTAAGGGTTGCAATCCCGGGATCCCGAAATCCCGGAGGATTTTTGACAGTTTGGAATCCTGGGATTCGTGGAGTCACATCGTACGTAAAACTGCTCGTCTTGTTGGAAAAAATCATTAAATAAGGGAAAATAGTTCGAAGGCTAAGTGATCGGCTCTAAGATGAAAAGTGTGAATTCCCCTACAGAATTAATTCGGAAATCGATGAACCAGCCGGTGCCTGTTCGAAAATGGAGGCAGCCGAGGCCGCCATTTGGATTTATTATACAAATATCTCATGATAGGCCAGTCTCCAGACACATAAAACGGCTTAGGACGAAACAAATCGACACGTTCTGATTTTTTGGTACGTAGTCAGGGATGATATCAGCAGTGTAGGTATGACCAAGTTTGCAGCTTCGAAATCCTTGTGCTGAATGCTTGGTGCTCAAAAAACTGTGAAATGTTCGGACGTTTTTTCAGTTTTCTGTCGCTGCATAATTCAGTTTTTGCCTTAAAACTACCGAAAAAGTCACTGTATAATTTTTTCAAGTAGACAAGATCAAATCTTGTAGCAAATTTTGCTACCATTTGAGCGCAACGGCAGCTTTGTAGGTAGCTCCAATAGGTCCCGAGATACACCTCTTCAAACATTGGCCATTTTCCCAAAAAGTTAGAAATCATGGTTTTAGCTGTCTTCCGTAGGTAGGTACCTACATACGCCTAATCTAGCAAATTAGCTGATCCAACTTTGAGTGCATGATGCTTTCTAAGGTTAGCAAAGACCGAGTCAGCAATCACCGCAACTCGAAACTTCGACAAAGAACAACATGCGGAAATTTAAATGTAATTGGATTACTCCTAGTAATTTGAATCAATTTATAAATCAATCAAATCACAAGGAGTCAAACGCAAGTTTAAAAAAGAAGGAATAATGATTTTCAGGCACGCTCTAACTAGCGCCCCTTGTAGGAGCAACCTCCTAACCATGTCTTCGAAAATGAGAAAAGCTTAACTTGCTCTCTAGCGGCAACTAGAGCAGTTAGAAATACGCTCATTGAAGCTACGCGAAGCTGGTCTTGGAGTATCTCACAATGGGCTTTTCTCGAAATCGCATTTTTCAGAGCTGCGTCCCTTGTATTCTCGCAGTCGATATGGTAATACTATTACCGATGAATTGTGATCAAGGTTGACGACCCAGCGGCGCAAGCCGACTCAGTCAAGCCCAAAACAGTCTTTTCATTGGCGACGAATTTCCTGAACAGTTGAACCCTCTCGGTGTGAGGAATAATGTGGGGCATTCTCGCAACCAGCACCTGATTGATTTTCTTGCCTTTGTCCAAATCATTCATAAACGAACTGATTCTTATTTCTTTTATAAGCCAGTGGTTAGTAGGACAATACGGCCGTCGACTGTCCCTCCGGTATAAGACACTGAGAAGGACGTGCAGCTCGCAGAACAAGTCGCTTCCACTGGAGCCTTTCATATCTGAAACATCCAATAATTGGATTTCAATGGATGTAATTATTACATTCCTCGGAATTACGGAATTTCCACTACAGCTGTAAATTGTATCATATCAAACGTACCAAACAGATTATTTAAAATTCCTTTGTATAAAAATTGGTTGAGAAAGTTCGACATAGCGATGAAGTCAGTCAATTTAAAAGGGTTTTGCTGTTCGTACATTTCAATGTCGTCCAAAATTCTGTGAACAGAGCAAAACGTTAGAAGGACATTTTGAAGTTGGCATGAATCAGATGCACACTGAAGGGGGAGGGGGGGGGGGGGGTGTTTTTCGAGAAAAAACCGTAAATCATAAGCTGGGTTCACATGGGGTAAAAAAAAACTCGTGCGTAACGGGTGCGATCGGCGATCTGATTGGCTGATCAGTTTTCCCGCGCAGATTTCCTCCAATGAGATCGCCGAACGCACTCGATTCCGGCTTTTTTTACGCCATGTGAAAAACCCGCTCGTGGTCACCAAGCGATTCAACATAAATTTCAATGGAAATTGTGTCCCGTCCCTAGTGCAACAACAACTGCCCATTTTGTATGGAGAAAGACCCGCCATGGGTGAATCAGAATCAGAAGCGTTTTATTTGCCGTTTGGCACAAGTGCTTTTGACAATGGTCACATGTTAATAAAAATTAGGCCGAAAGGTACAGAGTAACATTAAATGTTAATGGTAAATTGAATGAGTTAAGGGCATGTTCGCGTTCGGACGCTTTACTTGATTGATATTGGCACCATTTGTGACTGTGATTTTGACACAGGCACTTCTCGTACAGATTTTGGTAGTGCATTGAAACAATTTTCCCCCACCACGGTGTCGATGTTCCACTGACGTCCAAAAGTGAGTGGGGCAACGAAAGCTGACGTACTTAGTGTATCGCGGGTGTGAGAGGCTGAGGAGAAGGAGCTGATGTTTTTCCGCACAAAAGTAAGGCATGCGAGGTTGTACAGGGTTGTACAGTACTCCCGATAGCTTAGGCCCTTGATTGCTCTGACAGCTCTATCTAGACTGCTGAATACAAGGGCGCTGTGTGGCGAGTGGCCCCAGCAAAGGATGCAATATCCAGCCCTAATTTAAAAACGCTGCAAATTTTACACTAGGGTTTATTATTATTTGATTTGATATAGCTTACTTGTGCAGAAATTTAATTCTGTGTCAAGGAAAAAATTATTGGAATTTTTTTTTTCAAACATTTTTCGTTTTTTTTTTTTTTTTTTTTGAAAAATATTTGACCTCCTGGGATCCGTCAACAATCCCATTTGTAGCCCCATAAAAGCCCGATAGATCGCAACAGTGAAATCGGATCGTTCCGGGACCCCCAAAAATGGATTTTACATCCAAAAATACTTCGAAAACGACACGTAACTCGATCTCATAGCCAAAAGCCTCCAAAAAAACCTCCTATAGCCCCATTTTAGCCCCATAGCGCCCCACGGGTTTGAGCGATCGGGCTGAAAACCTTGCGAGCACAACTAGATGGTAAACCGAGTATTTACTCAAAATTTCAGATTTTCAAAAAAATTCCTACTCCCCAAAACGGCCCGAACGGCGGACGAACATTTCGGTTTTGGAATCTAGACCTCTTGAATCGGGTAATGTCAAATTTTGAGGCCGATCGGAGTCGTCGACCTCTGTCGCGAAAACATAGGTGTATTATTCCAAGAATAATAAACCAAAACTGAACAGTAGGCTGCAAGAATGGCAGTCTAAGAAGCTTGTCGGAAAGTCTTCGTAAAAGGAAGGAAACGCTATTTAAGGACGCGGCCAGCTGTTCACAATGCTCCAGCTCAGTTTCGGATCTAGTACGACACCAAACATTTTAACGGACTGAGGGATACCAACACTCACAGCCAGCGATAAGTCCCTTAATCCAGAATACAACACCTCCGTTTTTGAATCATTTACAGCGAGACGGTTTTTATGGAACCAATGTCAAATAGCACCGACAGTATCTGCATTTTCTACCAGGGCAGCCAACTACGAATCAGATGAAAGGACCGTTGAGTCATCCACAAATATATCAGTCCTTTTATTTGAATGTTGAGGAAGATCATTTGAAAATATTAGGAAAAGAGTGGTCCCTAGAACGCTACCTTGAACTACCGATAAGTCTCCGATTTGTGTTAATTCGGAAACAGAACCACTTATGCGAACAGCTTGGACTCTATTATGCAAGACACACTTAATCGGAATTTTGCCAGCAGCAGTTTATGAGGCACACAAACAAAAAACTTTGAAACATCAACCATTGCTGAAGCATAGTGACCTCCTTCAAAATGTTTATAAATTTGACATGAATCCGAGACAAATAGATTGTTAACCTCGAAGTGATATTTTATCTGCCTATTAATAGCTTTTTCAAATAGCTTTGAGAACAAAGGGAGTTTAGAAGGTCGGTAGTAGGACATATCATCTGTATCCCCCTTCTTGTGCAAAGGACTTCTGCGACTTTCAAAACTGACGGAAAGAAATTTGAACAAATGGCCTCGTTTAACAGATGAGGCAGGGGGTAAACAATCGCTAGTACTACATGTTTAATCGTTTTGGAAGATAAGCCATAAAAGACGCAACCATTCGAATTTGATAAGTCCTAAGCCCCACGAATCCCCTTGATGATCAGCTCCAGATTCGAGCCTCGAGGGAAAGGTTCAAATAATACCGCCACAAATTGCGCTCTATGGAAATTATCGTTATAAAATTATGATATAAATTATCATTATATATCTGAGGAAATTATGGTTACCGTTTAAAACAGAAATGAGAGGAGCAAGCGCACCCATTTGCACGAATTTACGCCCAATCTCACCCTGCCCAGTAGAATGGGGCAGAGATGCAGATTCGGTTGGAAAAAAAAAACGTAGTTTTATCGCTAACCGTTTAAACGTGATAAACATTTGAGACACACAAACCCGCAGAAACCGTGTAAATGAAGTAGTAGAGATATATAATGAGCTCACGTGACATAGTGTGTCATGCATTCGCCGAATAAGGTGAGTGTGTTAAACTCGGGCGAGCAGTTCTTGGTGTTGTCGGCCAGTGAGTCCAAAAACAGTTTCAGACCGCAGTTGGGGCCGAGGCTTTCCAAAAACTTCCAAAGCCGGTAGAGGATGGCGTCTTGGTAACAGATTCCTGCAGAAGATAATTTAGTATATTATACAGGGGAATTTAGAATATTATAGTAGGGGGGTCTTCATGAAATCGTCGAAATGAGATCCAATGGGCGTGCTGCCTCTTTCCAAGAATTACCACTGGGCGAGGGCATCGAATGTTCAAAAAGATGATCGAAAGTAGCGCTGCTGTTGCAGTTTTTCAAAGCGATGATAATTTCCGTTCGTGGTCCTTTTACTCCGTGAATCGAGTTCATCAACATGAATTCCTCCAAATGCCGCAATGGGCGCTACATTCACTTGTTATTGGACTTTCAACGTTTTTAACCAGAAGCCTCATGGAACTCCCACTTTCGACCTGACGAAGATTATAATATAATCTTATATATTATATTAATCGAAAGCTCGGCGAAAAAGGCGTAATTATGTTTTGGCCCCGTTCCTGATACCTGACAAATTCATCATAGCAGTTCAACGTGCTCCCTAACGATTTTCACCGATTCGAAAGAGGTGCTTTTGTGGAAGCTAACTTCAGCGCAAACGTGGCTAATAGCCACTGGCTACTGATAATAACCAAAGGTATCAAAAACTCAAATCTACCCGTTAGTTTGAGATTTTAATATAGACAGATTTAATAATAGACTGGCCAATATTCCAATTAGGAATGGAAATGCCCCGAATTTCGGGTTAAATCATCCTGTACCATGTTGTTAGAAATCAAAAAGGGAAAAATACATCAATTTGTGACAAAAAGTCTTTCACGTGGTTTACAATCATCTTAAGTTGTTCTGGCCGATTCAAAAACCGGTGTAGGTGACGTCACCAGTTCCAGTTTCCAATCAAAGACAACAAAGTGTAGGTCGATTTTCAAATTATTTCTTAATTTTCTTGGTGGTTGGCACTAGTGACACTGGAGTAACGCGAAAATGGCCGTGTTCGCTCTGTTGTGTATGTGATCGTGTGTATTGACTCAACTTATTCGTGATATAAATTAACTCATTCGACGTGACTGATCCTTCAGTTTTCAACTGTTAAAGTGGGGATTTTTTTCTGGGGATTCTTTTTCCACGGTGGTAAATTGTGGGACTTCTTTTCCAGGGAGTAGGTGTTTTTCCGGAGATTTTGTTTTCCTACATTCTAGAATTTCCCCTAGTGTAGAATGAAGATACGTACCGGTTAATATATCGAGGCGTAACTGGGAGAGAGTGTTTAGAGCGGTGAAATACAAAGTACAGACTTTGGCGACTCGCGTGAGCGGACATTCTGGAGCCCCTATTTTGTATCTTGGCTGCTTAGCAGTGTTGACGCGATTGATCCTGGCATCGATGGCTCGCCTAGAACCAGATTTAGAATTTCACAAAGCTTCCGATAACACAACTCCCTGATCGCCAAAGGCTCTTACTTTAAAAAATTCGAGCTTGGAGGAGGTTGGTTCTCAATTACGGGTATGGTGACTTCATCGAGCAGCGAGCCCAGGAGTGGAGAAACCATCTTTTGAGACCAGAGCAGGAACAACTGGCCTTTGACGTGGGGCATGCATTCCTGAACCCCAGAGTCCATCCTTTGAGAGAACCATCCGAGCACAGGGTGCCAATGCGTGAGGTTCGACTGCTTGCTCACAACGTACGCTTGACAACTGTTCAGTAAATTTGTTATGACCCCCTGAAACGAAAGGAACAATCGTTATGATTGGTGATAACAGGGTTTGGTGTATTGGCGTAACAATTAGTAGATTCAACAGTACCGTGAACAAATGAGGATCATTTTCGATAACCGCTGCTCGTTGCAAGTATGCCAGATGAACCAAGTTGGCGATCAAGCAGAGGGCGTAGGAGCCTTCCAAGGCGTTGAACACAATTCTCAAATCCTGCTGGACTATCAGAAGCTCCAAACTTCTAATCAGAAGCCCATTCGTTTCCAACACTGTGATACACTGAAATGTTTCCACGTTAGGCAACGGCCCTACGGTATACGATCAACAGGTAATGTACTGACCTCATGAGCATGTTGGCTGAGGTGATAAATGAGCGCTGGCACGCTGAGTATGTGGATAAGGAACATGGACACCAGTTTGTCTGACAGGCCGGCTGATATAAGAGGCCTCGTCGCCAGAGTCATTATGGCACGCAGCGGTATGCCTTTCAAGGTACTTTTTGACCGAGCAAGACCTTTTAGGAGGAGGGACTGTAAAAAAGTAAAAATACAGTTATGACGATATCGGAATTTGATGAGAAGCAATCTTCTTTCTCCGCTCACCTTCAGAGTCAAGTAAAACCCCCTCATGAACAAATGTCCCATCAAATTGGCGCACAGTTGGTTCAAACCGGCCACCAGCGGTTCCATATTTTTGGCTTTGACGATCCCCCAAGTTTTGGTTGACGTGAAGGAGACGAGCGTGTGAAGGAAGAGGAGGATGGATTTGTAATCCTGAGCGACTTCGGGCTTCAACGTGTCCAAATACTCGCAACATATCCACAACAGCCGCTTCACCTGTTTGATCCAAGCGATGGAAAAGTCCTTGTTCAAAGCGACTCCGACGTAGCTGATTTTGGCATTTTCCAACTCGATACTGGCCACTAAATAACTGAAAGAGGATGGGAGTCAATTAGATCACAAAACTGTGATATAATATATATATTATATATTTGGTATATTATACCAAAAAAGGCGTGAAGGTGCTGAAATGTACTGAGCCTTCAATTCATGGACTAGGAAGCCACTCCCTGCTGGCTACGCCAGCCAACCCCCGACCGTATCCCACCTGGTCTCAGACCCAACAAGTCGTTTTCCCATATTGTGCAGTTTTTGTCTTAAAAATACAGATTTTTTTTTTTTTCATTTTTGCTCCACTTTCGGAGCTTAGATGCGACACGTGGAGCAACTTTTTGGAGGTTTCATATTTTTCCCGTCATCTACTCGCCAAAACGGATGTTTGGTATTTTTTCAAATTTTTTAGAAAAATTTCAATTTCCCGTTTTTCCACTTTAGGAGCTCAGATACGCCACATGGAGCTACTTTTCGGTGGTTTCAGACTTTTCACGCACTATGCTCGCCAAACTGGATTTTTTAAGACCAATTTGAGATTTTTCCGACATCTGGAAGTGCCCTAGAATAAAGATGACCAAAATCGTAACACCCTCCTCCTACTCCTCGGGTTGCGGCTTTAATTAGATGCAGCGCAATAGAATTATCTCTAGCATTCCATGATCACAACTCTTGTTTACTTGGCTTATATCGTTCACATACTGGTTGCAATATCGAATTATGTTTGAACGATTTCTCTGATATTTTATCAACTCACAAAGACCAAACATAATATGTAATGGGTGATGTTAATATCAACATCCTCGCTGATAGATCAGACGATCGGTGGAGTGACGAATACTTCTGCCTGGTTTTCTGCCTGTTATAACTGAATGCACGAGAGAGGTAGGAGATTGTAGACCGTGTATAGATTATGTACTTACAAACAACGGGGGAATTTTAGCGTTGCAACACTTCACTCCATGCTTTCTGAACATTTTTCATTACTATTTCATCTCTCAAGCCATAATGTTGAAATGAAGTCAAACCAAGTTCATAGTAATAAAACAAATAGAAAGCCTGGACTATCATAAGTTGGAGAAAGGCTTAAAAAACGATAATTGGGAGAGAGTTGACGCGGCCACAACAGTCGAACAGTGCGACTCAGCTTTCATGGAGATACTACTCACTCACATTAATGGTTGTAAGAAAGTGTCATCGAGAGCTACACCATTAAAACCTTGGATAACGCCTGGTTTACTTAGCTCAATTAGGAAAAAAGAGCATCTATATAAATGAGCCAAAAAGCAGCCTTTCAACTCGCGATTAAATTCCTACTTGCATAGTTATCAAAATAAATTGAAACTTCTTCTCAGAACATCTAAGGAATATTATTACAAAAACAAAATTGAGGAGAGAGGGAGCTGTTCGGCAAAGACATGCAAGGTAAATGAGTTAGATGGGAAAAAAATTGCCAACTCTGAAATTAAAGAACTGAAAATTGATGAGGTAGTGTTGCCTAACTCACAAAGATCCGGTAATGTGTGCAAACACTCTAAATAATCACTTTGTTAATGTTAGAAGGAAGTTGGCAGAAGCAAATTCAAATACCTTATCAGCCTACAGCTACTCCTTCGAAAAACATTTTTGTTTTTAAGAACGACACTGAACAAGATGTCATAAAGGCCATAGATTCAATGAAAGGAGGAACAAGCCGAGGGTTCGATGGAGTGCGCATGGAAACAGGGAAAAGAATAAAAAATCATAGTGTTGTCCATTAAGAAACTTATCAACCAGAGTCTATCCAGTGGCATATTTCCTGAGTGAGTAGTTCCTAGGTGAGTTTTCTTGAATTCAGTTATGTTAGGGATACACGACCCACCATCCAAGAAAAGGTGGATCAAACCTCGCTAACTCTCGGGATGGTTGAGACTTTTAGTAAAGTGTGAAAAAAAAACGTTGCTAAGGAGACCCGTTACCGTTTGTAATCAGTACCGTGTGTACATTACAATATATCCAACGGCGTCAGAGTATTATTGTACATATTATGTACAATAATACTCTGACGCCGTTGGAGCCTATCAAATCGACTCATGACTGAAATATCTGGGAAAAACTGAAGGGTGGGTCAAACATCCCAAGTCTCCCCGACCTATTTTCAATGGAAATTTTAAAAATGAACACTTGAGTCAAGACAGATAAGGGACCCCAAAAATGGATACAACGTCGAAAATTATTTCGTGAACGACACCTTATTCGATCTCATGTCGAAAATCGTAGAGAAGCCCGTTCGTAGACCCATAATATGGCTCATATTTTGAGCCCCAGAGATCCCCACAGTGTACTCGGATGAGTCTGACACCTCCTTAAGTGGATTCTACGACCAAAAATAACTTCAAAAGTGAGACGTCCAGTTCAAAGTCATAAAATAGATCCAACTATAGCCATTTAGGTTTCTACAGTGTAGTCGGATGGGTCTGAAACCCGCTTAAATGGATTCAACGCCAAAAAACACTTCGAAAACGAAACCCCACTCGACCCCCAACACCGAATCTTTCCAAAACCCCACCACGTAGTCCCACTGAGCCCCACTGACTAGGTCGATCGAGCTGAAAACGTCGCAGGCACTTCAGATGAAGCACTATAATTGCTGTTTCAGATTTAAAAAAAAATACACTCAAGACACCCCGTCTAAATTGTATACTCACCCACATAACTTTTCAAACCGCCCTTTGTCTCTGTCAAGTTTCCACACCATCAAAAATCTGTTGACCAACTTGTAATAGTGCAAGGCAGGTTTGAACTCTGCGGGTTTCGCCTCGCCTGGGATCTCAAGATCGAATTCGTCCCTAAAAACAAAAGTTCAGATGCTCAAATATGCCAGATCCTGAGTTGAGTTGATCATTCAGCCTAATCAAAATTCAAACTTACACTATGAGACGTGAATACTTCAACCGTTGTAGCCATCCTCTGACAGTAGCTTCTATCTTCGTGGCGGCCACCTCTTTCCGTTTTTCGAGCGCCCTCTCCTCCCGAGCGGCCTTCGTGTGCTCCAAAAAGGCATCTTTTTGCGACTCCTTCTTGAACATTGCTAACACCTTTCGCGTAAACCTTCACGTTATGTCAAACCCGAGACAATCCCGTGAGCTCCATTACTCGGTGGTGACCAGCGAAGCAGAACCTGAACTATAACTCACCACTTTTGCAATCATTCGTCACCATCCACCACATATTCTCGGCCTAACAACTACCACCACATAAAATTACCTCAAAAACGCTACACTATCTTATTTGACAACTGCTAACATCAAACATTGTAGACAGAACAATCAAAACATATTTCGATCGAAACTTTGATAAGCAGTGATAAGGCGTCACATAGAAGGAATAATATAGACCTAGCAGAATACCAACGCATTTGAACATAATGTCTCTATGTTCTAGTAGCCGTGGACAAGGGTACTTTAGAGCGTACCTAGCGACGAAACTAGAAACAATTTACTCGATTCTCAGCATTCAGCCTTCCGGGTTTATTTGACTTTTTGAAGTGTTCTACGCAAGGAGTTTAATAAACGCTACATGTAGCAAGTACGCTAATATGCAGCATGTTATGTAGCGCTTACAGAACGTTCTCGGGCCCAGCAGTGTGGTTCATGGCAGGGGTGATCCCCAAGAGTTTAGACTCTGGACATACTGGCAGAAGAGCGTCGAAGGGTCTGCCAGAGAAAAGAAGAGGAGGCCGCAAGAACCGTCAAGGTAGAAGAAGGGTTGGAAACCATTCAAAAATGGCAGGACAGATGGACTGCTAAAAATCGTGGGCGATGGACTGCATGGCTGATCCCAGGAGTCTAGGAATGGCCTGAAAGAAAGCATGGTGATGTGAATTATGAGCAGGACTATTTTAGGGCATTTCTAGCCCAGAGAGACCAGATGTGTATACTGCCAGACGGATGGCGATGACGCCATAGGTACCTTCTTTATTTGCCTGTGATGGAATCAATTAAGAACCCTTGTAGTAGTCTTGTGGGAGAAATAGGAGATAACGTTATAAAGCATAACCAAGATTAAGGCCTCCAGGGAAATCTAGGACGTAGAAACGTCATTGCAGTCCTGCAGATGAAGGAATTGGAGAAGGATTGGAATGGCTCACAAAGGTTGGTTGAGGTGGTGAGGGCACGTGAATGTGTGCGGAGAGGGTTGCACTGGTGAGTGGGTGTGGAAGAGGGAACGCGTGCAAGAGGGCGGAGAAGCAGGTATGCTTGGGCCTGGGACAGGGACAGCGACAGGGCCATTTTCAATCCGGGTGACCCTAAGAAAAAAAGAAATTCTGTGTTTATATAATATATAAACACAGAATGTCTTTAATATAATATATTAAAGACATTCTGTGTTTATAATATTATTATATTAAGACGCTTGCATACGAGTCTGCAACACATTATAACATTTTATGACTTTAGTTTAGTCGTTGCTGGGCTGTAATCTGTAACGCTTTTTTTTTAACACTAGGTGTTAAGTCTTAACACTCAACGCTTAACGATTTTTTCGTTTGTGTGCCGAAGTAAATTTACTTAAGACAGTAATTACTGTCTTAAGACATAAAATGTCAAAAAAGGAGACCGTCTGGTAAGAAGACAATAACGTTGTGTTGTACGACCACTCACGAAGGCCTGTTTCTCGCTGTCAGTCATTAAAATCTTCACCTGTAATAAATTAATATTACTATTAGGTAATTTATTTTGCCTTCCCTATCTCTCACATTTGCTTTCATTTGACCATTTTCTAGTTATTTAATCCATCACTCCCTTCCTCTTTTTATGCACTATCCTTCTATGAGTAATGAAACTTTAAAATTGATTTTCCCAAAAATTGAACAAATAGATCTATTTGAATATCTATATTCAATGTCAAATTTCTTGACAAATATTATTTTCCCCTCCACTTTTTGAGTAGGTACTGATTTAACCCAAAATTCAGACGTTTGTTCATTCTTTATTCCTTGCCCTTCTCTAAGGAATAAGGAATAAGGAATTCGTATGGTAGTTACCTACCAGCTGATTGGTAGTTGACCTGTCCTTCCTCCATGCAGCGGAAGATTCGATCAAGAAACTACAATCCCTGCCACTTCAGCGCTAGCGTCGCATTCCTCGGCTTTTATCCCCCCTGACCATCCGGCTAATTTTAGCTTAATTTTGCTTACTCTATCAAACAATCCCCGAAGTTTTTTCCTAAAATTAATTTCAAATTGAATTTTGTGCGAAAATTCGAACGGAGTCAAATCGATATTGAAACCTCCCGTTCGATTTTCAATTTCCTCACGCTAACGTCACTTCAAATTCTCTTTCTCCTCTTCGCCCTTTTCGATTAAAGTGGTGTCCGAAAAGCCCGTTTTGAGTGCCGTTCTCACATTTTCGTACTGATTGACTGTTTATTGCGACAATTTGTTCGAGCCATGCGTATAAAATTTGCGGAGTGATGTGATGTGTATTGTGAACTCATAGGAACTAAATTTTTAGTAAGTTCAGATTTAGGTTACCTACCTTTCACTCAGCAAATTTCTGGTTCATTGCTAAAAATAAGTTGTATTTTTCGTGGAGGGGGACATTAAATTTTTCTTTGTTCTATTACAGGATTCGCACGGCCTGTCTGCTGAGTTTGTGCAAGTAACTTGGATAGAGTTGAGATCAACTGTAGCTTATCATCATGGCTGGTATGATAAAATTCACGAGTAAATTCCTCCCGAACAGCTGTTATTCGTTGGGTGTGAGGGCCTTTTCGCGGTCAGCTGTCAAAAGGCACCACCTCCGGTCGTCAAAGAGCTGCCAAAATGCGGCAGCCCTCAGCCGTGCCCTGAAGACTGATTTCGCCCAATGTCAGACTGGGTCGATGGGTTACGTCATGAGACGAGACTTCCACTTTTCTTCGGTCATGATGGAAGAGAAAGTAGTCACCTGCCCGCCCTTCCCGGAGTCCGTCGCCGAGGGAGATATTAGGTGGGAAAAGGCCGAAGGGGACGCCGTCAACGTTGATGACGTCGTTTGCGAAATCGAAACCGACAAAACGTCCATCCCTGTTCCCGCTCCCGTGGCAGGTGTTATTTCGAAAAGGTTGGTCGACGATGGCACTACGGTTAAAGCCGGACAGCAACTGTGCAGCATTACGATCGGTGCTGGAGGAGGCGCTGCACCCGCACCCAAACCCGCTGCTGCTGCTGCTGCGCCGGCCCCAGCAGCTGCTGCTCCACCGCCGCCACCTCCACCGGCGGCCGCTGCTGCTCCTCAGGCTCCCATCCCACCGCCTACTCCGCCACCAAAGGCACCTGCTCCACCAAGAACTGCCATGCCTGTCGCTGCTATCAAGCACGCTCAGGCTATTGACGCTGCTACTGTCAAACTACCACCTGAAGACCCCACCAAGGAGATCACCGGAACCAGGTCTGAATTCCGCGTCAAAATGAACCGCATGAGGCAAAAGATTGCAAGCCGTCTGAAGGATGCCCAAAACACCAACGCCATGTTGACCACTTTCAATGAAATAGACATGAGCGCCATCATGGAGTTTAGAAAAGCTCACCAAGAAGCGTTCACTAAGAAACATGGTATTAAACTTGGGTTTATGTCGGCTTTTGTTAAAGCTGCAGCATACGCCCTTCAAGAACAACCTGTCATCAATGCCGTTATTGATGATAACGAGATCATCTACCGTGATTACATTGACATCTCGGTTGCCGTCGCCACTCCAAAGGGTCTGGTCGTCCCCGTCCTCCGCAACGTCGAAAGCATGAACTACGCCGATATCGAGAAGGGGATCAACGCTTTGGGAGAGAAAGCGAAAAGCGGCAAACTAGCTGTCGAAGACATGGACGGCGGCACCTTCACTATCAGCAACGGAGGTGTATTCGGATCTCTCATGGGGACCCCCATCATTAACCCGCCACAGTCCGCCATATTGGGAATGCACGCCACTTTCGAGCGACCCGTCGCCATCAAAGGCCAGGTCGTCATTCGGCCTATGATGTACATCGCCCTCACTTACGACCACAGGCTCATTGACGGCCGTGAGGCAGTTTTGTTCCTTAGAAAAATCAAGGCTGGCGTCGAAGACCCCAGGATAATCGTTGCTGGTGTCTAGTAACGATAAAATAGTTGACCAAAAAAAACTTGACGTAGTTTTACTGTCTATAGCTTCTGCACTTCATCCTTCTGCAATAGCCCTCTTCATCTCCAAAATACTCATTTTCACCGACTATCAGAGAAGTGTGTATAATCGGGCACATCGAACGAAATCAATTACACCACGCCGACATAATCTGGTTATTCAAGACCTCGATTCGGGCCTTATCGCTTGACATTTACCCTGGCACCTCACACCCCATACGATCCCCTTCTGGCGACCAACAAACCCGGCAATTCAAGATCTTCTCTCAACCCGCCATGGAGACAACCAGCCCTCTGATTTATGGCACTTACGCAATCGAATGATTCAACATCAACCGTTATCTCCATCTGTAGTAGAGCCCTGGATTCATAGAGCGAGTTTACCTCTCACACACAGGTTCGTTATTTTCAAGTTGACGTTGTATTGTATTGGCCTTATTCATTTAGTGATGTGGAATCCATAAAATTTGTCGATTTCTTAAATCGAATCAAAACCAAATCTGAAAATCAATCAGTTGATCGAAAAGTTGTTTCGAATTTTTCTAATCGATTCAATTCTATAAAATAAAATAAAAACGCTGCAAATTTTACACAAGGGTTTATTATTCTTTGATATACATTACTTGTGCAGAAATTTAATTCTGTCAATGAAAAAATTTAAAAAAAAAAGTTTTTTTTTGGATTTTTATCTCAAAAAATTTTTTTTTGGATTATTTTGTTCAAAAATGTGGTTTTTTCAAAAATTCCGTATTTTTTACTCGAAAAATATTTAACATCCTGGGATCCTTCAAAAATCCCATTTTTAGCCCCATGAGAGCCCTATAGATCGGCACAGTGAAATCGGATCGTTCCGGGACCCCAAAAAATGGATTCTACGTCCAAAAATACTTCGAAAACGACACCTAACTCGATCCAATGGCTAAAAGCCTTCAAAAAACCCCTCCCGTAGCCCCATTATAGCCCCAGAGCGCCCCACGGGTTTGGGTGATCGGACTGAAAACCTTGCGGGCACAACTAGATGGTAAACCAAGTATTTTGTCGAAATTTCAGATTTTTAAAAAAATTCCTACTGCCCAAAACGGCCTGGACGGCGGACGGCGTACGGGGTACGGCGTACGGGGTACGGCGTACGGCGTACGGCGGACGGACATTTCGGATTTAGAATGTAGACCACTTGAAACGGATAATGTCAAATTTTGAGCCCGATCGGAGTCGTCGACCCCCGTCGCGAAAACATAGGTGTATTATTCCAAGAATAATAAACCAAAAGGAAAAGTAGAATTTATATTAGTATTTATACTAATGTAAATTCTACTTCTTGGAAGTTTTCGAGCTACAGAACTGGAGGAACTAGATTCTTCACGTTTACTCGAATGGTCGAGGTGTTGTGACTCTGGCAGGTCCTCGGAAGGGTCAGTGAAGTACTTCTTCACCTGGCAGAGTATTGATGGGTGAAGCTTCCATTCACTGCCGCATTTGCACCAAGGAGTGGTTTTCCGGCTTCCAAACAACACGTGATTGACTTTTGGTCAAACATTGGTGTTCGGCCCCGGATTTGAACCAGGCTGATCAGCGCTCCGACTGATTTGTATACTGACGAAGCTCTGACGCCTTAATCCACGGGGCCACCCTGTCCCCCACAGCCAATGCAGAACACGTAGGTACTTACTAACCTTTACAAGATTCATCCCAAAGGCCAGACGATGATGTCTTCACATCGAAAGCGCTCGCCACCAGCACCAAAACAGCTACTGATGACGGACTCATCCTGAGCTATGAATTTGTATGATGGTGGTTCAACATCTTAGTTGTAACAATATATTGTTGTAAATTTCACGTTCTTCTACTTGCATATATGCAAGTAGAAGAACGTGAAATTTCTGGGCAAGAAAAAACAAGGTGATCAAATATGTAAGAGCTGTATTTCACAGAAAGATAAATGGGAAACAAGGATTACACTACAAAAATAAAGCGACTGCAAGTTATAGCGTTAAATTTGTCAATTTTTGGATTTTCACTAAAGAACACTACCATGAAATTGTGCTCTATCCTGTAAATTTTCTTCGTTCTTTCGGTTCCCTCGATTCTGGCATTGATTCAGCTTTTGGTTTAGGCGGCATCACCAAAAAAACTCAGAAAGACCCCATGCCATGTATAATACATACTCATGTCAAAAGCAAACTACTGCGCTGAAAATGACTCACCTAGGTACCCCTACCTGATACCTCCTCTCTTCAACTTCCAATTTGTCAAATTACAAAACTAGTTCAACTGTAAAGTCCGTCTCCAGCCCTAATTTTATTCCTGATTTTGTTTGTTTCAGGTTTGTATTCAAGATCTGCTGCTCTAAAACAACAACTCCCACTTCAGGTGCACCACCCAAATTTTACGGCCCCTTTTTCACTTGTAGCTTTGTAGCAGGTTTTGATCGCTCTTGTATTCGTAAATTTTCTCGAAATTTATTCGGTGATGTGTAGTGTACTTAGAAACATGAAATTTCTAGCTGTACCTTGGGCAAGAAGTATCTACCTCATGTCTAGCATGACCACTGTTATTGTAGGCATCGTACTTATAACAGTCGGAGTAAGTTACCAGGTTGTTTCTATTCATTTGTTGGGATAAATTTTGATGTTGCGTTCTCGGTTATGAATCTTTCTTATCCACCTAATCGCCTATTGATTTTGACACTCCTCTGTGTTGCTCGGTATTTTCCTGATTTTAATTTTTAACAAATTTTTCGAAAATTCATTTTATTATACGCATTTCTCTGATGATAACATATTAACAGTATTAAATACTGTGAAATTTTCACTCGCTAGGTGTAGGTGCTGTTTGTTGTTTTTGCCACTTACATTCTAGAAATTGATGGTTCTACTGTTCTTCATAGCTTAAGCCACTGTAAAACTTCAATTTTACGGTGTCTATACATAGTATACATAATGTATTATAAAACCTACTTAATTTATTTATAAATAAAAAATATGATGAAATGTCAACTATTGAAATGTGTTTGTGTCTTTTGTGTTCTACTATTCTTGGGAAAGGCTGGTGTATTGATAGTATGTAGTATGGTGTAATATTTGGTGAATACTTGTGTAGGGAACTACTGCTGAAACCATTTGGGAGGGTTCTTGGCGGTTCTGTACCAGGCAATGTCATGTGAACTCAGAGCATTAAGGGTTAAAAGTAGAAAGAATCGTACAATAGACGTGTCATTGTGGAGAGTATCTAAGAACCCAAAGACTTAAAAATTTACCATTCAAAATTGCCTAAGTAAGGAGAAAAAGGTGGGAAGTTAGGAAAATTGTAATTTTTATAAAGATTACATACTATGTTTCATAAATTGCATTATACTTGTACGGTGGAATAACTCAAACTCTGTTTACAATGCCTTCGATTCGAGATGTGTACCCAGTTTGATACTTCATAACAAGAAATGGTTCAACAAGGCTGAACGGGTTGGACGTGCTTGCGTTCTTGCGCTCCATGGATGGATGCATTATTGAACGGGACTTTGATATTTCTTGTGAAGCGCGGGTGGACCAGCTAGTTTAATTTAAATGGAGGACCTGACATGTCCTTAAATTAGGCAAATTAAGAACCAAGTTTCATTAACTTTGGTCCAGTAGTTTCGGAGAAATTTCTCTCCCCCCCCCCCTTCTTGGGAGATATTAGCCATGATCTAATGTTTCTTCTAAGAAGGGAGAAATTTCTCCGATCTACTGGACCAAAGTTAACGAAACTTGGGTCTTTCTCAATGTAAAAATGGCAGATGGACTGACATTTTTGCGTCTTTTGGTTTATTATTCTTGGAATAGGTAATACACCTTTTTTCGCGACGGGGGTCGACGACTCCGATCGGCCTTAAAATTTGACATTATCTGTTTCAAGAGGTCTACATTCAAAATCCGAAATGTCCGTCTGCCGTCCGCCGTCCAGGCCGTTTTGGGGAGTAGGAATTTTTTTTTTAAATCTGAAATTTTGACAAAATACTTGGTTTACCATCTAGTTGTGCCCGCAAGGTTTTCAGTCCGATCGCCCAAACCCGTGGGGCGCTATGGGGCTAAAATGGGGCTACGGGTGGGTTTTTTTAAGGCTTTGGGGTATGGGATCGAGTTAGGTGTCGTTTTCGAAGTAATTTCTACTAGGTACCTACCTACCTTGTAACAAGAAGCTGAACAGTTACTGATCTCCCCAGAGCAAGTAAAGGACATGAACTAACAACAGCTACCGATCCACTCCAAAGGCTTTTCATTTTCTCTCCTCTCTCCCTAATTTTCTTTTTCAGCCCACGTCCTTTTGAAAATAAATTTTTTTAAAAGTTATTTCTTGAACTTTCGCCACTCTCACGAAAAAATTTCACCAACGAAGTATTTTATCGAGCTAATCGATTTGTGTTCTACATGCGGGATTTATTACGACGGCAGTGAGAAAATAATGGCCGCCTGCCGAAATAACGATTTACCAAATTTTGCCTAGTGCCCGTAATTAGTTTTGTTATTTTTCTTTGCTTTTCACCAACTATCTTCTCATGTGAGGACCCTTCGGTTTTTGGTGAGTATCGCCGTTAATGATAGATTCGAAGAGGTCATTTTGACTGGGAAGTTGTCGGTTTCGGCTTTGCCCGACACATGCCCGTCCCTTATCAGCTCTTTTTAACCGAAAAGAGCTGATAAAATTATTTATAAAAGAGCTCAAAAAATGATGGGAGTTCCAGTTTTTGTTGGTTTGATTGTTGATGAAATCGTGTATTTTTGGGAGTTCTTGGTAAGTATGACGTAACGCCCTGATTGCTCTGCATACCTTCGAGCCCACCCTCCCGATAGTACATTGATCCCCCTCGTTTTCATTGATCCCTGACCTTTATTTTGGTACTCCCTTGGCCCTTCCGATGTTGTCATTTCACCCCTCATGCTTTCGAGCTGCAACGTTACGAAATGTTCAATTTTCCCCTTATTTTCTTGCACCAGGGTCTCCGTAAAAGGGAAAAACCGTCTTATCACGAAGTGGTTGTTTGCCGATGGTGCAGAGGTCTAATCCTATGAGGTGGTTAGGGAGAGAGAACGACTCCTCTGGTTTGAATACTAAATTTTTTAATTCACTAAACAATTGTAGCGTGGGGACCGGTTTCGACAAGAGCCCTGACAAGAAAAACATTTGTCATTAGCATCAGAGATAACCATAAAATTATATTATACTGAAGGTATAGGAACAAGTAGGTACCAGGTACCTACAAAAGGTTTGTAGGTCTACAAAATTTGTTTTGGTTTTTTGCCTCTCCTCGAAAGTTGCCAAAATGACAACCCACCATGTTGCACTAAGGATTTTCCAACCACCCTGCTCCGAGTAAGTCCCGAGCGAGTCCCGAGCAAGGCAGAGTGGGGGTAGAGTAATACGGAACGAGTTCCGAGCTACACTGACTCTTGGTTGGTTGGAATGGAAAATGAGAGCTCAGTGTAACTTATTCTTCTTCCACAGTGATGGTGATTATTAAGTTCCCATCTCTATTGGAAATCACCACCAAAGCTTTTTGGTTTATTATTCTTGGAATAAATAAAACACCTATGTAATCACGACGGAGGTCGAAAATTCTGATCGGCCTCAAAATTTGACATTAATGGTAAGTACGTATGACACGTAGATTTCAGAACTGAAATGTCCGTCCACCTTCCAAGCCGTTTTGGGTAGGTAGTAGGTAGGTATTAATTGAAAAACGCAGCACATTTTAGACAACGGGTTAATTATTCTTTGATAAAAGTTTCCTTTTTATTTGCGAAAATTAATTTTGTGTCAATAAAAAAATATTTTTTTGGGGAAAAAATCGGTGCATTGTTTGAACAGTTGTGGGACCTCAAAAAATGGATTACGCGTCCAAAATTACTTGGAAAATATTTAACCTCCTGGGATCCTTCAGAAATCCAATTTGTTGCCCCATGAGAGCCCAATAGATCCCCACGGTGAATTCCAATCGTTCTGGGACCCCCGAAAACGGATTCAATGTCAAAAATACTTCGAAAACGACATCTAACTCGATCTCATAGCCGAAACCCTTCAAAAAAGCCCTCCCGTGGCTCCTTTTTAGCCCCACAAAGCCCCACGGGTTTGGGCGATCGGGCTGAAAACCTTGCGGGTACAACTAGATGATAAACCGAGTACCTACCTACCTACATATTTTGTCAAATTTTCACATTAAAAAAAAAAAAAAAAAAATCCTACTGCTCAAAAGGGCCCGGACTATCAATAGTTGTGCCGCATGGTTTTCAGGCCGATCCTGTGCGGCTACGGGAGAGGTTTTTGATGGTTTTCGGGTAGGTATGATATCGAGTCGGGTGACGTTTTCGAAGTATTTTCGGACGTAAAATCGGACGTAACTTCAGTAGGTACCAGAAGAATAAACCCTCGTTTAAAGTTTGCAGCGTTTTCGACATACCTACCTACCTCTTGCTTTTCGGAGTAACTCGGTCGAGAGTTAATTCATTAGCTAATTCCTCGAAATCCGAGTCCGTGGACGATTCTGAGGATGACGATGAAGAGGAATACAAAAAAATCGCTTCCATCAGACTCAACCACAGCGTAAAAGGGACCAACCATCAACCGTGGTACGAAATGAGAAATGAGTCAGGTTAGACATTTGCGGAGGTTGCACGTAGGTTTCTTGTTACGGGCACCTTACTCCAGCCTCGAGACGGAGTAGCTCGGTGTAGCTCCGAGTAAGCCCGAGGGACGCTTGGAATACAGTGCAAGTTGCTCCGAACTTACACTGGCCCCGGTTGGAATGCACCCCCGTCAACTTTCTCTCTACTGCGCATGCGCAACTGCTCGGAGCAGCTCGTAGCAGGGTGGTTGGAAAATCCTTACTGTAGCCCTCGAAATAGTAGGTTTGTTCCAGGTTTGACGGAATGTTAACAGAAATCGCCGGAGACATGCGCAGTTTAGAAACAGTTTCTAAGTTACTGCTGTTCCAGGTCGATCGTAAGTTGGACGGAAACCGATAGCTCGAGTATGTGCGGTCGCGTTCTGTCGACAGCTGTCCAACTTCTGTCGACCGACGCAGTCAGACCTGGAACAAACCTAATGTAAAGTATAACTGGTGAAAGTATACATTGTATGGACCGATTTCAACATGTCATGTCGAAGGTGTTAGGAGCTAGAAACTTGAGAGATTTAACAAATTGAAGATGTGTTCGTTGTTCAAAGTGTATAAAGTATACAGTTTGTTTTATCTACCCCGTCTTCTCTTTTCACTGTTTATAAACAGTATAAATTTTGACAGCGAACAGTGAAAAGAGAAGACGGGGTAGATAAAACAAACTAAAAAAAATAAATAAATAATAATAATAATAGTAAAAATAAATAATAATAAAAATAAAAAAAATTTAAAAATAAGTAAATACCTAAATAAAGTAAATGAAAAGTGAACATGATGAAAATTAGTTAGAACAAACAAAGAAAAAAAAAGAAAAATAATGAAATTGAATTAGGTAATGAATAAATAAATTTAAAAACAGGTAAATAAAATGAAAAAACAAGTGAGGGAGGAGGGAACCCTTTTATCACCAACATGCAATAAAAAAAACGTAGGTACTAAATTCATTAAATGAACATAAAATAAGTTAATAGGTAGGTACATTACATTGATAGAAAAAGTGTGGTAGGTTACTTATTTCATGTTCATTTGTACTTATTTTTATTGCTTGTTGGTGAAAAAAGGGGTTCCCTCCTCCCTCATTATGTTTATATTCTTTATTTATTTATTTTTATTCCATTCAACTGTTTTTAAATTCTATAAATTTATTTTTTCTCTTCATTTGTTTTTAAAAATTAAATTAAATTTAATATTATACAAATTTTGTATTATGTTCACCTTATTTTGGTTTACTTATTTTCTATTTTTTCTTTCTTGTTAGGTATTTATTATTATTTATTTATTTTTCATTAATGGTTTTTCATTTTATCTTATTTTTTGGTAGTTTGTTTATCATGTAAGGTGGATGCGGCGAGATAGTGGGAATCAATCTTAAAAAACACGTTTTAAGACGAAGTAGCCTATTTCCACGATAAAAATGTAAATATAACTTGTAGTCGCGTTTCGATTGATTAGACCATCATCATACAGGCAATACTGTACAATAGTATACAATACAATACTCATTGTACTGATGATGGTCTAATCAACCGAAACGCGTCTACAAGTTAGATTTATATTTTTATCGTGGAAATGACCCCCCTCCCCTTTTGGTTTATTATTCTAGGATTCTTGGATATGTTTTAAAATCCGTTTTAACTCAGTTCCAATGTCCTCTTCAATTATTTTTCTGATTGCTGTCATTTTATGCCCTGATGAAAATATAATATATTGGGGGCAATCGCACCCGAGACCGTTAGAAAAAAAACCCATTCAAATCCGTTCAGCCGTTTAGGCGCCTATAAGACACGACAGACACACACACACACACACACACACAGACAGAAACCTCAACATATAGAAGTATAGATAAGTA
Organism: Pilophorus perplexus; assembly: GCA_955831195.1. Lineage (NCBI taxonomy): Eukaryota > Metazoa > Arthropoda > Insecta > Hemiptera > Miridae > Pilophorus > Pilophorus perplexus. Next base: position 22,309,142 of record OY037018.1, on the reverse strand, counting down.
GTTGAGGGTCGGCACATTCTAGTCTGTTTTGACCGACCCTCAACAACTTTCCACACAATATCATTGAAACTGTCAACATCATCATCATCAATTATTGTAGGTAATCATCATCATCACCTACATGTTATTTTATGCTCGAAGTCGTTTCATCTTCCAATGTAACCGGTTCAAGTAGCTGATTACAGCTAAGCATGACTATAATCGTCGTTTTCACCAGGTGAGTTAATGGTCGTTTTCCATCGCCTGCAGTGCAGCAATTTTAACTGAATTTCAATAGATTGGGGGGAAATTTCTTTTTATTGAAGTTACAGTGGATGTGGCGGTTTTGTGTTCATCGTTTGCATTTTGCAAGTCCATTTGTGCTGATTAGGTGCTGCAGGCAGGGACGTTGGAAGACACAGGTCACTTCCATCATCCCCCTCATTTTAGGTGAGTCACGTTTTATAGTCTTGACTTAACTGTGATCAGCGACTGTTGAAGGGTTTGGTGTGCAGGTGTTATAAAGTGTTTCCGTTGTTTCAGATGATGGTGTAACTTCGAGGCTAAATCGAACTTTTGGGGATTTTCGATATGAAACACATTTGAGATGGCCAGGCTTGGGATCGTGTTGTGCAACGTTTTGCGCGGCGGGGCGAGGGCTCCTTTGTCGTTCGCTGCGAGAGGCTACTGCTTCAAAATCACTCCGTACAAACCATGCGCTCTTTTGGGGGTCGCCCTTAACAAGAAATTCCTGTCTACGGAAAATAGGACGTCAACGTTTTCTTATGTCAAGCAAGCTCCTCCGGAAGGAGAGCAAAATCAAGGGAATGAACAAGACGATAAGCAAGCTAGGGATGATTCTTGGAGAAAAATGAAATGGAGTTTGATAGCAGTTTTTGGGTCTTTAGGGCTTGCGGGAGGTTTCATCGGTTGGTCGTTGGGCAGCCCGCAGGTTGATGCTGATGGCAGACCCATAACGGATGAATTTTCACATCTCCCCGTCGTGCAACAGTTTTTCAGAAGGATGCTCCGAGAGATGGAATACTACACTAAGATGATCAAAGAGCCGTCGCGGGACAAGCTCCTTCCTGATCCTTTGACATACCCTTACATTCAACCTCCGTACACTCTTGTCCTCGAATTGACAGACCTATTAGTTCATCCTGAATGGACCTACCAGACTGGCTGGAGGTTCAAAAAGCGTCCCGGCGTTGATAAATTTCTCGAGCAAGTCGGCCCCCCGAATTTCGAAATCGTCGTGTACACCGCCGAACAGGGCATGACGGTCTTCCCCATCCTGGACTCATTAGATCCAAACGGCTTCATCATGTACAGACTCGTCCGCGATGCCACCGACTTCATCGACGGCCACCACGTCAAAAACCTCGACTGCCTCAACCGGGACCTGAAAAAAGTCATCGTCGTCGACTGGAACGACAATTCCGTCAAACTCCACAGAAATAACACGTTCCTCATCCCCCGGTGGAAGGGAAACGACGACGACGTCACGCTAGTCGATCTCGCTTCATTCCTCAAGACGATCGCCGCCAACGAAGTCGACGACGTCCGCGACGTCCTCACCTACTACCGGCAATTCGACAACCCCATAGAAGCATTTAGAGTCAACCAGCGCAGGCTTTTGGAACAAATGGAAGAGCGGGAGAGGTTAGCCAAACAGAAAAAAGATGGCCCTTCGCTAGCGTCCCGCTGGCCTGGTAGTCCATTTTTTAAGAGATGATTTTTTTTTAACCTATTTTTTTCCCCAAGGCTGATTTGTTTCCTAGTTGGTTCGCGTACAAAGCATTGTGTAAAACGTTTCCTTTGTGTACAATGACGGTAAGTCTGGTTGAGTCTATCATTAAAACAAATTGACGTTGTGGAAGTTTTTCTTTGGCCATTCCTGGTGGGTGCCGACTATTTGGGAATTCGCTCTTGTCAGATTGCTCCAAGTTTGAAGTTTATTATTCTCTGACTAATAAAACTACGTTTTAGCGAAGGTAGTCAAAAATTTGATGGGTCTCAAAACTTGTTCCATTCAAAAAATTAACTAAATTAATGTTGTCTTGGGCGGTTAAAATTTCATTAAGAATCAGAGAAAATTGAGTGTGCACGAGGTTAGCCCGATCGCCCTAATAATCCTTTAGGGTTCTTAGGGCCCTAAAAGGGGTACCGGGTGGGTTTTTGAATAATTCATACAATTCCCAAGTTAAGAGATTTTAATAATTATTTGGGGTACTGGGTTGGTAATCCATTTTTTATGGTCTCAGGGAAAACCGACCTCACCATGGGGATCTGTGGCACTACAAATAGGGCTTTTGAAGAACTTTGTCGAATGTGGTGATGTACTTGAAACTCTTTTATTCCACCCCTTATCATCAAATGAGGCTCGTTTCTTTTTTAATTATGCTCAATAAATCTCGCATTTTCGCCACTGGCACCTGCTGGTTCATCGATTTCCGAATCGATACCCATTTTTTTTAAATTTATTTTTTATTTTTTTTATAGAACTAATTTGAAATGGGGGAGGATGTGTTAATCAGAGACAGGCGATAATATCTTATACTTATTATAAGAGACATGAGCATTTTAAAATAGCCCGCGACGCCGTATTTTTCCGAAAAGCGCCTAAAGAGGTCTCCGGAGATCTTTAGATCTAGAGTCAAGTCGGTTGGTGGGGATCCACAGCCTCTTTTCGTGGGAGTACAGGGCAACTTACGAAACTCTACCTTTCAACTACAGGTTATAAGACTTATAGGCACTTAGTGTCTCTTATTTCCTGTGATAGCTTCGTCCGATAAACAAGGAGGCTTTTCGGTCCTGTCAAGTTTTTCCAGACATTTCTGATGTGATTCTGTTTAATATTCAATTCTGTTCAATATTCTGCTACTTTTGTAGACGTAGCCAAGTGTTTTTGACTGTATTCTACACCAGATCCTTATCGACAAGTTGGCAAAATATCATTTTTCGGACGGGGCTCTGTCGCTCATTTCAAGCTATCTCACAGGTAGAAGTCGGGCTGTTTATCTTGGAGATTCTTTATCAAGTTTCTTGCCAGTATGGTGTACCTCAGGGTTCAGTTTTGAGTCCCACACTTTTTCTTTTTTTCTTAAATGATTTGCCATCAGGTCTAAATCCTTTTGAGACCCTTCTTTTTACGAACGAATCTTCTGTCCTGACGAAAAACGCATCTCTTGCGTCACTGACTCTGACAAATGAAGGGTCTAAAAAAGAGACATCGGGGTGGTTCGCTAGAAATGGACTTTCTGTTAATGAGACGAAAATTGAGACTCATTAACAGAGACTTTGGGTTGCGAGAATGGTCGTCCTTGGTTGAAAACCCCCCATGCGTTAGATTTCTGGGAGTATTGGTGGATCCAAGCTGAACTGGAAGCAACACTGTGAGAACCTTGAATCCAGGTTAAATTCAATTGTTTCCCTCTGCGTAGATTACAGGAGAAGCTATGGAAGCTGCAAAGTGGTTGTTTGCCGATGGTGCAGAGGTCTAATCCAATGAGTTTGGTTAGGGAGAGAGAACGACTCCTCTGCTGAATACTAAATTGTTTATTCAGGTAAACAATTATAGCGTGGGGACCGGTTTCGAGCAACTAAGCTCATCTACAGCCCAGAGTGACTTGAGGTGGTTGAACGTACAATTAGTTTACCTGAACTAATTGTACGTTCAACCACCTCAAGTCACTCTGGGCTGTAGATGAGCTTAGTTGCTCGAAACCGGTCCCCACGCTATAATTGTTTACCTGAATAAACAATTTAGTATTCAGCAGAGGAGTCGTTCTCTCTCCCTAACCAAACTCATTCTATGGAAGCTGCTTTTATGAGTCGTGCTACTTATGCCATCCTCTGTTGAGGTCATGCCGCGCCAGCTGGCGCAATTTTCGTATGCCAACGCAGGGCTGTACGAGTGGTCGCTGGGCTGAAGTACCAACAGGATTGTAAGCCAGCCGTCATAAGATTTAACATATTGACCATCCCTGCGGTTTACATACTCGAAGCTACGTGCTACGTTTTCTCCAACTTAGAACGAGTATCATACCTCCACTCAACGGTATAGAACACGGCATGGGAGTGACTTGCTGGTGCCTTATCACCGCTTGAAGTCATCCCACATCAGCAGTTCATGGTGGGTTGCGAGCGAAATTTACGACAATAAACGTTAGGGCAAAACTTGTCAAAGTTTTAAAATCCATCGCACCCTATGATTTTAATGATTTTTCCTCAGTATAAAAAATGTAAGAGCTCTAGTCAGGCATAGGTTTTGGAAATTATTACCATCGAATAGCTTGTTCATGATGTACCTACCGCTGTATTGTTGAAGTAAGTTTGTGTGAGCTGAAATTTTGTATGGAAACTTTTACCTTGTCTTTGCACAATAAAAATTCTTCATTCTTGATTCTATTCATTTGCTGTATTTTTGCACGACAACTACTTCATAATCGTGATATTTCTTATTTTCCCCAGCTGGGTTTGTCTCTTATTTGTTGAAAAAATGAAGGTTTTTATGTTGTTATCTGTGATCTGTAGTGCCCTTCGATGATGAATTGATTTTTTTTCTTTTCTTTATATCTCCGTGGTGCATCAATGGGCTGTTCCCGGGACCTCAGAACTGAAAGTTTTGGCTGACATTTTTTTGGGCAAATTTTGAAAATTCGAGATTTTTTTTTTGGTATGAACCTGGCGGGGTAAGACTTTCAGGGTATTAAGAGACACGTTGCCACTTGTCTCCTATAAGAAGGAGAAGTTCCCTGGAAGTGTTTCTGGTTTGCCCGTTGATATTTAAATCCGTCTCTTCTTAACCCTACGTGGGGAACAGGAGACAGCGACTGTAGGTGAAAATTCAACGATTTTTGTCTCAGTCCCGGATGACGGCGCGCCGCGGCGTGGGCTGAAAAAAAAATTATGCTGTTTCGAATTGTTATAGACCTCACCCAAAAATTCTCGACGGCGAAAAGGTTGTTGGTTTGGCGGGAAAAAAATTATTTGGTCTCTATAACCCCCTCTTGTCTCTAATTACCCCATCCTCCCTGCTGGGAGTTTGCTGCTAAGGGCTCCAGTGGCGTCGTCTGTTCCTCTGCTAGTTAAGGAGCGATGTGACGTCAATTGGATGTTTTTCGGAAGCCGGCCTCTTTAATTATAATAAGTCACTCTCGTGTAGCACTCTCAAAAGGTGGAAAGCTCGTGTATTACAATCACATTGAGGAAACCCATTGGCTGCTGGGTCCGAAGATTCCTATATGAAACGATAATTTTCTCTGCAGCATAACTCGCCCTATTTTGCAATTTTTTTTTCTTCTCGCCGTTACTTAATACAAAATCCGTGTCGATCTGTAACGAGCTCTCTGGCAGGTAGTCGCTGGGCCGTGAAATCCCTTCGCGGTTCCGCGGGAAACGACGGCGCATGCGCGTTGGTCTCCATCCCCTGGCCTCTCCCTCCGCCCCCTTATCATCCGTTTTGAAGGTGAACACCCCGTTTTGCAGCTGTCCCGAGGCCGTCTTTTCAGTTATCGCAACTTCTGTGTGGTGTCTGGTGTGCCGTCAGTTTTTCCCCGAGTGTTTTTTCTGGTCAAATTCACGATTTAACGCGCGGGCGTTTACGTGGTTGTGGACGATGGTCGAGTGAGTTCTATCGATCCTGGTGTCGCCTTCCAGTTGATAAGGATGTTCTCCGGTGTAATCTTGGGTGAGTCATTCCACCCTCAATCAAAACACTTACCTCCACCTTTATTTGTCTTCATGGTGAGACTTTCATTAGCCTTCGTTTTGAATTCACCTACTTGAAGCAGGCAGCATCACTAGTCAGAATGGAATGTTTGAATCTACTTGCCGACCCCTCTTTCTGCACTGTTAATTCTTGTGCCCATCGTCTTCATAGTATGAAGAATAGTATTACTATTCTTCCTCTATAAAGGTTCTTTGAGCCATCTCATTTTAGCCCTGTATCACCCCGATGAAGTGGAAATTCCCTCAAAAGATGAGAACAAGTATGCATTTGAAGTATGAATCACATCCCGGAAAAACAGGCTTTGGTGTGACTGGAACACGAGAATACCTCAATTTTCACCTCGCACAACCCTCTTCTTCGAAAAAAAAATTCGAATTCGCCCAAGATCACCAAGCCCATGATGTGTTGTATATATTATAAGTACTATTATGTCAATGAACTGATCTAGAAACGGCTTAATTACACCTGATTCTAATGAACTTACACAACTGATGCGCACTGGGAAACTGCTCAAGAGACCGAGGAACTCAAAAAGCATGTCGAATTTCCTTACCTACTTTTTAAGCCCCTGAATCAAATTTAAGTTGTTGGGAGTCAAATTGGCGTCTGTTCAATAGGAAAGAAGAGTAGGTAAGGAGTGCGAGCATAAGAAGGATTATCCTATCATAGGTATGTACATTGTACAAGGTGTAACGAAGGATGGTTGAAGTAAATTTACTCTTACTTATAACGAATCATTTATTCATTAGAATGTACCTACGTGAGTAACGGAAGGGAAAATATCTATAGACAATTCTGAACATTCTATCGATATTCTCATTTATATAAGTATAAATCGGCGTACAAAAGTTCGATAGAAATGTACCATAAAAAACTAATTTACACGAATTACTTAATTTATCGTGGAAATATACTTACCTATTGTATCGGTTTTTTTTATAGGGGCTATGTGACATTTTTGGCCATTTTCACTTTTTTACATTTTCTATGTTTTCATACATGGTTACATCGATTGCCATTGTATTGAAAGAAGTCTGGTGCCATTGACTCTCGCTAGAGAAACCCCGGGTTGAAATTTCCGATGTCCGTCGAAAGGGGCTATGTGCGCTACATAAACCCTTGAAATGACAACTTGCTGCCTCTGTATGTAGGTAGTCACCATGGAATTTCAGGGTTGTTGAGACGCTAAAATTTAGGGTAAAATTAATTTAATAAAATTGAAAGATTGTTAAAAGTGTGTCAGGATGCGACAACCCTGGAATCAACAAATGAAGCAACTTCAGATGAAACTGATGGATTTTGACAGGGGGTCGAGTAAGGTGTCTTTTTCGCAGCATTTTTTTTTTGTAGAATCGATTCATTCGATAGAATCTGTTTATTATAGTTATTTCAATTCTGAAAATTTGATTTTTTAAAGGAGTTAAGTGACCGATTTTGCATTATTATTCTTGAAATATTGCACCTATCTAATCGCGATTTTTCTTACATCATGTTGCTGATGGAAAATAGATCTAATTACGAATTAGTGATGGAATAAATAGTTGAATGGTGTTGCGTAGTGAAGTGTATTGATTGTGGAGCATGCTTTGGGTCTTGTGAGTAGGCTGATCCCTGGAAAAAAAGACATTAAATTTTAATGTGTTAGTAGGCCTCGTAATTTCCAATATGGTTTCACACATAAGGCGAATCGGGGTAGTTTTTAGTGGCGTTTGGTTATTAATTTTCTGTTCGTCGTCTATTCTGCAGTAGGTAACTATTATTTAGTTTGATGCCATTTTCAATCTGATACCGCATTTCGGCTGTCGTGTTTGTGCACGACTATCTTGTCTCCGCCGTGTTTACCCTCGTCCCGAACTCCAAACAAATCGCGGAATCTCCCTTTCGGTTATATAGGTCAGGTTTCGATGGCAGGGCACGTGGAATGGCCGAGGGGGCGGAGCGATTCGGGGGAGGTTCAGGGCGGGGTAGGGGTGGCCTTGGCCTCATCAGCAGCCCCAAGTACCGATCCCGAGCCTAGGCCTACCCCACCCTACACAACCCTAACCTTACAGGGGATGAACGGAGGACTTTCGTCTTCAAAAATGTACATCGATTGAGTAGTGTTTGAGGGAGCGAATTCGGTAATTTTCCGTTATGCACCCCCCCCCCCCCCCCCACTCGATTTCGTGTTCATAAACACCCCTCCCGATTGCTTTAAGGCACCCAAATTCGAGCCCTTTTGGTTTATTATTCTTGGAATAATACACCTATGTTTTCGCGACGCGGGTCGACGACTCCGATCGGGCTCAAAATTTGACATTATCCGTTTCAAGTGGTCTACATTCAAAATCCGAAATGTCCGTCCGCCGTACGCCGTACGCCGTCCAGGCCGTTTTGGGCAGTAGGAATTTTTTTAAAAATCTGAAATTTTGACAAAATACTCGGTTTACCATCTAGTTGTGCCCGCAAGGTTTTCAGCCCGATCGCCCAAACCCGTGGGGCGCTCTGGGGCTAAAATGGGGCTACAGAAGGTGGTTTTTGAAGGCTTTTGGCTATGGGATCGAGTCAGGTGTCGTTTTCGAAGTATTTTTGGACGTAGAATCCATTTTTTGGGGTCCCGGAACGATCCGATTTCACTGTGGCGATCTATAGGGCTTTCATGGAGCTAAAAATGGGATTTTTGAAGGATCCCAAGAAGTTAAATATCTTTCGAGTAAAAATTAAAGAATTTTTGAAAAAACACATTTTTGAAAAAAAATCGCCTCAAAAAATTTTTTTTGAAATATAAAAATCCAAAAAAAAATTTTTTTTAATTTTTTTTTATTGACAGAATTAAATTTCTGTACAAGTAACCGATAAAAAGAATAATAAACCCTTGTGTAAAATTTGCAGCGTTTTCGTTCTAACTCCCCCCACCCCACCCCCCGAACTCGATTTCGAGCCCCTCCCGATGGCTTTAAGGCACCCAAAGCTAACCAAAATCGAGTGGCGGGTGGGGGGGGGGGGGGGGGGGTATAACGGAAAAGTACCGCGAATTCTGCGTTTTGTCAACTTACAAATCCACATGTGTTCTTGATTTATTTGTCTTTCAATGATCTGTCTTCGGTTTCGAACTGTAGAAACAAGAAGGTGGCCATGGAGTTAAGATCAGGATGAATATGAGTAGTGGCAAAATTTAATATTAAATTTAATATTTAATATTAAATTTAATATTTAATATTAAATGCTATGTAAAAGTGCAGCTCATACCACGGTTCATGTTGAACTTAATTTGGATAGCAATATTGAAGTAATTTTCTTGGTGTGACATGTCATGTAGGATCACTCATTCTGCTTCAACTGGTTTGCTTCATTGTGGCTCTGCTCTAAATTACTCGATAACGACACCTCACTCGACTCCCAGGCATCAAACCTTCCCCAGTGATGGGCGAATCCCGGGAATCGATTGTTGAGGAATATTCCCAACTTCTGTCTCTTCGAATCAGTTTTCCCAATAGAAAGAACTCACACATGAAATGAGTGGATGTAAGAGCTCTTCTATCGTTAAATGTTGTAAGGTCGTATGAGGTGTAAGCTCGTCTACCTACTGTTCGGAATCAGGAACAGACTTGTGAAAAGGCGTCTACCACCAATTCTACCACATCTCATCGAAATCTAGCCGTGGCCTTCACTGCTGTTCATGCAGCGTTGGATGAAACCCACCATGATACATCAGACCCCAAAATTTGACGAGGACTTTCTGGTTCTGAATAGTTCCGAGGATAATATTGTGATTTTTGGAACATCAGCCATTTAGCCACCGGAAAAAAATACTGCTATTCAAAAAAGTTGCTATTCATAATGCCGCTCGCATTGTATGGCCAAGTATTCAGGTAATAGGCTGCTGATTTCACCAAGCTAAGTCCTGGTACCTACCTACGGAAAAGTCCAACAATTAGGTATTTTAAATGAATTCATTTAAATGCGAGTAAGCAGAGCGAAATCGGACTCGTTTGTCTAGAACCGTGGGAAGTGGAAGATTGTTTTGTTTATGTTGCCACTTGCACCCGAGGACGGAAAATTGTTGAAATTTATTGATTATGACTGGGATGATATTTTGATTGTTTTCTTCCCTGTTATTACAATTTTTAAACAAGTTTTCTGATCTCTCCCAAAGTGACCCTAGACGAGTTTACATGACACATTGTGTTACCTACCTTAGCTCTCTACGGCAGACGAGCTTACAATGTAAGCTCATGTCATAATACATAACTACATGTCATGTAGTCTGGGGTGAAATATTATAAATTTTATGAAATATCAAAATTCTGCTCTCTAGACTACATGGGATGCATTAGAAAATAATGCAAATAATTTAAATTTTGCATTTAATGCTTCTAACACTATAATTCCGACTGTTAATTGGAAAATATGTTGAAACATGATACTTTTTGTTACTGTATCACGCTTTTTTACTAAACTCGGTTCACTGGCAAGATTATTGTGGTGGGACCCAAATCTGTTATGGATAAATACTTAAGCATTGGTTTGGTTTGCGAATCATTAATGATATAAACTTTATAGGTTGAACTTATAGATTTAGGGTTGAACATCGATGTTCGATGTTATCGAAACATCGATGTTTTGGCTCCGATGTTCGATGTTTTTACCATCGATGTTTAGCTAGTCGATATTATCGGACATCGATGTTTTGGACCCAACATCGATGTTTTAGTTCGTGGTTGGGTTTTCTGTCTTCAAATTCAATCAATCAAACACTGTTCCACAGGTGTAGTGCGATCGGAATGAAAACCATGCAGGACCAGTTAAAAGTGAAACCATGAATTTAGCCAACATTTGAGTGGAAACCAATAGGTAGGTATCAACGTCCTGGGTGGCTGACATATGTTGTAATTTGGGAAACTACACCTTAAAATTCAAGTGGACTACCTACTTTTGATTCCCTGAATGGTTCCTCCTCACTATGAAATTCCTTTTAAAATTTTTTTCACTTTTGGGAAGAAAAAGAAAACATTGCAAGTCAGCTTAAATTACATTTATAAGTATGAGTTGATAATAATTATAATTATAATTATTATAAAATGCATATTATGTACAAGTAGGATTGACGTGCTCAAAGTAGTATTAGAAGCATGGAATTATCACAATGCTGTTTCAGGAATAACATCTTTTCAAAGAATGACATCTTTCACGCGAGTTTGCAGAATTCGTCCATGGTTGCAGAATGGCTGGGTGATGTTTTCACAACTGTGTTTATTTTCCAACGCTTATTCTCGGGCGTTTGATTGTTGGATCAAAATTTGATGGCTTCGGCTCCTTTTTGACTGAATAAGCTGCTGGTGATATTCTATCGTATTTCCGTTTCAAGAAATTTCCCAGATTGTCGGCTGGTTGGGATGTTTGAGGCTGTCTGACGCGTCCTGGGGTCGATGTGCTTTTGGGCGGTGGCGGATTTACTTTTTGGGGGTGAGCTTGTCCCGTGCGTACTGGCGTCACTGTGTTTGTGGATGGGTGATTTAAATGTGGGGTACTCTGACGTGCTGCGCGTCCTGATATGACTGCATTGTGTGACGTTGGCTGACCCATGCGTTTTGGTGTCACTGTGTAAGTGGGTTGATGATTTATTTTTGGGGTGCCCTGATGTGCTATGCGTCCTGGTTTGCCTGCATTGTGAGAGGTTGGCTGACCCGTGCGTGCTGGTGTCACTGTTTGGGTGGATGGGTGATTTACTTTTGGGGTGCCCTGATGTGCTTTGCGTCCTGGTATGACTGCATTGTGGGAGGTTGGCTGACTCATGCGTGCTGGTATTAAATTTTGGGTGCGTGAAGGTGGGTGTACTCTTTGACGCTCTGGTGTCCATTTCACGTGTGGTGTTATCACTGATCGCTGAGATGGTTGGGATCGCCTTTGAGTGCCTTGAGCCTGCCCTGCTCTTCCTGGTGGCTGGTTCCGTGGTGGATGACCTCTCTGAACTCCCTGAGACTGTCCTCCACTTCCTGGCATTGGGCTTTGTGGAGATGGCTGATTCACTAGACCTGGTGACAGTCTGACAGGTTCTGGTATCACTGGAGATTGCTGAAGCACCTTTTCATCACCCGGGCTCCACTTCATCTGTTCTGTCATCCCCTCATCCAGTGGTGACAACTGATATCGTTGTGCCCCCAAAGTCCTTCTCACACATTCTGCTATCACCTCAGTACGCAGTATATCGTAAACATTCTCCTCGATTACTTCCGGGTACATGAGATCATAAACCGGCCCACACAGCTGCACGGGGAGAACATGAACAACATGGTACAATTTAGAGGCCTGCTCTTCGATGTTTTTGTCCATGAAAATCGCGTCCACTTCCCAAAACCACCGTCTGGGATCCCGCCCATTGAATCGTGGCAACTGGCAATCGACTCTCATCTCATCCAAAGACGCATTGTCCATCACGACGCATCTGAAAGAAGCGAAAAAACAAAATGAGATCATGAAACGCCCTCTACATATTTTGTAAACGTGAAGCAAGGCGCTGCCGGAGCGTCATTTTTGTAAGAACGAGGAAATATTGCCGCCGAAACAATGAATTTCATTGCTGTTAGGCTCATAACGCCTGAGCTATTGTTATAGGATGTGCGTCTCAATTCAGTTACTACTAATTTGGAAGACAGGGTTTCAGTTTATTATTCTTGGAATAATACCATCTATGTATTCGCGACGGGGGTAGAACATTTTGATTGACCTCAAAATTTGTCTTCACTCGTTTCAAGATAGTATCTTCTAAAAATGAAATGTTTTGGAGAGTTGTCATTTTTTCAAATCTGAAATTTTGACAAATTTTCGCGTATGATATCAAGTGGGGCGTCGTTTTTGAAGTAGTATTGGATGTAGAATCTAGATTTTGGGGTCCCACATCCTTCCACAAATTCCATAAGTTGTACCTACAAGACAATTTGTAAAAAAAAAAGTTTCAATAGATATTTAGATAGATATTTGTTCAATAGATATTTTGTAAATCACAATTTTTTTATTGAACGACAATATAATTTTTGCGCAATTTATATCAAAGTATATTAAACTCTTTAGTCTAGGCCCTAGACTCTAGGGCTTAGACTCGAGGCAACGAACGCGTACCTAAAATAGTTTACCTACGAGATATTCAAGCTTGAAAGGTGAAATAATTGAAAACGCTTTTCGCACTACATTAAATTTGCTAAAACTTGAGCACAGGTCAAATAGGAACCGAGAAAACGAATTTTAACTAAAACCAATCGGTAAGCGGAAAAACCATGTTTTCAGAACGTTTTCAGCAGTAGCTCTGGAACTATTGGCCCGATTCCAAATTATGTGAGATTTTGATTTGAGCTATGATTAGGGAGGGGCAGGCATGCACAAAAATGGAACATTTCGGCAAAAACTTTTTTCGCTCGTTTTTGCCCATAACTCAGGAACGGTTCGTCCTTTGAGAAGGATATGAAGAAGATGTAGGTGCTTTCTAAGTGAAAAGTAAATATAGACGAAAAAATGCCACTTATGGTACTGATACTTAAATTTGGAAATGATTTAGAAATAAATGTTCATGATTTTATTTTCGCTAATTAATTTCCCTAATTTTCGCTAATACAAAATACAAATGAAAATTTGATTCGATACCGATGCCAGTTGATATCGATACTTTTTTCGATACTGATACCAGTACTCATATCGATCCTCCGCCGGTATCGTTCATCCCTAAATGTTGCTAAAAAAGTTGAGCGTAATGCGTTTGGGGAAAAAAGGAAGCGAGGGTGCCCGTAGAGGCAATGCGATTGGAGACAAAGATCGCCGTTTGTTTGGGGAAAGTTTGTTGAGACGGGTCAACTGCCTATCAGTTGCTCTTCAGGTCGTATTTGGAACGTGTGACGCTATGGATAGAATAGAATGTGTTTTCGAGACAAATCGTGGTAAACGTGCAATAATATTTATAACTTTGAACAATTATTGTTCAAAGTTATAAATATTCGGAACTTCGGGTTATGAAATACGGAAGTGTATCGTTCAGGTGCTGTGACGGAAAGTGCAATGCATCGCTGGGTTGATTCTGAAGTTTGAAAAGTTTTATCTATGAAATATAGGCACAATCATGGATAAAAAAGTGATGAGGCAATTGAGCTGGAAGAGGTGGGGAAAAATATGAAGCAGACAAGGACATGTCAACAGTGGGTAACCGCTTTCTGTGTGCTGAATATTATGACTGAATAATAATAATTATTGTACCTACCACTCGACGCACTCAAATTAGAGACAGAATAATTCATTGCATATTATACGGTAAGCTTCATATTTTGACATTTTTTATACTTTCCCCAAACACATTGATTCTTAGGAAACTCTTTTCCCCAAACGCAACCCGCCCAAAAAAAGTTACTCAACATGCATGTTATTGTCCTACGCGCAAAGTTTAATGATCTATAATATTAACATGATGAGAATCGATACATACCTTGGTGGGCTTGTGCAAACAGCCGAATGCAGAGTTGACGTCGAAGGCTCCATTGCTGACTAGAAACACCGAATTGGGATTCACTTTGCTTATACGTTGTTACCTTTAATTCCTTTATTACTCATGGATCCCTTAGGGGGGGGAAAAACCTTCCCTGTGAGGGGGCAGGTAGCCGAAAATTGGGAATTTGTGTCCTGGTGAAAGGTGTTTGTTGTGCGAAGAAGCTCTTCCTCCATTGTTGTTGTGATTGTTTGACTGGAAATACTCAAGTTGACATTAAGTGGGTAGGTAACAAATTGGCGTTTCCAGATAGGTACAGCCAGACGTTCAGTCAAACTTGATGCGCAGGTTTGTTTGCACACGCTCAATATTTTGCATTTGTAAGCTTGACCGCCTCTACATCCTTACCACAACGGTATGGTACCTACGCTTTATTTGGTCAAATAATTGGAAATAGGTATGGCGAAAATTGAGCGTTCAGTTCTCATCTTTCATTGTTTTCCGTTGTTTATATCGCCTCGAGACACGGTACTTCTTCAAATTTTGGTTTTTTATTCTTGGAATAATACACCTACCTAATCGCGATGAAGGTCGAAAATTTTGATCGGACCCAAAATTTGCCTCAAGATGTCTAGATTCCAAAAACAAAATGTTCGTCCGGGCCGTTTTGGGCTGTAGGAACTTTTTTAAAAAATCTGAAATTTTGACAAATTACTCGGTTTACCATCTAGAAAAGGCTGATCGCCCGATGGGGCGCTATGGGGCTACGCTTTTCGGCTACTTATGGGGTCGAGTAAGTGTAGTCTTCGAAGTATTTTTGTACGTAGAATCCATATTTTGGGGTCCCTGAACGATCCGATTTCACCGTGAGGATCTATGGGGCTTTCGTGCGGGTACAAATGGGATGTTTTATGAATCCCTGGAGGTCAAATAAGGTGGTTTTACCAGTAATTTTGGGCCAAAATCCATTTTTTCGAGGTCCCACATCTGTCCAACCGTTGTTGAGATTTAAAAAAAAAAATATTAAATATTATAATGAAGAGAATTTTTTCACAATACATACCTAATTATTAATTTATATCAAAGAATAATAAACCCTTGTGTAAAGTTTGTACTTATTAAGCCAAAAACGGCAATAACGTTTCTTTCTATAATTAAAGTTTACAAGCAAATATATTGAACCATGACTTCAGTATAGTTGGTTCTCATCAATTTTGTCTTGTTATTCCCGTAGAATCTTCCGTGAATATTTCTACACCAATGTGCCCCAGCGGCACGGTTTTTACGGGATTTCATTTTGGAGGAAATTTCCTTCTTTTTATTTTGCTTTCGCGAACCCGACAACGCTGTTGGACGCCACTCTTGTTAGGCACAAGTGTCTTGTTATGAGGCTGTTGAGATGAAACGACGTAAAAGAGTTTCTTCGGTAGGTATTAAAAAAAAAAAATCATTATCATCATGCAGGGGTTTTAAGTTTTTTAATGTATTATTATTTGTATAAAGTAGGAATATTTGTTGTTAGTTAGTTAGATAATTTCTCTTCATGTTTGATTTATTTTATTGTTATCACTGTAAAAATCAATCCTTGTTGTATCTTCATTAAATGTTGCTTTTCATTGTGGTTCATAGATTTGACACTAGACTGTCACAATAATTGAAAATTATTACGATTATTCGTATCGGGGGAATTTGGGTGGGTAGGGGGGGGGGGGGGGTCAAGGTGTCGTTTTCGAAGTATTTTTGGGGGCCCCGGAACGATCCGATTTTACTGTAGGGATCTATAGGGCTTTCATGGGGCTACAAATGGGATTTTTGAAGGATCCCAAGAAATCAATGATTTTCAATTATTATAGTGCAAAATTTGCAGCGTTTTTACTATCATAAATTTACTATCAGCTCAAGTGATGTGATTGTTCTCATTGAGAAGGGGTACCTATTTCAAGACTTCAGTAAAATTAAGCATACTGTTACTGTATGCTTCTCTACATATACCTACATAATGTGTATATTATATCACTTCTCTACAAGTGAGAAGTATAATATCAATAATTATAATTAGCTAAAATAATAATTATTATGAAGTGTCAGAAATGATAAGACAATTACATATCTACATATCTCTTGATGTGTAACACATGTAATTGCGTCTAGTAGCCTAGTGCACTTGCGGCAAAGAAGAGGCCTACTTTATTATACTCGTATCACAGTAAAAACATAACGTTTCTGGAAGTAGCGAGGGGAGCGGTAAAGAGTGATTTCCATAGCGCCCATGAGCTTTACTGACGTTCAGCCATACTTGGGAAAATTGGTTAAGAAATAGACATTTCGACACCACCGGTGAAACAGGGGGTTGCTCAATTTTTTCGCAGATAATGAAAAAGTGGCAAATTTTCAGCGCTCTTCAACTGTACATGTATTTTGTAGGACATTTTGTCTACTTGTAGTAAAACCTTTTGTATCAATTAAGGCTTTATTCATCTTAATTGATGATCACGAGAACGAATCACAGAATGGTAATATTGAGAGTTGAAATACACGACGAACTGTCAACTTATGACACAAAACTGATAACGTTGTGGAGTTGAATCACACCACACTACTTTAATTTTACAGATAGTGTCTATACCACGGAAAACGCTCAGTTTTCGAGATATAAACCCGAAAAAAGATCGAAATGTACTCGTGAGCTGAAACCGTCCGTTTGAGGTGGCAAACTTTAGCTTCGGTTTCAGCGCCCCAAAAACTGTATAGAACCGTGAAAGAACCTACTACGCTATTTTTTCTTCGGAAACCCCTAGCCGGATTGGACTATTCATTTATTGCTATCATTACTACCTTGAATTTCGTTCATCCCTCCTTCAAACCCCTTTCATTGTTGGTTTGTTTTTGTTTCAGGTGATACCCGGTGACCCTCCGCTATGTTCCTTGCAATGAACGCACAATTTCACTCACTGACCTCCGCAATCATCCTCAAGGAAACTAGCATTTCCTTCGACAGCTAGAAGGTGGGTGACGCATGGTATTGCCATTTTTACGATGTCGTTTTTGGTGACACGTTGATCGCTTTCTGGCTCCTACCACCTGCACGATTTAGTCAGAGAGCGTTGTTTGTTAATTATTTGACTCGCAAATAGAACGGTGTAGGAAGTTTTCTGCTGTTGCGTGGAACACGTTCAAAAATCACTGGATCATTCCTCGGCGTCTGGAGTTTATTAATACCAACTTCGGACGTTTATTCAGATTTAATAAACACGGGGCGATCTCTTCGTTATTTCTGTCTTTCTTTCGGCTACTGGGCTGTCTGGGATCGGAACACGTGTAAGGCACACGCAGAAATAGCTACCTTGCTGGAAAACGATTAAAACAAACAATTTCCCTTCTAACGGTTTTGGGATGACTGGGTTCATTGATTGATATTAATCATATTATGAAGTGTCTTGTGATCAACTCATTGTAACTGGGGTTTCCGGTTTTTAGGTCTATGACCTACGTGTGAAATCCGAACGAAGAAATCCTGCGGACCCCGAGTGAACTCCAGGAAGTGAATTTGGACTGAAAATTGACGAGAAGATGACGTCAGAGACTGTTATCCCGATTGAGATGTTGGACGATTTGTGCAGCCGTTTCATTATCAACGTTCCCGAAGTTGAGCGTAAAAACGTCGTCAGGATTTGCTTTCAGATCGAGCAAGCTCATTGGTTTTACATTGATTTCTACTCCAAACAGGATAATTTCCAGAAGAACAGGAAATTAGTGAATCTCAAAGAGTTTGCGGCGATTGTTTTCAAACACGTACCTTTCCTGCACCCTTTTGCCGAAAGGGTTGACCAAGTTTTGGACGAATGGAAGGAGTACAAATTCTGCGTTCCGACGTACGGTGCCATTTTACTGAGCGAAGACTTCACCAACGTGCTTCTGGTTCAGAGTTTTTCGTCAAAATCATCTTGGGGGTTCCCTAAGGGGAAAATCAATTTGACCGAATCTCCCTGGCAGTGCGCCATACGGGAGGTCAACGAGGAGACGGGGTTCGATATCCAAGAGCACATGGACCCGTCGGATTATTTAGAAGCGGTTATCAATGACCAGACTGTCCGTTTGTACATAATCCCTGGCATCAGCATGGATGAACAGTTCGTCCCTAAAACACGAAATGAGATCAAGTCTGTACGTTGGTTTCCTCTAGCGGATTTGCCTGCCACGAAAAAAGAAGCTGTAACGAAGCTTAAAACGTCGACAGGGACAGTTTCCTTGTTTATGGTTACGCCGTTCGTGAGAAAATTGAGGGAGTGGATAGCAGAAGCGTTGTCGAAGACCCCGAGGAAGTCCAGGAGGGCCAGAAACAAGTCGTGCGGTGACATAGAAGGTTTGGAGCTGAAGGATTGCATTCAAGAAAAGAAAAAAGGAAGAAAAGTGACTGAGAATCAGCAAGTGCCGGAAAACGTTCGGTCCGCTTCGGCCGTTATGAAGACCAAAAAGAACCCCGTGGAGTATGCGACGCCGAGACAGGCTTCCGAAGCTGAAAACAAAGTGCGCCGAACTTTGGAGTACGTCATGCTCCAAAATCCAAACATCGGCTCGCCCGTCGCTCCTTTGGACGACCCCCCAAAAAAGACTCCCAACCCGCAGATACGGATTTTGAAAAAACCCGAAACCATTTCCGGCAAAGACTTGCTCACTTCGCTGTTCAACAAGGAATTTCCGAAAGACGCCGAGTCGACAAAACCCGACGACCGTCAGCCCGGACCGTCGACGGAAGAATCCCCTCAAAGCAAATCTTTGGGGTCCATCCACCACGACAGAACTCTCTCCTCGTTCGCCAGAGTGTCTCACAAAGCAGGCAGGAATTACTTTTTGAGCCATTCCCCGGCCGTGGACAGAATGAAACCCAATAAATTCCCCTCTGCGACTGACAATCCCCCCAAACCCGAAGTCAAAATCGCTTCAAACGACGCCCGAAAATCAATCGAATTTGTAGATATTCCTTTCAGCAAGAGTTTCTATAAACACGGAGCAAAAGCCTGGTCGAATTTCAAATTCGACCGTCAAGGCATTATTAGAAGTATGAATTCTTAAGCAAATTTGAACTGTCAAAATTCCCGTCAGTATTCAAAAGTTGGATTCGTTACGTTTTCAAAAGTAAAATTTTTGACGACTTACATATGTGCTTATGTATTATTATGTACTGTAATAATTAGTCATTTTAGAGGTCCTTGCTTGGATGGAAAAAACGTTCTCTACAAACCCATTTGAAGTGTCTTAGTTTAATTTGTGGATAATAAATGTAAATAAATTTCATAGAGTGCAAACAGGAAGGTGACTGTTGAAAATTCCAGTAAAATTGGTATAACCTTGTATCAAGTGTCATATGAAGTACATCCAGCTGTTTACATTTGACAATTATTTGGTCTTGAGTATCTGTAAGAGTGACTTGCGGATGTTGGTAATGGTGAAAATAGGTTATTTCGCTTATTCCATAGTCCCGTAGAGGAAATTTAATTTTTCTCTCATCCAATTGTAATTCTTCCTGAATTCAATTCTTTAGTAAGTTGTATGACCTCTCACGATAATCATCGTTAGCTTGGCATGTCGTACTTAGACAGTCTATACAGATTGGTAGAAATGTTCCACATTTTGGTTTCTAAAGGTTTTTATCGCAACCAATGAAAAAATGAAGAAGTATTGCAATTTTGTTTATTTGATTTAGTTTAGTTTTTCTACCTAATTAAAGCTTTTTCCATATCTTGAGCGTCTGTTATCATTTTCCTGCGTGTCACGAAATATTTTAAATGGTAGACATTTAGAGGCCCCGTAGGTTGATAAATTTTACCATTAACATGTTGAGGGCTATGACTCAAATTTGTAGGTTTCAAGAATCCTTTCTCTCCATCCCAACAATTTTTCTTTGTTTTGACTTCAAGAGACCCTTTTGTATCTACCAACCTCATATTTTTCATGTTTTCATCTTTTACAAAGAATGGTAGTTGTGAGGTTGCCTCAAAGAGAAGTGATTGACTCAGACGTACGTCATCAGTGTACCTTTTTGGTTCCCTCTTCCCAAATATAACTAAAGCAGATCCCACCGAGATTTGGTTCACACTTCAGTCCCTACCAAATGATAAAAACATAGAGGTTGGTAAACCTGAACGGCTGGATATCAGAATCCATCAATATTTTTGCATTCAACTGGTTGTATAGTCTGTTTCATGAATATTGGACGTTCTTGAAGTCCTAAGGGTGCTAAGTAGAAAAGTGAATTTCACCTTGTTCAGAACGCACGTTTTGAGAATGAAACTACCACAGACGACAATTACCCACCAAACAAACACGACCAAACTACACCCAAACAAAGGCAAGATTATACTACACACTCATCACACAAATAAGCTACACAACTTCAACACAAACAAACACACAACTTCACACACATCCACACACACCCTAAAACAACCACACCCAACAACAAACCAAGCAATCACCACAATTGACTTCAACAAACAGGGAATCTTCATACAAACAACCACACATAATATCAAAACCAAACATCAACACCAAATCCCATACCACAACTAGGTACAGAAATAGAACACCAAACAAATGACAACCACTGAATCCATCTACAACCAATCCAACATCACGCTACCAATCGACAAAATTTTTTGGAGCACACACAAAATCCTACACCACCACAACAATAAGTAGCCTAAAAACAATCGATAAACTTCCATAAAGCGGTTCCATCTCCAAACAGGCCGTCCAGCTCCGGAAATGGGAAAACCGGAAATAGGGTAATAAAAGCTCCACTACATTCAAATTTTATCACTCAAAACCACTAATTTCGTGAAAAAAGAAAGAAATTGTTGTTTACTTTAATGAAACAATAGTGTTTTCCCATTCTCTCAACCCGGCCAATGCTGCAGAAGTCACAAAAAACACTATTTCTTTTATTATATATTCTTTTTCGGGAAGCGCTGTGGACGGCGGCGAGAGTGAGCGGTCCAGCTTCTCCCCCAAGCGGCTTCACTGCTCACGACTCGGACAGTCCGCCGGTTATCTTTCACTGATAAATATCATGATTAATCGCAGTTCATATTTGGTGGGTCCCGATGTCCGGGAATCCTCTGCTGACTCTTCGGTTGAGGATGCCAAGAAAGCGGAACCAATTTATACGCGCAGGTCCATTGGCCAAGCACCTAACAGCGACATTTCGCTTGTAGGCCCCGGGAGAGCAGACTGCTTAAGATAAGCGACAATTTGCTTGTGGAGGCCAGTCGGCCGATTTCCAATTCAACTACGAGCTGTGGGTGAACCGATACCAATCATGACAGTTCTTGTTTGATATTGGATTCACCACAGCCCCATTCCGAGGAAAGACACACTCCAGGTCAACCACTTACGGCCAACCTGGAGCTCGTGCTTCCTCCATAAATGCATCGACATCACCTGCTAAGTCAGCAGATCGCGACATTAATTCGTGTTATGCCCTAGCTAGGGATCTTCATGCACTCCCATCCTCTTCCTCCACAGACACCGGTGGCGTAATCCTGGATATGACGCTTGAGGCATTCCACCAACACACAACAAAAATAATATTGAACCTGAGAAGCAATTAGGAACATATTGTTACCTCGTAGGTACACCTCATCATCTCCTATGCAGGGTGCCTTACAATTAGCATCATACTTCTAATCATACTTCTTGTTAGGGCCGTAGATGGGCGTATAAGCTCTCTATGCCAGATTTGTTTATTTTTGATTAAACAATTTTGAACATCATCTGAGGAGTGATATTTCCTATTATCCACATAGAATTGGACTTTTGCATCTTCTGCAAACACCCGCTAAGTGATGATTTTGATTGAGTTAAAATCATTTTCGTTGATTTCTTGGGTAAAATGTGATTTGTCTATTGAAACATATCCACGATGGTTGATTTCCATCCATCTGTTTCACTCGCCTCACTTAACGGCGTGGGTGGCACCAGAGAAAACGGTCTATTGAGATAAAACAGGTGATTTCACACTTCACACGCCGTCACAACCTTGCCCCTGACGTTGTTTGAAAGGTTTGTCCCGATATCGTTGCACTACTCAGTTATCACGTAGAGCGATGCCATGCACACGGTCTCTCCTACGCCAAGTCAAATCATGGTAAGTGTAATGAAATTATTAATTGCAAAATCGTACGAATCGCCACCAGAAGAGAGCCTGTTCATTAGTCACGTGATATTTGCTAGGTTCTTATCCTCTTCGAGCTATTTCAGTAGAATAGAATCTATTCTAATAGCTCGAGCTTATCTGATAAAGCTCTGCTGGTGGAAAGTGGGCTTATCTCACAGTTACTGTGATTTGGGGTTAACTCTTCTGTGATCATGGGCGTAGGCAGGATTGGGGCGGGGGGGGGGGGGGAGACCCCCCAAGCTCTGTTTTACAAATACATAAACGCTGCAAATTTTGCACAAGGGTTCTTTGATATAGGTTACTGGTGCAAAAATTAATTCTGTCCAAACATTTTTGAAAAAAAAAAAAAACTACATTGTTCGAACCGATGTAAGACCTCGACAAATGGATTATGCGTCCAAAATACGAACAAGCTATGGGCAAGTGCCCTTGATCGAGTCAGCATGGCTTGAAAGGTGGTAGCAGTTGGGGTTGACCGTAATATGTTCCGCCATTTTTCACCCATCACACCAGCCAATTTTGAATTCTAATAAAATGTTAGGTGCATGTCCAAATTTTCGCCACTGCTTATGCTGGAGTGGCTGGTTGTTGCAAAAGGTTGTTCTGAATAATTTGGCTGGTGTCGTCCAGATAAGGTATTCCTACGTTGGGCAGATTGACTTTGGGCCGAAGACTTCAAAACGCAATGACTTTGAGTCAACTGGAAGCACACTGGGAGACATACATAATGGAACGGGATCGCACACTCAACTGAGGCAAACCGTCGCTCAATAACACACGGATAGGGTTGCCAGATTCATTTTCAGTAAAGCAGGACATCCGTACCCAGCTTCTCATTCATCGCCAATCCCTTTCTTGGATAAGCACCTACAAATCAGATAGATGTCCATCTCGTTGGTTCTGTAGCTCTGCTATTGGTTCTATTTGTCTTTTCATCCCTCCAGATCAGTTTTGTATCTCTTAGGTCAGTTATACTGTATAACTGACCTAAGAGATACTGTATAACTTATTCAGTGCTTCAAATCATCTCTATAGCTTTGACGTTCTTGGACTTTGAGATCATTTTTTAGCCCTTCTTTCTTCAGCCCTTGTATAGCACTCCCAACTGGTTCTACGGAACTTCCAGTTTCATTGGCTCTCAGCCCAGTTCTGTGGCTCTTCATCCTGTCTTACAGCACTGCAAACCCATTGACTCGACATTCTGGCCCAATATGGCTGCTGAACCCAAAGTCGTATCGCCCCCTACATTCCACCTTCGGATTCGTGGTCCTTTAGCCTTGGTTTTGCTTGTGAATATAGGGGCTGCCGAGGATCCGGACGACCCAGGCTCAAGGAACGAGTCTTTCCAATGCCCAAACTCTGGCGTTCACTGGAGAAGACGAAGTTCAGAAAATTGACTATATAATACCGGGAAATCACTTCAAACCGTGGACTAAATTGTGTGGGGAAGGGGCGGCATCCCGGTTTTCTCTCGCCCGAAGTGAAGGGCGAGATGTAGAGGACTTCCTAACCGGTTTTGTTGCAATTGATTGCTGAGCCGCTGCGTGGGGGGTTTTCCCCACTACTTATATTTACGATCATGTGGATCGCCGGAACGCGCTCCCAATAAAAAAGTCAGTACGAGTCTTAAACCGCGATGATAAATCTTCTCGCTATCTAGAAACGTCCTGGTGATAGAAGTGAACTATCACCCTTACAATAACAACTGCCAGGTGCCTAGTAGTCCTACAACTCTAGCCGTTTGCTTGTATAACCTTGTTGGGTTGCCGGTCCTAATTGCTGAGTTCCTTCGCAATTTGCGCTGTCGGGTTATTCATCGCTGTGACGTCACACCTCCCCCGCCACATTTTGTTCATGGCCCAGTGACCGCCAGAGCTGAGTCCAACTGTTCGGTATGAATTGTTCTAAATCGAATGATTAATAATTTAAGATTTCCAGTCATTGAGAATATAGACACTTTTCGGTCCGTGGTATTGTTGGATGAGATTGAAGCAGCCTGTATGCGATCGGATGGGGTGCTGCCTGTACCACTTTTAATGAATTGGAATTTTGGCCCAGTTATGGTTCTACATTCAGGTGTCTTAGAACTGTTCATTTTTCTCTTCTCGGGTCAACAGGCTTCCCTCAAGTAACGGTTGACTTTTCCCATGCTTCACAAAAAAACGCGCTCACTCAAGTGGTGGAGTCCACGCCCATAAAAAGTTGTTTACCGCTGCCACTACAAGACGCCAAACGGTCTCAGGTCACTAGTATTAAGCACAATCACAATGTTTCAAGTCAGGGCGACCAAGTGGCTGACAATTGATGGTGACCGCTAGTGATAAATTTGCTAGATTTTGGACAACTGCCCTTGAAACGTCAGATTTGGATGTCGTTGTTACTTAAGGACTTGACACTATATTTACTGAATCGCCCTATAATGAACACGTCCTACAAGTTCAATTATAACTAATGAAAAACTCCCAGTTATAAGTCCTGGCCGTTTTGCATCGTCGGTTTGCAAACCCCGAGAGATTAGACATATTGGCGCGAATATGAGCCCTTGGCAACCGGCGAAGGCGACCATTGACGCGGGCAGGAGCCAAGATATAATGGTTGGAAAACACGACCTGGTTGTATCACCGGTGCAAATAATCCGAGAACGGGAGAATCCCGCTGTCTGGTTTCTGGCGTGTCACCAGGTCGAGTGCTGCAGCGTCGACGACTTGTGAAAAACTACGAGCTGGTCTTGTAGTGTTTTCCTCAAATGTCATATTTCGGTTGGACATAATATATTGTATTATATTGTATTTTGATTGTGGGATTTACCTCTTTGTAAGTAATGACAATAACACAGTCAATAATAATTTTTACGTCAAACTAAAGGGCAGGGATGTCAGAAAAGTATTAATTCTTAAAGCAACTATTTTTCGAAGAAAAAAAGTATCATACCTGATTTAAGATTCTTCTTTCCCCCGACGTATCGAATCAAAATTTCAAGAATCGGCCCGATTCTTTTCGTTTTAAAGGCAATTGTTTGACAATCAAGACACCAATAACCTTAATTACTAGAAAGAAACTATACGATTTCATTTGGCAGGTACATTTTTGTCAAGTCATTTATTCATTAAAATTTTTTGGTAAATTCACTCTGGCTTGTTTAGAAATTCGAAGAAGTGTCAATTTTGAAGAAATCGATACGATCTTGATGAAAGCAATTAATTAGCCGAAAGCTCATCGAAGAAGGACTACCTACTACTTCGTTTGACCTCACTCCACACAGATTGGTGTAGTTGCCTACCTTTCTCCTTCGTCCTTTTGTTTTATTTGGTAAAAGTCCTTTTGTTTTATTTGGTAAATAGGTAAGAAGTTGAATCCCAGTAAAATTCAGTGTCATTTACGAAGTAGCTTCATTCAGAGTTGAGTTCTGTTTAAAATGGTGAATGGGGAGTTCGCATTGATTTTAGATTTGGAAATCTTCCCTACCATTCAATAATATCGCTAAAAAGTAACGTGCACAGACTCCAATACCAACGAAAAAAAAATCATTGTAGGAGATATAACGAAAAAACGAAACGCACAGTTTGAATCGGCCGGCGTTTTCCACCAGTCACTGTTTGAGGACATGACGTCACAGTTCCAGTGAATCTCTCACCATGAGCGCTAGTGTCGTCAGCTTATATGATGAATTTATAGCAATTATAACATGATATTACGGAAAACATAATTAACTTTTAATTTTAATACATGACACTTGAAGTTTAAAGCCTTATCAGAAGGATTTACGGCTCACTTGAATTTTATTAAGTGATGAGCAGTGGAATAGCAACACTGGGTGGAACAATCCCCTCACCTGCAAAGAACAAAACACTATCGACGACGCTCTTCAGCTGTATTGAGGAAGTGACCTCACGCTCCCTCCATGGCCCCGGTTTTTCAAACGCCGTAATTTTCGTTATTTAAATTTTTTCAATCCCGAATCCAATTATTGGATTTAGCATTATTGTATATAACTGATGCAAACATTAAATGCGATTCTTCAGGAAGTCGTTCGTTTACTTTATGACTCACGATTCACCTTCTACGCCAAATGTTGCCTCATAATTTTTCCGAAACATTTTCTTCTTGATCCGAAAGAGTTGGGAAAAATAATAGGTATCTACCTACCTAATCTGAAAAAACGCTGCAAATTTTTCACAAGGGTTAATTATTCTTTGATGTAGGTTACTTGTGCAAAAATAAGTTCTGTGCCAATGAAAAAAATTTGGAAAAAAGTTTTTTGGAAATCTTTTTTTTCTTCAATTTTTTACTCGAAAAATATTTGACCTCCTGGGATCCTTCAAAAATCCTATTTGTTGCCCCATGAAAGGCCCTATAGTGAAATCGGATCGTTTCGGGACCCCAAAAATGGATTCTACGTCCAAAAATACTTCCAAACCGACACCTAACTCGATCCCATGTATGGTATACCCAAAAGCTTTCAAAAACCCCTCCCGTAGCCCCGTTTTAGCCCCATAGCGCCCCACGGGTTTGGGCGCTCTGTTTGAAAACCTTGCGGGCACAACTAGATGGAAACCAAGTAGGTACTTTGTCAAAATTTCAAATTTTTGAAAAAAAAAAAAAAAAATCTACTGCCCAAAACGGCCCGGACGGCGTACGGCGGACTGACATTTCGGTTTTGGAATCTAGACCTCTTGAAACGGATAATGTCAATTTTGAGACCGATCCGATTCGTCGAACTCCGTCGCGATTACATACTAAGTCTTGTGTTATTCCAAGAATAATAAACCAAAAGTGGTCAACTGAATCTGCATACATTAAGTACATGACGTACTCCATCTATTATATTGGAGCTCCAGCCCGAGGAGGAGAACGAGGAGGAAAGGTCATTTTTAATCTAAGGCACTTGAAGATGTCGCAAAAATTTGAATCACAAACCAAAAAATTCCTCTTGGCGAGCATAGCACGAAAAAAGTCGTAAAACACCAAAAAGTCCGCTCAAAATTGCTCAAAAAAACGGGCTCATTGTTTACTTTAATACTTGCTGGCTCAATTGGGAAAATTTTGATTGACAGGTGGGTCTCTACGATCAAAAATATCTCGAAAACGACACCCCACTCGACCCCGTGCCCTTAATCCGCCTAAAACCGCTGTACGCAAGAAACACGAAAGAAGCAAGTTTGCGAAAACAAAGGTTGATTACTCTGAGAACAATGAACCAAAACATTCAACATTTTAGTAAGTCACTTGGTCACTGGACCAACTATAAATGACACCTTCACAAAGGTTGGAAGGTCAACAACCTTCAATGGCCCAACAAGGGTTCAGGTCAGTGGAATCAATAATAGCTACCTAGTGATCGTCAGTACTGGCGCTGCTTTACTCATTAATTTAAGGTTTCTTAGTAAACAAAACACCTTCTTAAAAACGTTTGATCCCCCTAAATCCCCCTTTCCTGTTCTGAGAAGGTCGTTCAAGGTTACACCATGGTATGAAGATACCTTATCTGCTTTTCTTTTCTGCGTCACGTTTCTGTGCAAACGAATGCAAGATAAGATCAAAGCCTGTGGTTTCGCCGCTCCTAATCGCGCAAATACCAATGCTCCAAAAGTGATTTATTACTGTTATGGTTCATTATTGCAATTTTTGTATTTCAGGTCCTCCTTGTCCAAACTGGCGGGCTTAGAGGATGCTACCCGCAGCTCCAGCCGCCGCCCCAAATCTCTTACAGCAGATGCACAAACAATCACAGGTGAGTTCGGTTGTTGAATATTCTTTCGTTCGTTCATCATATAGTTGGAGGCTGACCGCCGTTACGCTGCCTATCGGATTCAGAAGAGGCTTCACTTTCGACTGGGGCGAAGTTTCGAGCTTAGGCCCCCTCGAGCCCAGTAGCCTGGGAGGTGTTGGCCATGCTCGTCGGTCGGTTGCAGGAGGATTGGACCGCCGAGTCCGCTGGGAGCCTCACTTTAGAGTTCTTCCCATCAGTAGTTCGGCGAATGGAGATAGCGTGGGTGGTCCCTGACCACAGGGCCAACCAGCCCCGATCTGGTCACGGGGACTTCCCCGCAAACCTCCACCGACTGGCACTGGCCCAAGATCCTGGCTGTGTGTAGTGCACAGACCCAGAGGGCTCGGTGAGGCATATGCTTTGGAGCTGCCTGGCATTCGAGTGGGAACGGTCTGTACTGGAGGCTAAGGTATTCCCCGACGGCGTGAGGGAGGAGTGGAGCAAGTATGTCTCCAACCCCTTCCTGGTACAGGGTGTTCGTTGCCTTTGCGACTCGTTGCAGGCAACATAGAGCCCTGAGGGCTCGACAGCTGGTCGAGCATTGACTCCAAATAGTCGCCTCCCTGGGTTCGCTTGGGTCACACCCTGTAATAAGGGTGGTTGAGCAGTGGCTTCCACCCTGGGTAGTGCAGAGTGTTGTCCCTCCCATCACCTTGTTCCCCTTCCCTTCCATCTCCACCTGTCGTGACTCTCCCTAAATGTGGGGGCCTGCTGATAGCTCTAGCAGTTGCCGCTTTATAAAAAAAAGTTGAATATTCAGAGGTTTTCACAGGTGAGTTTAAGGTGTAGAAATGTTCGTAATTTTCGAAATTCAAGGCACCCAAGGTGAGGAAGCGGTATGTTAATCGTGTTTAACTGAAAAAAGACAAGAGAAAGAGCTGGTGAGTGGCAATTTTGTGTTCTCGAAACTTACCACAACTCGACCTATGCTATGATAAGCACTGCTGATAATGGAGTTTGGTTACGTAGGTAGGTACTTAGAACCAACTTTCTTGACTCTCGCACATTTAAAACGTTAATACGCTGAGAACAGCGTATGAAGACCACTATGTTCAAATTACATTGAATGATTGGAGGGAGCGCCGCGCTAGCAATTTTCACGGAGTTAACCGCCGCGGCGCGCCGTTTTTGCATAGGAATTATCATCGGTTTGTCGTTTGTTGATGCGATGTTCACCCGGAGGATCCATCAAGGGGTCAACACGCCGATTGTGATTGAATGGGTAGGCATCATTTGGTTGGAGCCTATCCAACAGTGGGGATCTATTTTCACGTGCTCACCCTGAGGCCCCAAGAGCATCTTCGTGTTGGCGTTCGCTTCTGACGAAAATGCACCTCAGTGCCCGCCTGTGCTCCGCACGTATTTCATGCCTACGGCCGCATTAATTATTCCCATCTCCCTCCCACTTATCCCACGTTTTCTTTTCCGTTTCGCACATGTTTAAAAAACCGTTCGGTCAGGAAGAAGACACCTTTCTAGTGGACGGGAGTTGTTAGCGCGGACGGCCCGTGAAAAAAATTTCATTTCCATCCCGGGAGTTTTTCGGTTATTATGTTCCCTTGGTCTGATCAACGCCTGTACGAGAGAGTACGCCGAAGACGGAGGGTTAAGGAAGAACAAGAGGTCCTTGATAAATGGACTCAAGGTAAATCAAGGTCATAGGTTAGAGATTAAAGTAGGCAGGGTTTTCTCTCATTGCTTTTCACACTAATTTATTTTATGAATTATCGAACTACGTATTTTGAAGAAAAAAACTGCACATTTTACACAAGGGTTTATTATTCTTTAATATAAGTAGGTTAATTGTGCAAAAATTAATTCTGTGTCATTAAGAAAAATTTTGTTCTGTACAATGCTTGGACAGACGTGGGGCCTCGAAAAAATGTATTATGTTATTAAGTTCAAAATTACTCGAAAAACGATACCTACCTAATTTGACCTCCTGAGATCCTTGAAAAATCCCTTTTGTAGCCAAATTAGAGCCCCCATAGACCCCCAAAAACCGGATCGTTCTGGGACCCCCAAAAATGGATTCTACGTCCAAAATACATCGAAAACGACTCCTAACTCGACCCCATAGCCGAAAACCTTCAAAAACAACTGTCGTAGCCCCACTTTAGCCCCATAGCGCCCCACTGGTTCGGGCGATCGGGCTGAAAACCTTACTGGCACAACTAGATGGTAAACCGAGTATTTTGTCAAAATTTCATATTAAAAAAAAAAAAAAAAATCCTACTGCCCAAAACGGTGGACGTACATTTCGTTTTTGGAATCTAGACCTCTTGAAACGAATAATTTCAAATTTTGAGGCCTTTCAGAATTTTCGACCTCCGTCGCGATTACAAAATTTGTGTGTATGTGTGTGACATTTAATGTGTATTATTTCCTGAATAATAAACCAAAAACACCGATAACTTTGCACAAGTTTTTTTTTCTTTTATTTATGTTATTTTATTTTTTTTTTGTACCTCTAAGTAAATTGCCTAAAGATTTGATTCTGTCATAACATTTTCGAAGAAAAATTTTAATTATAATAATCTTTTAAGGGAAATGTAGACAAGTTCAGCTCCATTTTATAGTTTTTTATTGAAATTCTTTTGGGAGAAGAGCGTGTTTAGATTCCTTTTGTTTGCCTATTCGTTTGTCTCATCTCTAGCTATCATCAAGAAGGAAAAGCCTGACGCACGTTCATTTCTTAGCAAAATCTGGGCGACACTTCACGCACTTCCGTAGTAAGCTAAGATTACGGGAAAGTTATTTTTGGCCACTTCCTGATGACTAACCCCTCTTGAACTTGTGCAACATAGGGATCGGTCATATTCCTCGCAGGTACTTTGAATCGGCCTTTGCACTGTGAATTTGTCCAGGTTGGTTTGGAGGTTTGATGTGACCTGACTTGTTCTTAGCGATAATCATTCGTTAAAAATGAACAATAATTGTTTTCGAATTGTTTATGAAAGTAAATGCATTTTTCTCATCTTCCTCGATTTTGTTTCAGACGTTTGTAGCGGTGAGGAGTTGCCCGAGGTAGAGATCTTCAGCTTATTAGAAGAACAGATTCCCAAGTACAAATTGCGCGCTGATACGCTTACAAGCTTCGCAGGTAACTTTCCGGATTTTAATTTTGCGTTATCCATCTGTCTGAGTTTTTCAAGTAGAAACGTATCGGTTAGATACTACAGGGAAAACTATCGATTCTCAGATAATTTTGTCGCTCAAAAGTATCGATATGCACTGATCCGAGTTAGTAGGAACATTGAATGTTTATTATTATCGATAGTTTTTCTACGTCCCTAGTGACCCCTTGTATCCGCTTCACGACTTTGGCATTAGACCTGTAAATATTAGAAAAATTTGGAAAGATATGAAATTACTTCTCAACATCCCTTCCAAGGGTACTGCAGTTACATTGCAAGGCGGGGAAACGGTGTAGACAGGATCCCTTTTATCGTTCTCAGTGATTTTACTATTTTTATGAGTGTTCCACGTATGATTCTGTCATTCTTTATTCCCCTAAATGTCCGTTTTTCGCTGATATGAACCCCCCCCCCCCCCCCCCCCTCTGGAGTAGCCCCCCGTTCAGCTAAATTCTCCTGGCAACACTCATCACTATGGATGGGATATCGAAAGAAAGATATCTACATCTATGTCATATTTCTCAGCGGCATCGATACCGATATATTATCAGATAAAACCATCGATACCTATTAGCTTGTGTTCCTGTGTTTCCTGCTTGCCTTGAATGGTCAGTGAAGGCACAAAACAGAGAGTGTTTCCAAACTTATGATCCCTCCGTATGCAGGTACCTTCATCCATTGTATGGATTTAAAATACCAAGGTATTTACTTGTTAGATTAAATACCCGATTTGTGTATTTTAAGTTAATGAAATAGGACAGAAAATAGACAGTAAAACTCTTATGGCTAGTATGCCAGCATGTTTCACGTTTGAAGCATTTTCAAATTCATGATCTTCACTATAAAGAAAATCTCATCAAAGGCGGTGGACAGTGGTGCCGAACGGCCATATTTTGGAACAAAAAAACCTCTGAAAACCCCCGTACTGATAGGAGTTATGACACGGAACACGATTATTGATAGTAAAAGTATAAAAGTCCGTAAACTTACTTGTGGGGGAAAAAGAAACAAAATCAATAAATAATAATTACTATTATTTATTGATTTTATTTTTTCCAACTTTATAATTTTTTGATTTTTTTTTTTCAATAAAGTTAGTAAAAGTCTTACTATCGTTATAGGTACATGGGGTGTGATATGTATTATATATATCACATAGGTACCCCAAGTGCCTGTTCCTTAAATTGTGATACCATTCCCATCTTGGAGGAAGCCGGAGCCTTATTATAGTAGGTAGCTCTGCCGATTTCCAATTTGCGCTGACCTATGCCCAATTTAGCGGCTATGTTGCATAGATGGTCATCCTCGAACATAAAGAAAACGCCGAAAATTTTACACCAGTGTTTATTATTCTTTGATATAGGTTACTTGTGCGAAAATTTAATTCTATCAATGAAAAAAAAAAAAAAAAAAATTTCTAACATTTTTCGTTTTTTACTCGAAAAATATTTGACCTCCTGGGATCCTTCAAAAATCCCATTTGTAGCCCCATGAAAGCCCTACAGATCGCCACAGTGATATCGGATCATTCCGGGACCCCCAAAAATGGATCCTACGTCCAAAAATACTTCGAAAACGACACCTAACTCAATCCCATAGCCAAAAGCCCTAAAAAAAACCCTCCCGTAGCCCCATTTTAGCCCCATAGCGCCTCCGGGTTTGGGCGATCGGACTGAAAACCTTGCGGGCACAACTAGAAGGTAAACCAAGTAGGTACTCCGAGTACCTACTCGCCATGTCAAAATTTCAGATTAAAAAAAAAAAAAAAAATCCTACTGCCCAAAACGGCCCGTACGGCGTATGGTGGACGGATATTTCGGTTTTGGAATCTAGACCTCTTGAAATGGACACTTTCAAATTTTGAGGCCGATCGGAGTCGTCGACCTCCGTCGCGATTACATTGGTGTATTATTCCAAGAATAATAAACCAAAAAGAAAAAGAAAAAACTAAAAAAAGAAAACTAAAAATTGAAAACTAAAGATTGATATTTTGATAACATCGATGTCGATATCCCATCTCTAATCAGTGATAAGTAGTAATCACTTCTCTGTGAGTTTGTGCCCAACCCCGGAATAGAATTCTAACATTCTATTCCGTGGTGCCCAACTTTGTGTTATGATTAGTTTGTACCCAATTTCTTTGAAGAGTTCTGGCGTCCGCCCAGTGTTTTATCGACCATTTTCTGCCAATTAGAAACGTTTTAGTGCATAATCGGGACGTATTTTCGTGCTAAACGGCTGCGAACGTCCAAAAGCCCAGTTCAAATATGAAACAGTGCTAATCACTTTGCCATCTTGGCAGCTCTCCACGAAAGGCGAATGAATAGAAGGATCCACCGCCCAGCGGACGTGATGAGGTGTTTTCCGAGGTTTTCAATGAAAATGGGAGTGTCAAACGTGGGTGGCTCATTTATAATAGGTACCTAATTCATCTTGGTCACTTTGCTGGGCTTTTTTAGCTTCTCATGGGACGCTTGTGTTTGATACGGGCCGTTTGAGTGTTTATTGAAGAAGATCAGGGTTTGCCTTTTGAAGATGGTTTTATCAATGCAATGTGCATTAATAATAATAATTATTATTGTTATCTTGAGGCCAATCACTGAGTCACGCTTATCCAGTTTTCATAGCGTGAGGCAGTTAGCCAACTCGGGCTTTACTCGAGGTAACACAATTTGTTAACAAAATGCATTTAATGCATTTGATTGACCCTCTGTTACTGTTACAGTACAGTACTAGTCACTGCGGTGACATCACCTGCACTGTCCAGATTTAGTGATTGGTTTCCTGCAACCTCACCCCAGATGATGACAATATTCTCTGATGTGCATTTCCCACTACCCGTACAAGTCTGCTTGGTGAACACGCTTCGTTTTCACTGTCCGTCATGCAGCGATTATCATCAACACGTGTCTTGACGACTTCATAGCAAGGAACAGCTTTGTTTCTTATTAGTCGCGCCTTAGCGATTAATGTTCATCGACGAAAGATCATTATCGTGTTACTTGTTCGCTTTTTCCTTGGAAAATCGGCTGCTAGAACGTCCTTGGATTTAGGAAATATATTTCCTAAAGAGCTCTTAGCCTTGGGCTGCCAGATTTATTTTGAGGAAAACAGGATGATTCAATAAGCTCCCAGAAATCAGGAAAATTCAGGTCAAGCTTAGTTTGTTCCCTTTTGTTCTATTATTCTTGGAATAATATACCAATTTAATCGCGTCGGAGGTCGACGACTCCGATCGGCCTTAAAATTTGACATTGTCCGTTTCAAAAGGTCTAGATTCCAAAACCGAAATGTCCGCCCCGCTGTACAGAGCTTCTTAGGTTGTATCTAAGGCCATTTCTGGCTCATCACAACTTTTCTCGTACCTTGAAATGTCCGTCCGCCGTCTGAACCGTTTTGGGCAGTAGGAATTTATTAAAAAATCTGAAATTTTGACAAAGTACTTGGTTTATAATCTACTTGTGCCCGCAAGGTTTTCAGCGCTATGAACCCCCCATTTTTTCGCCCAAACCCGTGGGGTGCTATGAGGCTAAAATGGGGCTACGGGAGGGTTTTTTGAAGACTTTAGGTTATGGGGTCGAGTTAGGTTTGAAAAATTTATTTTTGAAAAATCCCACGAAGTTAATAAATATTTTCCGAGTAAAAACAGGTACCTATTTTGAAAAAAGTTTGCAAAAAAAAATTTTTTTATTGACAACTTATTTCCGCTCAAGTAACCTATTTCATCAAAGAATAATAAGCCCTTGTGTAAAATTTGCATCGTTTTTAAATATGATGTGAATTGGGGAGTTCCGAAGGCGCATTCTCCATGATCACGGCTGTGCTGTAGATTAAGGGATCAACAGTGCTAGGATGAACCCTCAGCATCTCGCATTAGCTACTCAATCAGCGTTGGAGGGGGTGGAATCTAGTCAGTGTGTTTTCCCTAGATTTGTCTAAACACGACATGCCTCCGGAGTTCCCAGTAGGGGGGTTTGGGATATCCACGGGGTTTACTAGAAACGCATGGAAGAATAGTAATTAATAATTAAATAATATTGTAATTAATTTCTTCCATGCTCGAAACGCAGAGCTCTGCCGTGGGCCTTTTTGACTTGGTAGTTCTAAAAGAGTGAGTTTCTCCCACGTTCACGCTACCAGTAGGTTGTAACAAGGCTCTCCATGAATTTGGAAAACTCTATTGTTCCGCCATAACCTCAAGCTTACTAACATGAATTCAGAAAACAAGCATGAACAGGGAGGGGAACGAGCGAGGGTCATCACGTAGGTAACTGCCAACACCCTGGTGCGGGGATTGGGCGACCTTTGCGTTTTCCCGCCAGTTTCAACCCGATTTTGCAGCATTTCAATCTGTCTTGAAGCTAATCATACCTTCATAGGGAGCTCAAACCAGTTTTTTTTTTTTTTTTTTTTGTAACAACACGATGTCATGATGGATGGGTTGGTAGGTACCTCTAACTCAAAGCTCATCTTGTCGATTTTGGGGTTTTCCATGGATTGTTGGATGCTGAAGCTGAATGAAAACGCTGCAAATTTTACACAAGGGCTTATTATTCTTTGATATACGTTACTTGTGGAAACATTTAGTTCAGTGTCAATAAAGAAAATTTGGAAAAAAAAAAAGGTTTTTGAAAATGTGACCCATTTACGCCAGAAGGGAATTTGGAAAATTCGTAAAATAAATTGGACGTTTTAAAGGTTTTGGTCACTGAACGAGTTCTATTTTTTACAGGCTATGAGAATCAAGACTGGTACATTCCTAGTCCAGCTTTAAAACCCGAAGAAATCGACACTCCCCTCACGCCGGAGCAAATTAGAGAAACTCTCAACTATTTCCGTGAGTACCAAATTCCTCTAACTTTGTTTTTAACCATTGAACATCACATATTGTCCACTGGACAGTAACCAACGATTCTGTCACTGTTGAGGGAGAAAAACGTTCAAGATGAAGCAATCCTGAAGCTAGTACGAATTTATTTGGGTAACTTCAAGACGTCACGATGCACGAAAAATACCACTTTGTAACTCACATCGCGTTAGACACTTTCTGAGCGCCGAAAGAGGAAGTCACGCGACGTTTGGTGACGTCATTGAGCTTCCTAGTGACTCACCAATGAATATGACAAGAGTTGGAAGTTATGTCGAGAATGGTTTCGTCGAAGAGCTTCTGCATATTGAACATTTTTTGAAGTTGCATTCATGAAAGAATCTTTCTGATGTTAACACGGCTTTGTTAGTAACAAAGGCGCTTCTGATAACAAATACTACCATTCTTAACATTCTCTTGGATTGTGGCGCCTGAACCACCTATTTATCAGATTCATAATATGATTAGTATATTATAATAATCATGTGGAATGTAAGGACTGTGATCAATAAAATAGCCTGATGGTACTTGGAATAAGATTCCGTCGAGGAACACGAAGCTACTTCGCCGCATTCTAGCGGCCTCTTTGTGTAGCTTTCCAGTTGATCCTCCCACGCGTCAGACTGCGCTCGCATCTGGTTTCACCCTTGCGGGAAATTCGCTCGTGCTTGACCGATTGGGATTGTTCTGTTACCATCAGAATTCAAATTTGGTGATGTTGGGTGATGAATAAATAGTTGGAGCTTGAATAATATATGTTATTTTCAGCTCAAGTCCAACCCAGCGTCGTCGCACAATGCGTTATTTGAGCAATTTCTGAGCGATTCGACATATCGGGCTGAAAATCGGTATGTTTATGTTTTTGGATGTGTAGAATCCAAAAATGAGGCCAAAAAGAAGTCAGGAGATGATTTAGTACATGTTTTGACACGTTATTGGCTTTACAATCTGCATTTCTGACTCAAACATTTCCACATTTTTAGGGAAGACTCGATTTGTCATTTCACTATCAAAATTCACTTTAACGTGATTATTAACGAGGGTTTCAATAAAATTAGCCCAGCGTTGTGTGATTTCTAGGAAATAACATTACCTTTCCTCCTTTTCACATCAAGTATGTAAGGATACGGGATTTCTACCGAACAAATCTTTCTATTTACGATATTTTCCTTCATTTGACTTTAAATTATCAACATTTATTTAGTTTTATCACAGTAAAATACATCACATAGGAGAATTAAAGAAATTTGAACTTAACAGAAATGATCACCCACATCAAAACATCAGGTGTCAAAAAAGTTATCACTTCAAGTCTTTGAAGTAAACCCGTAACCGTGAATGTAAATTATCCAAAATACCTAATTTCCTAACATTCGTAATTTCTAACCTAATTACTAAGGCGGTAAACTACTAGTGTCTTAAATTTACCCATACTATAGGAACTTACAAGTAAAGTTCTTTATTCGTTGGCGCAGAAGCATCCATACTATTAAAAATACAAAATAACAATAAATAAATTTTCATTCCCAGCAATCCTCCAAAAATAGTCTTTTAAACCCGTTCATTTGTCTTCAAATCGACTTTTTCAAAAATCGAGTTGATGCTTGCCTCTTCAAAAGTACATGTTGGAGAGATGTTTCCCAAAAATCAGAGGGGTGGTTTTTTTAAAGCTTATTTTTAGAAAATGAAATACTGCTTATAAGTCTCATCTGAGAGTGAGCATAACTACAGAAAGTGCTTAAAATTGTCAAAAAAAAAAGAAAAAAAAAAAGGGTTTCACTTATCCTAGACCGTGTAGAATACAGTGAACCTCGCAATTAGCGAGGTTTGTACACGTTCATGAGTTGAAGAAGTTCGAAATCGGACCATCATCAATCGTCATGTTGGGCAAGTTCGCCGCTCTTCACGGTCGTCCTTGAAGGATTTGTTATCAATTTCCTCTTACTTTAGGTATCCATGTACATTGGGTCCAAAATGTTTTAGTGCAACTTTCATTTTTCGATTTTCTTTCCCCTAAATCGCTCAAATAACGCACGGAGTCGGTGGAATTATTACTATTATTTATATATTTTATTTTTTTATCAAGGATACTGTTTATTTGCTTTTGTCGTGGATAGGTATAGTTTTAAAAAGTTTCAAACTCACGCCTTCGCTGAATTAAAAATTTAGGCAAAAAATAAAGGGCTTGTGGTACAAAGCGCCCAAGTGCCATTTTGGTATTTTTGTTTTGGTTTGTCATTCTTTGAATAATCAACCCATGGGTATGTTTTGTCATCTTACGTTTCATGACGCGTAGATTTCAAGAATGAAGCGTCCGTGTTATTTGGGCTGTAGGAAAATTCCACAGTATAACCTTGCGGACACAACTACACGGAGAACCGAGTATTTTGCCAAAAATTTTCTATTTTAAAGCTGAAATTTTGGCAAAATACTCGGTTCTCCATCTAGGCATCCGTAAGGTCCGATCAGGGGGGTTTTGTAAGCGTTTCGGCCATGGGGTCGAGTTAGGTGGCGTTTTCGAAGTGTTTTTGAACGTTTAATTCATTTTCGGGGTTCCCCATGGAAGAAAGAGGAAAGAAATTCATCTTTCTTCCATGGGGGTTTCCAGAACCATCCGATTCCACTGTGGGGATCTATAGGGTTTCATGAGGATACATTTAATGGGGCTTTTGAAGGATGCCAGTAGGTTGATGAGGTATCGTATTTGATTCTATTTTGAACGTGGGCCCCGTCCGAACACTGTAAATTTACAGTGTTTATACGGGTTTTCCAATTATTATTATTTTTTTAAAGATAATTTTTTTATTGGCAGAATTAGCAACAAGAATCCTAACGATAATAGGTTTGTTCCAGGTTTGACGGACTGTTAACAGAAATCGACGGAAATCGACAGTTGAGAAACTGCTGTTCCAGGTCGATCGTAGGTTGACAGCAGTTGGGCAGAAACCGACAGCTCGAATGAGTGCGGTTGGGATCTGTTGACAGCTGTCCAACTTTTGTCGACAGACGCCGTTAAACCTGGAACAAACCTAATTCTTAATAATATGGATAATACTAAGTATTATCCATACACAAGTCTTGTGTAAAGAGTGCTGTTTTTTTTTTTTTTTTTTTTTTTTTTTTTTTTTTTTTTTTTTTTTTTTTTTTTTTTTTGCATTCTTCTGAGAGGTTTTCTGTCGTTCACCGCCTAAAATAATAATTATTATCCATGAATTTAACCCCCCCCCCCCCCCCATGGATTGATTGCGTCGTGTGGGGCTCGGGAGTGAGCACCACCAGTTTTCATTATAATTTTCCTTAGAGTAAGTGCGAGTCTTGTCACTTTCAAAATCGATTTCCCTGTTTCATCATTCTTGGCGTGGACTAGTCATAAAATATAATTTAATTTACACTATATTACAGTAACGTTCGGTGGTTCATAATGAATGTTATTATGAACCACCGGACGTGCGTTTTGATTTGTCTTGTGGCAAAACTGTGATGAAAAACCGTCCAATCGTTTGATGAACTCTCGCTCTGAAAAATCCATCAATCTCCTGTCGCCGGGCCAAGGAAAAGAGGAGGTCAACGCTCGTAGAACCATTAAAAGTGGATCGATAGGTTGACTCTGAAAATTAAATTGGGTGGCATCTTCTTTCACGTCTGTTCCACACAACTTTCAGCGCATGAAAATATTGAGCTCTTCATTGGTGAAGAAAAGGCATGAAGATGAGGTTATGATACAACGATGTAACGCAGGTGTTTTTCATTGTAATTGTTTGTCGAGGTTTTGCTCAGTTGCGACTGTTGACCACGTGCGTGGAACAAACTGTTGACATTTGATGCGTAGACGTGTTTTCACCACAAAATCCGAGTTTTGGGGAAGTGTGCTGTGACTCATGGGAGCCGTGACGATAATTCTGATGAATCGTGGTTTCGATACTTTCCGTCCGATACCACCGATATCTGAATCGATCCTTTATCTCGTTAATAGCGGAAGTGTCGATACTTTTTGAACGATATCCTCGTTTCTTTTTATTCGTTGTTGAAATATTTCCCTCGAGAAGTTGCCATAGTAACTTGAGAAGAACCTCGATTAGAAAAGTGAATGTTTTGACATTTTATGTCTTTGCTATGGCACACAACCGAAAAAAGCGTTACTTTTTTTCGCATCACGAAATTTGTAACTAAGTAGCGTTAATAATCTCCTGGTCAACAACAAACACAATAAATTGGTATCCAGGTTGGTATTTATACATATTTATATATCTTATAAGACGTTGGAAGGGTAGGTGAATGAGTAGGAAATGGGGGGGGGGGGGGGGGGGGGCTAAAGACATAAAATGCTCCAATGTGTTGCAGACTCGTATGCAAGCGTTTTTTAAAATTTTTTTTGCCTTTCCTTTGGTTTTAAAGAACATTAAATGTGAAGAAAAAAATTCACTTTCAACTGAGGTTTTTCACATTCAACGAAGGTTTTCATTTTTTATTTCGCTTTTTCGACCTTCCATCATCATAAGGTCATTGTTTTCATGGGTAAATCCTAGCTTGAAGAACCCGTCAGAAAGCTGAGATAATATCAATATATCTAAGAGATAGGATAATATATCAATAATGAAGATGTTATGTGACATTTTCACCATTTATGAAGGTTTTGCTGCGTTATGGTGGCAGCCTGGTTATGTTCTAACAACTCCTTGGATTGATACCGAATGGAAGAAGGTGACGGGTCACACGATTTCTACATTTTGTCAGTGGAATGGATGGTGCTATCTGCTGGAATCAGCTTTCTATAACGTAGCACCCGCTTCCACTCGTACCTTACTTGGCATCTCAGCTCTTCGACTTTTAATATTATTCGAAAGCAACTTTACTGTAAAAACACAAAAGTGTATGTTTATTTGAGTTGAAATTGACTGAAAGTAACTGCAACTTTCTAAATGTTTTCACGCGGGGCTTTTTCACCTTCTGATAGTCTAAAATGCTTTGAAACACTAACAACGTGTCCGCTTGCCGTGTGAGAAGAGACATAAAATTGGTTTTCTCGGATTTGTATGCCGAAGCATGCAAGAGACTCGTCGTGATGACCACTTCTGTTCCTTGCAAACCTTTATTTTCAAAGGCTCTTACAAAAACAGCTTTTTCACGGCAGAAGATTTTTAAAAATAATCCTTTGTGAGCATTAATACCTAATAAGAATTGTTTGCTAGTCTTGTTATTCTCTGGAATATTTCCAAAGAATATTCCTCTTACCGTTAAAATCGCAAAAAATTGAAAATTCTCGTAATAATTTGAAAACCAGCCATTAGACAACTGCCTACGATGTTCACTTCCAAATATTGTGTAGAAAATCGTTGAATTTTTCCAAAGGGGGGAATGCTCGATATTATATATTTCAACAATTTATTATAAATGAATCAATTTAGGTTATAGTCACCTGACTCCTCATCGTCAAATCAATCGTCCAAAATCATTGTGAAGAATGTTTTCGACCTCAAAATCCATAAAATGTAAGTGTTGGAGCATAAGACTTTACGTTCATAGACTACCTAATTTTCCAATTTGTGTCAATATCAATTTTATGCATACCTACATCCAAAATCCAAAATTGGCTCATGATTCCATCCAGGTTTCTTGTCGGTTAGAGTTCCTATTCACCGAGATTATTTGCAAAAGGAGGAAAGAAAAAAAAGTTTGTTCTTTACTTCTAACTACAAAACCGTTATGTAGTGATATAAATGCGGCCCATGATAGATGCGAGCCACCTAAGGGTTCCTCCCTGAGACATACCTACCCGAGTTATGTTTGAATTTTGGATTTTGGATGTATGAATGTTTGATATTGACCAAAATTTGAAAACAGTTGGAGACATGATAAAAGTCCCTTGGTGTAAATTACTTCAGAGTTGGTAAAAATATTTTTTTCTACTCCCGATTACGCCCATACTCCTGAATGGAATTTCAACTTATAAATAGGTCATCCGACGCGTAATTTAACGCTTTCATTTTGATGATGGGTAATATTTTGATAGGATGCGTTATTTTCCAAGTTATGGGCCAAAAACCGAAAAAAGTGCAAGATATTATAATAATACCTATCTTAAATAATATGTTTAAAAATAACACGATAGAATAATAATTATTCAATCATGATAGAATGTTATTTTTAAACATGAATGTTATTTTTAAATTCAAAGCGTTGTTACTGAGAGTGTGCGAATGTTTTTATCTGCCGACTTAATTTGTCATTATACGCTTCAAGATGCATAGATTCTACAAACCAAATGTCCGTCCGTCGTCTTGGGCAGTAGGATTTTTAAAATCTGAAATTTTGACAAAATACTTAGTTTACCATCTAGTTTTATCCGCAAGGATTTCAGCCCGATCGCCCAAACCCGTGGGGCGCTATGGGGCTAAAAAGGGGCTACGGGTGTGGTTTTTGATGGTTTTCGGGGCTACAAATTGAGCTTTTGGAGGATGTCAGGAATCAGATATCTTTTTCGAGTAATTTTTTGGACGCATAATCCATTTTTGGGGTCCCACATCCGTCCATAAATTTTACATGAGAACCAAAAACCCGTTTTAATATTTAGTTAATTTTTTTAAATTGATAAAGAACTAATTTTTGGAAAATTTATATTAAAGAATAATAAACCCTTCTGTAAAATGTGATTAAAAAAAAAAAAAGTGTGTTTTTTCCGAGGGACTTGCAGTTTGAAAATGCATCCGTCTGTCTGTCCTAGGCCCAAGCATACCTGCTTCTCTGCCATCTCCGTCCTCCTTCGCGGTCCACTCCCCTGCTCCACTGTTTCCTGGCAGCATCCCCCTGAGCCCTACCTTATTCTTCTACCACCCTTGCCTGCTTCCCTCTCTGCCCTCCATCACTTACCCTCGCACCTTCATTCACTCCCCTGCGCACTGCTGAAGGATTAAAAGGCGCAAGCACTTTCCTAAAACATTGTTGGGTTTCGAGGTAACATGGTTTCTCATCATTCACAAGGTAGGCCAGCCGCCAGAGGACTGAAAGGGGTGTGACTCGTGAAAGACATGGTGTAGAAGCTTTTATTTTTTTAAATGGTTGTATCAAATATGCAACATTTTTGCTGGGAGAACTTTTGGCCGCCTAAAAGCCTCGATTTTTTTCGGACATTTTCTAGTTTTTCCTCCGACAGGTAACTCGAAAACTAATCGTCGCAGAGAAAACATCCCCAATACATAGTTAAAGAGCATAAAATTCTGCGTCGAATGACCTTTTACATATCGGTTCAGCCGTTTACCCACAACCAAGCAATAAGAAATTGTTTCCGATCTGACTGGTGGGGGGGGGGGGGATTAAAAGTGTGGGAATCACTGTTATAACCCCACCCTACGCCCCGAGTCGATCCATTCGGCGGAATTAACGAAAAACACATTCCGTGTTTCATTGGTTCAATCCTCGATCATAAGGTTAACAATCTGGGGGTCTGGGGGTGTGGCACATGGTCACCAGCGGCAATACAATACACCCCACAGGCGGCAAAGTTTTTTATTTTTCAAATCCAAATCTTTTTTCCTCTTTTCGAGGGTACATGGCGCCCTTCGGCCTGATATTATCGAAATATTGATACTTTTCTAATGACAATATCGGGTAACGATACCGTCAGAGAAATGTTGTTTCAAAACGATTCGGTGGATCGCTAAGTCCATAAGCTTGCTTCGTGAAATATTACCGGCACTAAAATAGTCCGACAAATGCAGGTCCAGTCTAAACAAACGTTCGTGCAAAGGTGACAAAAATAGAAAATCACCGCGATTAAATAAGAATCCTTATCCATGAAGTTACGTAAAAGCGCGTATTTGTTGTGTGTGTGTGTGTGTGTGTGTATATATTGGAAGGGAGGGGACTTTGTCATCAGGAGGAAGACCTTGATAATGCACCCGTCTAAATTTAACCGTAGATTAAGCATTACGGTAATCGAATTGTACGGCGTAACCGTAACTTGCTGGGGGGCGGATCGGATCTGCTCAAGTGGGGGGCCGTCCAACGCCGGCCTTGGGGGGCGTGCAGCAACTCAGTGTCGCTATCGACTCTCTACCGGGTAGTTGTGATATCCCCTTTTATTCAATTTTATACCGGATTGTTCGCGATCTCCGTAAAATTGACTCCATTAAAAAAAGACTAATTTTTTTTTTCAATAAATTTTATCAGTCAATTCCGTGGCTGTTGAAATTCGTCGAAAATTCATCGCCGCGCGTTTTCAAAAAATGTGTGGTTACCGTATTTTTGCTCGTCGATCGGACTCTTGCCGGATCTCGAGGTGAGGCCGGCAAAACGCCAGGATTGTCGGCCTCCTGGACTTAAAGTAGGCCTACCCTCGCCGGACGACAAACTCTCCGAAAGGTGAACACCAGTTAACCAATTTACGATTGTGGCAATTTTCAATGTGTCGTCAATATCAAGTTTGTGAGGCTGTTTGCCTGGCTCTTGTCTCTGTTTTGAAAAGACGCCATTATCTCAGACATGTGTCTACTTGATGCAGATAGTTTACTTTCTAAGGCGACTCGATTATCTCTATAAGATTATCTTATACGAGTTTTGACCTCGTGATCGATGTAAATCATAACCGTCAGCGAAGATGAACAACCCGAATATCCAATCGCAGAGCATTCTTCTTTCACTGCAGAAATCCAGCAGTTTAAACATTTCTTGAAGAATAACTTGGCTCTTATGGCCTAATGAATAATGCGGTTGTTGTCTGGGACTGGGGTCGACACTGTAACTGTCCTCTTAACCGAGCTTTCAACGTTTTA
Source organism: Pilophorus perplexus (assembly GCA_955831195.1). Classification (NCBI taxonomy): domain Eukaryota; kingdom Metazoa; phylum Arthropoda; class Insecta; order Hemiptera; family Miridae; genus Pilophorus; species Pilophorus perplexus. The sequence continues at coordinate 22,264,262 of OY037018.1, read as the reverse complement.
AATTAAGGTCTGACGCTACTCCCAACAATTTAAACTATTTTAAGAAAAAAATGTTTGGAATACATAACTTGCTTGTCTAATGAAGTGTCTGACTCTGATGAAGGTGGAATAAACCGTCGAAAGCTAGTTTCAGAAGACGAAGTTTCTCTGGCGAACCCTTTCTCACAACTCAAACCTCGTGGGTCAATTTCGCACAATCATTAAAGGGATATTTGAAATGAGTAACGATATTTTGCACCACTTGAAATATAGTATGTTCTTGTCAACTTTTTGTCAAGGTTAGAATGTGTTATTATACATCCTCGGTTATTCAGGGTTAAATATACGAAGTAGTCCTAAAAAAACAAAAACGCAACTACAAGATCAAAACTGTGCTACAAGCGTATGTGTATTGTTTTTAGCGCCCTTTTAAAAATTAATGATCCCTGTAGGTATAACCGAGGATATAAAATAACAAATTTTAAATGTTTTGTTGTATGTACGTGACTGGCGTCAACTAATTGCTTCCAAACTCTGAAAATAACCTTCAAATGAGCACTATTGTATTCTCAATTTGTTTTCCAGACCGAATGAAATAATTTGTTTTTCTCTCCTTAACTCGTCAGGGGTGACTAAGCGTATCGAAATGAGTGGCTACAGCTATTATTTTTGTATATTGAGGTTGCAGGTGTTTGTTCACAGCCGTAGAGCGCGAAGAATTCGAATCGCTAGTTAAACATTCCATTTTAATAGGTATGTAAAGAGAATTTTCATTGGTAAGTTCGTTCCAAGGTTGTTCATGAATTAAAATTTATGAGTAGTACAACGACGCTGCTTTCTTTTGTCAATTCGTGTTGGTAGTTAGCGAATTTCTTGTTTAGGCTCAAGTAAGAATAGTTTTTTACTCAGAAAGGGGGCCCCCACTCCAGTTCAAAAGAAACTTATAAAATGAGTAAATATTGGCGTTGATTGAAGGTTGGCTCTAATGAAAACGCTTCACAAGGCCGAGGTTTCGATGTATTTATTTGAAAAAATCTTCAGGGCAACACAATAGAAAGAACAGAAATTGGTTATATTATTGCTGCTAACCCAATCACGTTCCTTATGGATCCCTCCTTTGTTATCTTTCCTACTAATACAACAATAATGACAAATAATCTTGGTTATTGAATACCTAACGCTGTATTATCAGTGAAAAACGACGAGTATGTAGCAGTCTAAGACCCTGGCCAAACTGGAAAAAACCACGATCGTATGAGCCTTAAATTCAAAAAGGATCTTAAGATAATGATATGAATATTCTCGGTTTGTAGGGGGGGGGGGGGGGGGGGGGGAGTTAGTTTGCCGTAAGTTTGCTTAATTCGGGCCAAATATGGGATAACTCGTTGTTAGTAGCTACCCAAGGGGGGTTGTAGAAGAATAAGGAAATTTATATGCAGGAATATAAATCAAAATACACTGCCAAGGCAATGGCACATGAACTTCCTCGTGCCAAGTTCAAAATGAACGTAGTTGTGACTGTAACAAGAAAATTACGTTCGCGCATGCGCAGGGAGTACCACTAATGCAATCGTGATGAAACTGATAGGGGGCCATCTAGAGCTATAAGTACCCACACAATTCCTGAAAATTTGATTGAAATCCGATCAAAATTGTGAAAGTTATGCCTGTTTCATGAATTTCACGTTAGTGCATGCGCAGAGCGTACCGCTGATTCTATTGTGATGAAATTCGTATGGGACCTCAAGGAGCCTTATCCGCATAATCCCTCAAATTTTGAGCTAAATTCATTCAAAATTGTGGAAATTATGGCGGTAACAAGGAAATGCGGACAGACCCACAGACCGACAGACAGGGAACCAAATTTGTTCAGTAGGCTATGAAACGCAAAATGCGAGTGGAAATTTTGAAATCGGACAACAAACATTTTTTGGCTCCCGAAAGTGAACACAAGGCTTCCGCTGCTTCGCAGACTCGGAAGCAAAAATCAAACTTAGGGTACCATAATAAAACTTTTTTCATTATCAACAACCTGTTAAAGTTTATGTTTCTGTAAATACTGGGTGGGGAAACAACCCTCCATTACAACCAAGAAAATTGAAAATGGGTCAAATAACTACAAGTATTAATATGTGTATCTATCACCGAAAAACATTACCTCATTCACCAGCTAAAAGTCGATAATATACGCTAAATAATTCCTACAAGTCCAATAAATTCGAAACAGTGGCTCGTTGTTTCTCATGATCACACCTTCAACTTTAGTTAACTCGAATCAGTCAACAGTATACATACAGTAACCAGAATTTTGAGGTGTAAGCTGCATAATGTATTGTATTACGTACATCTGATTTTAAACCATAGAACCGATCCAATGCTCAGTTGAATTCTCAAGCGTTTTAAGGTTGATAGCGATGAGTCCTCATTACAACATCCTGTTTATCTCAATCCAAAATTTGGATTGGAGTATTTAATACTGGAGTATTTGATTTGGAGTATTTAATACTGCTTTTCCAAAAACTAAAACTCATATCTAGGATGGTAACAACGAAGCGTCTGGTTCTCATTGCAACTTAGTGCTTGTATTGAAGGAAAATAACTAACGGAATTGATTTTTACTTCAACATTCATCCATGTTGATGGTCTCTCTAAAATAGTAGTTGGTACGTCAAGTAATATTCGATGAAACTCATCAACATTGATTCCGAAAAGCTAACTATCGAAAAGTAGGTCCTTGATTGTCCTATTACATACATGGCAGACATGAGGGTCATTTCCATGTCAGCATAATATTGTATTATAATGTGTCTGTAGAAACGAAGCCTATATTAAATATATATACAAATTTTGTAGTACCTAGTAGAAATCAAAGCTTGGCATTAGGAACACAGTAACCAGGGGAAGAGCATGTGGGGAATCTGGACAGAATTCCCCACTCTCTTCTAGCGGATTGCCAGCCCAACAGTGCTAGTACCGGTGGGGGGGGGGGGGGGGGGGGTGTCGCGCTACTGTCGTGGCGTGATTGTGCAAACACCTCTCCTCGCTCCGACGACACCGCATTTTTTTCATGGGCGGGAAGATTTTCTCCCGTCATTTAACATTTCATTGTTCGTCTTACCATTGTATGGTTATTAATACACCCAGTGCATTTTTGATTGGACCCGAGGACTGGGCATTTCTGGCGGATCCGTTGCCCTGGCAACCATTGTCGACAATTCAACTGAGGTCGAGCGTGTCAGCCTTGGCGACAATTTGTCTGCCTCGATACAGCCTCCAGGTCAGCAGATCACGACCCATCGTGTTATGACCTGAGCAGGGGTATTCAGGTACTCCCTTCCTCTTCCTCCAAAGACACAGGGAGCGAAATCCTAGTTGTGCTGGAGGCCTTACCCCAAACGCACAACACAATTAATGATATACCTATCTAGGAACTAGGAACTCATTTTGTGCATCTAGGTACACAATCAACATTCGTTTACCAGGGTGCCCTACAGAGCATAATATGCATAATGCATAATATACATAATATTATGACAATGATTCATGTAACGCTTTTAATTTTTTCTCAATTTATGTGCCTACGTCTAATCGTTCAAGTATAAAAACGCTGCAAATTTTACTCAAGGGTTTATTACTCTTTGATATACGTTACTTGTGCAGAAATTTTATTCTGTCAATGAAAAAATTAAAAAAAAAATTTTTTTTGGATTTTTATCTCAAAAAAAATTTTTTTTTGTTGGATTTTTTGTTCAAAAATGTGTTTTTTCAAAAACTCTGTATTTTTTACTCGAAAAATATTTAACATCCTGGGATCCATCAAAAATCCCATTTTTAGCCCCACGAATGCCCTAAACATCGCCCCAGTGAAATCGGATCGTTCCGGGACCCCAAAAAATGGATTCTACGTCCAAAAATACTTCGAAAACGACACCTAACTCGATCCCATAGCTAAAACCTTAAAAAAACTCCTCCCGTAGCCCCATTATAGCCCCATATCGCCCCACGGGTTTGGGCGATCGGACTGAAAACCTTGCGGGCACAACTAGATGGTAAACCAAGTATTTTGTCGAAATTTCAGATTTTTAAAAAAATTCCTACTGCCCAAAACGGCCTGGACGGCGGACGGCGTACGGCGTACGGCGGACGGGCATTTCGGATTTAGAATGTAGACCTCTTGAAACGGATAATGTCAAATTTTGAGCCCGATCGGAGTCGTCGACCCCCGTCGCGAAAACATAGGTGTATTATTCCAAGAATAATAAACCAAAAATGCTGACTACCCAGAGGACAACTGCAGATTTATACTACCACAGCCTGTGGTAGGTAGAAACGAAGCCTGTGGTCCACAGGCTTCGTTTCTACCTACGTACTATATGCCGAGATGGAAATGACGCTCATGTTTGCAGACTCATCTGCAAGATGTTTTCAAGCATTTAATTTCATAGCTCTTTGAGAATCGTGTTTTTGACTATTGATCGCCACATGACAAGCAGTTTTGGACGCAAGAATGATTAAATCATGAGGTTAGACAAAGCTAAACCAAATTTCGTTCTAACTGTTGGCAGTTTATACCCTAGACTATGTTTCCCTTCATGTTTACATTTGAAGAGCTTATAATGACCGTGAAATATCCCCGGTCAATAACAATTCGAATATTTTAACGCTGAGAACGCTCATTGTATCGCGATGCCCTCATTTGCAAATTGCACCTAAAAACACCTTTCCGCCCGTGTGCCGCGAGTCTACCCTTTAATTGCGGTGAAATTTGAAACTAACTGTTCAGTTTGACTACAGTACAGCTGTCACTAGCGACCGTGTCGAGATTATCCCGCCAATTTTTCGCAAGCCCCCGAAAGAATTTCCTTTTTGCTACACTTCCACGCAACGATTCGGATCTCGGCTCAACTTCTGAATCCTATCGCTTATTACGGATGTACATAAATTACCGAGGGTTTCGCTTGTTAAAACCGTGATACAAACCTACTTGTTCGAGTATTTGGAGTTTTTGTTTGTTTCGACCTTACAATTATTTCTTCCAGCTCTTATTTTAACTTTCTTGGCGAAATGAGAGCTTCATTCCCCTCCTTGACGGTAAAAGCTCATCAATATGCTTTAGCAGTCTGCAGTCTTGAGTCAGCAGTCAGTGCGCCAACATGATTATATTTCGAGTGATTGTGTGCCAGTTTATCCAATTCATGGCGTGCGTTTCTTCTTAAATATTTGTAATCGAAGGGTAATTTATAGCAAGATGACAACTTTTATGGGTTCGGCTCTTTTTGTTCATCGCCAAAATATTGTGAAGACGCGGATAAGGTGATCCCCCCGAGTGTTATCAAGCATGTTTGATTTACGAATGTCTCACAATGATTACGTGAATGTAACCATCAAAATTTGTCGGAACTTTAGACAGGGATGAGCTAATTCCTGTTATCGTCAATATTACTTAACTATCAAAGAGATTGTTCACTGTTTTTAGCATAACTTCTTATAGTTTTGGTTTATTATTCTTGGAATAATACACCTATGTTTTCGCGACGGGGGTCGACGACTCCGATCGGGCTCAAAATTTGACATTATCCGTTTCAAGAGGTCTACATTCAAAATCCGAAATGTCCGTCCGCCGTCCAGGCCGTTTTGGGCAGTAGGAAATTTTTAAAAAATCTGAAATTTCGACAAAATACTTGGTTTACCATCTAGTTGTGCCCGCAAGGTTTTCAGTCCGATCGCCCAAACCCGTGGGGCGCTATGGGGCGATAATGGGGCTACGGGAGGGGTTTTTTGAAGGCTTTTAGCTATGGGATCGAGTTAGGTGTCGTTTTCGAAGTATTTTTGGACGTAGAATCCATTTTTTGGGGTCCCGGAACGATCCGATTTCACTGGGGCGATCTTTAGGGCATTCGTGGGGCTAAAAATGGGATTTTTGAAGGATCCCAGTATGTTAAATATTTTTCGAGTAAAAAATACAGAATTTTAGAAAAAACACATTTTTGGACAAAAAAATCCAAAAAAAATTTTTTTTGAGATTAAAAAAAAAATTTTTTTTTAATTTTTTCATTGACAGAATTAAATTTCTGCACAAGTCACGTATATCAAAGAATAATAAACCCTTGTGTAAAATTTGCAGCGCTTTTTCGCTATTGGCTCACTTTGATTTCATGGTTATCTGTGATGGTCCGATTGATTTTCCAGTTCACCTGTAATGTTGGGGTTCTGAATTACTTCCCCGAGCCCTGTGGGAACTTGGGTTTTCTTCACGTGGGCTCACGCAGTTTAAAATTATTCACGCCCGATAATTGTTTTTGAGGGTCGAACCTATCAAGAAAATAAGAGCATGAGCCGGTGTCACAGTTGTCTGTCAGTTCAGGTTGTAGCGCCACAATCGTAAATTTGTTATCTGTGTTTTTATTTTTCCTGTCGTCGGAACTTTGTTTCCTCGTTTGATCGTCATTCGCGGAACAGTGAGAAATGTGACTCAGGCAAACTGGAAGGAGCTGGGGAAGTTCCCGACTGCCTGTACCACGTGGCCAAGGATGGCTCCAGGACACGACTTCGTATGATCCTGCCTGCTACTGCTAGGGGTATGTTATAACTGGATTACATTAAGGAGAGTGAGAACATTTCAAAACAGCTCAAGCTCATCATGCACATTCTTAACCCTTCATAACAATCGTTTTTCTACTAGTAGTCTAGTGACGAGGACGTGGTAAAGTGTGAAAATCACAAATGAAATAGTGCCTGTGGGGGTTTGCCCCCACGTTTATGGCTGTATTGTCAGCCTGTCGGATGTAGTACCGGCGGGAGGAGCGGGTCGCGACGCGATTGCAGCGGGCCCCCCTCCTCGCGCCAGCGGCCCAGCCTTCCCCTTCCAAGACAGGAAGAATTACAGTAAATTTAATGAAATTGATCCTGACAGCTGGACCTCCTCCTGGACCTGTGAGAGTCCATTGTACAGGACCCCATTGTCGACTATTCGACTGTGGGATCCTGAAGAGCCGCCTCCCATAAGATTGGGTCCACTGGTCAGGCCTCCTTTGCCGACAATTTGGTTAAGGAAGCTGCAGCAGCAGTTTATGTTAAGCGAGAGGAAGTTTATACCAAACTAGAACAAACAAACCACGACGTGTTCAATCAGTTTGAGCTGACGACTTGCTAGTACAAATACGGTCACTCGTACTATCTGTAAGGTATAAAATGAAACACCAGATACGTGCATGAGAGCTTGGTTGGGTATAAACTTTAAAAATTTGGTACACCAATATACCAGGCGAAGTGTTTTTTATCTCAGAGTATCCAGACGGGCGACCTTCCAAAAAATTATTTTATACAAATATTTGAAAGCTTTACAAGAGATATTTTGGTAGGTTAAACGTGCCGTGAAGGGTCTCGTCTATCAGCAACCTGACGAGTTCAAAGACATCAAACCAACGGGTCAAAATTCGTCAGGGTGATAGTAACCGCCGAGTAGCATCCTGCTGAAGAAAAATAAATTGCTCTGTCCGCGTCCATGTTTACCTCGTCATTTACCCGAAAGATCTCCGTCTTGTTGGAAAAAATTGTCTCCCAGAAAAAGGCAGTGTTTGAAGTGCTGAAAACGGGTAATCGCTGCGAGGTAGCCACGAATTCCTTGGCGTCTCGTAATGGAGGGAAAATTGGCATCACTGAGATGCAAGCCTGTGAAAGAACAATATTCATAAGAACGTTTCGTTGTGGAGGAGCGGTCCATTGACCATAATCAAGTTGTCCCATAGGTTTTTTTCCTACCGTGGGGCGCGATGGGGCTAAAATGGGGCTATAGGAGGTTTTTTTGAAGGCTTGGAGCTACCTATCGGATCGAGTTAGGTGTCGTTTTCGAAGTATTTTTGGACGTAGAATCCATTTTTGGGGGCCCCGGAACGATCCGATTTCACTGTGGCGATCTACAGGGCTTTCCTGGGGCTAAAAATGGGATTTTTGAAGGCCCAGGAGGTTAAATATTTTTCGAGAAAAAAATGACGAATTTTTGAAGAAAAAAAATTTTTTTTCCAAAATTTTTCTTATTGACAGAATTAAATTTTTGCACTAGTAACCTATATCAAAGAATAATAAACCCTTGTGTAAAATGTGTTTTTCTTATTCGCATCAGTTCTAAGTGAGCAAATTAGCGTTCAAAATCATTTATTAAGAAAAAAGGTTTCTATTCTCTCAACCTGAAAAGCTGTTTACTGGTTTTCCTAGGAGTTTCCCTTTTGTCACGGTGCTGCCACCTTGAGGAATGCAAATCTCGTCGGTACCTTTCTAGTTCTTGAGTAGGTATCGGTCCATCGGTTCAATCAAAGGGGAGTCTCTCCTTTCGGCTTCTTCCCCATTTGCGAATTTCCACGGTCACGATCAGGATTTTTCCTCAAAGCCGGTTTTCTTGGGCCTTTGCGGTTTGGCCGGGATAACGTTTCAAAATAACTGGAAACGAGGGCGAAACAGGGCGCTTGCTCACCCGGGCTAGTAGCTCACAATCAAGAATCAGGTCAGAACTAGTGAAATCGCTGAAAACCGCGTGAATTTATAGAATTAATGAAGATCCGGAATCTGTGGCGGCAACAACATTATCCGTTTCAAGTGGTCTAGATTCCAAAACCGAAATGTCCGTCCGCCGTCCGGGCCGTTTTGGGCAGTAGGAAATTTTTTAAAATCTGAAATTTTGACAAAATACTCGGTTTACATCTAGTTGTGCCTGCAAGGTTTTCAGCCCGATCGCCCAAAGCCGTGGGGCGCTATGGCGCTAAAATGGGGCCACGGGAGGGGTTTTTGAAGGCTTTTGGCTATGGGATCGAGTTAGGTGTCGTTTTCGAAGTATTTTTGGACGTTGAATCCATTTTTGGGGGTGCCGGAACGATCCGATTTCACTGTGGCGATCTAAAGGGCTTTCATGGGGCTACGAATGGGATTTTTGAAGGATACATACATGTATGTTACAAGGAGTTGTGTAGAACTCTCGAGTTCTAAGAACACGGTAGAGACTACTTTAGCCGAAATATTGATGCTCGTCAGTTCTCCTGCCATTTGTTGAACACATTCATCCCCGGGTCTCTTATGGTTATTCCACTGCCCTCTATGACTACCAGCATGTTTGATTTCCATCGATACCCGAGCTCCAAACGGTAAAACAAAATGAGGGCTTCGTAACCCGTCTGTTCCTGTTCGGTAATGATCGGACAACTTCCCATATGATCCTGGGCTGACGATACCCCACTCTGGGAGGTCCTGTTTTGTTCTGATAGATACTCTCTCTTGGTCCATTAGCTTGATAGACGAACCGTCCTACCGCCCTCACATTACATCTTAGTACATTTTCCCGTCCAGGATGTTTTTTTTTTCTACCATCAAAGATCGCTGATGAACCTGGCGGTTCTGCTGCTCTTCATCACCACACTTTTTTTGTTGGCAATTTCCCTCTGGCATTCGCCATTTCTCGAGAAGTTTCAAATTCAGCAAAAAGCGTCTAACGAGGGAACAAAAAATCTCTAATTGAGCTATTCTTGTGACCTATTTGGGAGTTTCTGTTCCCCACGTGTTGATTGGCATGTTAAACGCACCGTGAAATGCGTTCCGTTTCCAATATGCAGCTATTCATATATTTAATAAACCTTGTTATTGCTTCCTGTTGTTTCCTAACAACCCACCACAGTTGATGGCGTTTCCGGTCGTTATTTTATGGGTCAATCTATTTGTTCACATGGTAAGTAGGTGGGTCGGTGGTGAAAGGGGTATACTTTCAAAATAACTGGAAATCACAAGAATAAAAAACTGTTTTGACAATGCTGATTCTTTGCTTGTGGGGTTGCTTCGTGATGTTGTACTATTTGTTTATCATTTTCGGACTGAGAAACTATTTCGTGTCGGCTCCCCTGTCGACCTTGTAACCCTCAAGTTACGAACTCGTCAATACGAACGAGTATCAGAATGTAGGCCTTCACCAGATTCTCTCAGTTGGTATTCTGTCTAGCGAACGTTCCGAGTTATACAAGTTCCTTGAGTTTTTGTTTTTACAGAAATACGTCAGTTGTATACTGGTGTCGAGCTAACGTTCTTCCTCAGTCCACGAGATGATGATTGCCCTAAACGTTCTCAAACATCAAACCTTCTCTGAGGATGAGCTTAATCACTAGAAATCACTGCTAGATAGAAGAACGAAGAATTGAGTCTTAATCACATCGTTCTTCTATTGAGCAATTTTCGTTCCGAAAGTGCATTTTGTGCCATTCAGAAACCATGCGAGATTCTCCAGAGTTTTTGCATTCTGCCGCATTTTACTTGACGGCGCAATAAACTCCCTCTGCACATTTTGCATAATTTAAATCTCTACATTGATGTCAGTAACTTGAAATCTGGTCTGATCTGCTTGAGCTTGAAGTTCGCCCGACCTCGCGTTTCCCCGGGGGGTTGTTAAGATCTAAATATATTTCTACGCGTCATTTCGGTTGAATTCCTCCTCTGCCATCACCACGAATTGATTTCTTTCCGTCTCAGATCTTTCAAATCGAATGTGAGCCGTTTCGCTTTTGAGAATCGTAAAAAAAATGGTCTTAACTTGATTTTTGTTTTGACAAAGCTTTTTGTAGCGTCCCGACACTATAACTGATTAACACTAAAAATTGTTCTTTTGGTTTATTATTCTTGGAATAATACACCTATGTTTTCGCGACGGGGGTCGACGACTCCGATCGGCCTCAAAATTTGACATTATCCGTTTCAAGTGGTCTAGATTCCAAAACCGAAATGTCCGTCCGCCGTCCAGGCCGTTTTGGGCAGTAGGAATTTTTTAAAAAATCTGAAATTTTGACAAAATAATCGGTTTACCATCTAGTTGTGCCCGCAAGGTTTTCAGTCCGATCGCCCAAACCCGTGGGGCGCTCTGGGGCTAAAATGGGGCTACAGAAGGGGGTTTTTGAAGGCTTTTGGCTATGGGATCGAGTCAGGTGTCGTTTTCGAAGTTTTTTTGGACGTAGAATCCATTTTTTGGGGTCCCGCAGCGATCCGATTTCACTGTTGCGATCTATAGGGCTTTCATGGGGCTAAAAATGGGATTTTTGAAGGATCCCAGGAGGTTGAATATTTTTCGAGTAAAGAATAAAGAATTTTTGAAAAAAAAATCAAAAAAAAATTTTTTTTCCAACATCTTTTCTTTTGACACAGTAATAATTTTTGCGCAACTAACCTATATCAAAGAATAATAAACCCTTTTGTAAAATTTGCAGCGTTTTTTACTTTGGGCGGGATACATAACTGTGGAGAATTTCCCCCCCCCCCACGTGTTCGCCAGCCCGCCAGATTTAGTACCAGTGGGAGGAGTGGGTCGCACGACGGTGGCGGCGCGAACGTGCGAACCCCTCTTCTCCTGCCGGCAGTTGCAAAATTGTGGATTTACGCCACCGGCGTTCCGCTAAATACACAACACAAAATTTGAGTGATTTTAATTCATGTAGGTACAGCATGGATTGTCCTACAATAAGAAGATCCATTTGTAGGAATACTTCTCTATGAAGAATTTGAAAAAAACAAAAAACAACCAACTCTGTTTCGACACCCGGCTTTCCTCAATTTAACAACCAGTGCAAGAATGAACGTTTAGGCGTTCAGTTGTGTCGTTCTGAGAGTCCTTGTCTGAGTTTTTAGTCGATTCCAAGCGCTTGAATAGCTCGGCATTTCGACACCTTTCACGTCCTCCCTCGGGATTTCCACTGGGGTGTGGCCAGACCCCAGGCGTCGTATCGGCCCCCAGACGGAGCCTATTGTGTCTATCAACAGATCTGCCTTTAGGAACGGATTGAAGTTATCTCGTTCCCCGGCAAATTTGGTTATTCAACCTGAGCAGGAAACGGGATAATTCGAAAATAGGTTGGTCCTGTATGTTTCCTTCTTTCGCACCTGTCCGATGAAGCCGTCTGACAGTCGGAAACCCTACACCAGTCGAAGGCGCTCAACATCCTTAATAGACTGTGAAAACAAGTGGCGTGAAAAATAAAAACACTTTCTTTGGCTTTCCTGTCTGCTTCTCAATTACCAGCTTCTCACATTCGTCTCTGACAGATCGACTTACCGATCCAGTTGCGCGAGACACTCTGTGGTTTCGCCGGAACTTTGATCGAATTACCGGGTTCTGAGCGTATTCAAAGTACATCTGCGTGCATCTGAATGCATCAACACTCCGTTGCGCTGTTGGTTGAGAAAATTGCACTCGTTGACCGCTGGATGGCTCCTTCACCTGGGAAATACCACGCGGCAGGATATTGTGACCTCCAGTTTTGCTCAGCTTGGATTTGATTGTTGCAACTCACAATTTTCAAGTGGCCCAAGAGGAAAGGTCGTCGCATTCCAATTATAACACAGGAAACTCCCTTATCAACGTCATCGTGGGCTTGTTTATCTAGGTATTGTTTACTCTTCTTCCTACGATTACCTTTTACGGTTTTAAGGTTGACTTTTTCGTCGTGGCACCGAAATCCTCAGACAATCCACAACCTTCATACGGGATGGGAACTGGACAGCCTCTGGTCATTTTCAGCGGTCGTTATCCGAGAAGGTCACACACGCGGCGAGTGACCCATCTGTTTGGGTGTGTAATTTGCTTTTGTACCATCAGCCAGGTGTTCAACGTGGATTAGGAAGAGCGACATTACCTCGTGATGTCCACATTGTTCTCCCAAAATGCTCTGATTACGTCTGAACGAACTCACGATCACGAAATGATCAAAATTCCTGTTACGACAATCCCGCTGTTGACAAAATGATCAACTTCATTTCCTTTTCTGAAAAGCTTCAATTGCGGTCCTACTGTGTGGTATGTTTGCGCAAGAGGACTTTCTCTCCGAAATTTCCTCTTTTACCGATATGACCCTTGCAGTACGTTTGGCGACTTTCAGGAGCCATCGGAGCTCGTGATGGCATCAGATAACCCTCACGCGACCGGGACAGCCACGCGTTGGGTTTGTTTTGAAGAAATCGCCGGAGAATCACTAATTTGCAACGTTCACTTTCTATGACGTTCGACGCAATTCAATTACACGTCGGGCTAGAGTGCGTGAAGACGGTAGTTTCCTTTCATGTCGCTCTCAAAACCGTTGAGTGGGCAGCGTTTCGGCAAGTTGTAAGACTTAGAAAGACCCAGTTTGCTTGAAATGCTAAGTTTCTTACCCTAGTTTCTCTTTTCACCGATCTTGATAAAGTTTGAACCGTGAAGTCTTTGATATCGAAAATTAACCGCCAAATTGGTAACGTAAAACCTTGAATCTTGAGGTTGTTAAGGGTAATCGGAAAAAAACTCCCCGGAAAAAAAATCCCCGGAAAAAAAGTCCCCGGAAAAAAAATCCTGCAGGGCGGAAAAAAATCCCCTAAGAATACTCAAGGGCGGAAAAAAATCCCCAAAAAGAAAAATGTTAAAAATTTTAAAAATTGAAAAAATCTTGAACAAAACAATAGAAAGTTAGGGAACCTCTTTGTTTGGTTTATTATTCTTGGAATAATACACCTATGTAATCACGACGGGGGTCGAAAATTCTGATCAGCCTCAAAATGTGACATTTTTCGTTTCAAGAGGTCTAGATTCCAAAAACGAAATGTCCGTCCGCCGTACCCCGTCCGGGCCGTAGGCCGTAACAGTAACTGGGCAGTAGGAATTTGTTTAAAAATCTGAAATGTTGACAAAATACTCGGTTTACCATCTAGTTGTGCCCGATCGCTCAAACCCGTGGGGCGCTATGGGGCTGCGGGAGGTTTTTTTTTAATGGGGCTATGGGATCGAGGGAGGTGTCGTTTTCGAAGTATTTTTGGGCGTAGAATCCATTTTGGGGGGTCCCGGATTGATCCGATTTCACTGTGGCTTTCATGGGGCTACACACGGGATTTTTGAAGGATGCCAAGAGGTCAACTAATTTCCGAATGAAAAAAAAAATTGTTGAAAAAAACATTTTTTTAAATAAAACATTAGGAGAAAAAAAAAAAAAAAAGGCGATTTAAGACGAAATAGTCTATTTCCACGATAAAAATATATAAACTTGTAGACGCGTTTCGGTTGATTAGACCATCATCAGTACAATACTGATTGATAGTATTGTACTGATGATGGTCTAATCAACCGAAACGCGTCTACAAGTTTATTTTTATCGTGGAAATAGACTATTTCGTCTTAAATCGCCTTTTTTAAGATGGATTCCCACTATCTCGCCGCATCCACCTTACATTAAACATTAGGAGATTTTATTTTTTTCAACATTTTATTGATTGACAGAATTAATTTTCTCACAAGTACACACTGAATAGGTACACAGTTCCGATAAAAAATGAGATGAAGCCACTCATCTTTTGGACAATACAAAAGACGTTGACCGAGTCATTGTAAACACCAGTCACCCACTGCTTAGTGTTGACCCCCTACGACAACAAAAGTATTGTAAAATAACAAACTGTTAACGACCGACCAAGATCTTTACTCTTGTCAAAAACTCAACAATCCGATCAACTTAACTCACAAACAACAACTAAACATTTTCGGCGAGCCTGATCTCGTTTCTCTTCAAACATGTGTCGGTTGCCACACCACATTGCTCCCCCCTTTTCTTTTCGTCCGGCCGGACATTTGCTGGGGCTAGCCTGTTGGCATGGAGCTTTCTTCGCTTCTTCGCCAACTCCACTTCGAATAGGACGTCGTTAAACCTTTTGATGACGACCCAAGGACCAGTCCACGTCGGCTGCAACTTAGGGCAAACCCCCTGTTGCCGTTTCGGATCGAATACCCAAACCCAATCGCCTACTTGGTAAGGTGGAGAGCGGGCCCGACGGTCGAATACCTCTTTTTGCGTCCTCATGTTCAACTTCGCTTCTTCATGGGCAAACCTCCGCACAGCTTCAAGGTCTGCTCGCAGATCCAGAGCATATGGAACTGCCAGCTTTCTCTCTTCTGGCTGTGGCCTAACCAAAACGTCTGGTAATCTGAGGTCACTGCCATATACCAGCTGGGCGGGGGCAAAAGCTGTCGTATGTTGAGGCGTTGCACGATATGCCATCAAGAAGAGTGGGATTTTTGTATCCCAGTCACGCTGGCTTTTCCCCACAAACATGGCCAGATGGGTTTTAAGCGATCGGTTGAGTCGCTCCACCAGACCAGCGGATTGAGGGTGCAGCGCCGTTGTTCTCGTCCGGTGGAACCCCAACAAAGATCCCACCTCCTTCAATAACTGGGACTCAAAATTTCTTCCTTGATCAGTGTGTAGCTCCGTGGGCACTCCAATGCGACTGAAAACTTGTTCGACCAAGGCTGTAGCCACTGTCTTTGCCTCTTGGTCAGGTATCGGTATTGCTTCAGGCCATTTCGTGAAATAGTCACATGCAACCAGCACATATCTGTTCCCACGAGTGGTTCTGGGGTACGGACCGAGAATATCAACGCCCATTCTTTCAAATGGTGCCCCAACCATCATTTGCTTCAGGGGTGCTGGTCTAGTGTGTCCTGGGCCTTTGAACCGTTGACACCTAAGGCAGCTTCTACACCAAGCTCGTATGTCTGTTGTCATACTAGGCCAGAAATAATGAAGACGAACCTTGGCCAGTGTTTTCCAAAATCCAAAGTGTCCAGCAGTGGGGTTGTCATGGCACTGTTCTAGGACCGACTTGATTCTCCCTTCCGGTACGACTAGCTGCAGTCTTCTTTTGGACTTATCTACCCACTTGTGATACAGCTCCCCATTCCGAACTTCCAGGAGCTCCCACCTACTGACCAACTGGCGAACCTTGGGGGTGCATGCTGTGAGTTGCTCGGGTAGTGGCTGTTTCCCATCTTTCAGCCATTGGATTACCTGTTGGACCTGGAGGTCTTCCCTCTGCAACCCTTGGGATGGAAGAAACTCAAGCTTGTTCACCTGCTCACACTGGTCACGATGCTCTTGCCGCTGGCAAAACCTGCACTCGTCGCTGCACGGTCTCCTTGAGAGTCCGTCTGCATTGGCATGCTGCTTTCCAGACCTGTGGACGATCGTGAAGTGATACATCTGCAAAGCTTCAATCCATCTGGCCAACTGACCCTCTGGCTTTCTGAATGAAGTTAACCATGTCAATGCAGAATGATCAGTACGCAGAACAAAAGGTCGTCCATACAGATACTGGTGGAAATGCTCAACTGCCCGAACCACCGCCAGTAATTCCCTCCGGGTCACACAGTAGTTCATCTCTGGCCGGGAGAGAGTGCGACTGAAGTACGCGACCACCCGCTCAACCCCATCGTGTACCTGAGAAAGTACTGCCCCAATGGAATGGCCACTCGCATCACAATCCAACGTGAACGGCTGTGACAAGTTGGGAAATGCCAAGACGGGAGTGCATGTCATTGCTGTTTTTAGGGTTTGAAAGCTCCTTGTACATTCATCATTCCAGGTAAAATTATTGCGCGTCTCTGTTAGCTTGTAGAGCGGTTTTGCAATCTCGGAAAACCCTTTCACAAACCGTCTGTAGTACGAACAAAACCCAAGAAAACTGTGAAGGTCTTTCCTGGTGACGGGAGTGGGCCAGTCAGTCACTGCCTGGGTCTTATTCGGGTCTGTGTGCACCCCCTTAGCTGAAATGACATGCCCGAGGTACTCCGTTTGGCGTTTGAAAAACTTGCACTTCTGGAGATTAATTTGGAGGTTCGCCCCTCGCAGGCACTCTAGAGTTTTCTCCAGTTTTGTCAACACTGTTTGAAAATCCGGGCCAGAAATTATCAGATCATCAAGGTAAGCAAGTGCCAAATCAGCAGGGATAACACGCTCCATCAGCCTCTGAAATGTGGCAGGGGCATTGCACAACCCAAATGGCATCACCTTAAATTGCCACAACCCTTGGCGATAAACGGAAAAAGCAGTCTTTTCTTTATCTTCTGGTTTCAATTCTATCTGCCAATACCCACTTTTAAGGTCAAGGACACAAAACCATGCCGATCCACCTAGGGCGTCGAGGAGGTCTTGGATGCAGGGGAGTGCGTAAGAGTCTTTTTTTGTCACCTGGTTCAGCTTCCTGTAGTCGACGCAAAACCGCGTGGATCCATCTTTCTTCGGCACCAGGACCACAGGGGAAGACCACGGGCTAGAAGACTCCTCTATCACCCCTTGCTCGACCATATCACGAAGCAACTCACGGACATGTTGCTCCTGCGCGTAAGGTACACGCCTCGGGGCCTGTTTTATCGGTCTAGCATCTCCTGTGTCTATAGCGTGTTGGACTACATGGGTCCGGCCAACAAGCTTTTCCCCAAACGCTCCAAGTGATCGAAATGTCCGAAGGAGTGACGCTAGGGCTTCCCACTCCGCCGAATGTGGAACTAAGTCGGTGGACGCCATAGTAGGGTGTAACCACGAGTCGACACCGCTGTCACCCACCAATGTGACCTGTAAACTGGAGTGTTGAGTACTTGCGTTTTGCAGCTGGAGGGGGATACTCTGGTCTGGGAAATCTAGGGTCAAAGTCCTCAAGTTTACGTTGACCCCGAACTGGTGAAGGAAATCCAACCCCAGAATTGCCTCATCCCTGATATCAGCAACAAGGAACAAATGATTAAACGCTTTATTTCCTATGCGAAATGGAAGATGGCAACGTCCATACACTTGCATGCCATCCCCAGATGCTGTCTCAAGGCCGCCACTGAAGGAATTATCGACAGCGAACCCCCAGCGCCACACAACGTCATGTCGCAAAATGGAGGCCGTTGCACCCGTATCAACCAGGAATGACTGTTGCTGGCCGCAGAGGAAGGCTTCGACATAAAGGGCGTTCTTTTCGATACTCCGGACAACCCCCACATTCCTCCATACCACAACCTCTGGGTCTCCAGGCCCAACCAGTACACGACCCCCAGCACTGGTGCCATTCAGTTTCCCTGGTCCCGCTGGGGGCGCTTAGGGCACTGCGTCTTGAAATGGCCGACCTCATTGCAATTGAAGCATGTGTTCCGGCCCTTATCGGAGGTGGAGGGGGCAACTGCCTCCAAGCGGAGCGCTGTGTTGAGGGCAGCCTGAACAGAAGCTGGTTGTGCAAGCGTGATGAGTTTGGCGAGCTAGCGAGAAGAGAGGGCGTCGACAAAAACTTCTACAGCCCGTATGCTTCGCTGCTCCCTTGAGTCGTTTGGGTAAGCACCACGAATTAACCGTTCGATGTCCTTAGCCAGCTCGGCAAATGACTCATGCGGCTTCTGCTTTCGATTCTTGAGCTGTAGATAAAACGTGGGCTGCATCCTCACGAAACCAAACTGCTCTGCCAGGGCCCCAACCAACGTGGGATAATCATCCCTCTCCTCTGGACGCAGGTCAGCCAAGACAGAAAGTGCTGTGCCCCGCAAACTGGTCGCGAGCCTCTCCCTCCTGGTGCACGGGCTCCAACGATTGCTCTGGGCCACAGTGTCCAAATGCACCTGGTAGTCTTCCCAGCCTAGGGCCCCATCGTACAGGCTAAGGCGCTGTTCGTCTCGGGCCGGGGCAGGCGAGGGCTGTGGCAAGTGGGGCACAAGAGTTTGTGACTGAAGCGGCAAGTGGGTTGTTACCTGCGCTAGTAGCCGTTCCATCCTGCTCAAAGATTCTTCGAGGTTTGAGACACGCGCCTCGGACGACGTTGAGGGTTGAGGATCAGCCATTGACGTCGACGGCTGCAGGACAGGTAGCGGCGCATCAAGCCCCTCTCGACGACGCCGGGAAGGAGGACGCGTGGCGGACGACTGGGACGTGGCCGGAATGAGGGCCGCGGTAGGCGGAGTGACAGGAACGTCTGCAGGACGGCGCCGTGTCGAAATCGTCCGGGGTGGGCGAGACATCGCTGGCACTTACACGAAACGGACGGGCCCCCAATGTAAAATAACAAACTGTTAACGACCGACCAAGATCTTTACTCTTGTCAAAAACTCAACAATCCGATCAACTTAACTCACAAACAACAACTAAACATTTTCGGCGAGCCTGATCTCGTTTCTCTTCAAACATGTGTCGGTTGCCACACCACAGTATTTAATACTTAAGTATCATCTTCTATTCATTTCCATTCAGTCAACGCTATTTCTTCTACGGAGATTTTTTTTCCGAGATCGGAAAATACTGGGGGTTTTTTTTCGGCGCCTTTTTTTGGGGGGACTTTTTTTCCGGGGATTTTTTTTCCGGAGACTTCTTTTCCTACAATCGTTGTTAAGAGTGTTAGTCAAAACAAAAGCATAAACAAAATTAAATGTCAGTAAAATTAGTTGAGCAGTATCAGGAACTATTATATCCTACTAGCGGACATGGGGGCCTCGCGATTCAATGCGACCCAGTGACACGATTTGGTTATCAGTTGGTTATCCTCCCTGCCGAGCCTAATGTGATGATCCTGGTGTCCTTCCTCAGACCCCTCGTTTAGTTTAGCTTAGATCGAAGTTCAAAGCAATGAGCATGGTTTGTACATGTTTTCCCAACAGTAGAGTTACAGTTATGTACTTTAGATCCCATTTTCTCAGGGATGCCTGTTGCCTAACTTCAGCTGTCTAGTTTCTCCCGATTCCAACGTCTGAAGCTTCGTGCATGTCTCCGCCTGGAGGAGCTCTTCCGCAAATCGTTTTATGTTTGAGTGTGGCGATTCGAAGTCCCTGTTGGAATGACTGTGAATGGACTCCGCCGCGTTGGTAGTCCGAGTGAGGTCTGAAGATTGGTATGCCCACAGACTGGGTAAGTTTTCAGCGATATCGGTATCACGCTGGTATTTGGCAAAATCGGATAATGCTGCAGGGGTTTTCGGTTCCTGCTCAAGCCACTCACTAAAAATGTCGCTGACTTCTTCAGGCTCCAAGAATACCAAACCGAATGGCCAGGGGAGCCATTTGCCTGCCTTGCCCTCGTCCTTATACGTTGTTGTCAAACCAAGTTTATGTATCCTCTTGTGCATAATATTATCAGCAACACTTCTGAACCATAATCTGTGGCTTCGTGCGTATGTTTTTCGATTAGCTCTTCGATTGGAACTTTCTTCTGCCCGCATGGATCCACCTCACTTCTCTACGTTTCAACTGTTTTTGTAAATGAGGTGATTAGGGAGAGAGAGCGACTCTTCTGCTGGTTTGAATACTAAATTGTTTATTTCACTAAACAGTTGTAGCGACATGACTGATGGTCAGTGAACCAGCAGAGGAGTCTTTCTCTCTCCCTAACCACCTCATTGAATTAGACCTCTGCACCATCGGCCGGCCAATAACCACTTTGTTTTTGGTAAGTCTATATCCGTTGTTAAAAGAAAGACGTCGTGGCCACTTCTAGAATATAGAACAAACGTATCACCTTTGGTGGTCGTAATTTGTAAGAAACTGACTGAAGATAGTGTTTTGTTTTGAATCTCCCACTGCGAGAGAGGCGCTGTTTTGGACATGAGGTTGGACTTGCGGATCCTCGCGCCTTGAAGTGCAGCTTCAAGCTTATTCTGGATTTCCTCGAGAGTGTATGTTTTATACACTGACGAATTAATGATGACCACTCTGTGTTTACAGTGCTGGAGCCTTGTTCATCTAAGCGCCACTAGGGTGACTAGGGTCATCTCTCCTTCCCCTTACAGCCACATCAGCAGGCCTGGAGTGCCGCCTCTTCTCCTCTCGCACCCTTTTATCTTCGAAATTCAATTTATAGCAGTGCTGAGCTAATCCTCTCTGTCTATGACCTGAGGAGCCTGAATCGCTCTCGGATTCGGGGGACTCCACCCTGGTCCAGCATTTTGATGATCACCTTTTTCTGGCCAAACAAACACAAACCACTGGAGCCAATTGTGGCCCTTTGGAAAATCCATAGGAACCAGTAACTGTTAATTCTCTTTCCATGGAAAATGTATTTTTGGTTTATTATTCTTGGAATAATACACCTATGTTTTCGCGACGGGAGTCGACGACTCCGATCGGGCTCAAAATTTGACATTATCCGTTTCAAGAGGTCTACATTCTAAATCCGAAATGTCCGTCCGCCGTACGACGTCCAGGCCGTTTTGGGCAGTCTGAAATTTCGACAAAATACTTGGTTTACCATCTAGTTGTGCCCGCAAGGTTTTCAGTCCGATCGCCCAAACCCGTGGGGCGCTCTGGGGCTATAATGGGGCTACGGGAGGGTTTTTTGAAGGCTTTTAGCTATGGGATCGAGTTAGGTGTCGTTTTCGAAGTATTTTTGGACGTAGAATCCATTTTTCGGGGTCCCGGATTGATCCGATTTCACTGGGGCGATGTTTAGGGCATTCGTGGGGGTAAAAATGGGATTTTTGAAGGATCCCAGGATGTTAAATATTTTTCGAGTAAAAAATACAGAATTTTTGAAAAAAAAAAATTTTTTGAACAAAAAAATCAAAAAAAAATTTTTTGAGATAAAAATCCAAAAAAAAAAAATTTTTTAAATTTTTTCATTGACAGAATTAAATTTCTGCACAAGTAACGTATATCAAAGAATAATAAACCCTTGTGTAAAATTTGCAGCGTTTTTTGCATACCCTCAAGCACCGCCAAAGCACTTCCAAGGAGTACACAACAAGTTCATAATATGGGACAAAACCTACTAGATATTATCTAGTAGGTTTTGTCCCAACTCTGAACTGAGCTAACTCCACTCTTCCGTTTGCTTACCAACAACCTGTTTCAACAACAATGAATGTCATACCAGGTGTGGGGGACACAACAAGATTCGGATGTTGGGTTTGCACCTACATATTTTTGTGCACCTAATTTGGAAGTTAAATTCCCTAAATTTAGGTATTGCGTGTTTGGCGGAGAGGCGGAGGCGTGAATCTCTCCCGCTGACTCAGCTTCCCCGAGCAAATTGTCGCGGAGGGAGGTCTGGTCGTCGAGATTGATTTATTGAGCACTGCCTTTAAACGACATTAAAATAATAATAAACTCACAGAGAATGATGAATTAAAGGGAGGAAAGTACCTCCCTCCATCATAAGGAAGGCCGTCTCACCGGTGGGAGAAGAGGGGTTTCGCGACAGTGGCGCAACCCCCCCCCCCCCCCTCCACAAAAAATAATTGCATTTCCTTGCATTTAACTGGTCATATTCAGGACTAGAGTGGCTTGCTTGTATTGCATCGTGGTTTTCGCCTTCCCCCAAAAGGATTGTTCCAAACGCCTTTTCCCCCTAAATGGAATGCGCCCCACAACATATAGCGGATATAAATGTAAACATTGTTTCGTGACCTGATGACCTCCGAAGGACCCGCAAGAGGGCTGATCGATCCGTTCTGGTAACGTGACATTTACTCGCAGCCTTATCGCTTGGTTACTGTTACTACCTTATCACAAAATTGTTTTTTGGAGGCTTCCGTCTAAAGCGAAAGATCACCCGAAACGCCCCGATGTGCTCGCAACTGAACGATTGAACTAATTGGGTAATGTTCATTATGGTAAACTGTGTTGCAATGACAACGCCCCTACGTCATGATGAAAATTGAATAGTCATTGTGCTTCTTGCCATAAAAGGGGCTCATGAACGATCGAATGGATCCCATCGCTGATTTGGGAACGGACGTTATATCTTTCGACTCCGAGAACACTTTGGATTACATAACAGACACGCACGTTTGTTTGTCCTGGTAACACGATTTCATGAGCGCTCATCCTTACTAAGTAAAAGATACGTCTGGGGACTTTTTTTCTCAGGCGTGCGGCACATGAAAAGGCTCAACGAATTCTGTGCAATTAATGCTTTCCCACGATCTACGTAGGCGCTATGTCTCGTCTTACTTACAGATCCGCTAAAGGCTTTGGACTGGTTAAATATTCATATCAAGTTGTTCTTATTGGGACGGGTTTGTCGTTCTTCAACCGAAAGCTTACAGATCAACAACCTATGACTCAACTAAACATTGAGAGGCGGTAATTATCTTGAAAATACGCGGTTTTCAGGCTCAATTTTCGCCTACTGGTTAACTCCTACGTAATACGAGTGAATTGCTAAAAAATAAAAAGATCCTAATAATTAGGATCTTTTTATTTTTTGGCAATTCACCCGGATAATTATTATCCTTTTTTATGGATTGACCACTTAGCTGTAGTACATAGTTGGTTGATTAAATGACTCGATTCCTTGTTCTAATTCCTCTGACAGTGATAATAATGTCAATTTGTAAAGTTTCAGTAAAAATTGACGCTGAACACTGCGACTTTCAGAAAAGTTATTCCTCTACCATGTACAATGGTACAATGAGCTCCTTTAATGATTTTTTAAAATTTTTTTCCTGCAAAGGGCGTCCTTCAAAAGTTAAGAAAACGGGTCCATATTGCAGAAAACCCATTTCAATTATTTATAGGGAAAAATATGATATTTGAATTCCGAGGTCTGGAGAGGGTACATGACGTGGGCTGCTTCGTCGTCTTTTGATTGGCGGGGAGATCCCTCTCTCTCTCTCATCTACGCAAGTCAGCCAACTTTGCTACGCGAAAAGTCGACCCCGAAAATCTGGTTAATCATTATAGAAGGTCATTCGAAAATTGAGCATCGAGGTTATTATCAAAGAATGTTATTCAAAAACGCTGCAAATTTTACACAAGGGTTTATTATTCTTTGATATACGTTACTTGTGCAGAAATTTAATTCTGTCAATGAAAAAATTAAAAAATTTTTTTTTTGGATTTTTATCTCGAAAAAAATTTTTTTTTTTTGGATTTTCTTGTTCAAAAATGTGTTTTTTCAAAAATTCTGTATTTTTTACTCGAAAAATATTTAACATCCTGGGATCCTTCAAAAATCCCATTTTTAGCCCCATGAAAGCCCTATAGATCGCCACAGTGAAATCGGATCGTTCCGGGGCCCCGAAAAATGGATTCTACGTCCAAAAATACTTCGAAAACGACACCTAACTCGATCTCATAGCTAAAAGCCTTCAAAACACCCCTCCCGTAGCCCCATTATAGCCCCATAGCGCCCCACGGGTTTGGGCGATCGGACTGAAAACCTTGCGGGCACAACTGGATGGTAAACCAAGTATTTTGCCGAAATTTCAGATTTTTAACAAAATTCCTACTGCCCAAAACGGCCTGGACGGCGGACGGCGGACGGCGGACGGACATTTCGGATTTAGAATGTAGACCTCTTGAAACGGATAATGTCAAATTTTGAGCCCGATCGGAGTCGTTGACCCCCGTCGCGAAAACATAGGTGTATTATTCCAAGAATAATAAACCAAAATCGACCCGGGCCGAGTGTTTTTATTCCGATTCTGTTCAGATTTATTATTTAGCGCTCTGGCGGCTCAGTGCCCAACTACTCGACGCCCAGCCTGGCGAGGTGTGACGTCAAATTTGCCCGGCGTTCATTTCAAAATCTCTAACATTTCGAAAACAGCTCAGCGCGTACCTATACGGATTTTCGAACTAAAAATTGGGGTTTATGGGTTTTAAAGGGTGCTGAATCCGAATGTGTTGTCAGAAATGCTGAATTCTGACCTTTTCAAGAAGCCCTTGTTGGTTGGGGGTCCGTTATTATAAATAAACTTTCATTGGAATATAACATCAGTCCCCAACTAGTCATTTTCTGTTTATTTCATAAGGGCCTCATGATAAAGGAATATTTATTTTATTTTTATAATGAAATCAGATAGTATTTCAGAAGATTTAATCTTCTGAAAAATTGGCTCAATCAGCGTAAATTTTTTACCGAACCTCTTCAAATTCACCTTCCACAGTCAGTCAACACGTTATCCACATCAGACTTCGGAAATTAAGTGGGATACATTTTTAGAGGTTGGTCATCGTTCAGAATTAGAAACCTGCTATCGGTTGAACGGATCTTCTGATTAGGCCAGTGTAAAATTAACCAGGAAGGTTTATCCTGTTGCATTGCCAAACTCCGTGGTTGTTCGTGGAAACGGCGAAGTTTGTGTTTATGGCAAGAGGGCTAATATCAGGTCGTAGTATGTCTTCACGCAATCTCATAATATCAAATTGTGATCAGAAATGATTAGTTGTTGGGATTTCTTTGTACCTACTCGAGACCAAAACGAAAACTCTGGCTCAAAATAATTGTTTTTAGACGATCTGGATGGTTTTTCTTTCAACTATCACTCCCAGCCCCGTAGAGAGAGATGGGGGGGGCACTGGACCCGTTGCCCCCGGGCCCGGCCTTCGTAGGGGGGCCCGGATTTTCTTGAGAATTTTTTTTTTTTTTTTTTTTTTTTTTTAAAAAAAAGGTGGTAGGAGAGGCAAAATGGGAAAAGGGACAGATCAATATAGGAAAACTTTTCATACAACTTTTTTTTTTAGGGGGGCCCGTTGAATTTTGCCCCCCGGGCCCGGATTTTCTCTCCACGGCCCTGATCACTCCTTAGAGTTCGTCGTACATCCCTCAGGTCACGAGGTACAGGACTATTAGTTATGTAAAACTTCGAAAATCCGGATTACTTTGTTTTGGTACTTTCTACGACATTCACACCCGAAAATATTCTTTTAGAGCATTAAATTTCCTTCAATTTTCACCCCTTAAAATTTAATTTAATTTTTTTAATTTTTTTTTAAATTTAATACGACAAATTTTTTTGTATGCCCATCCGGTCACGAGGAATGTACATTGTACCTAATATTAAGTCACACGTTCCAAACTGCCAAAGACAATAATTGTCTATTATTCAGAAGGACGGTTTCCGCTCGATAACTCTGATTCACTTACGTTCTCGTACGTTAAAATTTTACCCCGCAATGTGTGTAATTTACCTGTTGAAGCTTCGAAACCGTATGAAACTCCCGATGACGGTGAAACTTTCGGCGCGTACTAGACGCCGTTGGGCTTTCAGGGAGGGGAATCCGTTACCGCACCAATGCACCATCTAACATTACTTGCACCCGATCATAGTGATTTCACCGCCGTGGTGGAGGTTAATGAATCGAGTGAAAAGTGCCTGTTTAGTCAGACGGGTCCGAAATGTCCCCCACCGCGAACGGGGAAAAACTTAAGGGCAGCTTTGTTCACCCGTGACGGCTAAGTCGTAAGTATTCAGAGCATGACTCCTCCAAACTCGAAAAAAAAGTAAAAGTCTAGACGCAATCCTTGGGATATCGGCAATTTTTGACTGTTCGGGGGGGGGGATTAACGGCTTGGCGTAGATACAAACGGCGGTTAACCGTAGTTATTGTCATCCTAGTCGGTGGAATGCGAGGCGAAGAATTCACGAGTTAACGGGTTTTGGCTCAATTGTCCGTTCAAATAGAGCCGAATCGAATGCACTCCGGGGATCGTTTTCTTTTATCTTTTAACAGTAGAGGATTTAGACACAGCGGAAGCGTACCATCAGATGAACAGATTCTGTTCATGTTGCCATCGCCTTGTAGTACGAGTAGGATTCATAAGAGTAGGGAGGCTTAACAATCAAAACCACGCATATCCAAAATGAAAAATTGTTCAGGGGGACAAAACACCTGTTTGTGTTTGGTATTATTGTTTTTGAAAAAAAAAAAAAAAAAAAGGATTGCAAACGACGGGAATGTTTAATAATAAACGCTGCAAATTTTACACCAAGGGTTTATTATTCTTTGATATAGGTTACTTGTGCGAAAATAAGACTTATTTCTGTCAATAAACAAATTTTGGAAATTGTTTTCAAAATACCAATGTTCTTGACTTCTTGGGATCCTTCAAAAATCCCATTCGTAGCCCCATGAAAGCCCTATAGATCGCCACAGTGAAATCGGATCGTTCCGGGACCCCCACAAATGGATTCTTCGCCCAAAAATACTTCGAAAACGACACCTAACTCGATCCCATAGCCAAAATCCTTCAAAAAAACCTCTCGTAGCCCCATAGCGCCCCACGGGTTTGGGCGATCGGGCTGAAAACCTTACGGGCACAAGTAGATGGTAAACCGAGTATTTTGTCAAAATTTCAGATTAAAAAAATGCCTACTTCCCAAAGCGGCCCGGACGGCGGACGACGTACGGCGGCCGGACGTTTCGGTTTTGGAATCTAGACCTCTTGAAACGAATAATGTCCAATTTTGAGGCCGTCGACCTCCGTCGCGATTACATAGGTGTATTATTCCAATAATAATAAACTAAAATGAATAGCGCACCTTTTGGCAACATAAATAGAAGAAGGAATATTATACAGTTTAATGAAAAATATCAGAAATGAAATCAAATATTATCAACACTCGAAAATAGGTACATCTCTGACCTGCAGAGTTTCATGTCCACATGTAGAAAAAAAAAAATGAATAAAAATGAAATAAAAATTGAACCCTCATCTTAATAATGTAGACATTTTAAGTAGGTAAACAAATTAATAATATTGATCACCATGATGTGCTGGACCAACAACAACTAGAAATGAAACTACGACCGCTAGGACAAACAGTAGATCTACAACAGCAACAGGCCAACCGCTTCAAATTCGTTGTTGGTGAATTTGAAGGGTTATTTTTCTAGCGATTTTGCGAATTTAGTGAGTTGTGAGTTTTACGAATTTGGTTTTACGAATGAATTTCTTGGGGCGGTATGTCGATAATTTCCCCGATATTGATCCATTGATTTATCGATGGTGCTGATTATCGATAGATTTCTTTAGATAGGTATTTCATCCGTAGTTGATGTATGAGAAAGGGGTCCCAGAAGCGTGTTATCTCATAACAACAAAAAGCTCATCTTTGGAAGCGTGTTTGTTCAAGTGGTGAGGGGGGTATTCATTTTCGCGGCATCTATTGAGTGTAGAGATGACTAACCTTTCTAGGGATCTATCGACTGGTATTGCTATCTTTCGTCAACTAAGATAATCAAAAATTCAAAAATACTTGCGGTGATTCGATGTTCTTGGATGTCTATTTCGCGCCTCGCAAGGGGATCCGCCCCCCTGGACCCCCGGAATTGATTTGTTTCCATAAAATTGTGTATAAGTATGAAATCACTACGACACAGATTGTGTTTTTCTCAACTTGTAACCAAACTTCCTTACAGACCAATCATATGATTGTACTTTTCGCGATTATAGTGCTTACCTAACGCTTTTTTATGTCGCAGTTTTATGGCTTTTCAAATGGCAGGTCATCATTAAAAAAAAAAAAAACAGCTTGCAACGTCACATGGATATTAAGACAATGGTGGTCAATTAATAAGGGGAAATTTTGATTTTGGAGAACAAAAGTTTTTTTCATTTCGAAAGTGAAAACAATGCTTCCTCTGCCTTGCAGACTCGGAAGCAAAATGAAATTCCTCTTGATTGTAGACGTGCAAAAAAAGCCCACCTCCAACCCCGTACCTCCCCGTTCTATTTATACACTGCGTTATAAAAACATGAACTTGCTGTAGCCTCTTAATTATTTCTCATTTGCGTTCTGCCGTTTTTCGGAGAGCTGGTTTTCTCTATGCTATATAGTCTGTTGAATTATAGATCGTAAAACGCGTTGTTTGGCGAACGCTATGTAATCGAGCGTGTCTACAACAACCTTTATTACCACCTCAAGCAGGTTACAAACAAGCTATTAATTTCACTAGCAGTCGGTATCGCGCATTACGATTTTCGGTAGTTAGGTCATGGCTTAAGCAGGTTAATGCTAAAACTTTCCTACTACCCATAGAAATGGGGTTTGATTCGCAAAACACTGCAAATCGGTTTATTCTTGTGGTAATAACACAATTTTACTTGACACCGTGCAAAAATAATTACTAACTCAGAGTGTGTTATGTACGGAGATTATTCGGTTTGAAGGGGTCTGTCGGGTGAGTCTCCCACACACCGCGCTCAATGTTGGCATCTACAAAATCTTTTTTAATTCTGTTTTTTTTTTTTTTTTTTCTTCTAAGTGTTCACAGAGATAATGGGAAGAAATGTACTGGAGGAAAATCCAAAGAAAATGAATGAAATAAAATCCAGTACTTTTCATCAGAATTGAATAGTGAACGTGCAAAATGTTCAGCTTGATTGGTCCAAAATTAACGGGTGTGGAGGTAAGATTACGAAGGACGTTGCTGTATGGTTGGCGGGTTTCGTCAAGTAAAAAGCACTTTCGGTCATCTTCTTCTTTTTTTTTTCAATCAAACTTTACCTTCGCTACCGCACTTGTGTGGTGTGAGGACCGTCAGACGTGTAGAAATTCAACTCTGTGGTTGGCGGAATTCCTATAATGCCATTCGTGAATTACCCGGTCGTTGCAAAGAAAATCTGCCCACAATTCTTCCTATCGCCCCATCCGGTTATTACCTACGAGGATGTTCACTCTGTAAGATAATGCGAAGCAGGAAAGGTGCAGAATAACACATATCGGGCAGTGTGGATATGTGCCTGCCCGAGGCGTCGTTGGCTGGGTTGACCAGTAGCTCATCAGATTGGCCAGATAACGCTTGGTCTTTATTTAGTCTGCACTCCCTTTAGTTTTTTTTTTTTTCTCTGTAATACTTTCAATCCTATTGACCTTTCGATCAAACTAGTTTGACATTTCGAGGAAGCTCTTCGTGGTCAACTGGTTTTGAGCAACGCTATTGGTCCAACTGATCTATTGCCGCGTCACGTTCAAACAGTCCCTTGTTATTCGCCAAAGGTCGATGCCGGGACCTAACTTTGCTTTTTTCGCAAATCCGTGCAAACTTCAGGGGGGTCAAGTTGCGTCTTTTCGATATCGTCGAAGAATTCCGTTTCCCAATTCCGAAAGGTTCGATGAACTAATCGTGAATTACTGCATCGACTTGTTGAAAGCGTTGCAGGGCAACCTTTGAAAATAGGTGGGATGTGGAGAAATAGATTTGGGCTCGACTCTGTTTTCATTACACTCCTCGCCTGCTGTAACCGGTTTTGTCGTGTAACGTAATATTTTATCAGTTGACTTGAGACGACCCTATTGATGCCTTCACCTCTTCCGCGGATGGTTGAGTATTCGGCGCTAGGAATCCCCTTGACCTGCCTCAAGAAGCCCCGAAACCTTGAGACCTCCGTCCTGATAACCGCAGCCTTTGTGATCTTGTCGACACTCTAACGTCAGTGCAGAGCGAAGTTGGCCGAATCAAACTAGAACATAACCAGAGCAGGTTGAAAATTGTTGTTTGATCCATTTGGGCAGTTTTCGGGGTGTTTTAGGAAGGTTTAACTCGTTAGTCTAATTCGCAATCAGCGTCTTTAGCTCCGGCAGAGACGAAGGCAACAAACGCTCAAGACTTTCACGTTGTGCGGGTTCAGTCTAACCTCAGCTATGGCGGCATCCAACCCACTGTCTACAACAAGAAATTTTTAGAATCAATTTTGTCATACGACTTGAAATTGAGTCTAAAACTTGATTTCAAGAAAAACCGTTAGTTGAAAAGAATCGATATTTTTTAAACGGCTTTACAAAATCGGGTCGTTTTATTCCTAAAATGATAATAATTTTACTTTACTTACTAATTACCTTACTTAACCTGATAATCATTCGTAAGTGTCTTTGTGTTTTTAAAATAAATAATAAAGTCATTACATTTTGTTAAGAATCGACTTTTTTATTCGTTGAAAAATTGGGATGTTGAACTGTCATATTCCTGAATATATTATTAAGCTTCATATTCAAAATTGAATTTTAGACCTACTGATATGTTCAAATTGTATTAAGTACGTGAGGGTGGAAAGTTGTGGGTCAAATAATTATTTACAACTTTCCACCCGCATTCATTGAAACGGTCAACCCCATTATCACCAATGTATTAAATGTTTTTTGAAACATTAAATGTTAATGTTTAAATTCAATATTTTATTTGGTTAATATGACGTATTAAAACACTTTCATACTTTATTAAATAGGGAAAAGTTTGGAAAATTTCCTACTGAGTTAATGCAAAATATAAAGCGGATTTATAAATTTTAAAGTTAACCTCTTTCTCTAACACTTCTTCAAGTGACAAGTAAAAGAGTAAAATTGGCAATTTTATTTTGTACTTCCGAGGATTTCTAACTAAAACTTTTCTAAAAAAGGAAACATAATATGTAATTCTGTTGAAATACTAAGTTTTACAACAGAATTGCTTATGTTGTTAACTAATTATTATAACTAATAAGTATAACTAATTATTAGTTTTATTAAAATTAAAAAGTATTTGCTTTTTAAAGTTTTTGTTCGGCGCACTCTGCTGTATTTCTGTTGTTTTCTTGAAATGAGCTCACTCTTGCCAAGTTCACATTAATTTTACAAATTATCGAGTCTAAAATAAAACTTCTGAGTGTCCAAAATAATTAAAATTACGTCTCACTGAAAAAAAAAAAACAAAAAAAAAAAAAAAAACGCGTAACTATCCGAAACCGTTGCTGAAATGGTCTCTCCCCTGAATTGTTTTTTTTTCTTTTTCGAAACTTCGTAATTGAAGAATCGATTTATCTATTCACACGTGAGGATCGATTCAGACAATCGATTGGTGCAGATGCCGGAATCGTTGGGAGTTTTGGGATGTAATTCTGGAAAGGGGTGTCCAACGCAATCTGTCTCTAGGGGAAAATTGTTGACTTTTCATTGTCAGGCGGTCCACTGGAAGTAGAGGGCCTTGTTTTGTTCGCCCATTGCGGTTACGAGTCCCCTTCTGTGCCACTCACTAGGTTTGAAAATTTGGAATGGAACTGTTTTCACATCTGTATGCGTGCCTGTAGGTATGTCATCTCTCTTGCTAGGCTGCAGAAATTGAGCAGATTCCAAAAACGACAACTTTCCGAGGGACCTGCTCAACAACTTGGTGGGAGGCGAATTCGTAAAACAATACTTTAAATAAGTTTATTCCTCCATAGTTGGGATAGAAGCGCTTACATCCCCCTGGGTTCCAGTTGTGTTAATCACTCTGTTGGCAAATGCCCGATTTCGCCACTAGCCCCTCAACTTTCAAATGAGCTGTGAGGCCCCATGAGAATTGCTTCCTTCCCGCGTTACGTTTCTATTCCACTTCCTCTTATCCCCATACACTCCAAAACCGCCCCTAGGAGAGGACGCCAGCTCCAAATACCGAATCCCCACTTCAGACCCGCTGGCCACACCTAAACTGTCGACAGTGCCTAAACCGCCCTGCTTAGGTAAGACTCTGCTTAGGGCTCCTTGTCAGCAGTCCTAATTATAAGTACGTCCTCACCAAATGTGTTGTGTATAGACCATTATGAACCTCACAACCTGGCTGTGGCAAGTAACCAACCAAAGGTTACACTGTAACATGACATGTTATGTCATATGAGGGCAAGCAAGCTTTCACAAGAAAAAATTAAATTTGTAATCGAATCAATAGTTTCCGATCTACAGCCGAAAACGTTTTGAAAAACGTGGTTTTCCGCTTACCGATTGGTGTCAGATTTGGCGTTTCTTATTTTGATTTAAATTCGTTTTCTCGGTTGGTAGTAGTATTTTTTTAAGTTTCA
Organism: Pilophorus perplexus; assembly: GCA_955831195.1. Taxonomy (NCBI): domain Eukaryota; kingdom Metazoa; phylum Arthropoda; class Insecta; order Hemiptera; family Miridae; genus Pilophorus; species Pilophorus perplexus. Next base: position 22,231,974 of record OY037018.1, on the reverse strand, counting down.
GGTGCTCTCTGAACTCGTAATTTGATGCTATACAACATACATTTTGAGCCAATTCCTTTGCATTGGCCGTTCATACGTATGTAACAAGGGTTGAAACATGAGCGAATCCTATTTTTCAGCCAAGTTGGAAAAAATTGCCACTTTTTGACGCTTGGTAGTGGCTAAACGGCTGAACCGATTCCAATGTGTAAGGAGGTCAATCGACGCGTAATTTTATGCTCTTTACCTTTGTATTTGATAGGTTTTTCTCTGCGGTGCTGATTCTTCGAGTTAAAGGTGAAAAACTGGAAAATGGCCGAAAAAATCGAGGTTTTTTGGCCGCCAAAAGTTTTCCCTGCAAAAATGTTGATACCGTTTTTTATATTTTGCTGTTCAGGCCCATTACAACCATTTAAAAAAATTGAAGGTTTTACGCCATTTTTTGAGCGAGTCTATCCCTCTGGCGACTGGCCCAATAGCTCAACATTTAATTTTTAATTTTGCCTGATTCTCTTATATGAGTTGCACCTGTACTGGTTTTTTCCCATCGCTGAATCACGATAGATGATTCCTCCTAACTGCAGCAAGGATGAATACTAATTATGTATTCTGAGTGTATCGGGCGACTGGGGCGGACCTCTGGCGGTTTAAGACCTTGCACCAAGAGCGCGCTCCACAGGCACAAAACGGAAACCACCTTCAGTAGCCTCTGCGTCCTCGGAGCGGACTGTTCGTAATCTCCGGTCGCGTTGGAATTTATCCGTGACAAATCGCGATCTCGCTTGACCGATAGGTTTGCGAGAATTTTTTCGACGACAATGTCGCCATGGTCGAGTGCCAGCTTTATAATTAAGTGAGTACGTACTGATAGCCTCGCCCTGATCCTGAGTAAACAGGTTGTTTTTAAAACGGGGAGGCCAAAACAGGAAAAAGCTTTGGTCTCATGTCTCACTCATCAATGCCACATCCTGTACTGTTGGGGTCTTTGTTATGTGACTATTGTTTTACGTGGTCTCCAATTACACTAATTTACGCTCTGACGTCTGTTGTCGACGTTCATTGCCATCGTTTTGGGCCTTAACATAATATGTTGTTCCATATTATGGAAAAAACAGATTCTTCTGAAATGCTCTGGCTTTGTCCATCATCGTGGCCGGCTCTTTGGCAACAATTACATTTCCATTCCCCTAGCCACACTTAGATTCAAAGCCTTGAAGTGAATAATTGTTTAATGCTATCACCACTGTGCCAGTAAAACATTTCCCCGTCACGGCTCCGAAACAACACTTGGACCAGCATCTTTGTTCCGCCGTGTTCACCTTTCGGGGAAGCTCAGGATCCCATTAGGTTCCAAGTGTTGACGTTGCAGTCAATGAACGCATTTCGAGACCTCTCACAGGCTCGAGGCAGCTCAGGATAAAAAACCAACAAGTTCTTGCACTATCCGGCTCGACCACTTTACCGGTCGGGTGGCTCAACAAGGGCCTTTGCCGCACTATGATTCCGCTTGACGACTTCGGTGACTACTGTGCAAAACAAGAAGAAATTTATTGTGGATTGTTGATGGAGATCCATTGAGAAAGTATAAAAAACGAGTCAAATCAGACGTGAAACACATGATCACCAGGCTCACCAGTGGTATCATATTCGTGCGGTTTCTTTGAAGGCCGGTCGTTATCTTCTCCTACGAGGCGAAAATCCTTGAACGTCACTTCTTCGTCGGGTGGTCTAATTAGGAGCAACGTTCTAGCGTTATATCGCTTAATTCACATGGCGTTCACGCCTTCAATAAACTAACAGTTCAGGGGAGACAACAAAAGCCTGAAAATTGAATTTGAACTGACCTTCAAGAGTCAAGGTTTTTCACACGGTCGGACTATGAACACTGCAAACATTGCTCCCAATTACCAATGTTACGGGTATGCCCAATTAGAGAAACTTCTGAAGGAAGTGATAAACCCTACTCCACGCACAACTTCCTGGCCTCAAGAGGGCGTGACTGAAATATTGTTGGCGGTGCGGAAAATTTGTAAATCCGAGGATTTTTCGGAGGATGTGGTCGAGGATGCAGAACAAGAGAAAATACCACTATGGATATTTGGTAATCATGGAGCACGTAGGAATCAAGTTGGGTTCCTTCGAGCAATTCTGGCGAGTTAAAGTCAGGTAGTGTTAGGTTGGTTGTGCTGCAAAATAAAACTACTCGAGTTTCCAGACTTGGAGAAACTTCTTGCCGCAGTTCACAACCTCATCCAATTAGCGTCGTGTTGAGACAATTAAGGTTGCTAGAAGTAGCAACCTAGTATATTGACAGTATTTGTGTTGTATTTTGTTTAAAATACGACGTAAATACTATTTTAAAGCACAGCAAATCTTACTCAAGGAACTGTTATTCTTTAATTTAGGTAAATAAAATTATCAAATTAATCACAATTATTCTGCAAAAACTAATTCCGCCGTTGAATAATTTTTTTTTTTTTTTTAATCCTGTACAATGTCTGGACAGACGTAGGACCCGGAAAATTGGATTATGCGTCCAAAGTTACTCGGAAAACGACACCTCTTTTGACCTCCTGACATCCTTCACGTCCCATTTATAGCCCGCTGAACCCCGAAAAGGTATTCTACGTTCAAAAATACTTCGTAAACGACACCTAACTCGATCCCATATCCGAAAACCCCAGCCCCGCGGAATAAAGACAAAATGGTGAAGATAGGTGCCGAAATTTTATGCCCATTGAGCCCCGCTGGTGCTGCAACACAGTGGAAGGGTGCTGAAGTCGAAGATGAGGATTCATACATACTTCGTGCTGCAAAAAAATCTCTTTCAACTTTTCTATATTTTGATTATTTAGGGCGAAAAATCTGTTAAATCGATTACAAATTGAAGAGCAAAATTTTTTAAATTTATGTAAAGGATTCGAAAAATAAGGACGTAAGCAATAATCAGTTGGAATTATATACGAGACCAATCAATCGTTCATGAGTTGCTCTCGCCAGATTTTCAATAATTTTTTAATCAATAATCTAAACATTTTCCAAACCAACCTAAAATCAATTATTGATATAGACATTCATCAAGTTGTTTAAACCACTCTCAGTACTCAGGTTTGCTGACCCAAAATCCGAGGCCCTTCCTCCTGACTGAAACAACGATTTCTGATTTTTCCTCAAAAGGCCGTAATATAATATTTTATGTTAGATATTATTTTGAAAGTGAAAATTTATGCGTTTAGGAGCACCAGGCAAGCCCCTTGGCGCAGGAGCTGCGCCTCGGAAGGCGGCGATTGACTGGCGCGGCGCAACCGCTGTGCCATCAGCACTAAGTGTTAAAATTAAAAATTTTGTATTTTGAATAACCATAATTTTTTCCAATCCTACCTAGGTACTCATTTGTTGAACTAATAATCTTATCAACTGAAGTGGATTAAATTTATATTGCATTGATCCTAATTTTTCGCTGATATTTAGTCAGTTTATAAACTAGATTATCGTACTGATGATGGTATAATCTACGAAACGTGTCTACAAGTTATATTTTTATCGTGGAAATAGACTACTTCATCTAAAATCATCTTTTATAATCGAGATGATAATCGATTAATCAATAATTGAAGAAATCGATTTCCCCTTATTATTATTATTTCCCCTTCAAAAAATCGAAAAAAAAACCTTTCTCCATTGAAATAGATTTAAATCAGACACAAAAACCTCGACTATTGAAAAGTGAAATTTTACTATTAAAATTCATCTAGTTTATAAAAGTGAAATTTTTCTATTAAAATTCATCTAGTTTATAAACTGACTTTATATCAGCGAAAAATTGGGATCAATGCAATATAAATTAAATCCAATTCAGTTGATGAAATTATTATTTCAACAAATGAGTACCTAGGTACAAAATATTGCAAAAAATTATGGTTATTCAAAAACTTTGTGTATTTTAATACAAAATTGTTAATTGCAACACTCAGTTTTGAATCATGTCTGAAGGTTGCATTTTTTAAATGAGCCCTTCCACTCGCTTGATATTTTGGGTTGGTTTTCTTTCTTCCAAGTGCCTGGCGTGTCGCAATGGAATGGTTTGAATCTTCGTAATACTTCTCGTATTGCCTGCGATTGAGGAAGCGGCAAGTATTATAAATGAACCACTAACATTTGATAGGTCTCGTAGGGATAAAAACCAATCTAGTGGAGTGGAATCGGGCATTACTCGAAAGAAATGCGGGTATTATATAAAAAAAAATCTCCCACATGATATACATGTCTATCATGACGAAGAGGAAAGCAGAAGATGAAGAAGGAAAAAAATCCGGAACGTTAAAAAACTGCCCTAGCTACAACCCTAAACCCTCCAATGCTACACGCCTTATCTCGAGCACTGACCAGTTGGTTAAATTCTTCAGTTCAACGTCTTCCTCATACTTTTGTTACGAGCGTTTTCGGTCTAATGCATCCCATCATCCGGCATCTCACCTTTCACTGCTGAGTCCGAGTGGTTATCACGATTTCCATGTAGGTACATATCACTTCCCTCGTTATGTGACGTGCTTATAAATTGGGGGAGCCTGACTTTTCATCACGTCGTCCCGTCATCTTGTCGACTGTACTCTACAATTTAATAGATTGTGGGCTTCTAGACGTATGGTCGTATTATATAAAACGTGAAGGACTATCACGAAAGGTCGGATGTTTGCTGGGACCTTTCACATCCGATTAGGTACAGTTACATGTATGTGATATTTTAACCATTACTACAGTTTTTAATGGCATGATGAATTGTATCTTGTTTACCTCCCCTTAACACACTCTTAACGAATATAAGGTTGATGTGAATTTGTCAGTGGCCTCGTGAAGAATTGCGTTGTTAAGTTCCACGATACTTGAAACTAATTGGATGAGTTCTGAAGTGCGGCGAAGTTTTCTTAAGTCTGGAAACTTGAGTAGTTTTAGTTAGTAGCCCAGATGAATAGTAACTGATCTTGACCCGCCTTTTGAATGGCTTCTCTCCCACAAGTCTAAACTCCCTGGGTTTCCATTCTACTATCCTACCAAGTGTTTGGCCAGACGGATGAAATTGCAGTGGACTTTATCGATTCGGGTGCAGCTAAAGGTCGGCGCGGTATACTCGTGCAAGTTTTATTAGCATGATGACCGACACGTAAGGGAATTCCTTTTGAATGATGCATGGTTTCGTATAATTACCCAGTCCATCACGGAAAATACTACCCCATCCTACCCATTGATTTTGGTTAATTAGTATTTTCTGCATAATCAAGCAGTGTTTTCGTGGTGAGTTAACAATTTTGATGGGCATCATAATTTTGGTTTATTATTCTTGGAATAATACATCTATGTAATCGCGACGGAGGTCGACGACTCCGATCGGCCTCAAAATTTGACATTATCCGTTTCAAGAAGTCTAGATTCCAAAACCGAAATTTCGGGCATTTATGTCCGTCCGCCATCCGGGCCGTTTTGGGCAGTAGGAATTTTCTTTTCAATCTTAAATGTTGACAAAATACTCGGTTTACCATCTAGTTGTGCCCGCAAGGTTTTCAGGCCGATCGCCCAAACCCGTGGGTTACTATGGGGCTAAAATGTGGCTACGGGAGGGGTTTTGTGAAGGCATTTGGCTGTGGGATCGAGTTAGGTGTCGTTTTCGAAGTATTTCCTGACGTAGAATCCATTTTTTGGAGTCTCGGAACGATCCGATTTCACTGTGGGGATCTATAGGGCTTTCACGGGGCTACAAACGGGATAGCAAGCGTGATGTTGGTTCAAACAAACATACAGCCATCCATTTTTATTAATAGTAAAGATAAAGATGTACTAACCTTGAAATAGATTTCAAACTGCTTTGTCATTTTGGACAATAAGTTTTTTTTTAAATAATATTTTCAATTATTAAAATTTTCATTTTTTTAAAAATATTTTCATATTAGGAAAATTTTCTTTATTCGGTTTGCTTTCTAGTTGTCTGCAAGGTTCTCAGCCCGCTCGTCCTCACTCATGAGGCTATTTTGGGCTACGAAAGGTCTTCATGAGGGGTTTTGGATGGATTTTGGGCGAGGGGTTGTGTGTGGTGACTGATTTTCCCATCGAGCGTCTTTTGCGCCAACAAATGAGCGCAAATGTATCTTCGCTGTGTACATACCTACATTCCGATTCAGATGGCGCTTGAAGTGGCCGAACGAAGCGACGTCCCCCCTGTCTGCGTGCTAGTTATGTCTAAGATCTAGACCTTGTATGGCTCAAGATTTACCTTACAAATTGAAGTATACTTTTGTCTTTATTAGGAGACTTTGTTTAATGTTAAAATGCCCTTTTAGTTGCTGTTTTAGTTCATTCGCCCAATTGTTGTATCTTCCCTATTTGCATCTCGGTTCAGATGGCGCTTGAACTAGCGCTTTTCTTTTCAATTGAATTTTAATGCTTAACGTTGAACGATGCAATTACGATGATTGGGAGAGTTACGATGAGTTGAAACTTTAATAAATCATGAACATGATAATATCATATAATATTATTATATTATAAGGATAAGCTCACTGTGTCTATGAGAGAAGAAGACTCATCTGTTCAGATCTTCGGGCGCCCTGTATAGTCACTATTAGTCAGAGACAGGCTGAGTTCGATCGTTGCGCGCAAATGGCTGAGCGAAGCGACTCACCCCCCCTGTATGTGTGCTAGTTTTGCTAGTTATGATTTATCTTACAAATTGAAGTACACTTGGGGATTTCTCAGGAGATATTGTTGAAACTGACTGCCCTTTTGCGTTTTACATTAAACCACCAATTTCCGCGTTAAGAACAGTAAATGATCGGCATTCGTAAATTTTTTCTTTACGACTTTCTAAACAGTAGAAAGTCGGGAAAACCTCCCCCCCCCCCCCCCCCCCCATCGCGATTGAGCCAAATTAATTTGCGAGCATAATGCGTGTCAAGCGCGCTAACGAGGTTCAAATCCTTCAAAAAATCGTTACGAAACGAAATCCTGGTGTTTATGTTATACACGGGTGATTCTTCATTTGTTGTTGTTAATTTGATGATTTTTCGTGAGTGAAAGCGAAAAACAATCTCTTTAGGTTATTGTACTTGAAGTTTCTGGAGTGGGAACGAAGATGTGCCGAAGTTTGGAAACCGTGTGGAAATCAGTTCGCTGCGAGTCGTGACTTGGTTAGCAACCAGGTTATAATTGCTGTATTTCATCGAATATTCCGGATTTATGTTAATTATTTTTAAAGAGTTTTAACGAGCCTATTTTCAGGTTTTCAGACCGAGTTGAGCGCCAACTGCTCGCGTGTTTGGGATTTCAATTTCGGATCAGCTTTTCCAATCTTATCGAGTTTTGAAGTATGTATTTGGCGATAAAATTGATTTGACCCGCGGTTCCGTTGTTTGTTGCATTTGACGATGACGGTTTGTCAAGGTTTGTGAGGTTTTCCACTCGGAGGGGTTCGAAAGGGTGGAATTCAAACCGGATGAATTTCTGGGGCCTGTGGTGTGCGGCGTGCTTTGTTTGGATCATGGCGAACCCGTCGGCAATTTTACTCGAAGGAAGCTACTTCGGTACGTAACGCAACTTTTGATTTTGAACGAAAATTGGGCGTTTGGGGCGTTTCATTCTGCGCAGCTGCCACTATCACGACCGAGTTTGCCTTATCCGTGCCACAACGACCTCTACCCGAGATCTCAGATAATTCCCAGCCCGTTTTGCATAGTTGAAAGATAATATCGCGGCAAATAACGAATTCTTCCTTGCACCGTTTTAATCACACTCTTTAGTTCAAGCCGTGGCTTGAATTATTATAAAGAGAAAGTTGAGTAACTTGCAGTTCAACAACTGTAGTTATTGTTATCATTACGATAATTTGTAAATAATGTTTGTCATCGCTATCTGTAGGCTATCATCTTCATTACTGTCAAGCTTCAAATCGTCAGTTATGTTGATGTCTGTTGACGTGAACCAATGGGAAATGAAAGTATGTCATTTTCAATAATTACGTTTCATCAATAGAGTACGAGCGGTAAAATCGGTACTAGTCCAAAGATGCGATCTCAGGTCAGCCTGCAACTTATGCCTAATCACAGTTTCACTTTAAAATGCGTTGTTGGAGAGAACTCACGGAAACAGATGTTGGAGGTGTACCTACGTGATTATAGTATCCGATATGAAACATGAGGAGTCGTGGATGGTATCGGTTCTCCCACAGCTCGCAGTTTAATTGAAATTTGATGGCCCGGCTTCCACAAGCAAATTGTCGCTAATGGATGCCTGATCCTAAAATTCAATCATACGACAGGCAGTTCTCCCAGCGCTTGCAAGCCAAGTGTCGCTAATAGCTGTCCCGCGCGAAAATATTGGATCCGCTGATCCAGCGTCCCTAACCGAATTGTCGGCAGGGATGCCTGGACAGCGTGTCCGATAAAACGTCACTGCATTGGCTCGACATAGTAATAAACGAACAGTGAAGGATACCCGGCGTTGAGATGAGTGATGATCTGGGTCGTGGGACGTGAAGCCTCCCGCGAGAAGCTGGGCCGCCCAATCTCACCACCGGGCGCAGCGCTTCCCGTGGCGGGCTGGCGAATTTATAACAAAAGAGTGCGGCGCATGGGTCCCACTGAGATTACCTCTCAGAAGTTCGTCAAATTGTATTCGAAGCTCGTGTGAATTCACGATGATTCAAATCGTCTGATATCTATACCACTAATATTAAATAAAAAACGTTTGTAGGATGCAGCGAGCCCCCCACCAAGCTACAGGCTACCTTTACGTTCATAATGCGAATGTACTACTTATTACTTTCATATTGTGAACCGAGCTTTTTGTTGAATTTACTAATCTCGCTATTTTTGATTGGTAATGCGCTGGCAACTCTGTTACTCGGGGCTTTGTGCAGATCAACCCACCTCTATAAATATTCTGTTTTGCGTTTTTATGAAATTGTGTACGGGCTCTCATTTTTCGCTATTAAAATCTAATTTAAACTATTTGTTCGCGTTTTATTTATTCTTGACGTATAATTTTAATAGGTTATGCGAACTGAGTGAAGAAGCCGGGACTTCAGTCGTCAGTGCGTTCAAAACACTCGCGATTAACTTTCTGAAGCACTGAAATTACGCAGTTTAAGCGGTCTGAACCCATAACAAGTACCTAAACAAGTCTGCTAGTTGAAATTCTGATTCGACGTGCGAAGCCGAATTGATTGCAGCGAACGCCGCTTCAAAGGAAATCATCTGGATTTCAAGATTTTTGAAGGAACTAATCGGTCTAACATCGGTGCCTGTTCTTCTTTTGGACAACGAAGCTGCAAGACGCCTCTCAGAAAATCCTGAATTTCATTCGTGATCGCATCAAAGCAAAAATGTTAAAAGTTTCACATGTCGAGTCAGAATTTCAACTAGCAGACTTGTTTACAAAACCGATGCCTCATTCCAGGCTTTTGTTTTTGTGTCAAAAGTTAGGTCTTAAGGCTGTTTAACTTTGATTATTTTCAGTTATTTTCTCATATTTACGTCTTCAAAATTACTCGATTAGGGGAAAGTGTTGAATTTACTAATCTCGCTATTTTTGATTGGTAATGCGCTGGCAACTCTGTTACTCGGGGCTTTGTGCAGATCAACCCACCTCTATAAATATTCTGTTTTGCGTTTTTATGAAATTGTGTACGGGCTCTCATTTTTCGCTATTAAAATCTAATTTAAACTATTTGTTCGCGTTTTATTTATTCTTGACGTATAATTTTAATACTTTTATATGCATCCTTTGTGAATCTATATTTTGCGTTTTTGGCGTGATTAACAATTTTATGAGTGTTGTAAGGACGTATTTGGCAAAAACTGCTCCAACTTTGATTTCGCGTTTTATTCGACCCGTACCGTAAAATCACCCCTGGTAGTAGTTTAATTTTATGTATTCAACCGTGTAAACTTTCCTTCCAACTTTAATTCGCACGAAGAATGAACTTTCCGCTTGCCCTCAATAAAAACGTTCAATTATACCCAATGTAACTATTATAGTGTTATGTACTTAGTTATTGTCTTTTGTTGTTTCAGGTAAGTAGCTCCTGTTCGTCTCCCACCTGTTGAGTGAGTACTGTGCACTTCCCGTCGTCAATTGTCTGCCGTGAACTTTCTCATACGCCTTTTTTTCTAAATTGGGTATAATTGGAAAACCATTTCGCTGGCCACGTTAACGTTACTCACGAGAGGTCTTCGCATTCCGTAGTTGATCTCATTTTGGTATCTAATTGAGCCTAAGAAGTTGCGAAGTGGTAGGGAACCTTACGATTCGACTCTAAACGTAACTGGCTTGTAGGAAGTTGTTTTTTGGACGGTGTGAATGAGTTGGCCTGTTCAGTTAGTCGGTGCAAAGTCGCACATTACGTGGAGAATCTGCTCGTAACGTGACTGAGGCTTTATTCATCTTCGTTGACGATGTATTGAAATGATATAATGATTGTGGGGGTATTGCTGCTTTAGATGATAAAAGCATGGTCCATGCATTATTATATCTATGACTGGGCGCCAACCACCGATCCCCGGATTATTTTAGTTTAGATCAGTGTTTTCCAAACTTTTATACGCTAGCCCCCCCCCCCCCCCCACCGGGTCAGAAATCGGGAAAAATTGCTTATTTTTTATGCTTTGTTGTGGCTATACGGCTGAACCGATTCTAACGTGTAAGAAGGTCATTCGACGCAGAATTTTATCCTATTTAACTTCGCATCTGGAATACTTTCTCTGCGACGCTTAGTTTTCTAGTTATAGGTGAAAAACTTGGAAAATGCTCGAAAAAATCGAGGTGTTTTTTCCGCCAAAAGTTCTCTCAGCTAAAAAGTAAAAGCGTCTACTTCTTCTTCTCTCTTCGAACCAGTTTATTCTCGGGAAAACCCTGTACCTTGCTTGAACTGGAAACTTAAGGTCCAGAGCTGAGTTGAATCACACCACGTTCTTCCACCATTGTAAATTCAAGTTCATTGTCTTTGGGCGTCTCTTTACATCGTTAAATTTCAGGGATGTCTGATTCATCATTTGCAGGCTTAGGAAAATCATATTTTACTGATGGAGTACATTGCAGACGTTGACTGGGGGTTCGGATTCAAGTACGGCTTGTTGAGTTTAGTCTTTCAGTTATTCCATGAAGGTTAATGTCATCTAATGTGACGTTCTATGTGCTGCTAGGTGTCATTGGGACACCGTCATCCAATCCCTGGCAGTATGTTAGCGTCTACGACCTGTAACTCCATCACTACCCGTTCGTACTTGCTGGAAATCACTTGGTTTTTCATCTGAGAATGATGACACCAACCAAGAATTGGTTACTCTCTGCTGGCTTTGCAAGCCGAGATCTTACGGAATGAAGCAAATAGCTAAGTACAGATCCCTCATCAGATCTGTGGTTTGCTGCTTCAGGTGAGAAACCGTTCTCCACATTGTTCCATTTTCCCGTTAAAATTGTTCGTTTTATTGTCGCCCGTGCTATTGTAGTGAAGACATCGAAGTGGCATCCTCAGCGATGCTGGAAATCCTGGTGTTCCGGTCGGATTGTTGTCGTCATAGTGCAGTTTGATGGTCTTGATAGTTGGCAGTTGGCACTAATTAAATTGGAATAACGCTAAAAAACCGGTCTCAGTTGTATTTCACGTGATTTACAACGGTTGATAATAAACTTTTTTGTTGGCCAACCTGCCGCGAGCTCAAATCAATCAACGGGAGTGGCATTCTTATGTGTCAGACTTGACGGTGTAATTGTCGCGGCAGGTTTCAGTTTAAAGGGTTATTTTTCCAGAATGAAACCAGAATCTGGGTATGTGATGTCCTTTCAGGTTCCGTTTTGTGAAATTCACATGTGGCGCCGGATCAGTTCGGATGTTCTAATTACACAAAACACCTTGAGGCGAAACATGCCATGAGAGGATAACACTAAACCAGTTTCCTCTCAGGTTTTTCTGGGTTAGAAGGGATACTGTGTTAGGAAGATTAGCGTGGAGCGGATTCACATGAGCGGAGTGAAATTATGGTTTTTTTTTCTCTCATCTTGTAACGTGAGATGTCTATGAGACTTGGAGCGGTAATTAGAAAATAATTAGGTGGGTGTAAATTTGGGAAACTATGGGGGGGTAATAAATGTGGGATTATGTTAAGTGAGACTCCTGAGAGAAGAAGAACAAGACTATGACATTGTGTTCTTTTTTTTTTTGGAAAGTGGAAGCGGTTGATTTCAAAATCAAGGGCTGACCTATCAAAAAGGAGGTACGTGTCTTCAGGTCCATTTCCAATGCAGAAGGCCCAAAAGGGGTCTTAGAGACAGGCTGTCCGACCCAGTTGTGAAAAATCTTGATGATTAACGACAAGAGCACGTCTTGAAGGATTGACCATTTCAGGCGAAATCTGCCCGTTTGATGAAAACCCAGCACTTGCTGTTGGAAAAACATATTTTTGTTAGACACTTGACACGCTAATGACCACCTTCCGGATCGGCACTTGACAAACGGTGACACAAAATCAGTGTTCCAGTTCGTCTCGTTAAGAACGTCTTGTTCGTCCGGGTTTTTGAATGGCACGGGAACTGGGCACGGCTTTTGTGTATACTCTACCCGATTCCCTTTCAAAACGGCGTATAGTTGTGGGAAACGGTTTTGTTTGGGGACACCGGAGGAGTCTGGAAGTCCTTTTGTCTTCCAAAACCGCACATTTGCGTATCAAAATACTTCGTTTCCCTCCTGGTTTCTTCTGTATTGGAGTGGCGTTTGCTGAATCTTGCTTCATACGTAGCTTTCCAAAAGCATCCGCAGGACAACTGTCCTTGCTCTAGTTTCTCGCAGTTACCGGGATCACCTCCAGAAATCGGTTCAAAGGTCAGCCTTTGCCTGTGGTTTCAGGAACAAAGACACTGTTCTAATACGATGTGATCGATAGCGTTGGCCCAGTTAGCCTTACAAAGGTACATATCATGATAGACCACCATTAAAAAAGAAAATTACTTTACTGCGTATGAAGGCTATAAATCTAATTCGTCTATGTGAAATATTTCATGGCAGGCTCATTGTCTGAAATGGGAATGATGTGTCGATGAATTTAATTCGTTCGTGCAAAGTGAAAAGTCTCTCTTTCGTTCTTGGACTGTGAAAAGAAACTGTTCGTAATAAATTCGTGAGACCAGCTAAACGCTTACTCTGCTTAACGTAAACAATATAATTAAAGGGGGGGGGGGGTCCTATTGAATCTTGATCCGTGCCTCCTCCTGCAGGGTGGGTTGAGATTGAGCGCACATGAGCACACTTGCGCTTAACTTTACGTCTGTCGCATCTATTGAGCGCGTTTTGGGCGCAAATATTTGCAACTTCTTTATTTAACGTCTCATCCTTGATTGTTTGGTGTCTGTTTTACTACCAACGCGAATAAATGTATATCAACAAACAAGACATTGCTATGTTGGTGCCTGGTGACCCCTCCTGCGTCCGATTTGGCGCAAGTGGCCGAGCAAAGCGAGCCCTGTCCTCGTGCTAGTTTATACCATGGTATACCAATTAGTGCACTAATTCAGTATGTCTCTGTGGCTATGTATGTATGTCACAAGCCTTCTCTTCCGAAACTGTAAGTGATAAAAATACGGCGATTTTGGTTTATTATTCTTGGAATAATACACCTATGTTTTCGCGACGGGGGTCGACGACTCCGATCGGGCTCAAAATTTTACATTATCCGTTTCAAGAGGTCTACATTCTAAATCCGAAATGTCCGTCCGCCGTCCGCCGTCCAGGCCGTTTTGGGCAGTAGGAAATTTTTAAAAAATCTGAAATTTCGAAAAAATACTTGGTTTACCATCTAGTTGTGCCCGCAAGGTTTTCAGTCCGATCGCCCAAACCCGTGGGGCGCTATGGGGCTATAATGGGGCTACGGGAGGGGTTTTTTGAAGGCTTTTAGCTATGGGATCGAGTTAGGTGTCGTTTTCGAAGTATTTTTGGACGTAGAATCCATTTTTTGGGGTCCCGGAACGATCCGATTTCACTGGGGCGATCTTTAGGGCATTCGTGGGGCTAAAAATGGGATTTTTGAAGGATCCCAGGATGTTAAATATTTTTCGAGTAAAAAATACAGAATTTTTGAAAAAACACATTTTTGAACAAAAAAATCCAAAAAAAAAAATTTTTTGTTGAGATAAAAATCCAAAAAAAATTTTTTTTAATTTTTCCATTGACAGAATTAAATTTCTGCACAAGTAACGTATATCAAAGAATAATAAAACCTTGTGTAAAATTTGCAGCGTTTTTCCACCATCTCGGGATCCCTCACATTTCTTACTGGGGAGGTTGAGATCCCTCCGAGATGAGCGCAAACCGGCGCATTTTCTTAAGCGCACAACTTTCTTATTTAAAATGTGAACTCCTAATGATTATGTAGGATTTGGATTCCTGAGCTAATTTTACGCGGCCGGCGTCTGCGGGAGACGTTGGAAGGGACGAGTTCCTGCCGCCCGGGTCGAGAAATCGTTTACCTATGTTATTACATCCCGCGATTCTGGTGAAGGTTTTGTAATGATTTGGGGGACCGTTCCTTCCACACTATATATATTTTCCAGTGTGTGTCCGCCGATAAAATGGTCGGCCGAGCGAAGCAAGCCCCCCCCCCCCCCCCCCCTCCCCGTCAGAGTGCTAGTATTCATAAAATCCCACACTGAACCCACTGATAGCAGTAACTGTTCTGTGACAAGGAGAGTTGACAGGAGTGTAAAATGTGTCATCGACTACAGAATTTGCCGCACATTATGTGTTATGCTTCGCTTGCCAAAGCCCTTGTAAATGCATTCATTTCAATCAATAGTCGTTACGCAAAGAATCTCTGCAACGTCCACAGCACCTTTAAATAGATTTAAATTCTTCCCACTGAGCCATATCCGCTTAATTTGGTTTGTTTTCTGTCTGCGTTTACAAGAGACAAAATTAGAACCTCACAAAATAAAAGAGCAGAGGATCGATCGTCGTTATTGAAGACTAAGTGGGTCAAAACATGACATCGATGTAAATTAGTATCGTGTCGGAGTTCCCCACTTTCATAAAATTGTCTCTAAGAACCCTCGAGTGAATTTGCGTCAATTCAATCTACCTGATCACTTGAAACGCGATAGTGGGTGTTGAACATTGTTGAGATGCTTGTCCATTGTGCGGGTGAAAAGAAGGCTAAAAGGGGTTGGCAACTAAATATATCGGATGGTCACGTATCTCCCGGCTGAATCTGAGTCAGTGACCCATCTCACACCTTCCATTTTCTATTGTGGGACGAGCGAATTGTGTTTCCATTGTGCGAATCTGTTTTGCTCTCTTTTGGGATACATTGGCGGATCCTCTCGGTGACTTTGATGTGTTCGAGAGGGACGGTTTCTTGTAACTCGGAGGATGACTCATCTCGTTTGGCAATGTCTAGTGTAGTTGAATTATTATCGAAGGAGATTCACATTCCACAAAACAACCGGAAATTAGCGGTAGTTAGCTGGGTGGTCAGAGATGAAACTAGCCGATGAGAGAGAGTTTCGGGATCAACTTTTCTCATTTGTTTACTCTTTTCTCATTGCTTAGTTTATTTCGCCAGATTACCAACTGCCTTCTTGCTTGCAACGGGTTTCCGGGATGTCCAAACATTGTTCCTTTCACTCTTCAACTTGGAAGAGGTCAGGGCGTCGCTGTCGTTCCAGGTGAAGTGTCTGGCAGGATGAAGAGATTATTGTGATGAAAAGTGAGAGTCGTTGGTGGGCCTCCCTCCAGGTAGCGTGTGGAGTCGGTTAATCGGGTCAGCTCTGACTGACGACGGCTGAGTGGCCGATGATGGACACCCCCAATAGTGGGCCAACTGATGAGGGTTAGACTCAGACTTACAACTTGTAACTGTACGCTTCTACTGGACGCTTCTAACTAATATTTTCTTCACGTATGAACGCATTTACAAGGAACAATAGCCGAGGAATAACCGCAAGGACATTTTTTAAGCGACACCCATTGAAAGGAATTAGTTCAGGTTCGACGCTTCCGTAAATAATATCTCAACCGCACCTTACAACATTTTGGCACAAAACCCGCCCCTGAAAATATTCGAGGGCTGAACTTCACTGCTTTAAAAACATAATATTCTGCGAAATTAAATAAGTTTAAAAAAAAGGTAGGTAGGTACATACCTATGTTTTTCGGATAAGCATAAGGAGACATGAACGCTTGATGATGTACAAGGATTCGTCCCTTCCATACTTTATCAATTACTTATCGATAGTAAAAGTGTAAAAGTCCGTTAGTTTAATTTTTCAATACATAATTGAGAAAAATACATGTAATATAATATATTACATTATATTATAATTAGGTATTTTTGGTACCTATATATTATATACCAAAAATACCTACTTATTATTTTTTATTTTATTTTTTTTTATTCTTTTATTTTTATTCCGCGGACTTTTATACTTTTACTATCGATATGCAACTCTCACAACAGAACGATATTCAATGATGAACCGATTGGGAGCCGTCTCGAGAACGATGTTGAAATTTCAACAATGAAAACAAACCTGATGTACTTGGCGGGGCGTTGAGGGCTCAGTGTGGGGAAGTTGTTGGGGGGGGGGGGGGGATCCTTCCAAGTACATCTGGTTTGTAGGCGGGCTGGGGGGATCTCTACTGACACGCAGTCTTGCTCTTTTACCAGCTTACCCCGGGGTAAGCTCTTCAAGAATCAAGAATCAAGAATCACTCAATTATGAAATCTGATCTCTACTGACACGCAGTCTTGCTCTTTTACCAGCTTACCCCGGGGTAAGCTCTTCAAGAATCAAGAATCAAGAATCACTCAATTATGGGCCCATAAGAACTTGTACTATGTTGAAAATGCTATTATAGGTAGCTATACCTATTACCTATAATAGGTAGCTCGTGGTGGGGATCCGATTGTAAAATCTAGGGTATCGAATCCCAAACGTTTCTGGCGCTTCTGGTTCTTGAGAACTTGTGGCTCTCACGACCTTCTGGCTCCAGTTTTGATTCAAGTTCCTTGAGGGGTTATTTTGGGCTAAAAAAAAGCTACCGGTAGGGTTTATGTATAGGTATAGTGTGGACGTCCGTTTCCGGTGTCGTTATCGAAATAATATCGGACGTAGAATCCATTTTTGGAATTTCTCTGACCGATCGAATACTCCGTAAGGAACTGTGGGGCTCCTAAGAGGCTACTAATGGATGTTTTTGAAGGATGTTGAATAAGTTGGCTTAACACCCAAAGCCGCATTCCGTATCACATTTTCGCCACATTTTCTGAACCCAAACACTCATTTAAAACCATGGTGGTGATAAAATATACACTTCTTTTTTTTTGTTAGGAAACTTCAAAATATTCAGTCTCAAAGCCACAGATGAAAGACCTCCAACATTTTTGGAGGTCTTTCATCGATCCAAACACCATGTAGTAGTGTTCTCATTTTAATTTTTAATTTTCTATAATTTAATTGAAAAATAAAGGATTTTTTCTCAATTTTCTCTTACCGGGGGGGGGGGGGGGGGGGGGTCTATCAATTTTACATGGGGGGATGGGTTATTATAATAGTGTTATTTTTTGTCGTATTATTACGATTCCATTGAGTACTAATGAAACTCCTTTCAGACCTAATGTGGAAATTCGTGAATGATCCACAATTTGAACAAATTGCTCATACAACGCTATCCCCTTCGTCATGACTGATTCGTTTGATCTCACGCTCCCCCTGACCTTACTTTGCCGGCGACATTTCCAAGTCGTGAAAACGTCTTTTGTGTCAAAATGACCGCCGCTTCGGAAAGTCATTCCGTTTGATGAGTCCCACATCTTGAAACCGTCGAAACTTCCCGGTCAATAATTCCAATCGAATTTGTTGCTTGCAGTTTAGCATCGAGGAAATGACGGGAGACTTTCGAGGGATCGGGCGTGAAATCGACGAGGCGTGAAAAATATCTTGGGAAAAAAAAAAAAAAAAAAAAAAAAAAAAAATTGGCGTCTCCTTTGAAGGGGAGATTGAAAACGTGTTTCATTATTCGGGGTACCGATCTATACCTTTGTCGTCGCTGCGAAAGCTGAGGAGGTACTTTGAATAATTTTCTTGACTTGATTGGATGAAGAAGAAAAAACTGGCCAGCATCGGCGTTTCTCTCCGAACTTAGGTTTTTCCGGGAACAAATATTATTTGTTTTTCACCGCGCAATTCGTGTATTTATAGGTGAGTAGGTCTTCGGACTGGGTTCCGGCCAATCTTGCACTTTAAAAATATCGTACAGTTATACTTTCCCGTTGAGCTCGTTGCAATGTTGGGATGATTATCATCCTTCAAACGGAAAATCTACTATGATTTTTATTCTTCATATTGACCTATTATATACGAATGTACCTGGAACGGTCACACCTCGGAAGCAGAGGCGTCACAGCCGACGAACCAGCCAGACTCGTTACGCGATTAGTGCGCATATCCATACGTGTGTTTGAAAAGGCCATTATCGAGAGGAAAGTTACCTGGTGAACTGTTGCCCTCCAAACTGTCGTACTTTTGACCTTTGTGGGTCGCCCAGTTGGATGGTCCATTTGGCCGGGGATATTTCATTTAGGCGGGTCGTTAGTAATCAATTAAAGAACAGCTTCAAGATCGAGAGAAAGTATTTGGAGTTCGTGCATTTTCATGGGAAGGCTTCATTTTATCGACTCTACGCCCATCTGACATGAATCATTGAACATTGCGAGCGGGGAAACCCCGGGACGCCACGTCTTCTCCACATGAGAGAGTAGGCGATTCAGGGTGACTTTTTTACTGGATCTAGAGGTAACTCTCTGGTGCAGGAGCCTGAGACTTCTTGTCCCCGGAGCTGGCATTGACTTGACGGAATTGGACTTCACCAGGACCCTCAGCAGCTCTTGTATTAACGGATCCAACTTATGGAATCCATTACCTCTTAGCTGAGGTTCTTGAAGGAGTATTTTATCTCGACGTCTTCATGACCTGATCAAAAAGCCGAGGGCGTAGGAGTGAGGTGGAGTGAGGAGTCGTCCGTACAGCTGTACCAGGACTGTGTAACCGATTCTCACTTCGAATGGTTCGGATTGATTACGAAGCTGCTGGCCAAGAAATGTACAATTGGCATTCACGATTTGATTTTGTGAAGAAAACCTCTTTTGAATCAGTGCGATCTTACTACGAGTATTTGCAGTAGACTTATCCTTGTCAATTTGCGGTGTCTTCCTCTCTGTACGCTATCATGATTACGTAGTCCTTTTATACGCAATAGTACCGATTTTCTGCGTATCCTGGTGAATAATTACAGACCGCGGTCTCCGTCCCGGCTGTATAACAATGCGCGACAATCCACATGAGTTGAGTGAACCGATTGTTCATTGGAGCACCGACCACACCTCCGGTTCAAGGCCTGTCGTACTGTATCCGCTCCAGGCTCGTGTTGACGCTCGGGTACCAGTCAGTCGGTGTAAGAATAAACATCCTGTTTTTGGTCACAAGCGAACCGGGTCGCTGATCTTGAAATAAATTTTTCGGTCAAATATTCCAATACACTACACGAGGGAAGTTCCGGTTTGGGAATTGGCTCGTTCAATTTTTGAAAGAAGGGTAGAAGTGAGTCAGTCACTGTTATTTGAGGCGACCTCAAACCTACCATACCTTGCCATTGAGCCGACCAACCGCTTATCAGGAGTAAGTACTCACTGATGAACACAGAGAGCGCTGCATTCAGAAAACAGCTGCACCAATCGACGGGACACTTTTTTCTCTTAGTTGTAGACATTCTTACAGAGAGCCACGTTTATTTAAATCACAAAAGATAGTATGACAAGGTTGCTAATTTCAATATGGATTCTTTGTTATCTATGCTAGCAAGGCTTGGCTGATTTCTGGATTCGGGGTCGCAGCCAAGTATGGTAGGTGTGAGGTCGCCTCAAATAACACGAACCCAGACTTGCAGTTTACGTACTTGGCGCCCATTTCTTCCCGAAAATTGACGGGCTGGTTTCCAGCCGGACTTGCCTCTTTTTGTATTCTCAATTTGACAGCAGTTTTCTGAGGAATTTTTTCGAGATGATTCGTTCATTCTAAACAACTTCTCTATTGATGAAGATTTTCGTGTAGTGTTCAATGATTACCAAAATGCGTCTTATCTTGACGCTAGTCTTTAATGAATTCCTACGGCGAATAAAATTCTTTAGCTCAAAAATGTCGCCACAAACCCACCCGTTTTCCTTGACCTCCACGTTGACACCTCATTATCTCGAGCTAATGATGCACGTCGCCGGAAACCACTGTTTCATCGCCATGACGTTGAATATTGCCGAAGCCTTTCTTACCAATCCGTTTTCCCGGGCTGTTTCTTCGGACATGATAGCCCCAATTAGCCATGGAAATAGTCCGAGGTTGCCGAGATGATCTCGTAACACCTTCAAACGTTATCTGTCGGAAACACTTGTCCAAAGACAAGAAGGATTTCGGTTGTTGCAAGTGTTGTTTCAACAATGGCGATAAAAGGGCGATCAGCAATTCAAACTTCGATGAAAAGTTGACCTCACTCCGAGCGGATCGAAAAATCTTGGACACATTGTTCTTGATCCTTGGCAGCTTTTGTTTCAGTGAAAGACATCACTGGGTCGCGACTGTTGCATTATCAAGGGTTGATGTCTTGTGGCCGTTTTCATTGAATTGGGGGTCAATTCTTGACTGTGGCGAAAGTATTGTGATCCCTAATGCATGAAGTCTCAGCGAAAAAGGAGCCTTTTTTGCCGTCCCGTATTTTTTCAGGGTGACGTACATGCCGGAATAGGCGATCGTTATCTGAAGGAAATACCAGCTGTAGTGAATCGTGATGTTGACAGGACTTCTCACGCTCATTCCTATGTGGTTCCTATTTTGCGGAAAAGGTGTGAGAACCTCCACCAATACGGTAATCCAGAGATCTCATAAGAGGTGGAAATCGATATCCTTCCCCTTTACTGTTTTGACACATGATTACCATAACACAAGGCTTCCCTAGTGTACATTATGGAATATGGCAATTTTCATTGAAATGGTGAAGATTGAAGCTCGTTACTGCTATTGGTTAATGCTGAGTTACTGCGGTAGTACCTCTGTTACTGTTATGTTACTGCCTTCGTTGTAATGTTACTCCTATAGTACTGCTTATATTACTGCTGCGTTACACCATCAATTGCGACGGCCAGCTGCATTCTGCTCTCTGCTATGTTGTCTGGAGGATCACATGGAGTCTGTTGGAAAACTTAAATCCACCAAACCAGTGTGGATTTTGAAATTTATTTTCTACGTTTGACGCCTTTAACCTGACCAGACTTTTCTCTCTCTCGACCAAAAACACTGCCTTGAAACATCACTAATTTGAAAAGTAGGTAATGGTGTTAGGGATTTAAGGATTATGCCATTTCAGGTTTTGGAGTTAAATCAGGGTCGGGGGGGGGGTTTCAGGGTTTGGTTTTACAATTAGGTACCAGAGAAGGTGTAACGATGCACATTCGACTCATCTAGTGATCTCACCCGTTTGTGAAACTGTTCTCAAGTCTGCCGTTATTGAGTCACACTCAGTTAATATCACCCGATGAGTTTAGCATTCAACTCCGTCACCAATTGACTCCGAAAGTCGTGAATAATTCACAATTATTGTCCCTAGTCAGGAAATACACAGGGGGAATATCGTCTTCAGAATAGTAATTATTCGGTGTTTCCGAGTGACTTCATGCAAGTGCAAGCTATAAAGAGTTGTTGTAGGTAGGCAGACATAATCACGGAAGTAAGTGGAATGTCAGAAGTGCCCGCAGTCACACAATGTAGGAAGGAAAACTTGACCAACTCACATTTCAGACAGTGATAGACGATAACTCAAAAGCGCATGGGAAAAATTATTTGAGGTAAACCAACACACTTCTACGTAACGGAGCGTATGATTGGATTTGAAGGTGCACCGTTAGGATGGAAAAGAACACGTTCGTTTCGTTGGCAGTTGCTGCTTCCGACGCATTCACAAAAGTGTCATCGGATTTTTAGTGCTCTTCCAAACCTGAATCAAAAAGATTTCTTGACTCAGATTAGTTTAAACCAAACACGGTACCTAAAATTCACTACACTTTTACGTCGAAACGAACGCACTAGCGCAGATGGCGTCTTTCGACGGGTAAACCACAAAAGAAAAGTGCGACCTCGAACACCACCACAAAACGATTCCGAAGGCGGTTTCGAAGGTGCATAAGGAGAGCAAGGCAGATTTAGAAAACTAGCGTGCTCCGCCCACGTACAAAAATATCAAACAAAAATGACTTAAGAAATGGGCTGACCTTAATAATCCACAAAAGGCGCCGGTGATGTTCTTTCTCCTATGGCGAACAGAAAAACTGACTCAAGTCTGATTCCCAGAACGGTATGACAGAAGTTAAGTTTCAATCCTTGCCCAACGGCCTTGTGAGCAGCACAAAGATCTGAAACGTGTCTCTGAGGCCATGTTTTCCAGAACCCCAGAACGCTGAATAGAAAAGGGATCAGCCAACGCTGTGAGTTCCCGCACGTTCAATAAAAACTCCTATGGAACTTCAACAAAACGTGCGGTTTGTCAGTCAGATTTGATACTCTCTGAGAACCAGGGAGGTCTCAAAGATGTGGAGTTTGTCCTCTAATTGCTCAAACTCACATATTGCTCAAGCAGCTAGTCTCCCGTTCTCCCAGACTCCTTCGAATTCCCGATCGGCCATCAAAGCCAGCACCAGTCTAAGTCTTAAATGTTTGTAATTTTTTTTTTTTTTTTTTTTTTTTTTTGAGATCGGAACACTGCGCGGCAAGCACTTTAAGGGAGACCCCCAGTACGGACCCCTTTCTTTCCTATTGTACTCCCGAGTGTCCGTTTTTGACTCTATTTGCCTCCTGGGTGGTCCAGGTCCAATTCCTAATTACCTAATACACTTCTTATCACTGCGTCTTCTTGGGTGGTGGTAGGGAGGGGGTGGACACAATCCCACCACCGGTCTGCGAGGGGCTTGGGGGAATTGATACTTAACCCTCCCGTCCATTGCCACTGTTCCTCAGATCTTGTGTGTTGAAGACAGATGCATTGGCTGCCTTCGTCACGGGAGCCTCTAATAGGATTCAACTAAACTTTTAAAAGTTCAGAGGTGAATTGTCTGCCGACCACATATGATTGACTTTTGGTTAAATATTGGTGTTTGTCCCGGGATTTGAACCATGCTGATCAGTGCCCCGACTGATTTGTAAACCCCGACAATTTGTACATTTGTAAACGTTTCACTGACGCCTTAGTCCACGGGGCCACCCCCCTCCCATCGGCACCAGTCTAAGGGTGGAATTCACAGTCGTCACTCGAATCGGAGGAACGCTTGAGGGGGCGTGGGCCACTCGGACTATTCACAGTGTGCTGACCAAGGGCTGGCGGGAAGTTCTGAGTGGAGGGCCTTCTCAAGGGTTGACGTGACAGCCCTCAGGCTATTCACAGTCACGAGCCCTCAGCGGGGCACTCGAGCAGACCCTTGTGACCGTTATTCATATTCAAATTTGGCATCCAAGTAGAGTATTTTTTCGACTTCAGCGGGGTTCCAACCGCCCTCAGGCCGAGGTACGTGAAAACCACGTTTTGAGGTTATCTGTGCCCATCACAGGTTGATTTTTCTTGGTGACGTGTGATAAGTAGTTGTTCTGTGATGGAATACTTCGATTTCCTTGATATTTTGGACGGTGAATATTATGATGAACAAACCCCCCCTTGTTATAAATTAACCAAAATTAATATTTTATCAATAAAAAAAAATGTAACAAATTTTTTAGTGTGACTCCTCCCCAAGCCGCCTCTGCCATCGCCAACTCATCCTACCTTCTTTCTGATTATGAATCCATCCCGTCAATTCTCATCGTATTTCACGCCTCAGGTAGTGCAGCTAGGGCACGACAGAATCTGAGGGCCACTGCGTCATGAAACTGAATGGGCTCCGGAACCGACTGTCGAATAATACTTTTTTCTGAAAGAACTTCATAATTTGAAGGCATAGCAGTGAGTTTTGGGCTCCTACGGTGTAATACAAATTTCCAGGGCACTGTCGAAAATTTCAACTTTGAATCTGGAGGGGAAAGTGGCGCCACTCTCTCATTGGCTGCTCACGGCCGCCATTTCCGCCGTCACCTCCGGCAGATTCCCGTCGGTCCCTTCTTATGCTAGCGCACTCTGGCGGATTAGTTATAGTGCCACCGCGGGAAAATTCAAAACGCCAAATATTCACTACTGATTTCCTCTGCTCAGACACCTAATTTCTCAGTGCTAACTGTACTGAGTACTTTGTTCATTACTAGTTCAACTATGTTCGGCCGAATTTTCCCATTTCTCTGACCTAGTTCCGTGGCCCATTGCTGACAGATCGAAGCCGTCGCGAAACCCGATAGCCATTGACCAGGTCCAAGTACTCTTAATTGCATTACTTACATTGTATTCCCCCTGCCGTGAACATCCACGACAGTCAAAATCCCCTACTGATACACAATCCCTAACGAAGCCCGTAAATCGACTTTCACGATACAAGTGCTGCCCGCACGACGCGCCCTTGAATGAAGTTACGTGAGGCGTCGAAACGCTTAGCCGTCACGCACGGGGCTTTTACAAAAATAAACAAAAGCCCATCGAAAACTGCCTTCCTCAGGTGTTCGTTGCGGTTATTACCTTAACAATATCAAATTTTGGGCGTATGAGTTTTCAAAGAGGGTTTCACTTGGAAATTTCTCGACATGCAAAGTCGTTCATTTTTAGGGACCTTTCAAATTTGGTCAATCCTAAACGCAATAACGGTTTGAATTGGATCACTTGTTTAAAAATTCGTGATTCCTATCATGCTGAGTATCCAAGAGTTAAGTTCCTGAACACACCCATATCTTTCATCAATGGAAACGAACGAGTTGCCACTTTTCACACGAAAAAAAAGTGAAATTGATTGAGGGCCGATTTTCTTGTCGTTTTTTTCCGCGATCTGAGTGTTTCATGAGAGGCTCTTACTTCATCGGAAAAAGGTAATGACCGGACGAATGCTTACGCAGGACTTTCGGACTTCACATTTTCACCCCGTGTGAACCCTCCCAATATGGTAACTTCGTATAAAAACAACTTACCTCCTACCGTGAGAAAGTGTTAAGTTCCTGCCTTTCGAAAAAGGGCACTGCTTCGAAAAAAAAAAAACGTAAACAATATAACAAGGTGAAGGGGAGGGAATTAAGAATTGGTCGTGTTTGTGTGGGCAGTCGTTGTGCAACGATTGTCGACTGCATCACGACCACTTGGCACGACCTGTGCGGATCGCAAGTTAATGAAAGGGTCATCTCTTTCAAGATCCTGCGCCCCAAGTCCTTCGCCGGTTGTATTATTTGAAAATAGAGCAAGGATAGTAGTTTCTTTGTTGGTGGGAATAATTCAAGTTTAACCCCGACGGAGAATTAGAAGGACAAAAAGATGTACGAAAATTAGAAGTGTTAAGTGACCCTCATTTTTACGCAGATTTTTAAGGAAAACGAGTTATTTAACGAATAAGTCCTTGGGGACATCTTTCCGACGATATTGAGCCTCATATCATCAAAATCTGTCAAGTATTTTCAAAATCCCAGATGAATGCCACTCAATGGCATACCAAAACTAGTGTGGACGTCATTTCGAACGTATAGGTTTGAAACTAGTTTCCTGAATTCAACATGTCTGGCGGCTTGAGCGGCATGAGCTTGTGGTTATCAGTGGTTTGAGCGTCAGACTGCTGAGTCAAAGGTTGCTGGTTCGATCCCAGCTGCGGCTAGACATCCTTATGCTGATAATCACCTCTCGGGAGGCAACGGCGAACCACCGAGAGTATCTCGCTCAGGAAACCTCGCACATTTGCCGTTCAGAGCTAGCGTTAAACAGCAGGTCCCTACTACTTCTGTAATAACAGTTCAACACGCTCAACAGAAGTTAGTTCGCCTACGCCGGATTACAGGTATGGCACCCAGAGAAGAAGAAGATGGCGTCTTGTGTGGCTCAACCTCATTCAGCTTGGTTTGGCTTTGGCTGAGCTGGAAAGCTGAACTATGGAGGTTGACAGGCTAGCTTAGAGCCGGACTAATCCATGTAAAAAACAAACAAGTTTCTTGAATTTCTCAATTGTCATAGTGTGGATGCGCTTCAAGACTTCATGTGGAAAGCAACAAGGGTTAGTAGCACATTATCCGGTTGATGATGATCCGATACTGCTTAGCGGGAAAAGATCATGGGTCTAGAGATGTACTGTGCAGTCTACATGTGCTGCTGACCAACCTTCTTTAAGAAAGCACCAGGCTTGGAATCAATCAAGTCAATCAAGAAAGTTGTCGTGTTTGTACCAACTCATTTTTGACGTTTGCTGTGTAATATTGGCCTCTGCAAATAAGAAACCTTGATTTGATTTGTTGTGTCAACCTTCGGTGCCAATTCATGCTAACGCTTCATGCTACACTAATACTTAACAGAGTGGCTTGGCTGGTGATGTGTTGGGTATCCCAGATGCAAACAGTCAAATTCGCTTGAAACGTTTTTTTGAAAGGTACTTTATAAAAACATCTCCGGCCACTGCGGAACACGCCTAACTATTTCATGTATTTGGAATCAGGGGGCAGCACCGATATTAACTATACAGCAAGTATGCAGATTTTGCTTGGTTGCTTTTCCTGGCATGCCAGTATATTTTGGTTTATTATTCTTGGAATAATACACCTATGTTTTCGCGACGGGGGTCGACGACTCCGATCGGCCTCAAAATTTGACATTATCCGTTTCAAGAGGTCTACATTCTAATGTAAGGTGGATGCGGCGAGATAGTGGGAATCCATCTTAAAAAAGACGATTTAAGACGAAATAGTCTATTTCCACGATAAAAATATATAAACTTGTAGACGCGTTTCGGTTGATTAGACCATCATCAGTACAATACAGTATTGTACTGATGATGGTCTAATCAACCGAAACGCGTCTACAAGTTTATATATTTTTATCGTGGAAATAGACTATTTCGTCTTAAATCGTCTTTTTTAGGTCTACATTCTAAATCCGAAATGTCCGTCCGCCGTCCAGGCCGTTTTGGGCAGTAGGAATTTTTTAAAAAATCTGAAATTTCGGCAAAATACTTGGTTTACCATCTAGTTGTGCCCGCAAGGTTTTCTGTCCGATCGCCCAAACCCGTGGGGCGCTATGGGGCTATAATGGGGCTACGGGAGGGGTTTTTTGAAGGCTTTTAGCTATGGGATCGAGTTAGGTGTCGTTTTCGAAGTATTTTTGGACGTAGAATCCATTTTTTTGGGTCCCGGAACGACGAAATTTTTTTTAGATAAAAATCCAAAAAAAAAAAAATTTTTTTTAATTTTTTCATTGACAGAATTAAATTTCTGCACAAGTAACGTATATAAAAGAATAATAAACCCTTGTGTAAAATTTGCAGCGTTTTTTCTCTTTTAGTATAAGTAATTGTTAATTGGAACGAACTTCTGTGGGTTTATATTAGAGAGTAAATATCGTCTTTTCATGCGGGTTTTATTGGGTATTTACAGTAAGGTGCTGGTTTCGGGTTTTAGCCCATCATCCGCCTCATTGCGATGCAAAACCAAACCGCTCGTTCGCAACCAGGAGTTTTTGAAACAAAAGTTGATACTTAACCCAGGTTGCGAACGAGTGGTTTGATTATCCAGCAATGAGGCTGATGATGGACTAAAACCCGAAACCGGTCCCTTACTGTACCTAAATACCCAATAAAACCCGCGTGAAATGAAGATATTTATTCTCCATTCTTATGTTGATAGAACTCACACAATTCCAGGACACCATACATTCATTCTATGGGTTTTACATCCTGTCGTCGATGATAGCCTCACGACGTGCCCATAAAACAGGATGCAGCGGTTTTGAGGGCACGTCTTTTTTCTCAAGGCTATTTCTGACATAATTGTAGCTTCTCAGATCCACACCGATAGAAAGTCATCTTTAGACTATAAAAAAAGAAGAAGACACTTTCGGTCAACCGTGTTATTACGGGAGGATGTTGAGAGGAAAAATGTTTCTATGAAGATGGTTTTGATATGAAAGGTGAGCTGCTCATAAAAAAGGATTTTTTAGAAACTTGAAGAACATTTTTAATTCTTCGTATGACAGTTGCGACTGATTACGAGGCAGAATATGTAATTTCTCTTGAGGATTAGCAATATTTTAAGACTTTGTCATCTCTCCTTTCTCTCATTTTGGGACGACTCCAAATTGGCTCTGCGGTAGCACATAAATCTCCCATAGCGATATCCGATATCTGCAGTTGCAGTGCAGCCTTCCAATCCCATTAGTCGCAAAAAAGGTCGACTTCCACCGGTTGCTTTTGTGTCCCATACACGTTCGAAATATTCCGGTAGAAAATTCCCTTCGCCCCACAGTCTTCGGTCATCTTTCAGCTCCGTCGACATCGTTTATCGGTCTCTTTGGGCCCCCAAAAAGGTCGCAGCAACCTCTCCGACACAAAGACACCCTGATAAGGTCCGAGCAAGTAGAAAGTTTCCACCTTTCCCTCGAGATATATCGCCTTGATGAGTTTGATTCACTGGGGCGAGCTTGAGCTTGTGCGTCTGGTAAGAGGAAACATTAGAGGAAAACAATTGTGAAGAAAACACTAACTAGACATTATTTGGCAGGCCAAAGTCAAAATGTTGAAACAGCTCAGATTTCAAATTCAGTAAATCCCACGGGTATTCGTGTCAGGCTCCACGGAGTTTTCTTACAAAGGATTTATCACGTGGGAAACGAAGCTTAACATGATGCAGGAAAAAGCCAGAAACGGTATTTCTCAAGAGGCGTTTATTTTGTGGTGCGAAGAACTACTACTACTTTACCGGTAACCTGAAAAAATGTAACGTCATGTTGCAAAAAAACAGTGACACGTTAAAAAAAACACCAGTGACCGAGTTTTTGAATGAATTCGAGTGATAATGATTCAGTCTCATGATGGGTTACTATGATCTGGGGATGACGATTTCCCTTTTATTGCTTTATTCAAATATAACGGCCTACCGTTTGCCGAGACCTAGTTTTCTCGAGTGCTCACTCAAAAGGAGTCTGGTGGAATTTCCCCTTTTTTTCCATCTCCCATTCAAAAGAGTTCCCGAGATTAAAAGTGCTTTTCTCACGATGAGCGACTTTTCGAGGGTCCTTAAAAAGTGCAGAGTTCAGTCGAGCCGCAGCAAGGTGAATAGTTGCACAAACTCAAGTCCCTTTATACCAAGACGGCACTCCTGACTATCAGCGACATTTGAAACTGCCGCCTTTCTATAGCGGTTGTAACTCTACAACGATTGTAAGTTGGTACCTATAGGCGCCGCTTGGCGTTGCATGCATTGCGTTTGTACTTGAAGAAGAAGAAGAAGAAGAAGAAGAAAACGATGTGTTTATTTAAAAAAACATTTACTTAGTGTTCGTAAAGTGGTTGTTTGCCGATGGTGCAGAGGTCTAATCCAATGAGTTTGGTTAGGGAGAGAGAACGACTCCTCTGCTGAATACTAAATTGTTTATTCAGGTAAACAATTATAGCGTGGGGACCGGTTTCGAGCAACTAAGCTCATCTACAGCCCAGAGTGACTTGAGGTGGTTGAACGTACAATTAGTTCTGAACTAATTGTACATTCAGAACTAATTGTACGTTCAACCACCTCAAGTCACTCTGGGCTGTAGATGAGCTTAGTTGCTCGAAACCGGTCCCCACGCTATAATTGTTTACCTGAATAAACAATTTAGTATTCAGCAGAGGAGTCGTTCTCTCTCCCTAACCAAACTCATTAGTGTTCGTATATTAAAGAACATTAAATGTTTAAATTTTGACCAGGATATTCGATAAAACAAAACACATAAGTTTGACAATGTGGCCGTCTGCCAGAGTTTTCATTTATTGATTGGGCAATTTATTAAACCTCGTGAGGAATAAGGCAATGGCGACGATAACAAGAGCAAGGGGTCACCCATTAAATTGTTCGACCAGCTCCATCCTGTATTTCCACGCAGCCTGGCAGAACCTGACGAGAGGCAGAGCTGGGACCTCCCAAGCACTGCACGCGGAACTCCCCCAAAACAGCGACAAAGTGTTTCAGATCCTCCGGCACCCCCATGTTGCAGAGTGATCAGAGCTCAGTGCACTGATCAGCGCATGCGCTGATCCTCCTTATAGCATATGAGGTCGGCTGTTGAGCCTCAGCAGGTCGCCACAGCCTCTTAGCACCCAACGCATCACGAACATTGAGGCCCTCTGATTTTGAGCAATCAGATCAACACACCGAACCCCCAAATCCAGGAATCTATAGATCCGGCTCGTCGATGCCACCGCCCTGGCCTTTGTTGCCTCCAAACACGCATACTGCACAGCCTGCTGCATCTCTTCCAATCGCCCCCTCCACTCGTTCAAGCCCTCGAGCGTCAGCTTTCCAATGGTGTTGTAAAAAGAAAAAGTGACTATGTTACTACATAGTCACTTTTTTACCTGTAAGACTATCCCCCTAGGGGAGCAAATAAGGGCAACCCAGACTCTCAAATTTCTTGCATGTAGACCGATGTGATTGACTGCTGATTGACACTGAAAACTACGTGTATACATAGCAAAATCCGTAGGTGTACCTACAAATTTCAGAATTCTTGGTTCATCATTGGAACAGCTATCGCGGAACACGCACATACACACACGCGGACAAGATCGAGTCACATTACAGCCTCACTGGGTTCGGTAATTAGAAAGGAATGACAAGACAACAGATAAGCCAAAACCTCTGTGATTACTGTCGCCAGCTGCGCTCATGCTGCTGCATTCCAGGTCAGCGAACAGCCTCTCCGCGACTTCGGGATTCTTCCACACGCCACACGATTTTACATTCAAATCTTGGAACACTTCCACACGTAGATAAAGAAAAAAAAAAAACGGTTCAGTTCCATCAACTTCATTTTCATTCACTTCAAATTCCATACCATTAAAACATCGACGTTGGTTGTAGATTCTAATCAATTCGTAACAATACAATCTCCCCGGCGAGCTGTAATTTTGTCCAGCAATTAGATGGAGGACCGTAAGGATCTGAAAAAGCCAATAGACGAGTCGAGGGATCGGCATTACGGTGCTCGAAGACGTCCCGACTGGTCTAACAGTTTTTTGTGAGCTTCGCTATGCAAATAACGGGCTCGCAGGAATCCAAAACGCTCACAATCGACAAAAGGACGGTTTCGTTGCAGGCGGTTCACCAATTTTTTCATTTCTTCTTGCCGGGTTTGTGTTTATAGAACGGGAAGTTCGTGGGTGTTCCGGGTCACTCCAGACGCAGTTCCTGGCTGGTTTGGACGGGGGACCGCACGAAGGACGTTTAGTTCTGTACCAAGCAAGGTTCACTCTGAGCTCATTTCTAAAAGTAATCGTCATGGCAGAAACAATGTAGTCGTGTTCGGCTTCCAGGGGTTTCCCGTTTGATTCATTCTGGCCCCTCTACTAACTGAAACAGTTATTTTCCTTATAGTATCAGTTCATATAAAAAAAGATGAAAAAAAAAAAAGGCTGTCGTTCCATATGGCCTGCACGTTCTCCTGAACTGTGACTCTTTTTTTGGCATAAATGGCTCAGGGTCAGGTCTAGCGGGACGAAAAATGCTACCCAACAACTGATAGACCAAGGTTTTTACTGCAGGAACGTGTGGTTGCCTTGAAGCGTTGATACTTTGGATTTGGACGCGTTAATTTTTGATTTTGCATTTTTTTTTTTTAACGAACGGGCCTCACCATTAAGGCCTGTCTCAGTCATTATGACACTTCCAAAAAATGTTTTTTTCGGTGATCCTCGATTCGGCACAATTCACGTTTCGGCAGTGCTCAATAATGGTACGATTTACGCCTTCCGGGGAAGTCATGAGAATTACATTCATTGAGAGCTCGCCTACATTAATTTTGGGTACAATGAGCACAGGAATGCGGTACCGACTTCAAATGAAGCTTAACAGGTTTCTATTTCTGTCTATTCTGTTTTTGTTTTTTTTTGTTTTTTGTTTTTTGGAAGAGGTACGGTAAACCTTTCAGATCAGCCTATCGATCTGCCTTCTAAAATAATTTTTTCTCTTCTTATTTGGGAAGAAGTGGGTACTAAGTAAAGAAACTGATCACGTCAGTCTGTGTCATTGCTGTTAGAGGCAACCTCACACCAACCATACCTTGCGACAATTCTGAAAACAGAAATCAGCTGAGCGTTATTGTCCGAATACTCGTGATGAGAGTTACAGATGGGTACCGCTGTAGTAAAATTACATTGAACCTGAAAAATCGTTTTTTTTTTTTAAACATTGCCATTCTGCTCTTCTTTTGGTTCATTTTTTTGGGGGGAATAATACACCTATGTAATCGCGACGGACGTCGAAAATTCAGATCGGCCTCAAAATTTGACATTATCCGTTTCAAGAGATCTAGATCTATTCCAAAAACGAAATGTCCGTCCGGGGCGTTTTGGGCAGTAGGAATGTTTTTTAAACATTTGAAAAATTTGATACTTGGTTTACCATCTAGTTGTGCCCGCAAAGTTTCCAGCCCGATTGCCCAAACCCGTGGGGCGAAATGGGGCTACGAGACTTTTTTTAAAGGGTTTCGGCTATGGGGTCGAGTTAGGTGTCGTTTTAGAAGTATTTTCGGACGTAGAATCCTTTTTTGGGGGGTCCCAGAACGATCTATAGGGCTTTTCATGGGGCTTCAAAATTTGTAGTATCCCATAATGGCATTTTTGAAGGATCCCAGGAGGTCAAATATTTTCCAAGTAATTTTGGGTGTATACCTAATCAATTATTCAAGTTCCCAAATATGTCCAAACAATGTCACTGATTTTTTTTTTTTTTTTTTTTTTTTTCAAAAATTTTTCATTGATATATTTAATTTTCGCACAAGAATTTTAAACGCTTGTGTTAAATTTGCAGCAATTTTTGTTATTGGTATCAATTCGTACTTCAGGTATCGACACTTTCGTTGCCTGCATGATAAAAAAAAATCGTATAGTATACGTGTGGCTAAAAAGGTCCTTTCCGGGCCTTCCGAATGAAATGGCGTTTCCGAAGTAATTTTGGACGTATAATCCACTTTTGGGTGCCTCTCATTTGTCCTAACACTGTTAGCGTCCTTTGTTGTTTCAATGATGCCCGTTTTTTAAAGAGGACTTATTTTGTCTTTAATTCAGATTTTGTGAAATACAAAATTCTTGTTACATACTGTAGTTGTGCCTGGAAGGTTTTCAGCCCGATTGCGTCTCACCGTGGGGCTAAAGATGGGTTTTTTGAAGGGTTGAGCGGCCATTTCGGTAATTACTCCATTGCGAGTTTGACGGCACCAACCAAATAGCAGCTTCTTGGACACGGTGGGCCACGTCTTTCCCCTTTTCTAGATTGTTCGGGCACGCAGACGTAACGATTTAACCCGCGAAGGTAAATAGATTGCGTCCAATCCGAAAACCGTCACCCCCGTGGAAGGCTCGGAGGTCATCCAATCTCATAACGAGTGCATCTAGTTCGTTTTCTTTTTCCTCCTCTCGGGAGTTCTTTTTTTTTTTCTTTTTTTTTTTTGGCTGGTCGGTGAAAGGAAGAGCAATCGTGGGTGCTCGGGGAGGGTCCGTGGGGGATCTTTGTGGGGACCCGAGGGGGCGAAGTCCTTCCCGGCTTAGTCGACCGCCGACCTCCGAATCGTTTACCTCTTTGCCCGACAAAAGAACACAATTCTACCTTCCGATTCCGCGATCGCAAACAGAAAATCATTCAATCCAAAAAAAATAATAATAATAATAATAATAATAATAATAATAATAATAATAATAATTAAAATCCTGAAACGCCAAATTAATATTAACTTAATATTACTAAAGAAAAATTACCGAAAATAAACATTATTTAAAAAATTACTCCTTATGACTGGAATTGTGACTTTTCTAACTCCAATTTTTACGCCAATTTTGTTGATACTGTTTTACCTTATCGATTTGTATTGGGCTCTCCTCAAGCAGTTTTTCTGCGTATAACTAATCTTGGCCTTGAGTTTCCCGAATAAGCTCTCCGTTCAAATATTTCTGCGTTTCCTTTGAATGTAGTGGCATGCACAATGTAGCGGCGTTTGCTCAGCTTTTTAGCGAGGTTGGTTGCGCGAATCGTTCAAATTTGTTCGGCTCTCTAGCGAATGAGCTTCAAACCGTCGTGTTTCTTCTACCCTCCCATTTCACGTCTGTCAGTCCCTGCGCCAATTCCGCGTGTGTTGTGGTCGCGTGTTCAATTGGACAGCCATGAAGGATATTACCTGAGCCGAACCTTTCAAATGGGGAGTTGCCGTAGGACCGAAGCCGTGGAATGGATGGAGTTCATCAGATGTAAGTTTTGAGTGAATTTTGATTCGTTTGGTGAATTTGTTGATTTTTGGTTTATTATTCTTGGAATCTATCTATTCGTGTTAGAGGTCGGAAATTTATATCGGCCTCAAAATTTGTCATTACACACGGGTAGATTCCAAAATCGAATTGTCCGTCCGCCGCACTACGGTCCAGAATGACTCAAAAGCGGCTAGAACCACTTTTCTTAGGAATATTTCAACGAAACTTTGTTCACCTTGGTTTTCTTGGTCGTAGAATCCCAATGTGAAGTCGGAAAGTCGGAAAAAAATTTTGGAGCACCGATAGAGGTCAAATTTTGAAAATTAAGGTTGGGTAATAAAAGCTGTTTTTTGAGGTTTTTAGTGTGAAGTACGGTCTGAAACATTGGATGTTTTGGTATATTCGGAATCAGCGCTATAATTCCTATAAGAACAGCTCGGCAAATATAAAAACGCTGCAAATTTTACGCAAGGGTTTATTACTCTCTGATATAGGTTACTAAGTAACAAGTCTTGTTCGAAAATTAATTCAGTGTCAATGAAACAAATTTTGAAAAAAAAAATTTTTTAATTTTTTTTTTTTTGCAATTTTTTCTTTTGCTCGGAAAGTATTTGACCTCTCGGGATCCTTCAAAAATCCCATTTTTAGCCCCATGAAAGCCCTGTAGATCCCCGCAGTAAAATCGGATGGTTCCGGGACTCCCAAAAATACTTAGAAAGCGACACCTAACTCGATCCCATAGCCAAAACCCTTCAAAAACCCCTCCCGCAGCACCGTAATAGCCCCATAGCGCCCCACGGGTTAGAGCTATCGGGCTGAAAACCTTGCGGGCACAACTATATGGTGAACCGAGTATTTTGTCAACATTTCAGATTTAAAAAAAAAAAAATTCCTACTGCCCAAATCGGCCCGGACGGCGGACGGACATTTCGGTTTTGGAATTTGGACCTCTTGAAACGGATGTCAAATTTTGAGGGCGATCCGACTCTTCGACCTCCGTCGCGATTGCATAGGTGAATTACTCCGAGAATAATAAACCAAAATATTCATATTATCAAAACAGCTAAAAGCTTGCTTAAAAATACTCGTATCTTTGAATATTTTAAAAATATTTCATTAATATTTCAAAAATATTCATTATTTTGAATATTCATAAATATTTCATTAATATTTCAAAAATATTCATTATTTTGAATATTCATAAATATTTCATTAATATTTCAAAAATATTCATTATTTTGAATATTCATAAATATTTCATTAATATTTCAAAAATATTCATTATTTTGAATATTCATAAATATTTCATTAATATTTCAAAAATATTCATTATTTTGAATATTCAGC
Organism: Pilophorus perplexus; assembly: GCA_955831195.1. Taxonomy (NCBI): domain Eukaryota; kingdom Metazoa; phylum Arthropoda; class Insecta; order Hemiptera; family Miridae; genus Pilophorus; species Pilophorus perplexus. Next base: position 22,196,212 of record OY037018.1, on the reverse strand, counting down.
CCCCCCCCCCCCCCCCCAGCTGGGTGCATAGGCGAGCCGGAGCATCTATAATAGATAATAATAATTATTCATAAATATTTCATTAATATTTCAAAAATTCATTATTTTGAATATTCATAAATATTCATATTTTTGGAAGAAGCTAAAAGCGGTGCAACGCCTCGATCGTGACGAGTTTACTGTTATCTGCGTTGGAGGTCGCGAACTTTGAAATGATGAAGAGGTCGCAAACTGTGAGGAACTGTTTTTGAAACTTATGAAACTTCACCTCCTCAGCTGTCCGGAAAAATTGAGTTGACTGTAGCCTGTTGTAGCTTTTTTAAAAATCTTTCAGTGAGTTAAAAATTCATCAGATGCAAAAATGGACGGAGAGAAAACGTATTTCCGACAACATTTAAGTATTTGCCTTGAGGTTGTGATCATTTACGGCTGTTTAATCAAGAAGAGACCCCCTCACAGGAAGCCGCAGCAAAAATTATGAAAGGAATGAATTTAGCTGGAAATTGAGTAATTACACGACACGAAACGAAACCGAAACAGTAGGTGAGTTAGCACATAAAATCGCGGTTGGATCGGGTTGTTGTTGCATATAATGTTTTTAGGACATCTCTTCACAATGTGGCCAACACTAATTTGGGGTAAAAGTGACCCTGAAGAGGTGATAATATTAATGAAAACTGTGAAAACGAAGTGTGAACCAGGAAACTACAAAAGTTACTGTAGATGCGGATCTTTTATCTGTAACAGAGACTCTAAGATGCGGATGAAGTACCTTTTGGTTGAAAGTAACGTGAAGGAAGTAAAGTTTACTTTAAAACGTACTCCAACGTTAAGGACGACTTGGAATGACTACTTTTGGTTTATTATTCTTGGAATAATACACCTATGTTTTCGCGACGGGGGTCGACGACTCCGTTCGGCCTCAAAATTTGAAATTATCCGTTTCAAGAGGTCTACATTCAAAATCCGAAATGTCCGTCCGCCGTCCGCCGTACGCCGTCCAGGCCGTTTTGGGCAGTAGGAATTTTTTTAAAAATCTGAAATGTTGACAAAATACTTGGTTTACCATCTAGTTGTGCCCGCAAGGTTTTCAGACCGATCGCCCAAACCCGTGGGGCGCTATGGGGCTATAATGGGACTACGGGTGGGGTTTTTTGAAGGCTTTGGGGTATGGGATCGAGTTAGGTGTCGTTTTCGAAGTATTTTTGGACGTAGAAACCATTTTTGGGGGTCCCGGAACGATCCGATTTCACTGTCGCGATCTATAGGGCTTTCATGGGACTAAAAATGGGATTTTTGAAGAATCCCAGGAGGTTAAATGTTTTTCGAGTAAAAAATACATAATTTTTGAAAAAAAATCCCCCCAAAAAATTTTTTTTCATTACAGAATTAAATTTCTGTACAAGTAACCTATATCAAAGAATAATAAACCCTTGTGTAAAATTTGCAGCGTTTTGATGGATGGATCGAGATGGATAGAGTACGTTTTTCTTGGCACGTACCTAATGGATTTAGTATGTACCTTTTGCGATGCAACTTCCTCAATAATTGAGGAATTGCATCGCAAAAGGTAGATACAATTATTGTCATTTTGTTTTTGTTTTTTCCCCCCCTCACCGAAAGACTTGCCCATTTCGCACAAATTGAGCCGACCTGAGACCAAACTTGGTGGTTTCAAAGTGCGCTGAATATGATTATGAGGTACGAATTGTGTGCAGTTCCGTCGTGTTCTTTGACCCCTGGGCCGAGCTGGGAGTTCCCAGCAGATAAATCTTCGAAAGGGTAGTTCGCCTTTCTTCGGGCGTTCCTAGATGGCCGGATGCCGATCCTCGGGATGAACCGGGACGGAAGGAAACCCGGGAGTCCGGCAATCAAGATCGGGCCCCGCGACGGATCTGGAGCTCACGACGTCTGTAGTCGGTGGACGGCAAACATTTCGGCTATACGCGGGAGGAAGGTTCATCGTGATAAGGCCGGACCCGCATTGTTGCGACAGAACGTACGTATGCTGTAACACGATCACGAACTCCCACGTATGAAAACCAGGAAAGAAAACAAAAAACGTGGTTCAAGTAGGTACAGAATTTTGGTTGGCACGGAGCGGCGGTTCCCAACTTCCACGAAGCTCATCATCCCACTGTATCCCATTATTGTTATGTGTATATTCTATTCGTATACCCCGAATGCAGTAGGTTTAATATGCAATATTATTGTTCATACTATTAGTTTAACAAGCTTCTCGAATTTTTTAACGTGGGTGAAAAGATGTTGTCGTTCGGTCAAATATGCCGAAGAATACGGCTACGTTTCAAGAGATATACAGTAGGAGGTCCCGCATGTAGTGGTCACGGATGTAAGAATCAATCGCTGGTAGTGAGCAAAACCTCTGAACGGAATCGTTCCTAACTAAATTCATAGGGAAATGCCCGCTTGTTGTGATCAAGTCAGTTGTAGTGATTGCAACTGACGGATGGCGGGGTATAAAGTGCTGGTTTTACCTCTTGCCAAGAGGCTCTTGGACGTAAAGCGCATATTCTACGGATTCGCGGCATATTATGATGACAATTAAGATGAAATGAACCAAAATAGACGATTATTCCAGTAAACAATGATCAAATGGGTTAGACAGGGAGTATTGGGCCCATAACCCTTGTTAGAACTTTATATTTCCGAGTACACAAACTACGACTTGTACAAATTCATATCAGCGAATATCTAGGTCTAAACAACTGTTCACTCATCACAGGAGTACATTGTAATATGGACATAATATGTTTACATAATTATAATTGCTTATGCGTTTTCTGCCTTATTTTACCAAGCAAGAATCACCCGCTGGTTATGTTCAAAAACGCCTGGAAGGATGCGATAACTATAAGTGGCCTACTGTACTTATTGTCCTATTATCAAGGCATAAACGGATTTTTCACGAATTTGTACACACATCAACAAACTACGGTGATTTATAGTTTTAGCAGGGCATGCTTTTACCGGGACCTGACTGTAAAAAAAAAAAACGACCTCAAAATGTGTCACGAAAGTAGCCCCGAACTATTATTTTATGTTATCCGAATTTTCTGCAAAATTTGTAGACCATTGAGGGCGGGATTATTATATTAAATTTAATATAATAGTCCCGTCCCTCGGCATGCATTTATGCATTTGATGAGTAGGCAAATCACCGAGTAACGCTTTCAAATTTTAATGGCATTCCTCCTCAGCAGTTAGTGGGCTTTAATCGAGGTATCAAATGGATTAAATTTTAATTACCCCTAGGCGGTTTTGGTTTATTATTCTTGGAATAATACACCTATGTAATCGCGACGGAGGTCGACGACTCGGATCGGCCTCAAAATTTGACATTATCCGTTTCAAGAGATCTAGATTCCAAAACCGAAACGTCCGTCCGCCGTCCGGGCCGGTTTGGGCAGTAGGATTTTTTTTTTTTTTTTTTAATCTGAATATTTGACAAAATACACTATTTACCATCTAGTTGTGCCCGCAAAGTAGCCCGATCGCCCAAACCCGTGGGGCGAATGGGGCTACGAGAGGGGTTTTTTGAAGGCCCATTTAAATGTAAAACTTAATAAAATTATTTAAGTAATTTGTGAAACGGGTTATTTTTTACCGGGTACTGAATGTCCCGATTTTACAGAGTGTATACAATCTAGACTGACTATCTGCCGGTCTTTCTATCTTTGCTTAACAATGTTTACGGAAAATTGTCCGACTTAAAAATAAATTGGTCATGAGGGTAAGCATGAGCTTCAAATTTATTCCGTCCAAGTTTTCCCCGCAATTTCTGTTGAATTATATTTATTAATTAACCCTTTCGTGGTCCTCCCGGCTGTTGCACGAGTGATTTACGGGTTTCCCCTCCCGACCGTCTGGCTGAATTAGTAAAACTTGGGTTCTCGAAAAAAAAGATAGGGGAAGGGATAGAAACGGGAGAGTAGGGGAATAGCACGAGTCCCTCTAGCGGTTTTCCCGACAGATCAATATACGAGGGCGGCCTCCAACCCGCCTCCAACATCCGTACAACCCTCCCTTTACCCTTAACCCTCATCCTCAAAACATCCCTCCAAACTCAGCTGACGCCAGCCGCACGTTCCTACGTCGCTTCCCTTCCGGGCTATCGAAACGTCCACTAGAACCGCCACATGCACCACCTGACCGTCCAAAAAAGGTACCGAACCCTCTCGTCGTCACCACATGACCTTGAACTTGATCGTTGCGTTTATTCCTCCAGATGTTGCATCACTTCGACCCCTACAATTCCCCTCCACCTTCTCACAATCTTCAAATAGTTTGATTATGCACAAATTTTCACCCCACGATTGTCTCACCTTGAATTAATTTACCGTTTTTTATTTGTTTCAGTGGTCTGCAGTGATAGAGTTAGTCAAATGAGTAGGACCTACAATGACTCAGAGGCGTTGACTCATCTACTTGAAGAAGTGAGTGAATTAACAACAAACCTAAGAAGTTGTTGACAAATTTCCAATCCAATGTGCAGATTCGAGAGAAAGATGACGGCTGATGTTGTTGGTTTTCAAATGTTTAACTTACCGTCAGTAATGGGTCTGTCTTCCAAAATTTCTCCTGTAAATTTCCTCACCATCATTCTGCACCAGTTTATTCAGTTATCAAACGTTTCGAATGTATAGTTATACAATTTATATAAGTGGCTATTTGTTATTAAATAACCGAGATATTTGTTATTGAAATAAGAGAAACTGTTTATGCCACTGATAGGTACACTAGTCGTGTAAAGACTGTAGAAGCTCGAAACCATTCCCCCTCGCTATATAAATATAGAAGAATCACCCATAAGTTGACAAATTGACAAATTTGTCAATTTTTCAACTTATGGGTGATTCTCTGAAAGTAGGGATATTCTTGTCTGGAGCAGCGACCCCTGATCAGATAATTTTTTGAAAAATTCTTCGGTTTCAATGCAACCTTTCCTTTATTTTTTCCGAAAATAATTTTTTTTAACGTTCGTCTTAGTATTTTTAAATATTACCATATTTCGCAGACTCTCACATATCCAATAATAATTATTTGAGTTTTCAAGTTCAACTATCCATAGCTTTAGCACACCTTTACACTAGAGCGTAGTAAGAGGAATATATTTATAAGTTCAGGGTCATGACTTGCTGCAGCAATAAGGTTTGTCCAACGGTTTTTCATTTTTGAAAGCAGACCCTCACACTTGGTAGTGTCGCCAGTACGGCTATGACGTAACCACAAGTTGTGTATTGGCGAATAACTATGGCACTTCTGTTGTCTCAGCACAAATGTAATGTGCCGTCCCTTATATAAAATTTAATCAGCTTTCACCACACAAAAAGGGAATTAGGATCGACCAAACCGTTCCTGAGTTATGGGCAAAAATGTGCGAAAAAACACGTTTTTGCACAAAATGTTTCATTTGTTTGCCATGCCTGCCCCTCCCTTATCAAAGCTCAAATCAAATTCTCAGATAGAATAGCTGCGATGGGAAATTCAATAAGCTTCCACGGGAAAAAAATAAATTTGGAATCAGGGCAATAGTTTATGAGCTACAGCCGAAAACGTTCTGAAAAACGTGGTTTTTTGAAATTTTACCCATTTTCAAGCTTGAATATCTCCTAAACTATTATAGGTACGCGAAAAATGAATAGGGATACTTTTGTAGCAAATATGGTGAGCTTCATTTTTCGTGTAAATGATTTTTCTGTAGGACCTACCGTTTTCGAGTTAGGAGCGAAATGACGAAAAAAACTCCCCCCCCCCCCACTCGACCAACTGTAGGGTCGGGGACTTTTAGTATTTTAATCCCCCCATGGGTCTAATCGCATCGGTGAAGAAATCGCTTCTGCTCTCGAAATTTCCACCTAGATCCATTTTTGAGCGTTCATTGCCTCGACTATATTATGGTTGTACATTGAAAATTGACTTAGGTTTAAAAGTTAGCCAAAACAGTAAATGTTTGGAATTTTCTATGTTTGTAGTTTTATTTAAGGGGCCTCACCCGCAGTTCGTCGGATCCGACCACGATTTCACCGAATTAGGCAGACCCTCTCATGAAGACAGACCCTCAACAGTCAAATGTCACTAAATTTAATGTTATGGTCAAACTAGGAATAAATGTAATGTTTCCACGGTTTTTCCATCTAAGGTGTTGTAATACATAGATTATGATGAAAATTTTTTTTAAATTTAATTCAACATTAATTTAATTCAAAATTTCATTTGAATTTAATTCAACATTAATCAAAATGAGAGTCAAATATCTCTACTTTCTACTTTCGGAGAATCACCGTAGAAAGTAGAGATATTTGACTTTCATTTTTCATGAAAAATGTATAAATAGTGTAAATACTACCAACAGAGGTGTCATCTTTCTCGAGTCTCCGTATTCAATAATTAACCCATTAATTAACTTTATTTTAAATTGATCCCTCCAATGGACTCGTAAATCGTGTTTTAGTATTCTCGTTTCTGAGAAACATAGGTTGTTTTCATTTGTAGTTTTGATATTCAAATATTCCGGGTGACTGGGGTGTAGTTCTTACTCAAGTTCATACAAAACGGTTGTATGTATCGTCAAAAAGTCGATGCCGAATGAGTACTACGTTGAAGTTGAAGAGTACGAATACGATTACGGTGAATGTCACAGCTGCCAAGAGGTGAACGCCTGAAACATTCAAACATTGTGGGAAAATTTAGAGTGATTGTTAATTTTTTGCGAGTAAAAACTTTTAAGGGTTTAAATCTTACTGATGGAACTTTTTCTTGAAGTCTTGCGTCATCGCGTTTGTTCAAAGGCTTCCTGTTTCATGTCTGCTCGGCATTATTTCCTTCAGTACGCTCCTCCCGTCAAATGGATTCGGATCCAGCCCATTTCTCTGTCGCAACCTGACTATGTTCCCCATTTTATGTGCTCCGCAGAAAGAACGAGATCTCGAATTGACCGCTCGGCTCGGGCAGCAGCTTCTGTCGCAAAATGCTCAGCTTGAAAGTAAAATCGAACAGTTGGAACAAGAGCTGCGGGAAACTACCGAGAAATCCACTCAGCTCTACCACGACCTTCAGAAGAAGACGGAAATAATTCAGATCCTCACCAACGACTTCGAGGATTCCCCTGACGATGGTGAGCTTCAAAGGAAAGAGTTTACATTGGACTTGAACGATGAAAAATTTAGAATTGTAAAATTTGAATTAATTAGACGATTTAAAAATTGAGAAAATAAGGAAAAATGAGAAATGAAAAAAAGATAAACTACATTTATTTTTCAAATGTAGTTTATCTTTTTTTCATTTCTCATTTTGAATGAATGCATCAATTTCTGAATATCACTCTTTAAAAAAATCTAAAATGTGCAGGTTTTTCTCAAGGGTTTACTATAAATTGTTCCCAGTTATGGATGGATCACTTGTTCTTCGTTGATTTCGTGCGAAGCATAGTTGATGGGTTGCCACGGGTGTTCCGAGTGATTCCGAGTTGCATTATTGATAGGTGATGGACGGGACTTTGGTATTTCGCGCGATGCACGGCGGGCATCCCAGCTAGTAATTATTATTTTGAAAAATGAACTGTACAGTAATGAAATCTACGCCCAAAATTACTTCTTAAACGACACCCCACTCAAACGCATTGCCAAATCCCTTCCTTGAATATGCCTTTGATGGCAACCATACACACGAACCGCTCGAAGAATCAGAAATACGAAAACAAATCGTCATGGCTCGAAAATTTGCTTTGGTCCTCTTTTTCTCGATACACCCAAGCAGGAACTAGCACTAAGTATTTGAGAAGGGTCCATGTCATGGACAGGTGAATTTTAAGGCTTCGCAAAGCGGAGAGGAGTCGGGTTATGCCCTAATCCCTCTAATGATGCATGAGCTTAGTCTGAGAGGAGACGTGAATCACCCTTCAAAACGACACCTTGTTCGACCTACTGGCCCAAGTTCTTGTAAATCCCCTTTCGCAACCCCATAGAAGACTCAATTGGATTTTACGCTCAAAAATAATTCACAGCCCACTCGACCATCCACCCTGAATCCCTCCAAAACCCCGCATGAAGCTCCTCTGAGCCCCTCTGGGTGGTTCGAAAAAATGTAAAAAGTCGAAGTGAAAAAGTTATGAAACTTAAGGTATGAAACTTAATGTACGAAAAGTCGTAAATGAAATGAAAAGTCGTAAAAATGTGTAAAAAGTCGAAGTGAAAAAGTGATTAAACTTAAGGTATGAAACTTAATGTATGAAAAGTTATGAAACTTAATAATAATTTGTAATTAAATCGAAAAATGTAAAAAAAAAAATTAATAAAATAGAAATAGGTTCTAAATTAAAACCAAATACAGACAAATATTAAGATCTTACCGTTTCACTTGTGACGCATTCGCTTGAAGCGAAGCCAGGAAAAAGCTGGCCAGCGGAGGTCATCAAATTAGCTTGCGCCTTACCTAATGAAAGGGAAGCGTTTTTAAGCGGCAACGCCGGAACATCGCATAAAGGAAAGCTGTTAAGACGAAAAAGAGATTTGAAACTGAAGAAAATTTCAAGTCGGTTGGAGCTGTACGGTTGGTTGGTCGAGTTTATCGCATCCGAAAACAAGAGTACCTAGTGGGGTGTAGGTACTCTGTGGAAAAAAGTTCACATTGTCAGGGCCGCCGAGAGAAAAAGCGGGCCCGGGGCAAAAGAGAGCATAGGGCCCCCATGTAAGCGATGGATTATTGAAATCATTCAGATGTTGCAATTCGAGATTTCAAGTGTTAAAAATAATTTTGCATTCGTTTAGCAGCGAACCTGGTGGTGTCTTCGCGAAGCTCTCGCATCCGAGATCTCACTTAACAGCGGATTCATCCGAGCTAGGGCTGCGACATCGACTAAAAACATTTATTTATTTCAAAAAATAATAGGTGCGTTTGCAGTGTAAGTTCTGGCCGTTCGGAATCGAATCAAAACTCGAACGCTTCCAGGAATTAAAACGGACAGAACTTCGGTTCTCCGCCAACGAAAAAGTAGTCCCTACAAAGTTAACTCCACGATATCACAGGAGAAATGAATCGCGCGTGTATGGCTTTCCACAATCGAGGAGGCAGTCCGGAATCGGTTCGGGAAGTTCTGGAAAAAAAAAAAAAAAAAAAAAAATCAAAACTGCCGGAATGATGATTTTTTTGTCACAATTAATTTTTGCACAAGTAACCTATATCAGACAATAATAAACCCTTGTGTAAAATTTGCAGCGTTTTCCCAGAATTTTGGCCGCATAATCTATTTTTCTGAGTCCCTCATCTGTCCACTGACTTTAAAAGAAATTTTTTTTGTTATTGATATGTAATGAATTTTTGGATAATTTATATCAAAAGAATAATAAACCCTTGTGCAAAATTTGCAGCGTTTTTTCAATTTTGTTTGTGGGGCTTTCCTCTTCACTCACTTCTGAGAGTGGGACTTTTACACAAGTCAATTCAATCAAACTGAGGAAACGATTTGTCTCTGAATAGTCTATGGCTCGGACACGGAGACGGTTTTCAAACGGGGTTTTCAAGTAATAAGTAATTTTTGAAGGTGCATTGTCGTTACGCGCAGATTTAATCAATTTATGAATTTTGAGAACCATTGAAAATGTAGGGTTTTTCCCAGAAAAGAGTTTTGGTTGAATGCAGGGAAAACATTGTCGTTAGTTACTCTGATAGTTTTTACTCACAAATATACATGCTGATACTTTTTCATCCGTAACTGGAGAATGGAAGAGGACAATTTCATATTTAACGTCGCATGGGTTGTTGCAGGATCGCCGGTCGACATCAAATTCGAAGTACTTAAGAGGAAGATTGGACAGCTTGAAGAGGACAACAGGTCCCTCAAGAAAGAAACTGACCGGCTCACCGAAGAGACGGAAAAATGCGAGGTGGCGGAAGAAGAGCTCGTCAAAAACCTCGTGGCCCAACTCGAGTGTTGCAGGTTAGTAACATTTCACACCAACTCATAGAGGAAGGGAAAGGAGAACTCACTCTGTGTTAAACGGCGTTCCCAAAACGCCAACCCAGTGGCTGGAACGGCTGAGGGGGGATTGCGACTGCAGCGCGACCCCTACGAGATGGAGTGAACTTCGATGGTGGTACCTAAGTTACCAAAACAACCAGAATATGGCGCCCTGCATGGTTGGCATTCATTGTGTACACAACTACACCATCAATTTCTACATTCAGAGATGTTTCTTTCAATTTTGGTTTATTATTCTTGGAGTAATACATGTTTTCGCGACCGGGGTCGACGACTCCGATCGGGCTCAAAATTTGACATTATCCGTTTCAAGAGGTCTACATTCTAAATCCGAAATGTCCGTCCGCCGGCCAGGCCGTTTAGGGCAGTAGGATTTTTTTTTTAAATCTGAAATTTTGACAAAATACTTGGTTTACCATCTAGTTGTGCCCGCAAGGTTTTCAGTCCGATCGCCCAAACCCGTGGGGCGCTCTGGGGCTATAATGGGGCTACGGGAGGGTTTTTTTTAAGGCTTTTAGCTATGGGATCGAGTTAGGTGTCTTTTTCGAAGTATTTTTGGACGTAGAATCCAATTTTTTGGGGTCCCGGAACGATCCGATTTCACTGGGGCGATCTTTAGGGCTTTCATGGGGCTAAAAATGGGATTTTTGAAGGATCCTAGGATGTTAAATATTTTTCGAGTAAAAAAATTAAGAATTTTTGAAAATAAACATTTCTGAAAAAAATCCAAAAAAAAATTTTTTTTTGAGATAAAAATCCAAAAAAAAGTTTTTTAAATTTTTTCATTGACAGAATTAAATTTCTGCACAAGTAGGTAACTTATATCAAAGAATAATAAACCCTTGTGTAAAATTTGCAGCGTTTTCCTTTAATTTATTGAAGTAGCACTGTAGTAGCACCTTCCTCCATGGAGACCTTAGTGAGGCATTTGGGGCTTTCCCTTGGAAGAAGGGCTAGTGGCTCACTCTAGTCGGATTTGAAGGTACTATGTGTAGTTCATTACACTCCATAGAGATAGCGCCACCATCGATTACGGCACATGAAGTTCTATCTAGTGAGTTCTCCTTTCTCTTCCTCCATGACACCAAATGTAATTCAAACGTTGGTACGTTTCATTGTTTCCGTTGTCTGTTAAACAGGCTCGATTTGGACGCTGCGGGGATCGACTGCGACAAAACCAAGCAGCGAGAGGCGGAGTTGAAGGAACAAGTTGAACACCTTGAGGAAAGGCTGCAAACTACCAACGAAAGGCTAGAAAAGGTATCGTTGTGGCCGTTTCTGGTAGCGCCACAATAAACAGTGTTTGGAAGAGTTTGACAACTGTTGATTTGTTCTCAGGCGTTGGGAGAGAATGAAGAGTACCTCAACATGGTGACCATCCTGAGGGAGACGCAGTGTGAGCTGGCAACTGAGCTTGTCGAGGTGAAGGAGAAATACGGAGAACTGCTGTCTGTTGTCGACGAGATGAAAGAAAGTAAGAATACTTCGAATAACAACCCAATTTGGTAACTGATGGGTACTGATGAGAGGCAGAAAAAGTACAGCGTACTATCGCTCTAACATACTGCAACAGATCATACCGTAGATGATATATAATATAATATATAATATATTATATTATATATAATCTACATATATTATATGGGAGGGCTCAAAAGGGGGTAGCGCTGACCCCAGCGTGTAAGCCTTCTCTGTCTATTTATCTACTAGATATTATCTATATTGTATAGAAATATAGAAATAAATCACAGATCGTACAGTCTTGTTGTACAGTTGTAGCAGTCCTTAGAGATCGCTGGTGCCGAACATTTCGGCCGAAATTTTGACAATGTTTAAGACAAGATATTAAGGGAGTAAGATATTAAGGGATACGAGATAGTGAGCCCTAATTGGAATGCCCTTTTTTTTTTTATCCCCAATTGCTTTATCCTCAGTTTTTCATGACGATCCGTGTACACCTTACAGCCGCAAAGAAAACGAAGAAGAAAGGCCAGTCGACAGTCAGAGTAGGCCCCTGTTTCGGCAACAGCCACACGTTCACGTCGCACAATCCGGACTCGATCGCCGCCGAACTGGAATGTTCGCTTCTCTCGGAGTTCAGCTTGGATTCCGGTTTGGGGGCGTCAACGCACGGCACACTCGGCGGAGCGTAAGTTTACACTTGTCGAGGTGGAGACGGTTGAAAAAAAAAAAGGTACGATTGTTTCAGTATTTGGCTTGTTCGTTCCAGACCGAACTACAAAAAGGTGTTCGAGACGTTCAAAACGGTTTCGCACGGCAGCAGTTTGGGAAGCAGCGAGTCCGAAACGCCCGGCGTGATACCTCCAAGGTTGAGCTCCGGGTGCCTTCCTGGACTAACAGGGTTGCCACCCCGATTACCCGGCCCGGGCGATTCCTTCGACGCGTCTTCCGTCACCAGCGACGTCGAAGAAGACATCACCTCCGCCTTCAGGTACTCCACTGATTTCTTGATTGTCACGGGTCGTCTTTTTCGGTGTACCGATACGTATTTTTTTGTTGGAAACTTGTAGCATCTATGGGACGCCCAGACGTTTGTTGTTGAAATCTCCTGACGGAAGGTTTAAGTACTTTAACCGCAGAAGGTATTTCTACGTTTCTAAGCTAAAGCCTGGTTTTAGCTTTTAAAAGCTTCACGTGTCTGCTGGCGCTGTTCATTATAAATTAAAGCTGAGAGCTGTTGCTGCGGTGTAAAGCGCTTTTACTGTGGAGAACCTTTTGACGTCCAGTTTTGGCTGTTTTGCAGACATGAAGGGTATTCATGGTCCGCTTTGCTCATTGAATATCAGCAGGCCCCTACATTTAGGGGCGGCATGCCAGGAGGAGACGGAAGGGAAGAGGAAATGGTGATGGGGCGGACGGACGGGATTAGCGATACCCAGAGTGGGAGCCACTGCTCAACCACCCTTACTATGGGGTGTGACCCAAGCAAACCCTGGAAGGCGACTATTGGGAGTAATCGAAGCTGTCATTCCATAAAGACGATGCACTGCCAGGTAACTCAAACTGGACTGCATGTTGTTCGAATTGGCTGAGGAGGCCTCCCCCTTATTGGCATTTCAGGGGGGGGGGGGGGGGGGCTGTCACCCCACTCAGGTATAAATCATTCAGCAGTGTAAGAGAGTGGTTGTGGGGGCGTGGGAACGTGAAGGAGGGCGGAGAAGCAGGCCACAAGACCCTCAGAAAAAACACATTCTGTGTTAAAAATCTGAGATGGAAGTTTTCATGCGAACAAAGTGGGAAAGACTGACCGTGTCGAAGCCCCACTGTGTCGGACAAGAGTGAACACGCGCCGTCATTCCCCATTTGTTAGCAGCAAAACTGCGGTACTGAATGAAACTTCACTGATACGACACATTGTGTGGGTCCACCTTAAATCTATCGATTTCTTCCTCCATATTCCTTTATTGACAGTTATAAGCTTGTCGAAGGTTGGATGCCTGGCTCCCAACAATAAAAACATTATTGAATGCTGAAACTACTGGATCATGAATACTCCAATGAAGCTCAGCGCTTATCTGTACAGAATCAGCATCGTGCTCAACCGTTGGTTTCAAATGATTTCAAAATTCGCTCAGCACTAACTCCTTGTATCATTTTCAGGCCATACGGAGGGGGCCAGAAGGAGGTTCTCCAGGACACTCTCAGCCGACTGTCAATGTCCGAAATCGAAGCTCGGCGCACGCAGTTGGCCAAATCCTCCCTCCACCCGTACCAAGAGGACTTCCCCACTCCGGACTCCATCATGTCCACCAGTATTATATCCTCCTACACCCCTTGGAAGCTTCCAGAAAAACTCCAGGTGCGAATTCGTCTTTGGCATGGAGCAATCACTTTGAAAGGTCTTCAAGTTTGTCTCTTTGCAGATTGTCAAACCGATTGAAGGCTCGCTGACGCTGCACCATTGGACGGAGCTGGCCACCCCCTCGATGGAAGGGCTCCTGGACGAGAAACCTGGCGTCAAGTTCAAGGGCGGTGCTGACCTCGAAGCTCTTGGACTTCAGGTATTGCCTTCGAATTGCCTTCTTGAGTTCTGGTTTTTGGTTCATTGTTCTTGGAATAATACGCCTATGTATTCGCCACGGGGTTTCGAAAATTTTGATCGGCTTCAACATTTTTCATTTTACGTTTCAGGATTTGTAGATTGCAAAAATGAAATTTCCGTCCACCGTCTGAGCCGTTTTGAGCTGTAGGATTTTTTTTTTTTTTAATCTGAACTTTTGGCAGAATACTCGATTTTCCATCTAGTTGTTCCCGCAAGGTTTTCCGCCCAATCGCCCAAATCCGAGGGGCTCTGTGGGGCTATTTGAGGGGTTTTTGAAGGGTTTCTGCTATAGGGTCGAGTTTGGTGTCGTTTTTGAAGTATTTTTGGACGTAGAATCCATTTTTGGGGGTCCCAGAACGATCCGTTTTCACCGTCCTTTTCCGAGTAATTTTGAACGCAAAATCCATGTTTCAATGTCATACATATGTCCGAAACAGAATTTTAAAAAAAAATTTAAAAAATTTTTTTTACTAATTTTTATTGTCATAAAATTTGATTTTGTACAATTTTCTCTTCTTCAATTAAACCATAATAAACCATTTGGTAAAATTAGCACTGTTTTTTTTTTTTTTTTCTTTCTGTTATTGCAACTTTGTGGTGTTATTGCAGACGGTTTCTCTGTCTGACATCGAGGAGGATGATGAGGTCCATCCAGGGAAAAGCTTCTCAAATACAACCCATGTCTACACTTTTACTAACAGCACAGTTATGCACCCAGATGACAATACTAATCTAGTTTCCAGGTAAATTTGACTAATTGCCACGTCCACTTCAGCTTATCCAGGGTTAGCTGAAGCTTCGGTTTTGACGATTTGGTTGTTACAGTTACCGAGGCAGTCAGATGAGCACAACTTCAAGCAGGATGAGCTCCGTCTGTTCGACTCCGGTGACGCCCAGGTCGCGACGGAACTCGACTTCCACCGTGTCGACGGCTCCCTGCTTGGCCCGGTTGTTGGCCGAGAGGGGCATCAAGGCGGGCACACCCTCCACACTGGGTACTCCCCAGTTCACGCCGACGGCCACTCCTTGCAACAGCCCAGACCGGCCGAGCTCCCCCACGCATGAGGAAGAGAGTCATTCGTCGCTTGGACTCCCAGGTAGCGAACTACTCTTGCCCCTGAAGGCCAGCTGTTCGACAAGGCTATTTAGGACAATCTGTACATGGGTGTCGCTTATCGGTGGTGGTGCATAATTTTCATTTTTATTGACCTACCAGTGTGGTTAACTTGTTGCCCTACTTCTTCAGATATTGAAAAATCCCACGATACTTGTTCAATTTTCTCCCTCACTAACATAATTCTGAGTTTTAGTTGACGATCAAACCGGCACTTGCCAACCTCATACCACGAGCGAATGAGGGACACCACATGTATTGTATTTGGTTCTGTTGGCCTCCCTCCAGGTATTTGGCCTGACCCTGACTCTGGCCTTGGCTCCCTATTCTCTTGGGCTGACCCGTGTTTGTTGTTCCTGAGCAGGTTTTCTTATGTCGAGCGGGGCGGAACTTCTCTGGAAGACATTGGGTAGCGCGCTGAAGTCACCGACGCCCCCAAAAGTCCAGCAGAAGCCCCAAAAGGCACTCATGAGGCCTGACAAAAAGGTTTGTTGGTTGATGATCAATAGCTGTATTGAAAATTACTGATTAATTATTGAAATGGTATATTTTGTATGACAGGCGGCCTTGACTGGTTTCCGGCTTGTTGAAAGAATCGAAAGGATCGGCCTCGAGGAAATACTGTCGACGAATGGTGGTGAGAAAATTTCTTCATTTGTATTTCTGAATAGAAGCCTCTAGAAAATGCCGTGATTAAGAGGCCTTTCTTTTGTAGGAATGGTACATCGATGGTGACGTACTTTCCTCATTTAAGCAAAAGCTGTAATTCAATACATCGAACAAAATGTCGATATTTGAGAAACGTTGATGACAAAAACATAGTCCATCGACCCAAAAATTTCGATGATTCGATAACATCGTCGTTGATGTCCCATTCTTGGATTGTATGGTACATGTCCCGTATCAGACTGCGGTTTTCATTACATAGCTAACAAGTGGTTCATTTGGTGGGGATAAATGACTGAATTAAAGAGGTTGAGGCAGCAGTTCTTAAGCAGGCAATGGAAGTAGGTAGAACTGTCAGCGTTGGAGGCCCAATTGACGCGCGGGTGTCAATTCAGCGAGTGGATTCTCCTGCAGCATCAGAGGGGGTTACTGTGGATGTCTCTGGGAACATGATGTGTCCCTCATTTAGTACACGCTCCAGCTGACCAGTGGTGCTGTGTGGGCGATAGTGAAGGACAAAGGTTCATAACCATCTAAATTTGATTTTTGTTCTACTCTTTGCCAATTGTACATGGCTCTTTGGCCATTTGACTTCTGGCAGCCCGAGGTTTAGTCATTTTCGGTCTCGTCAGTTGTAAAGTGTTCTTTTTTGCCCTCGAGTCGGGAGCAGTCAAAAAGATTACCATTGTCATGGCCGTAGTTGTTCTGCAAAGCGAGCAGGACGTCTCTCAGTCGAATACTGTGGAAGTGGGCGTTCAGATAATCGTGGTCTGAGATGAACCTAAATCCTGCGACCGACAATGGATGTATACGATCAGCAGCATTCGAACGAGAGGCCAAGCGTTTGCCTTTAATCCGACTGATCATTGAGCTTGCCGTTAACAGCCACTTTTATACACGTTCTAGCTGCATCGCAGGCGATCGATGAGCCGTGTTTTTTGGGAGCCTTCCTTGGCTAGGGCACCAGCTCTCATTTCCCTCACTGTAGAGCAACAGTTGCTCCACCGCAATACAATTTCTCAAGCAGTCTCCTGCCATTCAGTGCGTCATGGGGGTTAGTTAGGCTGTTGGTGCAGCGAGCGAATCAAGAAGAATTTATTCTTTGTAAACAAACGTCGGAAAGAGTGTGTACCTAAGTCGGCTACTAGAATATACACTGATCGCCGCCTGTAAGTCACACTGGATGACCACCTGTGAGAATCAACCGATTGGAGCATCTCAAGCGCCAAAACAACCACTCGGATTTCTTCATCGAAGCGAGCCAAGTAACAAACCGCTCCAAAGATCTAACCGATTGATGAAAATCAACCTCGGGATTTGCTGCTGGGATTTGTTAATATTGCTCAAGAAATACCCCAGGAAGAAGCCAGGTAGGTTAAAGATGCAGTCAATGAAGTCAAGGAAGAATACCTTGAGATTGAAAAGCACCCCAGAGACAAAGCTATCGACGGTAGAAGAAACGAAAGGAGGTCCAGTAGTCTACTGGCAGTAGAAGAAAGGGAGGATGGGCCTGATGGAAAGCATCGAGCAAACTATTTGGATGAAAGGAGACAACAAGGACTGCGAATGCTAGCAAATTGAAGGTAGATGAAAAATTATTTGACTACGAATCTTCAAAATCTGAAGAGCATGGCCTCACAAAGTGTGGCAAAGGATGCCTTAAGGATTTCCCAAATTTCCGTGGTGTCGGTTGAACTGACCATCCGAATAAGGCTGAGTTGGGATGCCCCTTCAGGAGACCGGAAAAATATTCCAGTGACGAACCTGCTCCTGAAATGACCCAAACTGATAGCCATCTGGTGTCAGGTGTCACAGTAGGTAGCTGTAACAGTGGTGCTGGTCAACGATCTAGGCACGGCTTCAAAGCTGCCTGGAGTTTGCAAGGGAGGCTGAGGTATTCCCTGACGGAGGACTGGAGCGGGTATGTCTCCAGTCTGTCTAGGTACAGGCGTACCTTTGCAGCAGCCTCCTTGATGACCTGGGTGACAGCAATGGGCTCAGTTGGGGACGACCCCATAATCACTTTTGCTTTTACTCTTGCTGTTTACTCCAGTGCCAACTATTATCCCCTTGGGTAGTAAGGGGGTGGTTGAGCTCCTGCCTTGTACGGAAAGTCTCCCGCACTCATGGCTGGCAAGAGGTGGAGCCCAACGTTTCCTAGCAAAATGTAGTTTCATTATATTTTTCGTTGGCTGCAGTAAGTTTTTTAAATCCTTTATTGACGCTTTCTAATCATCGACCATTTTTCAGGATCACCAGGAGCTGTGGAACCCGGCTCGCCCCGCACCCTCCACCGGGCCGGCTTGCGCAGGACCGTTCGGAGCTTCGAGACCGGCCCGGGCGTCCTCGGCGTGCCCGGTAGACCCGGAACGGGTGCCTTGGAGGCCCGCCTCGCCCACATCCCGTCGCCGGAGCAGGGTCGTCTCATTCGCCCGGACTTGGGCTCAGTTCCTTCCCCACCCGGGCTCACCCCGTCTGGCGAATCCCTCGGCACCCTCAGTTCAATATTTTTCGGAAGAAAGGGCGGCCTTTTATAATACTCTTTAAAAGAAGAAAAAAAAACCAAAATAATCATCAATTTGCTTCAGGAGGAACTGTTAGTAACGGAGTTGTTCCTAGGCCAGTTCATATTGTCAACACTGATCACAGTTTCTGGAGAGATTTCCCCTAATTAACAAACGTGTTTTCTGCATGATAATCTAGGTTACAACAACCTATCGCCCGAACTCTCCATTTCAACAGTTCCTCTCATTGTTAAAAAATCTGTTCTGGTTCATTTTGCATGTACGAAACTTCTACCAAAAAGAAAACCATTCCGCCTTATTGGGATCCATTTCATCAAACGTGTCCTTCACCAAACGTGCCTGTTGACGAATTCAAAATATTTTTTTTTTTTTTCGCATTATTTTAAACAATATTATATTTGCGGATATAATATTTTTGTAAATAATGAGGTAGATGTACATATTTCACGGTGGAAACGATTTTTGTAAATAATTTGATTTCGGAAGTGATTTTTCTTTTAAGCTGTCGTTGCAAAGGTGATGTTGGACGCTTCCATTGTACCAAATCTGCACTTTTGGAGGAATCCGTTAGCGACGGAGCGGGGAGACTTCGCGGAGATATTTGCATTCCCTTAGGGTTTCTTGGGGGTGAAAAAAAACGCGACATTCCTATTCTCGTTCCGAAGACGGAAGAAGAAAATAACCGTTCAAAACCCGCGTGTTCTTTTTGCGTAAATCTTACGCACTCCGAAAAAAAATGTGAATTTTAATTTTGACAAAGTCGGTTTCCACTTTGTTCTCCCTCGTAACTTCCCAAGTTTCTTTTTCGTAGAAGTTGAATTTTGAAAGGGCGAAGGAGAAGAAGGCTGTGCGGTGAATCTCTTGATTCCACCGGTGTGATTTGACTGTTTGCCTAAACGGCGCTGTTCGTTTTTTTTACGTTTTCCGCTTCTTTTTTTTTTTGATCCGATTTTGCTGGGCGGCCCTATTCAAATTGCGTGAGCGAACCGAAAATAAACAATGTTGGAAAATTGTTCCAGGTGTCAATAAATTAGTATAATACCAAAATTTCAAACCTTAAAAGCAAATAGTTTGTAGGCTTAGCTCAACTATGAATCCTCGTCTGTAAAAATTCAAGTTTTTACAGGTTAGAGAAAGAGTATAATATTGAAAACTATTTTTCCTGTATATATCAACCGTTGTTCTCTCCCTCTATTATTTATTGCGAATTATTTATTTAATTTTGCTTTAGAGAAAATCATTATAATCAAATATTGTTTGGGTCGCGGTTGCCGTTTGGGTTTTCATTTGTTCTTCAACCGGCGTCACGGCCCGATTTAAATCAAATTTTAGTTTGTAATAATTGTGCGATACTGGTGCTTTTCTATAGTAATTTCGGTGATTTGTTTGTTCTCGTTGAAATGCGGTGCTCCCTTCAGACGAAGTTCCTCGTGTAAATCCCAGTATGACCAAGAACGTTTTAAATGGGCCTTTTTTGTTGTTGAAAAGTAGGCGAATTTTTCTTCCTGTTTGTTTTCCAAGAAAAATTTCTCCCCTCGTCATTTTTTTTGTGGCTTTTGCCAATCTAACGCTAGATTGAGCACACAAGCCGAAATTTTCCTCCCCCCGCTATCGGCACCATTTTTGTTGTAAATATTCCCAAAACCTGGAACCTCAATTTTATTGTAAATACGTTATTTTAGGTTATGTGTTGTATATTTTGAACCTGATGGGGCGTTCCGACTCAGCCAAAGTAAATCCACTACGGTGATGCGATTTCTTGTAATGTAAAGAAAAATGTAAATGAACTAAAATGTGAACGCCTTTTATTCCGCCTTTCGGTTTGACGAATGAGGAAATGAATTATTTTATTAAAAACTGAGAAAATGTACGTAGGACTTCGTCCAGCGCAAAAAAATGAAAATATCGTTTAAACGGTGTTTTAGTATGTTGTATTAAGTTATTAAAAAGAGCTGTTTTTTTTTTTGTAGTCGAACATTAGTTCAAATAAAAAACTCCCGTAAATTTTATTGGTGATTTTCTTTTTCTCCTGGGGTCAAGGTTACTGCTGTTGAAACACCGACGGCTAAGTCGATTTCCGGGATGGATTAAAACAAAACAAAAAACGGGCAAATTCGGACCTAAAGTTAGATTGTCGTTAGTGTCAAATCGTGAGTGGCTTAAATGGTGGAATGTACACAGGGAGAGGCCAGGTAAATTTTCGACACACTGGCCGGATACCCCGGCAAACGGATCAAAAATCATCGGGCTATGCCCCATTGCGCCCGAATCCCCAAAGCGTCGAAGTGGTTACCCCGCTTAATTACGACTTGCAACCCAGACAGAATATACTTTTGCGCCCCAGGGTTGTGACCATCAACTAGTCTATTGCGCCTATTAGACTCCTAGGACGGGAAGCACTGAATCAAACTAATCACTTATTATACGTCATTAGTCATTATACGAAGATCAAAAACAATAGACATACGTGCCATTGACCTTACATAGATGTAAAGCTCATACAGGCCCACCAACCATCTCACAATTAAGCACCCTAACTGTCACCCCCCACGACCATGTTTTATTAAATTCATACTAAGTATGAAAGTCTTTTAAATCGAAATATTGAATCGTACGACAAGAGATCACAGTTAACTTCAAATCACATATTACATTACATAAATCACATTTCAATCAGACTCAACATAATCAATTTCTAGATTAAAATTCCAAGCTCTCTCAATTTATAACATTAACTCAACAAACAATCAAATCCAGCATTCACATTTCGGACCTATTCCATTAAATTCAATTTATCAACGAAAAACTCGAATTTTGCACGCCTTAGTGCCTTTGTAAAAAATCAGCAACAGTCTCTTCCGTTTCTACTTGACATGTAGATTGTATCAAATCAATTTCTCCTTTCTGATATAGATTTTTTATATCGTGATATTTTGCATCAACTTGTTTAACTCTTTTCGAATTTTCTTAAGATTTTGCCATAGCTTCGGCACCATTGTTATCTACAAAAATCTTGACTGTGCCGACGTCTTCGCCATAATGCGACAAAAGTTCCTTCATGTTGACAACTTCCATGGTTGCGGTTGCAGCTGCGACGTTCTCAGATTTCGCCCGGGATAGGGAGACTGAGGGTTGACCTAGGTTTTCAAGAGCAACCTATCCCCGGTTTTCAAGAGCTCTTGCAAACCATGCCACAGGATTTCCACCATGGAATGTGACGAAGCCGCTGACGCTCTTGCGATTTGCTTCATTCCCTGCATAGTCGGCGTCACTGTTGGCGAAGAGAGCATTTCCGTCGGGGCGAAAACGCAAAGCATAATCTTTGGTTTTCTGAAGATACCTAACAACTCTGGATTCTACGTCCAAAAATACTTCGAAAACGACACCTAAATCGATCCCATAGCCAAAAGCCTTCAAATACCCCTCCCGTAGCCCCATTTTAGCCCCATAGCGCCCCACGGGTTTGGTCGATCGGTCTGAAAACCTTGCGGGCACAACTAGATGGTAAGCCAAGTATTTTGTCAAAAGTTCTGAATTAAAAAAATTCCTACCGCCCAAAACGGCCCGGGCGGTGTACGGCGGACGGAAATTTCGGTTTTTGAATTTAGACCTTTTGAAACGGATAATGTCAAATTTTGAGGCCGATCGGAGTCGTCGACCTCCGTCGCGATTACATAGGTGTATTATTCCAGGAACGGATTGTCGCTGATGGATGGCTAGCTTGTATGGCACCCAGAGCTGTTTTATGCGTTGGACTCATTCGCCCTTCCCTACATCCATGACTATGGATTGGACTCACGCTTTCTCCAGAATGACGGCTGTATTTTACTCTGGATTGGACGCGTACCCTTTCCAGAGACTTTGAGAGTCTGGTCTGATTGTGTTTCACCAAGTCCAGTGTGTTCAGATTTCACTGTGTCTAGGCTAGTCGTGTTAGTTGTAGGGAGGGGAGGAAATTTTGTAGAAGTGCCCTCCCTCCATCAGTCAAGAAAACGTGGAGCGACGTGACAACCGACAATGGGAAAACTCCAAGCTATAAGAAGAGGGAGCAGAGTACCTATTGGTGCTGTCGGTGGTCATCATGAGGATCCATATGGTGACCATATGGCAACCACCGAGAATCCGAAAACTGCGAGTAATAAGAAGAGGCAGAAGAGTAGGTACGGTCTGTTGCATTCCGCAACCACCAATGATCCGAACACCACAAGCTATAAGAAGAGGTGGAATAGTAGTTAGGTCCTTTGCGATGACTCCTGTCCCAGCGAAGAAATCGCGAAACAAGTATCCCTGTAAAGCCTGGCACCTCCACGTGGGCCATCCTGGGCACATCAGAATGATGTGGCTAACGCCGGAGGGGACAGGAGGGCCTGCTGTGCCTCCTGGGGGAGTGTCTGAGAAGACTGAGAACCACCAGTCGTAAGGCCGCGCTACCCAAAGCAGAAATGGCAAGATAAGTCCAAGAGCCAAGCCTTCATGGAAGAGCAGAACACGAATCAGGTGTGGAAGGACTAGAAGAGATTGTAATGGGCCATAACTGGCCCCAGACACAATATAATGGCTCAGTACAGCAGGTCTGAATGAGAGGATTCCACTCCAGCATTTCCTTTTTCAGAACCTTCCCTCCTAAACCAGGCGCCCCTTAATAAAAAATAAAAAATAATAATAACGGAAGCATTAATTTATTACAGGGCATTTATTCACATTTTAAATTAGGTCAACCGATGATCCATAAATTTTACTTGTTCCAATATCATCCGATTCCTTCACCGTTTTCTTCGACGAGTTTTTCACCATATTCACCATAACGTTAACGACCTCGCAGTTTCTCACGATTTTACTCGTCCTTTGGAGCATCATCTCCCTCAGTTGGGAGGCCTGTCGCGGAGACACCCGGGCAGAGTTGACAGTCGCGTTGATCCTTTCAATCGTTTCCGTCACACGTTGCAGATTGGAAGACGCTCGGGCGATTTTGTCCCGCAGCTCCTTGTCTCTCACCTCCACTTCCTCGTAGAAGGTGGATTTTTTCTTCGTCAACGTCTTGACGAGGGGGTACGCCAAGTTGACGTAGCCGGCCAATGAGGTGATCCTGAATTGGAGTTGTGGGATCGAGTGAGATTTGAAATCGAAACCACCGGCAGTTTTGGGCTTTTCAGCAACATGATGGCGTGTGAAAGACATTAGCTCGTAGTGGCTGCCCTACCGAAAGCTCTTCTTGGAACTGGGCCCAAAAATGGGTGGTTTTGTGTGTATAGGTGAGGTAGGGTTCCTAATTAGCATTAATTAGAGGGTTCTGTGATTGGCGAAGATCAAAAGAATTTTTGAAAAATGAGGTTATGGCGGTTTCACGTCCATTTTTTCATGGCCATTGATGAAGTCGTTTGAAGTCAAACTGCAGCCCTTACTTGCAAAAAACCGGCAAAAGTTGAGAGTTGGAGCCAAAGTGTATCCTATCTGAGTTTTACTGGATGGGATTCACTTTGTTCCCGAGCAATGATTCAACCAATCAGATTGCAGGGTTGAGTTTAAAATCATGGCGGGCAATAAAAAACAATTATCTCATTTTTATTGATTTTTAGTGATTTAATAATCGAAACTAAAAAAACTTCGGTTTTTTTATTTATTTTCATTCCTAACTAATAATAATAATGTTTCTTTAACAATGGAAAACATTGTAGGTAGGTGCTCATGGTAGAATGTTGCGGGGCGGAGGTTGATGGCGTTTTTCGTGATCTTTCGAGTGTCAAACAAATCGCAAGGTAGCCAAAATTTGACGCCACCAACAGCCCCCTAGCCGAGGAAAAAAAGAGAAAGAAAGTCAAAATGCCGGAAACAAGGAAGAGGATCATCGAAAAAATCATGATGTGAGATAATAGAGAGTTCCTAAAGAAACATCCGAGATACGTCGACCGTTAATTTTTATCGCCGTAAGGGATTTGTCTAGGGAGAATCAAAGAAAAGCTAACTTCACATAAGACGGTAACAGAGATACGGTCTTATCAAAAGTCACGCTAAATTTAAAGTGCCGCTCGAAATTAACGGCGATATCCTTAAGACCGTAAGCTTATTGCCGTAACTTTACGGCAATAACGTTCGACGTTAGGCATAAGGACGTAAGTTATCACCGTTATTTCTGCGCATGCGCGAAATCTCGAGTTACGTCGACCGTAACTCATCACCGTTAGGCAAAAAGTGGCTTTAGGAACTCTCTAATATTTTGAGGAGAGATAGAGTGATATATGACCTAAAGAAATGTGAGGTAAAATGTCCGATAGAGTTAGATTTAGTAGGTGTACTATTAGTACATTGCGGGTTAGTACACTGTACTACAGACAGTTTTTATCAAAGTGCCCTCATCCTATCCACAACGTTTGGAAACAAACAGCAACTTGTCCCAATGATGGAGTCAATATGCCTACCCTATCCATTCTTTTCCTCCCCGATTTTGAAGATATTAACGAAAGAATTGTTTTTTTCACCTCAGACGCCTTCACTGGACTCCAATAGATGCTAGAAAGCTACCAGTTAAAAGCGCAGCATTGAAAAAGTGCCTTAAACTGTTTTTTGCGTTTCCTGTAAGTTAGCCAAAACGGATTGAATGCGCTTTGATTCTAGACGACTTGTTTGGCTCCTGATTTGCTACCTGACTTCCTGCTCACGCCATTTCATTGTCGAAAAGCCGACAACTGGCGGTGTTTTTGATTTGGAACTTATCGAAATTAGCACGGACGTTCTAATTGGCAACGCTAATGTACTGAAACCTTTAGAAATTAGCGTGGCACTACACTGAAGAGCTCACATTCTTTATACGTAAAACACTGTCAAACTACTTGGCCGCAGTGCCCGCATCTTGTCGAGCTTCTTCGATCCAACTGTCCAACCTCATCACGCTCGTGTTCTTCGCCTCTTTCTCGCTTCCCTCCAAAGTCTGCTCCGCCGACGACTTTCGCGACAAACTGCACGCGGATTCTTGTTCTTCAACATTATACAAAAATGACACATCAGTTTTCCTCTCTTCCCACCAATCTTGGTCTGGGAATGTGTACCCCTTTTTTAAATATTGATCCATAATTCCCGGAAATGCCCTCAAATGCTTTATCTTTGTTCAATAGATATTGATTAATACTGCTAACCGAACTTTTTCTAAAAACTATCACAAATAATGAGCTAACTTTTTACAATCCTCAGCTCTATAAACTTACTTATCACCGTTAGCATCGTCACTAGATGTTTAAAAAAAATTTGCCTGTTTATAAAACTAATAATTTTCATGGAGTGGGTTCATAACGAATCATACACGAGTCACATTGTTTAATAACAGCTTCAATTCTGGGTATTTTGGGTTGATTTTGTGAGCTAAATGGGATAAGACTGAAAGGGATTGCCGGCCCTTCTAGTTAAATGAAAACTTCTGCTGTATTAGGGATTCAGTTTCTGATTCTATTTCGTTTCAGTGCTGAGTAGAATTGAGTAGAATTGATTCCTGCCCATCTGGCAGGAAAGAAACGAGTCACGAGGAGGGACGAAGACACTCAAATCTGAAACCAACACGGAAATTAGAAGTTCGGGTCGGCTTGTGCAGGGTATGAATCTGGCAGCTGTTGGGACATTCCAAGTGGCGGTTATGTGCAAGAAGGCTAGGCAAGTTCATTTAAATTTATATAAATCATTTATAGTTATAACTAGGAAGAGATGAACCCCCAGGATACTTCCCTGTTTAACACCACAGGGAATAACAATTGTTATTTAATAACAATTGGTTAACCTCTTCTGACTCACTACCGTTGTCGTTCACAACCTCGACCAACTCTCGCGAGATCTCTCGCTCTTGAAAAAGGACACTGCCTGGTGCTCGAATTTTCTCAAGAGCAGAGGTTGTGGGAATGAGATAAAATAAAGTGATGGATGCTACCTATAGGTATATATATATATAGCATCTTTGCTCTCCCAATTTTTTCTGGCCCAGGAGCATAAACAACTGTTTTTTATGCTCCAGGGCTTTTCTGGCTTCTGGGAGAGCAAAGATGACGATGCACTAGAAGTCCTTCCTCTGCGAAACTCGAACTGCTGAGGATGGAACAATGCATGACCATCCAGTCTTCTCCAGCAAGACCAGCCTGTACTCAGGGAAGACAGACACCTGTGATCACGGCCCTGTGTTCTTCGAAGGTCTGGTAGATGTAACAATATATCGATAGAGAGAATGTCATTCGCTTGCAGTTCTGACAAAAATACATTTTAATATAGGTATTTAGGTACCTAATGAAATCAACTATATCGTGTGGAGATGGGTGCCTCCCTGATTTCCTCGCTTGCTGGCCATGCTATAGGTACAGAGTTTTGCTATACCTACAGTAGGTAGTAACTGTAATGTGCTTACACTGAGCACTCATCAGTGCAGATTTGGGAATCTCAAAATGAGATTTCTGAAACCAGAGCTGAATTTGTCTCCATTTCATTTGTCCAGGATATCTACCCCAGTTTACACAAACACGAAGCACCTAGAGAGGTGCTCATTGACATTTGAAATCCTCAAGAAGTCTACAGACAAAAATAGATTCTTGGGAAAAGTCTATGAAAATCAGAACGGCTGTTTTACGGATGAATAATATTCATGAATACTATTATCACAGCATTCCAAACATTCCTACTTGATCTTGGTATTCAATTCAATTTCAACTGGATCAGGAAAGAAGGAACAACAACTGTCCCTGTCTTTTCTGATTACTGAATCCGAACAACGGTCTTCCAGCTATCTCAGGGAGGGTTTTCCGAAGACATTGGCACTCATTCAACGATAGCCTACAATCTTACAGCGCCGTCACGTTGGACAACCTGCCGCTATCAAAGGTCCCCTCCCCTTCGTGACTCGCCCCACGGAACCAGTTATCGTGTCACGACCGTTCTGTTGTTTACTTCTCCCGGACTCCTGCAGTCCCGTATTTTCGATTTTCCTTCCGCCGGAATTTTTTATCGATTTCCCTCCTCTGCCGGGTCCCTTTGACTTCTCTCGCAGATAATGGAAAGCAAGCCCTCGGGGTTCCCTCCGGAGTCGTATTCGTCCGCCTTCAACCTGCGGAACGAAATAAAACAGGTTAGAGAAAGACTGATGAATTTTGTAAACAAAAGCTCCTCCCACATGGGTCACTGCGAGGGAACGTGACGGTACTTGGGTACCACAAAGCCGTTCATGTGTCATGCGAGTAATCGACCAAAATAAGCAAATTTTTGCTGTAACATCCCTGATATCAGCTACCAGAAAATTGTTTCATTCCAGTGTACACAGCATTACAAAATTCAATATAAGTAGGTACCTACTCTTCATGCATTTTTGTCTTGAGGTAGCTGAATTCAGCTAGTCTACATGCTTGATAGAAAGCGACCCTTCGAGAGTGCCATACAGATATTCAGTGGGGAAATGCTGCAACATTTGATTTAAATCGAATTGTATGCCCCGGAAGAGTTGATGTTTCAATGGGTCCGCTGACGGCTCAACTCAACACTGAGAAATTCTAAAATAACAAGCTAGGCACTTTTTTATGAGACTTTTCGATGCTTGCACCCTAGAAATTCGATGTTGAACGTTTGAGGAATCTACTCTCACAATTTTCTGGCAGAAGTCACCAAAATGCAGCTTGTATCGCGGAATAAACATACACACCCAAATCGTTACCAACCGACAAGTTAACGAAGGAGTCCGTGCAGATGCTTTCCATTCAACTACCTAAACAAAAAAGTAATATCCAGTAGGTACTTCTCAATTTAGCTCATTCAAGAACACTTGCACAATCCACAACAGTTGTGGATTGTGCTGTACTGTAGTTACTACTACTACTGCTTTATTAGGTACCTACTGGGTTCGCTGACTAGGTGACTCGATGAAGGCGCAAAAAATCACACTGAACCACGTAGAGCAATTTTAAATGTTACCTGCTCCGTGGACCCACGAATTAAACGAAGTAGGCCTACGTATTAGGTACATTTTCGGCACGGAGAAGTTATGTAACATACAGAAGCAATACTAGTACTACTCCCCGGAATCCATAACTTCTCTTTGCAAAAAAAAGTACCTAAAGTAAGTAACTTTCATTTATTAGACTCCGCTGACCAGATGACTCAATGAAGGCCCAAAAATCACACAACCAGTCATATATGACCTGTCTTTGTATATAAAGACAGCGTTTTTCAATGTATAGACTTTCCACTTGTTAACTACATGTATAGAGAAGTACCTAATATTAAATACTAGTTCCTTTGTCAGCGGACCCACTAATCACATAATATCGTATAATATAGATATTATCATTACTACTCTCTGCAGCGAGTTCTGGCTGATTCGTCAAAGGAGATATTTTCCGTTCTTGAACTACATTGAAAAGTCATATTTAGCATTACTCCTTTATGTTAAGTATTCCGGAATCCATAACTTCTCCATGCCTAAAAAGAGTCCCCCTGCGCGGGGAGGATTCCTCATTAAAGGTCGATCCACACATTTCAAAGTTTCAGTGAGTTCGTGGCCATCAGTGCTCCTGCAGCATGTAACGCTGGTGTACGGACAATAATCGATAAATTATTATATACAATAAGGATGATAAGTTATTTATCATTGATGCCATGGGCACGGAGCAGTGATGGCCAGGGATTCATTAGCTAGCCA
Source organism: Pilophorus perplexus (assembly GCA_955831195.1). Taxonomy (NCBI): domain Eukaryota; kingdom Metazoa; phylum Arthropoda; class Insecta; order Hemiptera; family Miridae; genus Pilophorus; species Pilophorus perplexus. The sequence continues at coordinate 22,167,190 of OY037018.1, read as the reverse complement.
TACACGAGCGGTTTTTTTCGACAGGTGAGACCCGCGGGTCAGAACTGCGGGTGTGCATTGTCGGTTTCTGCCCTGCGCGTGAGTGGGCGACGACAGGCCGGACCCGCGGGCTAAACCTGCGGGTTCTGCTGACGGGCCAAACCCGCGGTTTTGTGGCCTGTCGTCGCACACTCACGTGCAGTCCTCGACTGCTGGAAAACCCGCCAAGGGTTCAAAACTGTACGTGAGTGGGGAAACCCGCAGAGAGACACGAAACCCGCGGGTCCAGGACTGTTGAGGTCCGGTCAGAGGCTAAAGCAACAGGTTTTGTGGTTCAGTGCTCGTGTTCTCGACGAAGAGTTATGGACGACAGACAACGTAAAGTGGTTGCTGCTGCTTGGGCTGCCAGCCAGCTCATGAGATTGAAGGACAGGCTCTGTTTTCGGGGATTTAAAATTAGTTGAGAGGGAGAAAAATGTGGCCCATCATATAAAAAACTACGATCTTTGGGGTTGAACATAGGTAGGTACCTATATTCCTACCTAAAAAAAAAAAAAAAAAAAAAAAAAAAAAATTTAAAATAAAATAATAATAATAAATTCACTTATTTTATGAGTTGATAATTATAAATTTAAAAAAAAAATCACACTACAGCAGCAGAACACAACTGAAACCTGCGTGTTCGAATTTGAACCCGCAGTTCTCAAAACTGTACTTAGGTGGGGGACCGGGGAACTTCCCCCCGCTGATCTCTCGGAGTTCTGTGAAACCCCATGGTTGCTTTTCGTCAAAAACTGCACGTGAGTGACGATAGACGGGTCGGACCTCTGCACTTCGGAACCTTCGGGTCAGAACTGGAGGTCGACAACCTCCACCAACGTACAGGCGGGTACTTGCGGGTTTCCTAAAAACCCCTGAAACCCGTCGAAAAAATCGCTCGTGTAGGTATGGCTAGCTATTGATATCACTGAAATGTGTGGATCGACCTTTAGAAGAGGAAAAAACAAGATTTCACGCAGTTTCTTGAGAACTAGGAAAACTTCTCATATTGGCGATATAAGTTCTTGGGAAATCTTTCCGAACACTTTAAGCCCAATTTCATCAAAATCAGTTGAATATTAAGCAATTTAATTCGGGAAAGGGAAAAAATCGGCCCTTTTTCGGAATTTACTCGCTCAATATTCAACCGATATTGATGAAATTGGTCTATAAATATTGGGAAAGATGTCCCCAATAAACTACACCTTCAATGTTCGGCTTTTACCCCTTTTTACCAAGCTCAAAAAAAAAAAAAAAAAAAAAAACAATTGCGCGAAAACTTGGTCCTTCTCCTTCAAAATGGGGAGCACCTACGTACTTTCGGACATGATGGGAAGATTTTTATTTAGTAATATCCACTCTTCTTTTTTTTTCAGTATTTGCTGACTAAAGGAGTTGGGAAGCTAAAGAATGGAATGCTGAAAACCGGAAGCAAGGTGAGGAAAGAAGCTCTTTCAGGGCCGTCCTGGCTGGAAGAAATGGTTTCAGCAATGGGGACACTCTTCACGTTTTTCGAAGTTCGAAGTCAAACATTTTAAACGGTTTTTGTTGTTGCGATTTTTCATCAATTTGCTGGTTTTTGTCTCCTTGCCAATGTTCACTTTCCCGCCTGTTTGTTGATCGAGAATGAGAAAATAGTCGTTGACAAAAAATTCCAACGGGTATTTATGGAATAGAGCCAAACTGGGCCAACGTCTAGATTGACAATCTGCGTTCGTACAATACGCCTCAAGAAACAATTCCCATGCTCGATCGGTGTTATGTCCACGAGCATTATGATGAATATATTATAGTCGGGCGTGATGGAATTTCGTCAAATTTATTGGGCTCCGGTTCCACGTTTATTTTTATCGATTTGTAGTTTGGTAAGAGTTTGGGTCATCTCCATTAGTGTCCTCATATCCTGTAGGTCGTTGAGGGGCTCGTCATGGTGAACTAATCGTTTTAGGTGTATTCTGGGTTATTATTGTCTGTGTTTTGGCGAATAAATAGCAAAAAGACAATTTTTCGTTGCATGACTTTGTTTCGAAAATCTGAAATTTTTTCAAACTGCTGCTTGTCCTAATTGTGACGGCAAGGGTTCCAATCCGTTCGCCTCATCGTGGGGTTTTTGAAGGGTGTTGAACTAGGTGTTGAGGTGTCGTTTTCGAAGTAGGTAATTTTAAACGAAAATCAATTAATGGAGGAACTGTTTGATCACTTTAAAATAATTTTAAAGATTGTCGCTGCGAATAGTACTTTTCCATAGAAAATGATAATTATTTTCTATGGAGAAAAGTACTATTCGCAGCGACAATCTTCAATGTGTGTTTTTCGGGTTGTTCTCTCATATTTTTCGCCGAGAGTCAAACCGCCTCTCACAGCTGCTGGGGTCTGCCATTGTGTGGAAACGCTACCAGCATGGCCGACAGGGAATGACAAAAAGTAATGTACACAGTTGCTGATAGGCGGTCTGATACGGCCACATGTAGGTTGTAAGTCATTACGTGTTAGTGCGTTGTAGGCCGGGTGTGTGTTTGACGTCACAGAGCACACCATCTTCATAAGTCGTACGATAAACAAATCTGGGCCAGTTCCAGCTACTATCGTAATTATCCGAGCTTTTTTTTGTGTAGTTAGAGTAAACAGTAATGGTTGTAAGTGATCCAGGTGTATATTAGAATTTTGTCGGCTCATCGGTCTTTTAAATGTTGGACAGTTTCATATCTACTGCTACTGTGCCTAAGGCTCATTTCCAACGAATTTCGAGTTAACAATGGGGTAACAGAGACTACTTTAGGACGATTTTTACTTCACTTCACCTTCCTGAGCGCTAAATTATGGATAAGGTTGCGTTATCAACTCGATAGGGCCAAATATCTTTCTACACGATGAAATAGGGAAGGGTACATGTGACAATGACTGTTAATTACAAAAGATTTGCATTTATCGCGATTTAGTATTTTTGTATTGTGAAGAAGAAGAAGAACCGCTCCAGGTGAAAAGTGAGCAAGTTTCTTGTCATCCAATCGACTCAGAGCGATGAGAGTATTTAATACCAACTCTCAAATATTGAGCCATCCAAAATAAGTTTATTTTCTTTTTGTTTTTCGTCGATAACCGTGTGGATTATGATTTCTTTCAAATATAACATTCCCAGTTAGACAGTACAACATCAATGCTGAAGCCGATTTTTGGCCATTTTGAGGTACCTAGGGTCTAATTCTTATAGAAAATGACGCTATCGATCCAACGGTGTAATCAGGTTTGAGAAAAGTTGACTGAAGCAACGAAACTCTAACTGGAATCGAAAGTTCTCGAAATTCTGAAGTAACTAACTGAAAAAAGCAATAACACCCATCTCTAGCTCCTGCATCCCCCACCTTCATGATGGTGGGGGATGAGGCAAAATGGTGGTGCTCCTGAACATCAAGTAGTTTTTTGCGTCTCCTGAAAAGTTGGTAAAATCACTTGGGCATTGTTGCACGTTCGCGGTCGATAATATCAGGGTGCCGATCGAGGGCACCCTGCTGAACGGTTGTTGAAGGTGTATCTACATGCAAATACTTTGTTCCTAATTGATCAATAGGTCTATCAATAGGTATTTGTGTTGTTTATTTTTTGTTACCTTCGTACACCATAAAACCTGGTGTTATTGTTTGGAAGAAGTGTAGGTACTTATTCCATAGAATTGTTGTTGGTTGTAGTGATAGTTACGGACCCTAGGGTCTACAGTTGTTGCTTCTGACAATACATTATTGCCAGATGATTGCCCGGAGCTTCTGCGAGTTTTTGGCTGTACTAGGTTAGTTTAGAAATGAGGTATGTACTTTCTGGGAACTGTTCAAAGTGTCCCGCTTGCTCGTGTGCCACTGGTGGGGCGCAATAGTCGCTGTTAGATACTCTGTTGAAAACGTGGTTAACAGATTGAAATTCTGTACTTGTCTGGAATTTCCTTTTTCAATCGTTAACTGTTAACGATTGAAAAAGGAAATTCCACACAACTCTTTTCTCAACCTTGTACAATGGAAAATGCAAAAATATGTCGAATGCGACCCCACGCCCCTACACCAGTGAATATAGATACTGCTTGGCTCACTTCCAGTGAGTAACTTGGGTGCGTTGAAGCAAAAGTCATCTTATATTACGTGCTGAACGATGAAGAAGGTGTTTGTTATCGACTGAATAGGGTCAAAACACCGATTATAACAGTGAAATATGCCAGTAAATACAGAGTCGATTCACATGTGACTCAAATATTCGCTACAGGCGATGGCCACCGACCGGTCAGTATCCCCGCAATTCATCCAAGCTCGTTAGAACGCCAATATTGATGACATCCGATTGTCTGGCGTGTCAGAAGATATCTCAAGTGTTGGTCAATTCGTTTGTAATGGGATCCTCACCTCTTTTCTCTCAAATATGTAATCGTTAGGCGTCTGCGTATCTCAACTTGAGAAACAACGGATTTGGCACACTCGTTTTGTTTCAACATATTTTGCGATGTATCTCCGTAATTCGAACAGGCGCCCGCTCCCCAAATCTCACCTTTCCGGCACCTATCAATTATTTTTCAGATGTCCTTGTTACGTTGCGGTTTGCATTGCTGAGGTCGGTATACCTCAACCCTCTCATTAGCATTCTTGCTAACAAATTTACGAGTCGTTTACGACAGAATTATCAATTTGCAATTGAGTCCGTTCTGCGTTGTTATCTCTGTGTGACAATCATAAGGTTATTCTCTTATCGCAAACAGATTAATCGGGTCTACTATTAGGTCATATTCAAGGATCAAATGCAAGAAGAAAGACGCAGTGAGGAAAGAGGTGAAAACTGCTGGTCCCTCGATTGCTTCCAGGGACTTGTTCATTTGGGTTTGAGGTAGCGATGGTTAGTTTGACCTGTTCATCGAATAATCAATATTTTTTTGGTCATCATTTTCTATGCGGTTCGTTGATCCGGTTCATATGAAATCTAGGTTACGTTGAGGGTGAGTGAAACATTTGATAGGGCATGTAGGGCTCCCTACATGCACAAAATGAGTTCCTAATTGATTGCTAGGTTTATCATTAGTTGTGTTGTCATGTCTTGTATTGGATCAGTTTTCGGAACTTTCCTTCCCAAACCAGTACGTATGCACCTCTGCGTATTGACCTGGTGTTTGATTTTTTTTTTTTTTTTCTTCTTAAAATGGAGCCGCTTACCGCAGAAAGCACTTGTTAGCCTCGAAACTACTGTTTTTACTTTTAAGACCTGTCATGCATCATCAGTGCTTATAAGATTCTGCGTCGTGGTGAGAAAGTTTACAAAACACTGGCAAGTTTCCAGTATTTCTATTTGACCATTTTTTTATGGCTGTTTTTGAGCTTGGAACCGGGCAGCTTCGTCACCCTCGGTGGGACCTGACTATTGCCAACTTAACAGATACAAAATTTGTATCTGGGTCATTTCAAAATTTGGGGTTATTTTGAGCTCGACCGTTTTCCTAAATTAGGTAATGTTTCAGTTTTTGCATTTTTTCTCCCTTAAGCCTCCTTTGTACCCCTGAGGCAGATCCTGAAGTGGGCGCAAACTTTATCAAGTGTTGAAGTCGTGAGAGTAGGTTAATACTTTCTCCATCCCTACAACCACCTCACTCATCAGGGAAAGTGTTTAATTGCATAATATGTAATTAATATTATATTAATATTAAAATTATATTATAATGGAACTCAAATTACGCTTATGAATGACTTAGTGTTGTGTATTGTTTCTAATGTTCAGAATCACTGATGTTGAGGCTGGTAGAGAGTGATAACCTTCCAAATCTCTCTCCCTACAAATCAGCATCTTCAGAGAAGTTGTAGGTAGAGAGGTTGTAGGGAGAGAGATTTGGAAGGTTATCACTCTCTACCAGCCTCAACATCAGTGATTCTGAACATTAGAAAAAATACACAACACTATGTCATTCATAATCGTAATTTGAGTTCCATTACATGTAATTAAACACTTACCCTGATGAGTGAGGTGGTTGTAGGGATGGAGAAAGTATTAACCTACTCTCACAATTTCAACACTTCACAACATCATCCAAGCAACTGAAGGCTTGGAAGTGCGACAAACTCCAGTAGTTTCGGAAGCCATCTTGCAGCAGTGTTGCCTTTCGTTTCTCACAACCCAACATAATATTATTCGTTTTCTCGGAGTGGGCGGGCAGTTCAAAAAAATTCTAGGGAGAGAGAATAAAACCTTGTGACAGACGGAAAACAGCAAAAGCCCTTCCAAATCATGAAAATTTTTCATTAGTTTTTAATTTATATTGAAGGGGAAAGCAACCTGGACCACTAATATTTTTTATTTCAATTAATACATGAATAGAGAGTTCTTCAAAAAATGTTCGAAGTTCCCAACCTACCATTTGTGACAGGTGTAGGGAGAGAGAATTGGGGTCTTTAATGATTTTTGATTTCTGAGCTTATTGATTATTGAAATTTATGCAAGGTGATCTACCTAGACTCCAACCTGCTATATCTCTCAGAAAAAATTCCGAATTTCCAAGACAAATAGAGTGCTCACAAAAGCTGTGTGACGCTAAATAACCCCAAATTTTGAAATGACCCACCTCACATTTAATGTGAGAGAACAGTTCTCTTACATTTGAGAGGTGAATGAGCTTAGTTGGTAGTAGTTACCTACTTTATTGATTTTTGATTTCTGAGCTTATTGATTATTGAAATTTATGCAAGGTGATCTACCTAGACTCCAACCTGCTATATCTCTCAGAAAAAATTCCGAATTTCCAAGACAAATAGAGTGCTCACAAAAGCTGTGTGACGCTAAATAACCCCAAATTTTGAAATGACCCACCTCACATTTAATGTGAGAGAACAGTTCTCTTACATTTGAGAGGTGAATGAGCTTAGTTGGTAGTAGTTACCTACTAACCAACTAATCTCGTTCACCTCTGCGATACTGTGAACTTTTTTTTTTTTTTTTTTTTTTTTTTTAAAGCTAAAGCGTCATTAGCGATTTTCATAGCCAATTCCCTGTTCCGTGTTTTGAGCCTAATAGCTCACTTAGGGGCAATTACTTAGCAAAAGTGAACTCCTACATGGAGTTAAGAACTCGTTTGCGTATCTGATTTACGAAATTAAATGATTTGTTCATTAGTTGATGATCTGTTATATCCGAACGAACATCTACACTTGCAGGCAACATTATAATAATTTCTCAGGGTTCCAGGGCTTTTGAAATTAGCTCCAAATTACTGCAATGCAGTAATAATCCATTCCGGCTTTAACCAGATTCCAATAATTGAGAACCTTCGGATTTCCACATCCGGAATGGGTTGCAAGACGGAGGTTGGACACATCTCCAGGTGTCTTCGCTCGTAGGCCTGTCGCAACGCGCCTTTCAAGTGTTACAAAGAGGTGTTGAATTTCATTTACCTACTGCATCAAAGCATCTCGTTTGACAAGGACGACTTTCAATGTTTACAGCTCGTGTAAATCATCCCCGGGTGGTCTCGACATCGACGTGGAAGTACGTGGATATCGCCAAAATGTACATCTTGGGCTGTGCGCCTTGTTGTTTAGTTGGAGAGAGCGTTGAGGTGAAATTAACATTTTTCACGTACCACGGTAGCTAGTGCTTCCAATTTCATGCAGTTTCTCATGCGGAATTTCCCGTGCAGAAATCCTGCACTTTGCTGAAAATCATTCTTAGGTACCAGTTTTCAACACATCATCAACTCTGTTTTCTTAGGGATAAATCCCCTCCTTAATAATTGAAAATTGATCAATAATTATTATTGATCGCACTGTGTTCTTATCTAAAATTCTATTAAAATTCAATATACCTAAGAGGATGGCTCAAGCGCCATCTCAATTGGACCCATCAACAACGAAGAAACAAATAGTTGCGCCCATTTGCGCCAGGGCCTCGGCCCAAATGGCGCTCAATGAACCTCGGACGTAACATTTGGTGCAGAACTCGAATCTGACAAGGAAATCGGCGGTCTCCGTTTGAAATGAGGAAGTTGGGCTGAAGCACGCCGGAAAACGAGGAGTGGAGAGTCTATCTTATCTCGCATCCGTTTATTACCTTGGCGATCAGTGTCATGTTGGTACCATAATGACGTCATCATTCATTTAACGGACGATGTATTACAAAAAATTGTTCTTATCGAAATGTCTCATTCAGATATTAATAATAAACCTAAGACTTTCCAATAAATAAGATATCTGCAAAAAATGTTCTTTTGAGTTTGCTGGAAATGCTGAGAAGCGAGAAAGCTGGAATAGAAGTCCTAACTACAGCTAATTATCGAAAGGCAGATTAAGTTGGGAAATACTTATGGTTACCAACTACTGCACCGCTAAAAACAAGAAAAACAGGTCAACATGGTTGATAATCGAAAAGTAGCGTATTTCAACGTTTATTCTTCATTTTCAAATTCAGTTCCATTGTTAACCCAAGTATTGTAGGTGCTTGAATCTTCAAATTTATTAAGTGATCCGATTTTCTAGTTCAACTTGTTGCTAACTAAACTACAATCGAGTCCACATCCTGTCTCTTTTACATCGATGTTGAGGACGGCTTGGGTTGGGAAGTGCGACCTATCGGACGGCTTAGAAGGCCACTGTTGACGTCACAGGTCGTTCTTCTGTGTTCCCCTCTTTTTCCCGGCTATCCTTCGTTTTCAATCACCCCCTTTTTAAATCCTTCCACTTTGTAGCGGAGTCCGAGAAGATTTAAATCAATTAGGTCTAATGCCCCTCTCCATTATTCTGTCTCCAATAGGTTCAACGCTTCCTTCTTGACGACATTGTTACAACTTTCTATTTCTTGCGTTCGTCACAAAAAAATAACCATTTTTTGGAAAAAGGTTGCGCTAAAAAGCTTGTTGGAAGATGGAAGTCCTCAAGTTCTTCTAACCTCCGCTCAGTGTGCAAAAACGCAAAAAAAAAAAAAAAAAAAAAACGCCTATAAGTCGAGATTTGGTCCAAGTGGTTTGTTTGCTGTCAATGCCAATGCCAAACGACCAAGTGATGTGTAAACCGTTGAGATTTTTGTTTAATCATGTGAAAACAAAGCCTAAGTCGAATACAGGTATTTCTACTGAAAAGTTGAGGTCTCAACTTTTCAGTAAAAACAAACAACCGTTTTATTATTGACCCATTAGCGTTTTTCTCAGTGTGGAATGTTTCTGGTATCTAAGCACCTCTTTTGTTGTTTCCATGGAGAGCCAAAATTACATAGTTTCAACTAATAATAAAAAGGTCACGTTGGCTTCAGATTTTCCGAAGTAGGCCATGTTGCAGAGGTAATTTTTCCTGTTTCAAAAATCCAATTTTAATAATAAATAAATGATAATAACAATAATCATCATTATTATTACTACTTACCTAATGTTTTTTTACGAGATTAAAAATCCTTTATGGACTGCGGGAAAGTCCCCGCCCTACGTGTGGGAATCCTGCTTACATCAGTATACCCTAAAAAAAAAAAAAAAACCTCGATTTCTCTCAGGAAGCTGCCCCATAACTACGTAGTTAGTATTACTTCAGGGCAGTTCCTTTGGTTGGACGGGTATGGCCTCTTCTTGTAGTTGGAAGTCCGTGTCTCCTTTTTGAGGGAGATAAGGATAAGTGTGGGAGGGCAGGTTCTTCAGCCTTCCCCTTCCCTATCTCTATCCACCTGTTCTGCCGGTTCCTCTCCTTTTCATGGGGTGGTCATTCGTCGGATGAGAGAGGGGGCGATGGAAGGGTTGGTCCAGCATCAATTCCCTCCCACACCCTGTCTCTCTCTTTCGTCTTCATTATTGCTATGACAAAACTGTGCACGGCGTCCCTATTGTCTTTCACCGTCGGCATCTTTGCTACAATGGTTTCTGGCTCAAAGTCTTCGATCTCCTCCATCAAACCGCTCCGCAGCCTTTGCCAGCGGGGGCGCACAAAGAAGGTGTGATGGGCGTCGTCGTCCTCATTTGTGGCAGTACATGCTCTCTGCTTCTATAGTCTTTCCTATCTTTTTCAGGTATGCTCGGAAATAGCCATGGCCCGTGAGGAACTGGGTGAAATAGTAGCTCGTCTCCCCGTGCTTTCTTTCTGACCACTCTCGAACATTGTGTTTGAGCCGAGCGGTCCATCGTCCTCTGCTCTCTAGTAGGTATCTGATCAGACAACGGGCAACCATTCAATTATTATCACAACCCGACACATCAAGAGATGCCAAATTCGATTTTATGTTATTATTATAATATAATAATAACATATTATGTTCACTAGAAAAATTTAAATTACATAAATCACATATTGTTGGCATGTATTTTAGAACAGAAGGTGAGGAAGAATTTGGTGCAATGGACTGTTAGCGGCTAAGGCTTCCTCACCATCACGACTCAGGGGTGTTGCGGGTCCGAGTATAACCCACTAATTAGTTTGCCGCAATGACAAGAGAGCGCGCTTGGAGAGAGTTATTCGGTGTTGAGTTCGCTTTGCAGAGTTGGACCTGTATCAAAGAATAATAAACCCTTGTGTAAAATTTGCAGCGCTTTGTTCACAGTGCAAGCCCCCCCTCCCTCCCCAACCCCTAAAATTATTCAAAAACCACAATCCTATAATATTAGAGCTGAAAAATGTCGTTTTTTATCTTCTAATAATATTAGCCTATTCAGGAATTAAATACAGGATGACGATGTTGTGGAAATGCGAACCCAATTTGAAATCGCATTTCTAAAACATCGTCATCCTTGTATTTTGTTGAGGCTCAAAAGTTAATGAACACGGGAGAACGAATTGTAGAGAAGTCACAGCTGTCAAAACACTCGAGAAAGCGGCCCGCCAGGTGGCAACGACCGCCCCGCCAGGCGACGGGTGTTTGCTGTCGTAGCCAGCGGGGGGGGGGGGGGGGGGGGGCTAGTCCTCATACTATAAGGCTTATAGTTATTACAAGTCATAATAATTATTATTATGACCATGACGCATTGTGTTCATCGTACTCATTTCTGCCTCTTTTTAATGCGTACTACTCAGTTGTGGGAATGTTTCGTCAGGTCAACGCTAGAGTGCGTGGTCAGTGTATGTTTGAGCCTTCTCCAGGAGCTGGAAATCCTCTTCGGCAGCCACCATTTTTGAACTCCCTGCTTTGTTAGTTGTTAAAAACGAACCAAGTCAACGAGGCGTTTGAAATTTCGCTTCAAACAGTCTCAAAAGTCTCGAACTATCTGGTCCAGTTTTATTTATAGAAATACACATCAAATCATTATCCGGAGCGATCGGCGCCAGCCCGTCGGTTCCTATTCTCCGTCCCTACTTCCTTATCGAAATAATGAGCGAAAAATCACATATTCGATTTGTCATTATATAATGTGCCGCCGAGTTCAAACAGACTATCTATGACGTTCGGGCCTGGATTGAAAACGGAGGTCATTTCCTACTGGCGTCAAGGGTTCTATATATACAGAAATGAGCGTGCTTAGTAGGCTGGTGGATTGTTTTGCTCTATTATTGATTTTTTGATAAGCTCAGGGTGTTGATGGGAGATTATCAGAAAAATGCAAATTTCGCTTTATGATATTAGTTACCAGGAGATTCATGAAAAATCTAAAATTAGGGTCGGCGTTTACAACGAGAGTAAGCTCGACTTTTATTGCTGAATTTTGGAATTTAATTTTTTGTTCCATGGGAATCAAAATACACCAATATTTCTTCTCTAAACCCAACGCTTTAATTAAGTAATTCGAAAACCAAAAGCTGTTTAGCGTGGGTTTGCAGCTCTTCATGAAATCAGACATTTTCTGAACAAAAAACCTTGGAAAAAAAAAAACGTCATCGGCGGTCTCTCATCTGTTCTCTAATCAGTTTTGAAATCTAATTCGAGGAGTTATCGGTTATTTGGTTCAAACTGTACGTGATCCTGATAACCGCGAAAGGAGAGGATTCGGATATTTACATGGTAATCACAGTTATTGGTAACATTGTAGTCAGAATTCAAACTTTGATGGCTCCTGTTTTGTTTCAGCCTACTAATAATTCAAAAAGTAAACACGGGATCAAATTACACTAAAAGGAGTTCAAAATGAGTTTTAGAATGGGTTTAGAAAATGATCTGAGAGATCCTAGGTAGGGAAACTTTGAACCACGGTAATCAGAGCCTTTAGGTATTTATTTGATTAGGTTAGGGTACGATTGTGATGTTCGGCTCTGATATATGAATTTACATTAGTATGATAGTGATAGGCTACTGATATGAATGGAGAGTACTAGGAGACAAGTGTTTATGGACTGGGGGGGGGGGGGGGGGCTACCGGTTGGCGAGGCAGCATATCGTTAGGTTAATTATGAATTTATTTATTTTTTTGGCATTTTATTAATTTCCATTTTGGTTTATTATTCTTGGAATAATACACCTATGTTTTCGCGACGGGGGTCGACGACTCCGATCGGGCTCAAAATTTGACATTATCCGTTTCAAGAGGTCTACATTCTAAATCCGAAATGTCCGTCCGCCGTCCAGGCCGTTTTGGGCAGTAGGAAATTTTTAAAAAATCTGAAATTTCGACAAAATACTTGGTTTACCATCTAGTTGTGCCCGCAAGGTTTTCAGTCCGATCGCCCAATCCCGTGGGGCGCTATGGGGCTATAATGGGGCTACGGGAGGGGTTTTTTGAAGGCTTTTAGCTATGGGATCGAGTTAGGTGTCGTTTTCGAAGTATTTTTGGACGTAGAATCCATTTTTTGGGGTCCCGGAACGATCCGATTTCACTGTGCCGATCTATAGGGCTCTCATGGGGCTAAAAATGGGATTTTTGAAGGATCCCAGGATGATAAATATTTTTCGAGTAAAAAATACAGAATTTTTGAAAAAACACATTTTTGAACTAAAAAATCAAAAAAAAATTATTTTTTTTAGATAAAAATCCAAAAAAAAATTTATTTAAATTTTTGGTTTATTATTCTTGGAATAATACACCTATGTTTTCGCGACGGGGGTCGACGACTCCGATCGGGCTCAAAATTTGACATTATCCGTTTCAAGAGGTCTACATTCTAAATCCGAAATGTCCGTCCGCCGTCCAGGCCGTTTTGGGCAGTAGGAAATTTTTAAAAAATCTGAAATTTCGACAAAATACTTGGTTTACCATCTAGTTGTGCCCGCAAGGTTTTCAGTCCGATCGCCCAAACCCGTGGGGCGCTCTGGGGCTATAATGGGGCTACGGGAGGGGTTTTTTGAAGGCTTTTGGCTATGGGATCGAGTTAGGTGTCGTTTTCGAAGTATTTTTGGACGTAGAATTCATTTTTTGGGGTCCCGGAACGATCCGATTTCACTGTGCCGATCTATAGGGCTCTCATGGGGCTAAAAATGGGATTTTTGAAGGATCCCAGGATGTTAAATATTTTTCGAGTAAAAAATACGGAATTTTTGAAAAAAACACATTTGTGAACAAAAAAATCCAAAAAAAAATTTTTTGAGATAAAAATCCAAAAAAAAAAATTTTTTTTTAAATTTTTTCATTGACAGAATTAAGTTTCTGCACAAGTAATGTATATCAAAGAATAATAAACCCTTGTGTAAAATTTGCAGCGTTTTTTATAGACAGAATTAATTTTCTGCACAAGTAACGTATATCAAAGAATAATAAACCCTTGTGTAAAATTTGCAGCGTTTTTGTTTATTTGAAGGGGCTGGAAAACCCTAAAGAACGGGAAACCCTACAAGACGGGTACCAGGAGGGCCACTTTAGGAAGGGTTGGGCGCGGGACCGGTGGGTTTTTCCCCCGTCTCACTGATCTGGTATGAATGAAATGAAGGAAAGGTGCGTGATTGTATGTGTTCAGATTTCTATTTTTTGTCTAGGCCAGTCGTGTTAGTTTTAGGGAGGGGAGGTAATTTTTTAGAAGTACTCGCCCTTCACCAGACAAGCAGAGAAAAAGAATTTCGAGCCAATTTAGTATGATTAGACCTCCTTTAAAACCTGGCACCTCCACGTTGGTTCATCCCGGGCACACCAGAATGGTGTGGCTAACGCCGGAGGGGACAGGAGAGCCCGCTTTACTCCCCCTAGTGGAGTGCTGAAGATCAAGAACAAGGAGAAATTTGAGGAAACATAAGTGCACTTCCCCTAGGAGAAGAATGAGAGCAGAAGGTTCGAGAAAGGTTGTTATGGGCCAGAAATGGCCTTAGATACACCCTAAAAAGCTGAATCAAATTACCCGCCGACTGGCATCAGCTGGGAGCGTGAGCATCAGCGCAGACTGCCGGCCGGTGAGGGAACTACAGGCCCCAACGCATTGAACGTTGAGTAACAAAACTCGCACACCCTCGGTAATCAGAAAATCAACATGAAACACTGTACGAGACTCGGTTTATTATTATGGTTCTATTAAAGTCGAAAGCCAACAAGTGATTAGGTACCAGTTATTTAACAGCACGCCGTGGCCATAATTAAATTTTGCGCTTTTTCTTATAATCACCCAGATTTACGTTGTAGCAATACAAACTCCCTCTGGAACAACTCATCGCATCTACTCGTGCATTTCCTTTGGTTTGGTAGATGTCATAATTGGACTTCGTGTGCATCATTAGACTAAAATCGCTTGGAACAGTCGAAATAACGCTTCGGTCAATTAGTCCAACAATTTGATAAGTTCCAGCGTGCGTCAAAGGCCTTATCCTCACATAGTTGACAAGACGATTTCAGATTACTGAATCACCTTTTTGTGAGTCCTTCAGCACTGTAAAACCTACTTTCTAGAAAACGTTATCGCCCAACAATATCCACTGGTGGAAAAAAGTTTGTTATCAGAATGCACGTATTGTGTCGCTGAATAATATTACTCCGCACACAATGATGTCTCGACGTCGTCATCTTATGCACTTGACACTGGTGGATGCAAAAAAGGTGTAACATTTACACCTGCATCATTTAATGATGCATAATTTAGAATTGTTAAGGTTCGCATATGGAAGAATAGAATGACTTCCTATTTAAAAGGAGCTTGTCGGGACGTCTAGACAGCTTTTTATGTTAATGGGTGCATTTCCGTCTCTATTGAGCTGGGAATTTCTACTTTTGTGTAACGTACCTATTCAAAAATAAAATGCAAGCTTAATGGCAGAATTAAGAATTAATAATTGGTACGTCGAATGGTTGGTGAGTTGGTTGTTTCCGTCGACTTCTTTATACAGCTTAATGGCGGTATTAGTTGAGAATTGATTCGTCGAATGGTTGGTGAGTTGGTTGTTTCTGTCGACTTCTTTATACAGAAGGGTTTTGTTTGTCGAGGCTTGTTGATTCGCGCAGAAAAGGCGTCGTGACGATCTCCCGCCAGGATCTCATTGACGTCAAACGTCTTGCATGTTTCCATTTCCTATAAGCCCTTTGACGGCGTTGCCAGTTGTGTTGGACAGGTCTTGGGGTGGATCATAAATCTCTTGGGAAAAGGTGTGTGGTGGGAATCATCGTGTGCTTCATTTATGCTAAAAGAATAAATAAATAAATAAAATACTCGTAAATTGAAAAAAATAAAAAAGTTTTCGCCGACCTCGACGTTTTTTGGTCGCAGAAGAGGCGTTCAAAAATCACACAGGCCTGCGACCAAAAAACGTTTTTGAAACTAATAGGTGAACTTTATAGATATTTGGGTGCTGAATCCGGGAAAAATAATAAAAAAAATTCCATCACCAAAAGTTTCATCGCATATTTAATTTTTTTGGGGTGTCGAGATGGCATTTTTAGTTAAAAGCAGCCTCATTCCTTATTTTCATATATTTT
Source organism: Pilophorus perplexus (assembly GCA_955831195.1). Taxonomy (NCBI): domain Eukaryota; kingdom Metazoa; phylum Arthropoda; class Insecta; order Hemiptera; family Miridae; genus Pilophorus; species Pilophorus perplexus. Next base: position 22,151,436 of record OY037018.1, on the reverse strand, counting down.
TTTCTGTAAGTGTATCAATATGGACTTAATGAAATTGGAAATTTTGGAACACTTCAATGAGTACAAAATTAGAGCATTAGGACCATTAGAGCCTCGCTGGGTATGTTGGACTTTGTGTTTCAATCCTTGCCCACATGGGGAGTTGGACATTGCCCCTTGAGTCATCTTTTCATCAATACAGACTTCGAGATCGTGAGTTTATTGACTACTTCAAACAAGCAGGTGACAAGTAAAAGGAATTTGGTTAAATAAAACCTTTTTAAACATTTTTGAAATATTTATTTCTATATTCCATAATAGTCATTTTAGCCTATTAATTTCCAAATATTGGGTCAAACTGCGGAAGAACGGCGGGTGATAGAGAAAAACCGATGTCATTTTCGGATTCAGCGCCCTTCAAAACTATAAGATTACCTAAAAAGATCAAAAAAGTTTTCAGCAATATTTTTTTTGCAGGCCTGTGTTATGGCAGTTTTGGGGGCAGACAAAAGTCAATTTTACCCAACTTTTTTTCGCTCTAAACTGATTCTATAGTGTCTCTGGTCAATGGTACGTTCACATGAACAATATGGTTTGAAATGCAGCATTTTGAAGAAATTGTAGGGGCTACGGAGATTGGCGTTGGTAAGGGAGATGGAAAAAAAGGGATTTTACTGGTGTACATCTGTGTATATATATATAAATGTTATGATGGTTTGTGTACGCTTCAAAAACTCAAAAACTTGCCAATCCAATGGGTATCAATCCGGCTATCAGTATGGCGTCCTAGGGGAGACTACCGAGCACGGAACAAAGCTACAAAGCCGGATTGATACCCATTGGATTGGCAAGTTTTTGAGTGTTTGAAGCGTACACAAACCAACATAACATTTATATATATGTCCGCGGAAGATGCACCCACAGATAAGGAAGACTCGCTTACTCCAGGCTTACCTACCTGATATGTCAGGATACTGTGGAGATGCAGAGTCTTCTGAAGAGAAACGAGGGTATGACAATACCCGACACTATATGTCGGGGCCGGTATTGTTTCTCCCTGGGCTCGCAGTTATACTGGGGACAGCTGCTGCAGCCACTTGAGCCGAACAGTCGTCAAAGGTGACCTGGCCAGCTGACCCAGTTTCACATGGGAACGCTTCTAAGGCAAAATGTCGTCAAAAGAGGCCTGGGCAGCAGTGTGTCGGGATCATTCCCACAGGTTCAGCTTCCCCGAACGAAATGTACAGGCCTAGAATCCTGGAGCATCAGCCAGCCTATGCTGCTCAGTGCTGTTCTTGGGCCTTCAATCGTCGTCCTACAACGACTCAGCCTGGTGCTGTCAACCCCTGAGGAAGGTGCATTTGGCTGAACTATATCTGGCTTAGTTTATGGTAGCTCCCTTCTTTACTTAATCAACCTTGGAAAGATAGGCTCTGATAATGGCCTTCGCTTCCATCGTTCCCATTTGCCAAGGGACAAATAGGTGTAAAGGGACTTCATGGAATATTCCGCTCGTACTTGACCTGGAGGTCAGGACCTTTTGCGGACCATTCTTGGCGAACCGGCTCTCGGACGAGTCCCTAGGACACTTAAGAAGGTCAGTTGCTCAACAAGACGGCCTGGACCACATTGGAAAAAAAAAAAAAAAAAAAATTAAGAAACGACTTCGGGTGCCCCGCAGTCTGATCTCTCAAAAGAAGACGCCCTATCTTCATATCAAATGACCATGTCTCCGTATTATACGCGAGGGGCGACCATCCGGTTTTTCGCGATCCATTATTTCCCCTTTTCTCCCACATGTCAGATCGCGTATCCCCCCATCTTTCATTCGATATGTTAATCCTTTCTCCGAATGGAAACCGCCTTAGCGGGACGAAGAACTTTGCATATCAGGAACCGGTCGAAACTGGTCAGTTGAAGTTTACGATTAGATGCGAAACAGTCAATTTACGACTATTGCTTGACTGTGCAAAATTTAGAGCAAATAATCCATATGGTTGTATAACGTAGGAAATGTAAGAAATGATGCAAGGATAACACGGAGGTTAATTGATGAGCTTAGAGCTTAGAAAACTGCGGCTAATTTTACGGAGTTTATTTATTTATTTTAAAAAAATGTGCGAAAATCCATTCTACGTAGGATTGGATTGGACAGATAAGGGACGCCATGAATGGATTCCACGGTCACAAAACTTCGACAACCCCACCTGTAGCCCTTTTGGTTTATTATTCTTGGAATAATACACCTATGTTTTCGCGACGGGGGTCGACGACTCCGATCGGCCTCAAAATTTGACAATATCCGTTTCAAGAGGTCTACATTCAAAATCCGTCCGCCGTCCGGGCCCTTTTGGGCAGTAGGAATTTTTTTTAAATCTGAAATGTTGACAAATATTTGGTTTACCATCTAGTTGTGTCCGCAAGGTTTTCGATCGCACAAACCCGTGGGGCTAAAATGGGGCTATGGGAAGGGGTTTTTGAAGGCTTTTAGCTATGGGATCGAGTTAGGTGTCGTTTTCGAAGTATTTTTGGACGTAGAATCCATTTTTGGGAGTCCCGAAACGATCCGATTTCACTGTGGTGATCTATAGGGCTTTCATGGGGCTAAAAATGGGATTTTTGAAGGATCCCAGGAGAATACATATTTTTCAAGTAAAAAATAAAGAATTTTTGAAGAAAAAAAAAAAATTTCCAAAATTTTTTCTATTGACACTGAATTAATTTTTGCACAAGTAACCGATATCAAAGAATAATAAACCCTTGTGTAAAATTGCAGCTTTTTTTTTTTTTTTTTTTTTTTTTTTTAGCCTCACATAGTCACAGGCAATTGCTCTAACGCCTGTGACTATGTTGGGGTAAAAAGCCCGATTAATCGGGCTAAAAACCTTGTTGTTAAACTACATCGCTCCTTTGGAACAAGACTATCATAACTCAAAATTTCCAAGTTTTGAGTTAAACCCGCATATGGACTTGAAACTGACGGGAAAATTAAGTGCTAGACCGTACCTACTCATCCTGGCATTCCTGTCGCCAGGACGCGCTGTCCCACTTTATCTTCAAGTAATGAAGAAGACCGTCACATCTCTAAATGTGATAGTCTTGCTGATATTGTGAGTTCTTTCTCACCGAATTTATTTTCTACAATACTGATTCATTTTCAGTAAAAGCTCCATTAACCAGGGTCGACGGGGGCAAGACTTTCACGGTTAATCGGAAAAAACGGATAATTGGAATATTAAAAAACTAAACGAAATTAACTAATTTTTTGCATAAATCAAGGTTTTGAAGCGCTATGTGTTGATGTCCAAGGTCCCTAAGCCAGGTTTTTACTCATACACATGTCATCATGAGAAAGAGCCGCCGGAATTGCATGTTTTGTCTGTGCTGTCAATTGTTACTCCATCATCATTTATGGTGAATGTCCCCTGTTGAAAGTTTGAACAGTAAAACTCGAGACATTTACGTTGATTTTTCTTAACGTACACGGTTAATGGAGCGTGAGGGTACGAATTGGGCCGAGAACCCCGGATATGGGAGCGCCACTTTTCGGGAGAAAACCCCCGGATATGGGAGCTCCCCGGTAAATCGGACCCCGGTTAATGGGGCTTTTACAGTAGTTATAGAATACTCTTTCCCAAATCTTCTGTCAGAATTTTGAGATAATCTTGTTATTTTGTCGGAGATATCATAGTCTTGACGAAACATTTTCCTCTCTTCGTCCATTTCTTGGCCACTGTGACAATTAATTTGGGAAATACTATCATATCTGGGAATAAGGGATGAAAGCTCTAATTTAAAGGTGTGATCGAGTTACTTAGTAGAGGTGAACCCTGCATTTAGTTTCCTAAGGTCCTAAGGATATGGATGAAAAAGAAACTGTCTCTCAATCTTGTCTCAGGAAGCTGCAATGTAGTAACTACAGCAAGTATTAAACTGTTTAATACTCGTTCGAAACTTTAAACGGCTCTACTGAAAAATTGCGTTTGAGTTATGATAGTCTTGTCATGATGAACCCAGTATTTCGTCAATAGTTTTGACTTAGAAAGGTTCCTTTGCTCAAAACGGCGCACGGTGGACGGTCGTTTGAATTTTGAAGTCTACACTCGTGAAACGAGTAAAAATGTTGATGCCGATCCACAGAGATAATAATGATCTAAAATAATTTAAAATTAACATAAATAATTATTATTTTCCGAGAATTACATCACCGAAAATGGTGTTAAAACACAAATTCCAAGTTCGTACGAATTGATAGAAAAATGGCAATTTTAATGTTCGGCGGAAACCAGTGATCATCTCTCCATTGGTCGACGATTTGCTAAGTTGGCTACCATTAAAAAAAAATGAAAATACATAAAATCAAAAGTTTACTATACACGATCACATTCAGAACAAAAAGCAATCGTGGCCATTGTTTGGGATATCGATGCAATACCAAATCGATTACTTTCATCGAATAAACGAAGGGCCATCCGACCGGCAGCAGTCGGGACTGGCGCCTAGCCTATCAATCTCGCCTTATCATTTACAAACCCGGCTTTCCCTTAGGAATTAAGTTAAAAACGAAACAGCCATTTTCGCGTTACTCCTATGTAACTATGCCAATCTCCAAGAAAATCGACAAAAATATGAAAAATCTATCTGCACTCTGGTGGGAAACTAGCCGTCAAACTGAAAGGGCCGTACGTGACCCACAGCCTTTTTGAATCGACCAGAGCATCTTTGGATGAATATAAACTACGTCCATTCCTAATTACTTCTCTCACGAAGGGAAAATTTTACTTATGAGCCTGATTAAAAAATTTGCTCTTAGAAAGCATAATGCAGTTAAGTGTGATCAGCCAATTTGCTTCTTAGCTTAGTCGAAATAGCCCCAATAAATATGTGAATCACACTCACCTCCCGGACTTAACAGTTTTAAACCTTAGAGCACTATCACTATAATAAGTCTTAGCCTTCGTACTTTCCACATATCCCGGGATTTCAGATAGTCAAAAATCGTCCGGGATCCCGTGATTGCAAACCCTTGTAGGAACGCGTCGAGCTGAATTGTTTTCAAATTTTTCGGGAAGTACTCTAATAGAGAATAAAGATGACCAAAGAAATGTACGCCTCCTCCTCGTATTGCGGCTCCAATATTAGACTAGGGGCCCCTCCCTGCTGGCTACGCGTCGCCAAACCCCGCTTATTCCGCCCTTGCCGGCTGCTCTCTTCATGTGTTCAGTATGAAATGTGGTGAAAGTGAAAGGATTCATTTGGAAGGTGAAATTTTGGCCAAATTGCGTTCCCTTGCAATTTGCAGTGGACCCGAGAAGACTTATTCTGTCGTCAACAGAAAACTGCAAATAGTATCATTCTTCGAGAACGTTCTTCGTCGCTACCTAAACACAAGAGTGGGATCCAGCGGTTGTTTATTCAAAGCTTCAAAAGGAATAGTAATCGCCTTCTTGGAGCCAATCGGCGTTTCAAACCCTTCAAGATGACGCCAATCAGCGAGGGACTTGTAAATTCCTACGAAGATCCTGAAGGGTATACTTGGAACTAATCTGAATCCTTTCATGCTCCGGAATCGTAACATGCAATTTCATAAATGAAGCTCCGGTTTCCCTAATTTGCCTGCTTGCCGAGGTCGAGGCACATTTGAAATGATCCAAATGAGGATGTGAAAAATGGTTTGTCGGTTCCCTGAGCCGTTAAAATGAGACGGATTCCAACGCGTAGAAGAGGCGTGCTGCGCATCGGAAAACCTCTCGACATTTTTAGGTGTGACGGTTAAACCTTAGAGGTTAACTCGATTGGTGATTCAATTCAGTGAGCTCTTTTCTTGGAAATGACAAAAGATTGTTGTTTCCTATTTTCGTGACCCGAGTGGCTGTGAACTGAGTCATTGCGATCGTCGTAGTTGCACCTAAAAACAAATTTGAATGCTTGAAAAGTATTCAGTAATTGGATGCAGTTGTCAACAGAGTGGGTTTAAGAGTCCGAGAATAACTCCGGATAGAATCGATCGGTCAAGCGTGGTCTAAAAATAGTTAATTGAATGGGGGGTCCTTAAATGAAGAGTTTTGGCCACTTGAGTAGGAGGAAGAGCACTCGGGATTCACGCCCCATCCATTGAGTCACTGCATGTTTTAATCATCCGGCCACCCTGGTGTTGGCAAGAGAGTCGAAATTTCAAACAATAGGTGATTCGATGAGGTGGTCAGGCGTTGGCAAACAAGTCTGCGTGAGGTCTGTAAACAATCTGTCCGCTGACCCAGACCCAGCAAATGGCTTATCCCGGAAGGTGCGCCCTGCTAAAAAGTAACACGCAAGAAAAAAAAGTAGTTGTTTTTCGTTCAGTGATTCTCAGTTCGGTGCGATGCCAGAAGCTCACTAACAAACATATTTGCACTGCTATTAACAAACCTGTTGTGATCCTTTTTTTTCTGCGGGCGGTCGTAGTGGAAAAATACTGCTTTCGTGAACGAGCGAGCAGGAGTAATTAGCATTCGTTAATTTTTCAGCAGATGCTAACGCAACCCTTCCTGCGAGCGTGTGATCCACCAGAAAGGCAACATGGTCCAATTAAAAAAAAAAAGAAATTATTTTTTTTAAACTGAAGACTCATCCTAGTTAATTCTGCAAGGTTTTAATTTCATGGGGGTTTCAAGTAGGGGTACCTATTCGATACTTGGCATTGAGACAGTTGTGGGGGAAACTCTACCCACTCTGTCTGATCGATATCTGTCCCGCCAACGTAGGTTCGAGGGGCTGACGGAAATCAGGAGTCCATACTTGACAAGTCAAGATTGGAAGCCACCGTACTGCCCCTCGGTACAGGTACAACTACCGGCAGCAAGCAGAAACCTTACCCAACTCAACTCCTCGTTCCAGGTAAGGCAGTTCTCTGCGGTCCCTTCCAAGGATCTGCTGGACTTAAAATATCCCGACACTTTGGGTGACTAAGGAAACCAGATCCTCCATTTCTGCAACTGGAATATTCTCAGTCTGTAGAGCTCAACAACTTGCGTTTGGCCTCTGATGAATCTCCACCTGTACTCCCTCCCGCATCCTCCAAAACACCTCGCGGCGTAACCTCAGACCCTATGCTGACCCCCCCCCCCCCCCCCCCCGCTTCCGCCACCCACACCTAATTAGGTTTTTCCTACTAATTGATTATAATCAATTATTCATGTCATGTCATGTAACCTGGGGCCCCCACGCTGGGGGTGCCCTAAGCCAGTATTTATAAATAATAAATTCTAAGTTACTTGGAAGTACCTAATCATATACATATAAATATGATTTACCTAATCATATACATATAAATATGATTCCATCCTACTTGGAATGAAGTACCTAATCATATACATATAAATATGATTCCATCCTACTTGGAATGAAGTACCTAATCATATACATATAAATATGATTTCATCCTACTTGGAATGAAGTATCGATACCACCGATATATAAATGAAAAGTATCAATCCCTAAAATATCAATTAATATGAGTAGGTACAAATTTTAACACTTGGAAAACAAAATTACAGAAACTCCTCTAAAATAAATTTGCCTTCTCCAACATTAAATGCGTAAAATGATTAAAAATCTCCGACATTAAATGTTACTGTCTTCTATTTATAGAATTATGAAGATTGTAAACTTCACAAGGAGTCAAAATGTTAGGGTATTGTTTAGTGTTGTGGCAATAATAGTAGGTACTTCAACTTGTAAGTTGAATTTTTCAACTCATTACTATAACTACTTACCTCAAACTGCTGGCTTATTGGAGGAAAACTACTAGCTTGCCCCAGTTAATCCACTCGTCACTTCACAATTTTTTTTTTTTTTTCTCGCACACCCCATTTTTCTTACTTCTAACTCTTAATCGACCAACAAAAATGAGAAAAATACAGTGCAGAGGAACCGGGACAGCTCGAGTTCAGTGGTCATGTTGTACTGGTTGTATTACAATTCGGTAAGTAGAAGTTACTAGACCTGGGCCTATGGTAAGGGTTACCAGGTAAGCACATGTAGCACGCCTGATAACAGGGCTGTTTTATAACATAGGTCCAACCCATTTTCTCGGCTTTAGCACATTTTAAACATTGAATCAGGAACGGCCCGACCCCTTTGCTGTTCGGTGGTGATGACGAAAACTTCTGACGCACTCGCGAGCAAAAAGGTTAACATTTCGCCGATTATGAGAAAGTCGATAACAACCGTAGTCGATATGAACCTGTATTTTTGACCTGGAATCGTTTTAAGTTCAGCGATGATTTCGATGTTGCGCCCGACAAATGGTGTGGATCTTTCCTCAGTGATTTCAACAAACAATAATTTTAGTTTCCCCAAAATCGTTTTTACATGAAAATGTCTTTGCTCTGCCCCCCCCCCCCCCCCCCCCCCGTTGTTGTGACATCCTCCTTAATACACAATAAACAATATAGTCAGTAACACAACTAGGTACTAGCGTTCATTATAATAACAACCGCTTCATAGCTACCGTTGTTTCGTGTGATTTGAATCAATTCGGGACCGAAATGAAATAATAATCATTATGAGTATGATACACAAGGCATTCGTCAGTTGAAATCTCTCATAACCCTCTCACTTTATTTTGGTGCTCGGCGTGTCAAGTTGTCATCTGGAAGAGATGAGCGTCCACTCATCTCTTCCAGATGATGATCTATGGGGCTTTCACGGGACTGCAAATTTGGTAGCTCCACCGAAAACTCATAGATCCTCAAATCAGATGGCTCCGGGACCCCCAAGAATGGATTCTGCAACCAAAAATACTTCGAAAACGACACTGTATGAAATTTACAGTCACGTGAATCACCGTGAAGTAACGCTACAACAGTTTGTTGACGGTTTGGCGTTCCAGTTAAGCGAGTGCGCTGTTGGACAGAACTCAATAATTGAATCGCAATTATTGCGATTCAGGAGGCATTGGGACAGCATTCGACAGTTGTCAACTTCTGTCGACAGACGTCGTTAGACCTGGAACAAGACTCGATGCTCCAGCGTGACGTTATATGCTTCTGCTTGCGCGTGGAATTTCGTAGTGAAAATTGGTGTAAGGAGAGTTTCAAAGGGTGCTGAATCCGAGTAAGTCGGTAGAAATGTGAAATTCCGACCTTTTCAAGGAGCCCATTCATATTTGACATTGATACCTGTTGCGAAATGCCACCGGCCGTCCCCCTCGGTTTGGAGTTGGAATCGAGGTTGGCCGTGGTGTAGGTATGAGGGAGGAGTGCCGAGTGATCTCATGACTTCGATACCAAGAATATACTTGAGTTCTCCTAAGTCTTTTACTTCAAAGTACTTTCTTAGCATGCTCTTCAAATATGTCATGCATTCCTTACTTGACGATACCAATATCAGGTCATCCACGTAGACCAAAATTATGCCTACCCCTGACGCTCTTTTGCTTACGTAAATACAAGGCTCTGACTTGCATTTTTCCATTCCACCCTCGAGAAGTTTAGTATTGAGAGTTTCGTACCATGAACGACCTGATTGTTTCAGCCCATAAAGACTCTTCAACAGCCTGCAAACTTTTTGGTCTGATCCGACTTCTGATAAACCTTCGGGCATCTTCATATATATTTCTTCTTTCAAGATTCCGTTCAGGTATGCCGTTTTGACGTCCATCTGATGGATCCACCAATTGTTCTTTACTGCTAGCTTCAGCACTAATCTTATGGCTGGCAAACTGATCACAGGGCTGTACGTTTCGTTGTAATCTACTCCTTCTTGCTGGGTAAATCCCTGGGCAACCAAACGTGCTTTGTAGCGCTCCACACTACCATCAGCCATGTACTTGGTTCTGAAAACCCACTTGCAACCCACTGCTGATTTTCCAGGTGGCAGGTCAGTCAACTCCCATACGTTCATTGTTTCCAGTGACGTCAGCTCCTCTTGGATTGCTTCAGCCCAAAGTTCCTTGTCTGGTCCAGACATAGCTTGTTTGTAGGTTTTCGGATCCTTTCTTTCAGCTGAATTCGCAAATCTTTCTGGTTTCTGGAGTTTTGTCCTGTCCCTTAACTGCATTCTATGATTTCCGTTGTTTTCGGGCTCTTCTGCCTCTTCTTCCTCTTCTACAGCTTCCTCTTCGTCGTCTTCTTCTTCTTCTGGTTCTTCTTCGTGTTGCTCTTCTACCAAAGCCTCTGGTTGAGTTGCAACTGCTCTGCCAGTTTCTTCCTCTGCATGGTTTCGGATGAATATTTCTTCATCTTCTGTGTAGACCTCTGCTGTCTGGTTTTTTCCCTTGAATGGGAATTCGCTTTCCTTGAATGTAACGTCACGACTTATCAACACTTTGCTGCGTCCGAAGTCCCATAATCTATATCCTTTGGCGGCCCCAGCGTACCCTAGCATTGCGCATACTGTCGCTCTGTCGTCCAATTTCTTCCTCTCAGACTCCTTTGGTACATGAGCAAACGCTTTACACCCAAATGGTTTCATGTGCTTGACGCTTGGTTTCCTGCCGGTCCAAATTTCCTCAGGTGTTTTTCCATTATCTAATGGACACCTATTCCTCACGTAGACAGCCGTGTTGACAGCTTCCGCCCAAAAACGTTTAGGCGCATTGGATTCAATCAACATCGACCTCGTCAGATCTAAAATGGTTCGGTTAAATCTTTCTGCTAATCCGTTCTGTTGCGGGCTGTATGGACAAGACAGCTGACGAACTATTCCACATCGTTCCAATTCCTTCTCAAACGCTTTGTTGATGTACTCTCGTCCATTATCACTTTTCAAACACTTTATTTTCTTACCAGTTTGATTCTCGGCTATCGACTTGTACGTTTTGAAGCAGCCCAGAACCTCATCTTTGGTTCTTACGAAGTAAACTGTAGCTCGCCTTGAGTAATCATCGATAAATGACACAAAATACTTGAATTTTGAGTACGACTCCACGGGCAAGCAACATACGTCCGAGTGAATAACTTCCAGCAACTGTGAAGTAACCAGCTTACCGATTTTCGGAAACGGTTTACGTGTGTTCTTCCCTATGATGCACGCTTCGCAAGTATCTGGTTCCTTCAAAACTCCATCGTCAAGTCCCCTCACCGAGCCTCTTCTGTACATCAATTTGATCAAGTCCTGATTAATGTGGCCGAGCCTCTGATGCCAACCCTGATACTTGGTCCGAGTTAAGCATGCGGATTTGATACTTTCCTTCTTCAGAGAGTACATGTTGGCATGATTTCGCGGAGCTTCCAACACCACTAAACCATCTCTGTTGAATACTCGACATATTCCATTTTGAATAACTACTTTGTAACCCTTCTTTTCGATCGTCGCAATTGAAACCAATCGAAAACTGAAGTCGGGTACATGATACACTTCTTCAAAACGAATGGTAAACTCCCCATCACGAGTTTTTGTGGAAACAACCACTAACCCTTTCCCAATGACCGTGCAATTCACCTTTGATGCTAGCGATACAATCTGAGGGGTTGTTAGTTCTTCATACGTGGTGAAATCTGATCTTTCCGGAGAGAAATGGGAGCTTGCACCGCTGTCCAGCAACCATTCGTCATCCCGCAAAGCTTTACCCACATTCAAACATACCACATTCAGGGACTGTTTAGGTTTGACACTCGCACGAGTGTTTTCATCCTTATTTTGCTTGCATGATCGGGCAAAATGACCAACCTGACCACATTTGTAGCACTCGATAGGTTTTACGCTACCAACCCGTTTTGTGAGTAATGCGTTATTAGACTCACATTCTTCTTTCTTCATCAATTTCCTTTTAAATTCACCACAAAGTATACTTTCGATCTTTTCTGGCGTATAATCCGCATCATCGAATGCGCATATCATACTGACGGTTGTTTCAAATTCCTCAGGTAGTCCATTTAGAATTACATTACATACCTGCTCATCGTGGATTCTCATACTGCCAGCTTTCACGATCTCCGATGCATACCCCAGCACTCGATTGATATACGTTTCCATATCCTCAGCTGGTAACATCTTAGCAGAGTACAGGCTTTTTGAGGCTTGAAGTCTTCTCAACCTAGTCTTTGGCTGGAACCTCCCAGCTAACTTTTGCCATAACACCCTTGGGCACTCAATGTCTAAAATAGACTCTTGAATATCCTCAGTTAGAGTTCTTGCGATCAGTAAGTACGCCCTTTCTTTCGCTTCCGCTGATATCTTGTCAAAGGCGTCGTCGTCGGTCGTTGAGACGACTTCCCACAGTTTTCTACTGCGTAACTCAAGCTTGAGATTGAACGCCCAAGTCTTGTAGTTTTTCTTATTTAGCTTAACGATGCCACTCACCTTGTCCACTTTCATGTTCTCCGACGGATTGTCCATCGAATCAAAGAATCTTTCGCCTCCTTCAGCCATAATGCGGGCCGTATAACCCTTGTTAGAACTGTATATTTCCGAGCGCACAAACTACAACTCGTACAAAATCATAACAGAACTAATCTAGGAATAATCACAACTGTTAGACATTTCGTTGCCTAACAACCAACAGAGGGAAAGGATCCTTTTCAGAGCACACGACTTCTACACTCATTATCAGGCAAACCCCGCGTCTGGTGGGACTTCATTTGGTCGGATGACGTCCGCAGGACACTTTCCCTATTCCAGAGACCACAATGGAGTTATCGGCACCTTTTATCGGGCGAAGGCCTCCCCCTTTGGTGAAGTGGGGGGTCAAATCGGCCCCCAAGGGGTCAACTCCCTCGGTCCCTTTGACGTCATCACGGCCGTTCTCGTCCTCGGCAGAAACACTTGAAAGTTGCTAAATTCGTTTCGCTAGACCTTGCTCTGATTCTTCGTATAATGGGAATGTTAAGGAGTGGTGACATTTTTCAAGGCGACAAACGAGAGAAAAAGGTTTCAAAGGGAAAACCACACAACTAATAAACAATTTGGTAAAATTTAGTCCGAAGTGCTTCAGGATCTTTTTAGACATTCATACCGAGTTTCTTTTTGCAACTCAGGATGCAGGGCCGTACCCATGGGGGGGGGGGGGGGGGGGGGGGGGGGTCAGAGGGGTTGGACCCCCCCCCCCCCCCGAAATTTTCCCAAAAATAAGCATTTTCAAACACATAGGAATTAAATTTACTCAAGTTATAATTGATCTTCATAGGTAAATAAGGAAGAGTACAAAACAATTTCTAGTTAAAAGTATACGTAAATAATTTATAAAATGTATTACAATTTTACAAACCCATTCGCGTGCGTGGATGGACGCTGTCCGCCGCTATCGGCGTAGACCCAAACGTTCCATTACGGAAGTTGCCGTAAAGCATGTAGTTTGGCGCTATGTATTACGATAGGTAGCAGCACGAAAAATGACCGCCATTCGACTTTGCAAATCCCTGACTATATTCTGTAGGTTGTTTTTCTATGTTCAATATGTTTTTATATGTTAAACAATGTTGAGTCTATTTGTATTGTCTATCTATTTATTTTCCTAGTCACCAAATTAACAGGGGAAATTATTTTTATGTCATTATTTATATACTTAGTGACACTAAGTTAGTGTCGTTCTAACTTTTGTCAATAAAAGCTTAAAATGGGTTATTTGACAATTTTTTAAAAAGTTTTATTGGGTAGGGCCTCCGGACCCCGCCTGGTGCCACAACCCCCTTTATATACTTAGTGTCGTTCTAACTTTTGTCAATGAAAGCTTAAAATGGCCTAAAAATGGGTTACCTATTTGACAATTTTGGTTTTTCTTGGAATAATAGGTACACCTATGTTTTCGCGACGGAGGTCGACGACTCCGATCAGCCTCAAAATTTGACATTATCCGTTTCAAGAGGTCTACATTCTAAATCCGAAATGTCCGTCCGCCGTACGCCGTCTGGGCCGTTTTGGGCAGTAGGAATTTTTTTTAAAACCTGAAATTTTGACAAAATACTTGGTTTACCATCTAGTTGTGCCCGCAAGGTTTTCAGTCCGATCGCCCAAACCCGTGGGGCGCTATGGGGCTATAATGGGGCTACAGGAGGGGTTTTCTGAAGGCTTTTAGCTATGGGATCGATTTAGGTGTCGTTTTTGAGTATTTTTGGACGTAGAATCCATTTTTGGGGGTCCCGGAACGATCCGATTGCACTGTGGCAATCTATAATATAGAAATATTATTTCTTTCATGGGGCTAAAAATGGGATTTTTGAAGGATCCCAGGAGGTTAAATATTTTTCGAGTAAAAAAATAAAGAATTTTTGAAGAAAAAAAAAAACCCAAAAAATTTTTTAAAATTAATTTTTTTTTTTTTTTTTCATTGACAGAATTAAATGTCTGTACAAGTAACCTATATCGAAGAATAATAAACCCTTGTGTAAAATTTGCAGCGTTTTTTTCTAAAGTTTTATTGGGTAGGGCCTCCGGACCCCGCCGGGTGCCACAACCCCCCTCCGAAAATTTTTCCTGGGTACGGCCTTGTCAAGATGAATTGGGGTTTTCGCCCATTCAACAAAAGCCCAACCGGATGCCAATTTCTCTATACGACTGAAAACTTTTCGCCAAGAGAAACTTCCACTGCCAGAGCTCCTTCCATTCTTTTTTCAACCAAGCACATTCCATCACCACCATGAAAGAGATTTCTCTATAGAGAAATCGAAGTAGGGTGGTCCTACACTTACAGCTTGATTAGGTGCCTTTTGTCCGGAAGCGAAACAATATGCATTGTTCGCCTGAATGGGTCTTGACAAAAGTTCTTCGCAAAAGAATTATCCGGAACTATCCTGAGAACTATAGTTAACGGGCTGAACTAAATCCTAATAGTTTTCCTTGCCGGCTTCAGGTCGCGTTTTTCCTTATAGTACTATCACGTGCAGCATTATAAAGTGCAGCTAATGGGCCCGAGAACCGATTGACGACTAATAATTTTTTCTGAAAGAACTTCTTAATTTGAAGCCAATAGCATGCACTGCAGTGAGTTTTGGGCTCCTACGGTGTAATACAAATTTCCAGGGCACTTTAGAAAATTTCAAATTTGAATCTGGAGGGAAGAGTGGCGCTTCCAAGAAGTGCTCTCTGGTGGTCAGCCAATGAACTAAAAGAACGAATTCAGAGAGATTCACGAGGTGAAATCGCAAGGAAAATAGTCGTTCGGATTTGTTCTGACGCTAGCGTGACGGGACAGACACAATGTGATGTTGGTGAACATGAATATGGTCTGTCCCGTCACGCTAGCGTGATTATGTCATAACCCAAAATAAAAACGATTTTTTTGTACACTTTCTACTTTTTGTGCGAGTGCACTCGGGAAAATTCAAAACGCCAAACATTCACTAGTGATTTCCTCTGCTCAGACACCTAATTTCTCAGTGCTAACAGTTACTGTACTGAGTACTTTGTTCATTATTAGTTCAACCACGTGAGACATATTATGGAGCCTGGAGGTCGGGAGTGGAGGACCATTCCCTCTAAGCTCTGTGGTAGGAATGGGTATCGACAAAGAAATAGCGAGGTTGGAGATCGATATACATTGTTGAACATTGAGTTTGAATATTAAGAATGCCACATGATCAAATTATGAGTACACCAGCTCCAAACGTTTCTAGTCAAGATGTACCTCACAGCCTGTTGAAAGGCGAAGACTACTCCCTACTCCAAAACTTCACTTGTTCCTGAACAGGGCACTCACGACGATGATTGTACAATTTAACTTGATCCTACATAAATTTATTGATCCTGGGGAAGGGGGCGAGCATCTCCCGAAAGCTTGAAAACTGAGTAAAATGTCTACCAGCATCCGTCCTTTTCTTCCCAAATAACCTGCAAACATGCAAGCCGTCGTTGTTCTTCAGGTGTTTCTGGTCCACTTGATGTTAATAAGTAACAGACTGCGTCAGAAACCTCAGTGAAGTCTTCACTGTGAAGATCATTAAATGATTATTTTTATTTTTATTGCCATTAATTTCAATTTTTTTCAATTTTCAATTTCTCTTTATTTGCAGTCATCTCTTTGTACAGACATTGCAATTGTCAGCAAATACTACAACTAATTTTCAAAACATCGTTATAAATGAATGAAATTAGATGAAATTTTCTTCGATCTCATCACTACCTGCAACTTGATCAATATTTAAGATCGTTAATTTCCTTCATATTTCCTCAAGAGTGGTCTAAACCTTATCCTCATACCAGTTGGTTTACATCCCGATCGCACCCCCCCCCCCCCCACAAGAGAGCAAAGGACGGGGGTTCTAAGTGTGTTAGGGGATCTGAAACGTTGCTAACTCGATTGAAAAGAGTTCCAAACCTGGATGTATAATCCAATTTGCAAAGTTTCAGCTCTTAGTCGAAATAACTTTATAGAGATCCGCCTTAGCCTACCAGGAGTCACCTGCTCGAAACGAAATGTTCTTGAAAGATTTAATTAGGTCAGATCCAGGAAAATTCGATACTCCGAGCTGAAAGAACGTTGAAAGTTCGAAGGGAGTTCCTCCTAAATGGGGTTACAAACTTGGTGTAAGAGAGTGCCAAAGAATTAAGCTCTGGAAAAATTTGTTGGCATTAACGCTATTGCGTAATTTCGTTCCGCCGAAGTCGTAGTAAATGTGTGAAACGTTGTTGATTCATATGTGGATCTCCAAAATTTGGAGCATTTAATGCTGTACACACGTCGAGAACGAGCTGGAGTTGACTGATGGGGCGAGGAGTTGATGGCCCCCCCTAGTCTACTACCTATATTAAAACCCCAACACTCGAAGAGAGTGACCCAAATTTGGTCATAATTTTTCTAAGGTTCTTCCAGTTATCAGACAAAAGTACCAACAATTTGTTTTGGCCTGTAGATGACGAGAAAAATCTGAAACCACCAAAAAGTTGCTCCATGGGGCGTATCTGAGCTCAGAAAGGGATAAAACTAGATTTTACCATCCAAATGAATCATCAAGAGAGCAGCCCGCTAGGCCACAACGACCGCCTCAGGGCGGAACTAGTGTTGGCTGGCGCTAGCAGTGGGTGGCCCCTTAGATTAATACCAGAGAGGATGTGGATGTGGGTTCCTGAAGGACACCCCACTTCTTGCACCTAGGCCTGCAGACCCATTGTGGATCACGGAGTTACTATGGTAGCAGTTCTGTGCCCTTGAAGAGGTTCAATAGTCCTCCTACCAGGTTCTTTTGCGCCAGTATCTCTCCCCGGTCCACTGATCCCAGAGCAAGATACCTTCTGCACTCTAAAGCCTCACACTCAAAGATGAGGGGATCCGCAGTCTCCTCCTCATCTCTGCAGAACTTACAAGTGGGTTTGTTGTTTATGACTCCTATACTGTTTAAAGGCTTCCTGAAGCTCCCATTTCCTGTATACAGACCCAGTATGAATCTCAGTTTTGTTCGCCGTAAATGGAGACATATATTCGGCCTTTTGCGGTCTAGCCCAGCTCACAAGGTGTATCCATGCTGCTGATGCGGGGTTCTTTACCATCTCCGGTTGTGCTGTGATCTCTGCCACTGCCTCAACAACCTTGTGGAAAAGCGCCCTGTGATACCTACACAGGGTTCGGGTCCTATGAGATCCTTGCTGGACCCCTGTCTGGCCAGGGCGTCTGCTTTCTCGTTCCCTGAAATACCAGCACGGCCAGCAGTCGAGTTGTAGTTTTGAGTTGGTAGATGTTCCCGCTAGTGATTTCTGAGCAGCTTGGCGGCTTGATCTGAGATTAGGATTCGCCTTCTCTGGAGGCCTTCTCACTCTGTCCCATGCATGCTTTCATAGCAAAGAACGGCCTGGTATACTGGGACCCACCTGAGGGTTGACGCTCTCCCATTTGAGCTGCGGGCCCAAAGTCTGAGCCCTATTACACATCCTGGAGTCGTCTATGTACCATTCTATGTCCCCAGACCGCACTCCCGGTGGACCTTTCTTCCAATCCTCCCTGCCAGAGATCACTTTAAAGCTAGGCGGCCCCTACTTTTACGTTGATACCCTGCGATGATAAATAAACGCCCGTATAAAAAATAAATCTTCCAAACTTGATTCATTCACTCGCGATAAAGGTCTAGCGTGAATTGATGGTTGTCGTTTAGTTCCGAGCGATCAAATACAAGCCGAAATCCGAGTGGAAATGCCAATTACAAAACAAAGTTTGGTATCCTAATGATTAAGTTTTGCGAGGTGGGCGGGTGGGAATCGGCCGAGTCACGCGAATTGTGACAGGAAAAAAAGGAAAAGGCCTAAAACTTGAGTTAATGGTCCGGTGGGTCCAAGGACTTGATCTTACGTGATCAAACGTGATCTTACGAAAAATAATACAAATCCCAAGTTCACTAGTACGTTACACAACGGCCTCTACTAGTTTTACACCTACAAAGATTACCAACACTTATATCACGTTGGCAAAGTAGAACTGGATTGAGGCTTTTATTTGTCGGTTTTTTTCTCAGTCCTTTCAACACTGTTTGGTCGCTTCGGGACGTCAATGGTGTCCTTTGTTTGGTTTGTCGGATGGGAGACCTGTTAGCACTGAGGACGTGATGGGCTCCTGAGAAAACAGGATGGAAGTCGACGAGAGAGAAAATCCTTTTCGAAGACTCACTTCAAGTTGGCCGGCTTGAGTCGTATTAAAATTATTACAAAAAGGTCCTTAACGCTCAAGTATATTGTCCCATCAAGCAGTCCCCATTCACCAGTTTTATTTTTACCCTCGACGACGTCACATCGCAACAAAATCGCACATTGTCGTCAATGAGGGAAAGAGATTGTTCTAATATTAGAAACCCTAGAATGAGGGCCTCACTATTGACGTATACAAACGCGCACTCTCTTCCTGGAGATCTATCACCTATTTTTTCCCATGTTTTTTTCCCCCCGAACCTACTTTTGTTCCAGCCATTCATCTGATATATTTATCCTTCCTCCGTCATTCTGTTACGTCAATCGAATGTTCCAATTTTCCATCGTGCGTTCGAAATGCTGCAAAGGGTGTTTTTCAAATACGACCCCATTATAGGAAGAAGAATTCCTGTCTGAACAATTATTTAAAAACTATTCTTTAAACACTGATTCCCTGTTCGAAAATATACGAGTAATACGAATACTCTGATATTGTAGGAGCAGGACCCAAATCATTAATTTTATTTAATTCTTCCGTATTCCCCAAAAATTCCAGGCGCCATATTCGTCGATTTGGATGAACTTGATTAAACTTTGGGTATAATCAAGGCACGCTCTCGTGTTCCTCTTGGAAAAAACTTATAGGTAGGTAGAGCAGCCTGCGACTCAGAAGGCGGGAGGCGTCACTACCCGTTCTACATGATATTGTCCAAAAATGACCGACTATCTCAGATGAAAACATTGATCAGGGACACATTGACATTGAAACGTTAAAAAACTTGTTGCGAAGCTTAGGTTGAGGTGTAGTATTATAAGTACTTACATAAGAATAGATTAAAATTGAAATCGATTGTTATGCTTTCAAGCCAGACAGCCACCATTTTCGAAAAACTGACTAAGTACTATGGGATTTTATGACCTGACGTTCGCAAAAAGGTAGTAATTGCCACATCAGACTTGCCACCTTCTGAGATGCCGCATTCTCTACATAAGAAGCAATTTTATTCCGATTTTTAAGCAAGCAATCAAGCAAACAAAGAAACTTTTTGACGTAATCCTACCAGTGAAAATAAAGATAACACGAAAAAGATTATCCAATTCTCCTCCTCCGCGAGTACCTGCTCAAATATAAGAAGACTAGGAAGCCACCAACAAACGCTCGTTCCACCCTGGAAGGGCAGTCTGTGCCTTCATGAAACACACGATGGCCGCTTTTGGGATTTCCAGATTACATATTTGAATACAGTCCAAAAACATTTATGGGAAAACAATAATGAAAAATATGAGAGACAAAATTTGAAAGCCTCAATGAATAAAAGGACTCGTTTTCCCATCTTGTTGGCCTTTTGAAGCTTACAGGAAGTAGGTTTTTTGGAAATCCGACTTCAAATGTAGACTCAGCGTGAAAATATCCGAAATACTTGATTTGGTAGGCAACTATAATAATATTATAATATTATATATCCGGCTTCCTGCTCTGCATCCAATGTGGTGTGCCTTCTCAGTTGCAAGCTCTGTGATAGTTTTTACGTCGGTAAGACGGAAACTGTGGCTTCACTGAGGATGAACACCCACAGGTGCTCTGTGGCCAATTACCCCGATTGTCCGGTGGCGGTTCACGCCAACTCCCATCAAAAAACGTTCAATGAGTGCTTTTCACTCCAGTTCCTCCGAAAGTTGCCGGAAAGCATCCCAAGCCGTGATGTGAAAAACCTGGAATCAGGCCACATTGTTGTCCTCAAGGCAACAACCCCCCCCCCTGGCTTGAACAAGCATTGGTAGCGGCACTGAATCACTTTTTTTCTTTCTTTATTTATTTAACTTATTTTATATTTTTATTTTTTATTATTATTATTTTTTCTCATCTGTAAATTAAAATTTTTCATCCTCAACCCACTTTCATATATGATATATCCCCTTCAAACAAATACCTACACCCATTTTAAATTGAACCTTTCCCTCCGCCATGACTGCATTCTGCGGCAACAACAACATTTCATCCTGCTTCATCTTCGAGTGACCGCCATCCACCATTCCTACCCCTCTGATGAAGCCAACTAATCGGCGAAAATTTAGGTAATTGTTTTTATACTTTTTTAGTGTTCCCTTTACCATACCATCTGTCTGAACTATCAAAAACGTATAATATTATATATTATACATAATAATATTTTATCGTCCCCCTCCGGGCAGAAGGGCGAATATTGCAAAACGGCGATTTTGAGTTAGGGCACCCATCTTTTTTATTTTCTCCTCCTCTTTCCGAATTTGAAAAGAGCGGGACGATCCAATCACTCAGAAAGATCGATTACATAAAGATCGATTACAAGTTGACTCGTTCCGCTTACTCCAATTATTGACGTCACCAGAGAAAATCGCTATTTCCCAAAATTCAGCTTTTGCAATATTCGCCCTTCTGCATTTAGGGGGACGATATATTATATTCATATTATGAAGTTAAATTTAAGAGTCGTAAATTGGCATAAATAATAAAGAATAAATTTGAGATTCGTAAATTGGGATTAATAATGAATTATCCTTTCGACCCGGTTCTCGAGGGATTTTTGAAAATCCAATTGAGGATTCAGATTCCTCATAAAAATATAAAAAACTCGGCCCTTTGGGCTTCGCCAGGGGGCAAGCCCCTGGACCCCCGGATGCTTCTTGCGTACGGCTGAAATTCAGGAAACATGGAACATTCTTTATTAACTGAAGGATTGATACCTACCCGTCTTGTGTGACGGAAAAGGATCTGTCCGACGCCGAACTATTGGCCTAACGGTAAGACAAGTGACGATGCCGAACTCGTGGTCTAACTTTATTTATATATTGCGTAGTATATATTACGTAATAGGTATATAAACGTGACACTCCCGCGTCTCCCTCCTCGACTAATTTTTTGGGCAGTTAGTATGTTCCATGCTAATATTATCGCAGACGCCTAAAAAACGCCTTCTTGCAGGCTCAATTTTGATTCAAAGTTTGATTTGGAATCTTCCCGTTGAAGTACCGCGCGACGTTTTCTCCGATGAAACCGGAGAGTAGCTTTGTATAAAATCTGACCACACAATTAGGAATGGAAATGCACACGAATTGCGGGTTAAATCATCCTGTACCAGGTTGTTAGAAGTCGGGAAAAATACATCATTTTTGTGACAAAACGTTTTTCACGTAGTTTATAATCATCTTAAGTTGTTCTGGCCGATTCAAAAACCGGTGTAGGTGACGTCATGACTGGAGTAACGCGAAAATGGCCATGTTCGCTTTGTTGTGAATGTGATCGTGCGTATTGGCTCAACTTATTCGTGATGTAAATTAACTTATTCAACGTGACCGATCCTTCAGTTTTTATTTTTTATTTTTTAATGGTGGCCAACTCGTCGACCAATAGGAGCTGACCTCGGGTTTCCGCCAAAATTCAAATTGCAATTTTTCCATAAATTTTATAAATTCGTCGGAACTTGCAGTTTGCGTTTCAACCCCATTTTCAGTATTTGGACGCCTTCTATCGTGAAAAAACACAGTGTTTAACGAGTAATTATTGCTCGTTAAACTTATTGTTGTAGAGAACAATGAAAAGTCGCAAAAAATGGGTTGCCAGCCGTGAAGGGACCATTTATGTAACACTTGCAGTGCTCGGATACGCCAAAAGGAGCTACGTTTCGGAGGATTTTGACTTTGATCATACTACTTTATCGTGGGGCTTTTACTATACTTGCCAAACTGAATTTTCCTTTTTTTCACAAAATTTCCAACTACCAGAAGTACCCAAGAAAAGTTACTCTCCTCCTCCTAGGGTTGCGACTGTAATTTAAGTAGAATAATAATTATTCTACTTAAATTACAGCCGCACTAATTATTAGTGATTAATATATTCGATATCTCAACCCATTAGTCAGTCCCTCGAAAGTCGGCCAAACGCTGGAAAGCTTATGAGTAGTTCTATTCGATTCGAACATTTAAAAACGATCAAGTTCTTAATCCACTCCGTCTTCGTACAGACTACTCGGAGCCTGCTTAACTTTTGCATAGAATATTCCCATTAATATTCAAGATCGTTTTGAACCCCCTGAGGATGCTGCCCCGGAGAAAAAGAAAAAACGTGCTTTGAAAACGAATTCATGGCGTCACAACGCCCTCGAAAGGGTCAAGGTCTCCGAATCTCGGGGAATTATCGGGTAAAAAGAGGGTCAAAAATTGGCAGCGATTATTTCTGCTTCTTAAGAACCCTCAATCGATTCAAGGGTCAATAATCTCAGACCCCGTTTCAATTGCGAACAAAAAAAAAAACCTTTAATTAATCGTGCCATGGATACCGACAAATAGCAAAAGATTTGGAAAGAAATCTCTTTCGTTGAATAAGCTAACAATGTTCACATTTTACGTGGAAGTCGATTACAGGCGTAGTATCCCTGAATTTGGGAGGCGTTTTTCGATTGTATTAGAAGACAGTATTGAACATTTTTTACTGGCACGCGTCAGGCAGGGTACCAAGCGAAGATTAAGGTGACCATTGGTTCAGGAACTATCCAGATGATGAACGGGCCAGGGACAGACTTGAGGGAGGATAAGATTCTATTTCGCACTCATTTCTGATAGATTAAGTGATTTTGGGTATTTTCATCACTATCGGGGTTGAATCGGGTGGGTGCAAGTGCGAGCGAAACGAGCCCCCCCTGTCTGCGAGCTAGGATGCAATAACAGACAGATCCTTAGGCTCTTCCAGCACTGGATGGGCCTTAAAATTTGGTGTGTAGTCCAAATCCGCCAAGATAATTAGGGTTTGCCGTTTGAAACAAGAAAGTAGGGCGCAAGTGCGCCCATTTGCGCCTGATCTCATCCTGCTAAGTAAAAGTAGGAGAGGCCAAATTCTGGGAATCGGTAGCGAAGTGGGTGAGTTTTGCCCTCTCAGTAGGTACCGCTTTTTCAATGATTTTTCATTTCCGGAATTATTTTCACGCAATTTATACAAACCGTTACGAGAAATTCGCCACGTACGGGAAATGCTACTGAGATGCAATCTTAAGCCAGTGATTATCACACTTGAGATTTCTAGCTTGACGAGGGTTCAGGCCTCATCCATAAATCATCCGGAGGGAAATCATCTCTATACAAGGGGAACGGTTTTTTTAAGCACCTCCTCGTTTCATCTCGCCAAATCTTGAATCTTGATCAATTCCATCAATCGTCCCAGTTTGCCGGGAAAACCTTTTACGACCGAGTCGATCAGTCCAAGTTCGGCGGCTAACTTAATTAGAGGTTGGCGTGGAAGAATTTTTCGGCTTCTTTCAAATAGTTTTTTTTTCTTGCTGTTTGCTCCCCCCCGATCAAGATTAGCCATAAACCGCACGCAATGTGCGAACGCAGTCTTAACAAGGAGCAATGGAACGTGCCGCAACTGATAGATCTAACAAGACATGGTGAGACCCTCAAGATGGAAACACGTCTTCAAAAAAAAAAAAAAGAATCTTGTTCAGCAAAAACTTTCGATATCTGACAATATTAAAAGCGCCTTGAATGGGAAACACGTCGAATGAACTCAAAAGAGAACCGACCTATTTTAAAATCTGATTACAGGTCACGTTTATATTGTCAAGATAGTTTTTCATTTGCAGATAAAATCTAAAAATTGCCGTATTTCCGTCGATTTTATGACACGTTATCTAATCGTGTTCCTTACGGATCATTGAACGAACAAACAACAACGTGAGCGGCGCTGCAGTTTGCAAGCTCATTGAGTTTTGTAACGCAAAACCACAATTACGCAAAATGCTCAAATTCACAAGGACGAGCCGTTTCAATTACACAAAAGCAAATAGTAAGCAAACAATTTTTCTTCCGAGCTGAGTGTTTTGATTGAATCTCAATTACGGTAATTACACTTTTGCATCAATCAGTAGGAAAGTGCATTTGTGGTTCTGGCAAATGACGTCAAACCACCTTCCTCTTCCCGTTCGAAGGTAGTTTATCGGTGAGATAATAGGCATTCGATAAACCGGAAGAAACTCGTTCCAAAGGCGGTATTGTGACTGATTTTGGTTTTTTATTCTTGGAATCTTGGAATTATTCTTGGAGGTCGACGACTCGGATCGGTCTCAAAATTTGACATTATCCGTTTCAAGAGGTCTAGATTCCAAAACCGAAATGTCCGTCCGCCGTCCGGGGCGTTTTGGGCAGTAGGAATTTTTTTTTTTAATCTGAAATTTTGACAAAATACTCGGTTTGCCATCTCGGTTGTGCCCGCAAGGTTTTCAGCCCGATCGCCCAATCCCGTGGAGCGATGTGGGGCTGAAATGGGGCTACGGGAGGCGTTTTTTGAAGGCTTTGGCTATGGTGTCGAGTTTGGTGCCGTTTTCGAAGTATTTTTGGACGTAGAATCCATTTTTGGGGGTCCCGGACCGATCCGATTTCACTGTGGGATCTATGGGGCTACAAATGGGATTTTTGTAATATATCTGGGGGACTCGTACATTATTTTACTTGAATTTTTGCTTGAAATTTGAATCTACCATAAACAACCGCCAGGCTCATATTTCCCTCAAATATTTTTTTTTTTAACGCAGACATCTGCCCACATGGCCCGCAAACTATCAAAATAGCGTAGGTATACATGCACACGGGTAAGATAGTAACTGATAGTTGAGACTCAAATGTTACTAGCCAAACACGGCTAATGGGCTTAAGGATTCAGGAAAACTCGTGACTATAACATTTCTGAATTATGTTCAATCGAGGGTCCCTGTCTATAAACCGACTTCGACTCTTTTCGCTATGAAAACCGGGTTTCTTGACCATTGACGTCATTTCTCGGCATCTTTATCTCGCAATTAATAACCCTTACACCAATGTTATGTACGTATGCTAATGAAACCGGGTTTGTAATTCCGCCTCGGGCCGGCGGCGTGATAAATCGGTTTAAAATTCGTTATTAAGTACATGACGCAAGTTCGCCCCACCACTATTTCGTTCGTATTGTGGCTGAACGTCGTGCAAACGAGAGAGATTCGGTGGAGATTTCGTCAATAATTGAACATGAGGTCGAACTGGAGCATAATGGCACGAATCGGCACTTTTAACTTTTGGTCCTAAATCTCGGTTCAAAAGATTGATCTGATGAGATAACAGGTGATAGCATTATAGTAGACCATCAGCACAGATGACAAGTTTAGAAACACCCTTAATGAGGTTTTCACTTCCATGACCTCAAAAACTATAAAATTAAACTGAACTAAACAGTGAAAATAACTCACGAGAAAGTTTTTTCCGTAGAACTTTCCATTCCCCCCCACCAATAGATCTTAATTTCATTAAATTAAGCTCACCCTTGATGGGAAAGACTTAAAGATCATGGATACTGCACTTAGATTATGCACTCAGACATAAGGCCTCGCTTCGCTCGGCCAACCACTTTCTCAGACAGGGGGCTCGCTTCTCTCGCCCAAGTGACAGTCGCTCAATGCGCTAATTTTAAGGGGCGTAAAATTGGCCGGGGAATAGAGAGAGAAATCGTCTTCCCACGCAGCTGAATATATCCAAAATTAGTGTGGAATGATCTGTCTCCCAAAACGTCCCCCCCCCCCCCCCCCCCACCCACAGCCACTCCATGTTTCCAAGGTCCCTGGCACCCTCTATTCTCCAGTTCTTTTCATTGTTCCGAGGTCCCTGGCAACTTTCCCGAGCCACCCTACCGAGACGCGCTGGATCTCTTCAAATTGTTCAAATAAAACTCGCCGTTTAAATTCGCTCATCGACAGGGAGTCGTTTTTTCGGGATTTCGTATTAAAATTCGGATCTCTCTGTAGGATACAGAGGAAACGCCAGGGGGGGGGGGGGGGGGGGCTCAACGTATTCGTATTCTAAGACTACGTACGCTATCATATGCTGAAGGCATGCCCCTTCAGCATTACTGGTGTTTGGGGCTTGGAGGAGAGCTATTCACGTAGTCGGAGGACTATCGTTCCGTGAGGGCTTTCAGGGATCTAAATGTTATTAGTGATTATCTCTTCCTAATAACGATTATATAATGATTATATTGTGTTTGGGACGGCTGAAATTGAAAGTGAGGGGGTCAAAAATGTCAAATTAGAAAAACTAATTATTAGTTCCAATTATTGGAAAAACAAAAACGTTCAAACAGCAACAACGAAATAACTCACATCCGTCGAGCTGATTCTAGTGATAACAAAAACTTAATTTCGAGATTTGGGTGCTTATTTGCGTCGCGCCAAGTGGCCCCAATTTCTATTTTTTAGCCCTAAAGGAATGGCAAACAGATTTGAACAGTTAAACTAAAAGTAAGCCCCAAATTATATCACCCAAGTTTTTCCCACGTTGGAGCCCCGTTGTCGCCCGACTGATGAAGGAAAGTCACTTTATCGGCCTGCCAATTAGCAATCTTTTGGTGTTTTTCGTTTAATCAGACGGAGCCTGGGGGCCTAGGGACATCAAAAAGTTGGTTTGACGGACTTTGGTTTTTTTCCCCCTCATTCGCGTAAATCATTTTCCTTTCCCGGATTTCACTCACAAACAATTCTGACGGAACCACATTATGGACAATTATTGTGCGAACCTGTCTGTTTCTTCGGGGACTCAAACAAGACACAAACAACACCACAGCATGTTGGGTGGCCCGTTGGAGTATTTCAGGGTCAAATGTCGCTGTTCTTTGAGGGCGATTTTCCAACATTAGTAGGTAAGCAAATTTTGAACCTAATGCACCGACCGCCCTGCGACAAGTCACAAATATTACCCAAAATACCATCATGTTTTAAAATTTAATTACCTTGCACTGCTCACAGCCGAAAATTAACCTAAACCATAATTTGCTTGTACGTAGTACTGCCAGTCTACAAAATTTGTAGATTATTTAATAATCTGCAAATCAGGTGATCGGGCATTACGAAATCTCGCGCTAAATAACCCGTTGCGAGGGTGAGAAATACGTTGCTCCCGATGGCTCACCTTTTTTCGCCGTTAAAGGATAGTTACGTTAGTGTCCCCTTTCACAAGATAGCGGTCGAAATCCGTTGACGTCAATTTTATGCAAACTCTCTTGCCCAGGCGATTGCGAAATGACCTTTTTTTTTTTGCCCTGCCTCAGTTCGGATTCTCGCGCCAATTTTGGAATAAATCGACGGTGCGCTGATGATTTTAACCCTGTTACTGTTGTATTTCAAGTGATTGGGCCTCTTGTCTGTAACAATTCATATTTTCTCCCTAAAATTGGGCAAAACATGATTATTAATACATGTAAGATTCTCGCCCACTCTCATGTTATATTAAATATCGATATTACATTATAATAAATCAATAGTTAGGGCACCTGTTATTGAAACAAATATTATTGTTGTAGGGCACCCTGCATAATGGATGTTGAGGGTGTACCTATAGATACCTATAACGTAGGTATACACGTCACAAAATATGGTCAAATATGGTCATATATGGTAATAGTTAGGACAATTATTGATTTCTAGGTTCATCATTAGTTAATGTTGTTGGAAACTTGTTGAGGGTCAGTCAAATAAGACGAGATTTTTGCCGACGTTTCAAGAGATATATTCTCCTATCATCAGGGCCTAACTAAATGAAAAAAACACGAATTTAGACTTTGAATTTAACAATTGATGAAACTATATGATATGAACTATAAATCATTAATTAATTGTGTTGTGCGTTTGGGGGAATAACCTCTGGCGTCATATCTAGGATTACGCCCCCTGTGAGTTTAGAGGAAGAGGAATGGAGTGCATGAATATCCCTGCCCAGGGCATAACGCGATTTAGTGACGCAATCTGCCGACCTGGGAGGCGGTATCGATGCATAATTGGAGGACCCGCTATCTCCTGGTTAGTACGAACTGTCGTGTTGACCTGGAATGCGTTGATCCTCGGAAGGGAGCAGAGGGGAATCCGATGCCAATGTTGAAGTGACAACATTTATATCAGTTCACCCTAAGCCCACAGTAGGTATTACTTGAAATCAGCTGGCTTCCAAGAACGAATTGTCATCAATGGAGGCTGGGCCAGCTGACCCAAACTCACGTAGGTCCGATCTCCCGGCAGCTATGATTGAGTTGTCAGCAATATATTGCTATAGTGGCCTGGGCAATGGACCGACGCAAAATTAGGTTAGGATGTAGATGGTAGGTATGTAGCGATAGAAGAGGAGGGGGGTCACACCAGAGAGGCGCGGAGGGCCGAATTTCTAAACTGAAAACGAAGATTTTTGGTAGGGTTTGAGCTCAGGCAACTCAGTCGTCAACAAAGATTACCACCCTACGTTCCAACCAATTCAGATAAAAGGGCTCCATTGACGTCACCCATTTCTCAACAACAGAAGGTTGGAACTCGCGAGTGGTGAACCTTCAAAGTGAACCCGATCAGGAACACAAGTCGAGCACGCAACTCTGACGTAAATCCGTACTCAGCAATGTGTTCCGATGACAGGCGGTTGCAGTGACGGAGTCGGCCGGAATCCGTAAAAAGAAATTTCGTGGGGTGAAATAATATTATGTGGGCAATGAAGTCGTTTTATTTTTTTAATATTATTTTATTTTTTATAATATTATTTAAAACGACCTCATTACACAAAGTAGGTTGTGTGCTCCACACATACTAATTTACACCATTAGTTGATATTTAGATGCGGTTCGGGGATCCGCCAGTGGGTGATTCCTTAACTCTGGTTGAGTCCATTATCACTGGCTGTTTCCGGCCAAAACAGCGAGAAGTGACTCAACCAGAGACCATTAGTCGATGTTTAGCCCTGTAACAAATTAGGAGGACAGCCCTCTTAATCGCCGATCGTGGCCGGCAACTCCCTTGGCGGCGATTTTTGACTTATACGGGCGAAATCTCCGCGACGTCCATCGGTAAACAACAAATAACCAAAAAAGTCTCAGCCCTTTGCGTATCGGTTATTTTCCGCCTTTTTTTTCTGGGAAACCCAACCCGCTGACGTCACTCATCGGGTGTTTTGGCTTACTACAATTGCTCAATTATCTTTGGGCTAAAAAAAGGCTTTGCGTTGAATCTCAGTGAGTAGGCGAGTTAATTTGACAGCCGTTCAAGGATTTTACTCAAATTTTGCTTCCGGTCGGTTGTGTTTTTCTGTTTGCGCTATTTCCTAGGTTCGCATGTAAATTAATTTGAGGTATTTCCTGTTTCAGGTAAGGTTGGCGTTTGAATTCACTCTCAGGTCTGTGCGGTTTCCAGTTTGGTTTGAAGGACGACATTTCTTTGGTTATTTCGACCGATACTACGTACTGTCTAACACCATCAAGGTGGGTGAATATGGTGAGGTTCGGTCAAAGGATACACTGAATATGCAGTGGACCTATCAACATTCAATATATGAAAGTATGAACATTATGAAAGTACCTATTTACATTTTAAAAGCTACAGAGAAAAGATGATAATATTTTATAAACTGCGGCAGAAAGGGGATAACCAGAAATAAAATTAAAAATTAAAAATCAAAGATAAATAGGCAGGTAACAAAAAAATAAGTTTATAAAAATATTAAAATTAAAACTTATAAAATAAAAAGTTAAAAATTAATAACAAATAACATATGGACAGGGAGCGCTCGCTTCGGTCGGCCACCTACGTGATAATTTCCTATTAAGTGTAGGCAAAGTTGAACTCATTGTGTCGTCGTTGCTAAAATGAAGGCCCCCTCTCCATCCATGATCAACTATTTTTGCGCCAATACAAAACACCCAAAAACTAAAAATGTACCTATCTGTAACTTCCCGTTCAACCACTAAATTGCGAGCACCCTAAGGCACGATTTAGTCGACAATCACAGGGTGACCTTTCCTCTTCCTACGCACTCTTATCGATTCATTAGTGAATATCTTTCACGATGTCTAATTAGGTACAATCTTTTGGCGGGAACCAGGGCAATACCCGGACCTGGGCGAGGAGTCCGTTGACCCTTCATACGGTCTAGTGAGAGCCAGCATGAGCTTGAGGAAGCGGGACCCTCTCATTCTTCACCGTCACCCTCGGGCGATCCTGCAATAGCGGACCGGAGGGAATCAGCAGGGGCTCAGGGTGCACTACCCAGCTTCCAGTGAAAGCACAGTGCTCTCCCCCACTAGTGGGTAGCTGTTTCATAATCACATCCGGTGCAGCAGACCCAGGAGGAATCCTTGACAACTCAAGCTTGGACCCAGGGTATTCTAAGCCGGATCACACGTACCCTCTGACCACATTGTGGTCAGAGGGTACGTCAAGCAACGGCAAGAACATGAAGTTTGCGGCTTCATGGGTGATTCCTAAACTAGGGGCAATTTTGATCAGAGAAAAATGTTGGGAAATGAGTTTTGAAAATTACCGGAATTTTTTTTTTATATGGATTTTAGTTACACCCCCCCCCCCCCCCCCCCCCCCCTAAAGCAAAAAACGCAATGGCAGCTCATGAATCACTTCTAAAAGTAAAAGTAAAAAAATTGAATTCAAATTCGGGTCCACGACAATGTGAATTGAGGCACACGACAATGTGGATAAATTTCTTTTCGTGGGAGTAACAATTTTTTTCTTGGGTTGATGAAATGAAAAAACAGCATTGTATTTGGAAAACTCGTTTCTTAAGTCAATAGCCGGTTAAAAAAAATTTTGGTGTAGGTAATCTTGGTTTTGGATTATTATTCTTGGAATAATACACCTATGTTTTCGCGACGGGGGTCGAAGACTCGGATCGGCCTCAAAATTGGACATTAGCCGTTTCAAGAGGTCCTACATTCTAAATCCTAAATGTCCGTCCGCCGTCCGGGCCGTTTTGGACAGTAGGAATTTTTAAAAATCTGAAATTTTGACAAAATACTCGGTTTACCATCTAGTTGTGCCCGCAAGGTTTTCAGTCTGATCGCCCAAACCCGTGGGGCGCTATGGGGCTAAAATGGGGCTACGGGAGGGTTTTTTTGAAGGCTTTTAGCAAGGCTTCGAGTTAGGTGTCGTTTTCGAAGTATTTTTTGACCCATTTTCGGGGGTTCCCGGAACGGTTCGAGTTCACTGTGGCGATGTATAGAGCTTTCATGGGGCTAAAAATGAGATTTTTGAAGGATCCCAGGAGGTTACATATTTTTCGAGTAAAAAATGAAGAATTTTTGAATAAAAAATTTGAAAAAAAATCAAAAAAAAAAATTTTTTTTCACAATTTTTTCTATTTACAGAAATAATATTAATTATTAATTTTTGCACAAAAAGAAGACGAAAATCCAAAAAACAAATTTTTTTTAAACAAAAATCTAAAAACATTTTCTCGTTTTATTCTCAACCTCTCCTCTTCTGAAATTCTCTGCTCCCCCATTTTTACACTTTAAATCATAAGTTGCGCCAGTCACTAAACAAGTACCTTCGTAGTGGTGCCTACATAGTACCAAGGGTTGGTAAAAAAAATTTTACCTACCTACCTTGATTACCTAAATTTAACATTGTCGTGGACTTTTGATAATTTTGAATGTCCACGACCATGTTAAAAACTAAAAGCCACGACAATGTTATTTTCAACTTCAAGATCACGTTGTGTCAAAACTACTCATGTTTCAAAGTTCCTCCAATGCTAATTAATAAGAGCCTCTTACGACGTTGTGAAAACATGCATTGGATGGAATTTTGATTATTATAATCATAGAACCAGATGCGACCATGACAATGTTACTAATAAACCTACGCACGGGTTCCGAAAACGGATCAACACAGCAGAAACCCGTCTGTATTATTAATAGAGTCATAGGAAAAATATAATATTTGAATTCCGAGGTCTGGAGGGGGTACATGACGTGGGCTGCTTCGTCATCGTTTGATTGGCTGAGAGAAGCAAGTTAGCCAACATTGCTATTCAAAAAGCCGACCTCGAAAATCGAGCATCGAGATAATCATCAGAGAAGGTCATTCAAAAAACGACCAAAGTTCGAGCAAACAATGTTTGAAGGAATCCAATAAATTAATCATGAAAAACTCTAGTTCATGCAATCAACGTAAAAACTAGATGGGCAATAAAGAGGTAAAATTTAATATTTAATATTCTTTTACCGAAACTCAACATTCATCAACCACATTCATATAACCAGACAACACGTGATACTACCAGTTTACTTAAATAGTATTTACCGTCAGGTTTCCAATATTTTCAAGTTTTGTTTAGGGTATTCACAATACGCTTAAAGCAGTACCTACACTCCCCCTGAGAGTATTTCTGGGCTCTTCCATCTACGAGTATTTGAAATGTTCCTGCTCCGTTTTACCTTCCCAAAAAATAAACAAGTCTGTCGCTCTTTCGGCTGTTTTTCATCCCTCCAGGGCACGTTGCTGACGTAGGTGAACACATCTGGTATTCGTTTGGGCTCCTTTTAGTCTTTCATCTGGCCGATCGACGATTCTCACCTGCTTCACATCATTTCCCTGTTCAAATCTGAAAAAAAAAAAAAAAAACCAGTTGTAAGTTATTTTCGGATGATATTATCCATTTCAGTTACATAACGTGAGCTATTTCCATGGGCGTGGCGTTTTGTACAGTCAGTTGGATGATGCCCCCAGACGTCGTTCGGACTTCCTGTTGTGTAGGCGGACGATCCTCTTCCTGAGGAAGTGACAACTACCTGAAAAGTAACACTACACCGCCTGTCTTGAACAGTCCACAGGCCCTGAAATTCATCACTTTTAGACAATCCGCTATTCACTCAAAAACTATTTCCGGTTTGATTTTGATTCATACGCAAAACCAAACGCCTCTCATAAATTAACAATGAATAAGACCTTTTTTTCTACGCAATAGAATTTCGAAGGCGAATCGACGTGAATGT
Source organism: Pilophorus perplexus (assembly GCA_955831195.1). Taxonomy (NCBI): domain Eukaryota; kingdom Metazoa; phylum Arthropoda; class Insecta; order Hemiptera; family Miridae; genus Pilophorus; species Pilophorus perplexus. Next base: position 22,118,117 of record OY037018.1, on the reverse strand, counting down.
GGGGTCGACCTTTGAAAGGTCGCCCGGTCATTGTACAAAAATTCTGACGGCAGACATCATACGACAACGTCAGGTGCACGTCAGACATCGTCCGAGGTTTTAATAAAGGACGCTCTTGCACTGGAACAATCGAAGGATGTGAGAACTAGAACTCCACAGGGTTGCTACATTAAGGGTAGTCGTGGTTCGCACAGCCAACCCGACGCTCTTTCCCTGGACAGATTCCCTGCCCAAACGTTCACCGTGTTGGGTGATTTACGATACACCTTATAGGTGACGCAAATCCCATCGAGGTCGTATTTTGTCGCTGGCAATTTCTACTCGCCGAAGCGGAATCCACGAGGAAAGTAATACCGTAAAAACACCCAGCACTAATGATACAATCTACAGTTGTATTTACGTTGTGTCAAACACACATCTACTAGGGGATAGTATTACCATCTTACTACTCATCGTTAAGACCTTTTGCGTCAGTCCTCACTGCGCCGTAAATGCCAAATTGATTTTATACCGAATTTCTGACATTTTGTTTACTGAGAATTCCCCCTACTTCATTCTAACTCAGAAGTTAGAAAGTGACAATTCATAAATTTTATGAATTGTCACTTTCTAACTTCCGTTCTGAGGTGTTTTAGGAAAGCGTCATTTGGAGCCCGTTACCCCTATAAATAGTCGATTTAGGTGATCTACCCTCGTTACCTCTAATGCTGTTTAAACGCGTGAAGTAGATCCCGTCAGTGTGATATGACGACGATTGAGCGACTTTTCTGCCATTAGCTGACGTTTCGGGTCAATTTGGCGCCACACGCTGCTATCGGCGACAGATAAAACCCATGTGTGTACATTCGTCCGCGAGTTTACTATACACGTCCAAGTCAATACTGTTTAGGCTGGGCGGTACAACCAACGAGACCTGATTCTCCAGTCAAAAGCAATTTTTACTCATTGTTTAGTTTTTAATATTGTAATTTTTCCTAACAAATAGAAACGTGATAAAAAACAGAAACTAGCGTTGAGACGTTACCCAGAGATTCCTGAATCGCAGAGCAGACAAGTAAAAAATTAATTAAATTAATCACACAATTTTATTAAACCATGTTTACCTTTGAGTCGTTGCTACAAGTATAAAGTGAGGAGCTAGGCAGTTTTGGTTTATTATTCTTGGAATAATACACCTATGTTTTCGCGACGCGGGTCGACGACTCCGATCGGGCTCAAAATTTGACATTATCCGTTTCAAGTGGTCTACATTCAAAATCCGAAATGTCCGTCCGCCGTACGCCGTACGCCGTACGCCGTACGCCGTCCGCCGACCAGGCCGTTTTGGGCATTAGGAATTTTTTTTAAAATCTGAAATTTTGACAAAATACTCGGTTTACCATCTAGTTGTGCCCGCAAGGTTTTCAGCCCGATCGCCCAAACCCGTGGGGCGCTCTGGGGCTAAAATGGGGCTACAGAAGGTGGTTTTTGAAGGCTTTTGGCTATGGGATCGAGTCAGGTGTCGTTTTCGAAGTATTTTTGGACGTAGAATCCATTTTTTGGGGTCCCGGAACGATCCGATTTCACTGTGGCGATCTATAGGGCTTTCATGGAGCTAAAAATCGGATTTTTTATGGATCCCAAGAAGTTAAATATCTTTCGAGTAAAAATTAAAGAATTTTTGAAAAAACACATTTTTGAAAAAAAATCGCCTCAAAAAATTTTTTTTGAAATATAAAAATCCAAAAAAAATTTTTTTTAAATTTTTTTTATTGACAGAATTAAATTTCTGTACAAGTAACCTATATCAAAGAATAATAAACCCTTGTGTAAAATTTGCAGCGTTTTTAACACAGAATGTGTTTTTATTCCGAGGGTCTTGCTGTTTGAAAATGTGTCTGTCCTTCCATCCATCCGGGCCCAAGGATACCTGCTTCTCCGCCCTCCTTCACGTTTCCTCGCTCCCTCAACTACTCCCCTGCTCTACTGTTGCTGGTGGCATCCCCCTGAGCCATAGCTTGTTCGTCTACCACCCTTGCCTGTTACCTCTTCGATCTCCTCCACTGCCGAAAGATTTACACCAGAGTGGGGTGACAGCCCCCCCCCCCCCCCCCCCCCCTCGAGAGCGCTTATTTATCTCAAAGTGAAATTCCAATAGGGGGAGGCCTCCTCGGCCCGTTCATACAAAATGCACTCAACAGTGTGAGTTACCTGGCAGTGCAAACTTGATCGTGTTTACGGATGTTATTTGGTTTGAAGTTGTTGAAGTCAAAATTCGACATCAACAGCAATATTCCGTCACAACCAACCCCACCCCCGCCTCGAATCGATCCCCTCGCAGAACTACCGAAAAACACATTCTGTGTTTCATTGGTTTGATCCTCGCTACAACATTAACAATCCGGGGGTTTGGGCGTACTGCGTGGAAGCCCTCAATTAGGCGCAACTTGTGAGCTAAGCTAGAGGGTTCTATGTTCCCGAAAAAGACTTCAATAATCGATTTAACCTACGCCCATTTCTCATGTTTTGTGTATCTACCTACCTATTCTAGACCCGACATAGAACGTTATTCCTAAGAAGGGCAATTTCTAAGAAGAATTCTGAGGAAGTTCAAGGGTCTCCCAGCCCATCTTCCGATGAGATCCGATATAGAAGTTTTGAAATCGATACCCTAATATATCGATATCTTCTTCTTTAATGTCCATGGAACAAGGAAATCTTCTTCCTTGTTCCATGTTTAATGTCATTAGATGCGTCCTCTCGAATTGTACACTATCAATGTAGGTATCAAAATTTAATTTTGATGTTGACTTTTAGTGGACACTCGAAAATGTCACGTCAACGTCCTCTAGTTACGTTGTCTAGGTATTAAGTGCCTGCTAGCTTCAGAATTAATGGGACTCATTTCAACTGCCAACTGATTGCAGTCGTTTTTTTCTATCTCAGCGTTGCATTTAACAGGAGCTGGAACCCCCTCGGAAGAACAGTTGTGCAGATTAATCTTCCGTAAACGCTAAACGCGTCTCATTTGTCATTCCAGAAGGAGACGTTGACTGGCCCGTGCACTTTTTTCCTACTCCATTCCCGAGGTTTCTTTTTTTTTTTTTTTAAAGTTTTCCAGCTTTATTTGCTTTTTTACCCGTCTCTCTGCTCCACTCGACAAATTATACACGCTTTCCAGACCTCTCAAAAGCCGAGAGTTGTGTTCATGGGACCGTGAAAGCTCCACAGATTACTTTCATGGAGCTTTAGCGTGTTTCGGCAGTGATAGACGAAGCAAAGAGTGGCAAAGCCTGTTCCTGGCTGAATTATTCTGGTGTTGGTTTTTTTCGAGTGGATAAGCAATATTTTGCCTCTAATCCAGCAATTGACAGAAGAAGTGTGTTCATTTAATACTCAGTAGGTATCAAAATATTGCGCTGTTTACAGTTTATGAGGCGCAGTGGCGGGTCGTGCGACAATCAAGAGGGGGTTCAACAGCAAAATGTAATAGGTACGGCCGTATTATCTAGTTAAAACACACCCAAATAATATATATATAATCATAGTAGGTATGCTGACAGAGAACCTTTAACAAGGTATTTAAAAAATAAAAAATAAAAAAATAACACGTCACCGGACATGATATCTGACTCACTTTCCACGTCCCTATATACGGCCCAAGCGTTTTATCTCCAATTTGTCTTCCAAGGGTTGAGTGCTGAAGGCAATGTTCTTGAGACGGGTAGGTACCAGTATTCATCTCTCGAAAATCACGCTCACAATAAAAAATTCCACGACTAGAAAACTATTACAAATCGATCAATACAACACAAATTTCGAGGGAAAGGAAAGACAAGAACAGGTTAGGCAACAGGCTTTTAAGGAGGGCACCCAAGCCCTGGAGGAGGGGGTTGTTGCCAGTAAAAATTCCCTCACAGACAATTTCCCTTTTCTTTTTCATCTCTGTTCCATTCCTAACCTTCCTACCTGTGGAAAAAACAGCCTGAGCTGCAATGTGGACCAGCTCACGCAGCCATTATAATTTCGCCCAGTCACGTGACTTTTCCTTCCCCCACCCCTCCACAGTCATCATCCTTTGGCATGCTGAGGTTCAGAACCGAGACCAGCTACAAATTCTGACGTCATTCCAATCATACATACGTCATCCAATATGATACTGAGTAAAAATTTTCTCTTCTCTTGCTCACTCTCACCTTTCTTCTCTCCCCCTCTATCTTTGGGGGTTCTCCACAGAAGAAAGGAATGGAAGTTTCACTTCATAGGGGGTGGTGGGCTACCCGCCAAAGACTTGCCTAACGCAATCTGGGCGCGTATCCTTTGTCACTGGTAAGTTTACCAGGTGCCCGCTTGGCAGTCTGGCAGGGAATAAAGCCTGGCTGACTCCGACGCTTCCCAACCCTCCAGAGATGGTTATCTATGGATGTATGGATATTTAGGTGTGACCTGGATCTGTGGACGTAAAGCCTGTCATGAGGGTTCTCTGAACCAGTGAACACGTGGACGAACCGCCCCCTGTCGCCTAGTATTAACGCCGTTACGTTACGTGAACTTAGCCGTTTTGAGGAGTTATCTTGAAACCAGACAGACGCTATTTACAGCTCATTATCACCTTACGTTACTGTTTACTTGCCCAGCTAATCGTTGGTTTCATCTCGAAATCGTTTACTCGTTTTGAAATCCATCCCGTCAAGTAAATATTTAGAAGTTAATTGCGTTATCCATTTGAGCGAGGTACACAGCTTTATTTCCGTCTGAACTTCCACTATTCAAAGTAGGTTACAGACATTGAAAAGGGTCAAAATTGATTGACAACATTGTTACTTTCACTTTTCATGAGTAACATGAACGTTGTCTGCTGCTGAAATTTTCTGTTCTGTGAAACTCTCCTGTGCATGTGTAGAGAAATTGTCCTGAGCCCGTTTCCTAGAAGATTTGTGTTAGACAGTTAGACTGGAATGCGCCGAGTGTGCTAAGGAATTAATGAGCCTCCAAATCCCGATGAATCGTTTGAAAAGGTTATTCATGCTTCAATAGTTTTTTGGCTTCAAGCTAGAAAAAGTGACTAACTTAATACAGTTTTCTTTTGATTGTAAACTGTTTAAAGGGTGACGACTAGATGAACTCTCAGGCTCCAAAAAAGAGGTTCACTGGTTAGATGTGACGTCATTAAGAACCATTAATAACCAAGTCTTCCTGGCCGAACAAAAGATGGACCAAGGACCTGCCGGCCCCGGTCGACCCATAAACGGCCATCGACGCCAGCAACTTGTGCGAAACTAGAATGTCAACGAGTAAATGGAAATTAACGATCTTGCATCCCACATTGGTGAAAATTGAAGCGGTCGTCGAGAGTGCAGACACGCCTTCGATACGTGATTCGCAATTGGACGAAATTGGCGAATTCTCGGAGTGTTTTGATTTGAATTGCGTGACTTGGAATGTTCCCGACGAACGCACGTACGAATTCTAATCCCTCTTGAGGGCTCAAAGTGAAATCCCACTTGAGAGCACAGTGGTCTGGGAGTCGGAATAGGTTTCTCCACGATGACGATCCACTCAGATCGTGCAGGATTAGAATGAACTTTCAGAATCACGATGCAACTTAGCCCCGAATCCTGCCGGTTTCTATTTGATTGACCTACATTAACGGAGATAATATCTTATCATATTATGAGGCGTCACCACGGAACAAACAGCTATTTAACGCATATTCCTAGCAGATTTAGCCCTCTTGGATAAAGTGAATCTGGCCTGCTGACACTTGGGGCCTACGTTGGACTCCCAGCGAAACAGAAGTGAGAGGTCGAGCTCCGATGAGTTGTTGTTATAGTAAGAGTTGTTGCATGACGTTGGACTCGCCAAGTAAATCTCGTGGCTCTTGACGTTGGACTCCCCAAATGAAAACCCCGGACACCGTCTTCACTTTCCGGAGAGTCTTGATAGAACCATGTCTGAGGTCTGTTTGTTGTTGGAGGAAGCAGGGCCGATCGCTATAATAGCCACATAATAGGCCATCTTCCCCCTCATTCTTGTTATCAACTATATCATAATATTATTATGCTTTGCGGACCACTAAATGTAGTCCTAACTTAGTGTAATCTAAATGTAGTTATTGCAGTTTTGCGTCCACAGTTACGCTTGGAATAGACGAGGTCAAGCAAGAGTTAGGTGAGAACACTGAATGGGAAGGTTGTTGTCGTTTTCCGAGTAGTTTTGGGGTTAAATACATTTTTGGGGTTACCTTTTGGTTTACTATTCTTGGAATAATACACCTATGTTTTCGCGACGGGGGTCGACGACTCCGATCGGGCTCAAAATTTGACATTATCCGTTTTCAAGAGGTCTACATTCTAAATCCGAAATGGCCGTACGCCGTCCGCCGTCCGGGCCGTTTTGCGCAGTAGGAATTTTTTTTTAAAATCTGAAATTTTGACAAAATACTTGGTTTACCATCTAGTTGTGCCCGCAAGGTTTTCAGCCCGATCGCCCAAAACCGTGGGTCGCTATGGGGTTTTTTGAAGGCTTTTGGCTATGGGATCGAGTCAGGTGTCGTTTTCGAAGTATTTTTTGACGAAGAATCCATTTTTTGGGGTCCCACAACGATCCGATTTCACTGTTGCGATTTGTAGGGCTTTCTTGGGGCTACAAATGATAATTTTGATGGATCCCAGGAGGATAAATATTTTTTAAGTATACCTACTTTAAAAGTTTTTTATAAAACAAAAAAAAAAACTTTTTTCATTGACACAGAATTAAATTTCTGCACAAGTAACCTACATAAAAGAATAATAAACCCTTGTGTAAAATTTGCATCGTTTTTTTTTTTTCTTTAACTCGGAAAATATTTGACCTCCTGGGATCCTTCAAAAATCCCATTTTTAGCCCCATGAAAGCCCTATAGATAATGTCCCCCAGATGATGTCAAGTTTTGAGGCCGATCCGAGTCGTAGACCTCCGTCGCGATTACATACGTGTATTATTCCATGAATAATAAACCAAAAACGCTGCAAATTTTACACAAGGGTTTATTATTCTTTGATATAGGTACGTTACTTGTGCAGAAATTTAATTCTGTCAATGAAAAAATTATAAAATTTTTTTTTGGATTTTTATCTCAAACAAATTTTTTTTTTTGGATTTTTTTGTTCAAAAATGTGTTTTTTCAAAAATTCTGTATTTTTTACTCGAAAAATATTTAACATCCTGGGATCCTTCAAAAATCCCATTTTTAGCCCCACGAATGCCATAAAGATGGCCCCAGTGAAATCGGATCGTTCCGGGACCCAAAAAAATGGATTCTACGTCCAAAAATACTTCGAAAACGACACCTAACTCGATCCCATAGCTAAAAGCCTCCTGTAGCCCCATTATAGCCCCATAGCGCCCCACGGGTTTGGGCGATCGGACTGAAAACCTTGCGGGCACAACTAGATGGTAAACCAAGTATTTTGCCGAAATTTCAGATTTTTTTAAAAATTCCTACTGCCCAAAACGGCCAGGACGGCGGACGGACATTTCGTATTTAAAATCAAATGAAGCATGTTCCATGTTCTTCCAATGTTTAGCCGTTAGGCTTAAGGTGTCAGCAGATTTTTTGGTTTATTATTCTTAGAATAATATACACCTATGTTTTTGGTTTATTATTCTTGGAATAATATACACCTATGTTTTCGCGACTGGGGTCGACGACTCCGATCGGGCTCAAAATTTGACATTATCCGTTTCAAGAGGTCTACATTCAAAATCCGAAATGTCCGTCCGCCGTCCAGGCCGTTTTGGGCAGTAGGAATTTTTTTTAAAATCTGAAATTTCGGCAAAATACTTGGTTTACCATCTAGTTGTGCCCGCAAGGTTTTCAGTCCGATCGCCCAAACCCGTGGGGCGCTATGGGGCTATAATGGGGCTACAGGAGGCTTTTAGCTATGGGATCGAGTTAGGTGTCGTTTTCGAAGTATTTTTGGACGTAGAATCCATTTTTTTGGGTCCCGGAACGATCCGATTTCACTGGGGCCATCTTTATGGCATTCGTGGGGCTAAAAATGGGATTTTTGAAGGATCCCAGGATGTTAAATATTTTTCGAGTAAAAAATACAGAATTTTTGAAAAAACACATTTTTGAACAAAAAAATCCAAAAAAAAAAATTTTTTTGAGATAAAAATCCAAAAAAAAAAATTTTATAATTTTTTCATTGACAGAATTAAATTTCTGCACAAGTAACGTACCTATATCAAAGAATAATAAACCCTTGTGTAACATTTGCAGCGTTTTTGGTTTATTATTCATGGAATAATACACGTATGTAATCGCGACGGAGGTCTTCGACTCGGATCGGCCTCAAAACTTGACATCATCTGGGGGACATTATCTATAGGGCTTTCATGGGGCTAAAAATGGGATTTTTGAAGGATCCCAGGAGGTCAAATATTTTCCGAGTTAAAGAAAAAAAAAACGATGCAAATTTTACACAAGGGTTTATTATTCTTTTATGTAGGTTACTTGTGCAGAAATTTAATTCTGTGTCAATGAAAAAAGTTTTTTTTTTTGTTTTATAAAAAACTTTTAAAGTAGGTATACTTAAAAAATATTTATCCTCCTGGGATCCATCAAAATTATCATTTGTAGCCCCAAGAAAGCCCTACAAATCGCAACAGTGAAATCGGATCGTTGTGGGACCCCAAAAAATGGATTCTTCGTCAAAAAATACTTCGAAAACGACACCTGACTCGATCCCATAGCCAAAAGCCTTCAAAAAACCCCATAGCGACCCACGGTTTTGGGCGATCGGGCTGAAAACCTTGCGGGCACAACTAGATGGTAAACCAAGTATTTTGTCAAAATTTCAGATTTTAAAAAAAAATTCCTACTGCGCAAAACGGCCCGGACGGCGGACGGCGTACGGCCATTTCGGATTTAGAATGTAGACCTCTTGAAACGGATAATGTCAAATTTTGAGCCCGATCGGAGTCGTCGACCCCAGTCGCGAAAACATAGGTGTATATTATTCCAAGAATAATAAACCAAAAACATAGGTGTATATTATTCTAAGAATAATAAACCAAAAAATCTGCTGACACCTTGAGCCTAACGGCTAAACATTGGAAGAACATGGAACATGCTTCATTTGATTTTAATGGGTATCTAAATCCAAACCAAACGCCAAGCGTCAATAGCCTTCTTAGAGACCATGTTTAAACACAATATTATGATGAAAGTTGGCCGTCAACCGTTTTTCCGCTACTTTTGGGTCGCATTTTCGTTCCTGGATACCGTGACATTTTTCGACAGTTAGCCCAAGGCTAAAGCATGTTCCATGCTAAAAAAATAATGAAAACAAATGTTTGTCTTTCATTATGGGAGTCCAACGCAATCCCTGGAGTACAACGTCAAGACCAGCTTGATTCATTTCGGGAGTCCAACGATGCCTTTTAACCGACCGGATGGTCCACCGCAAGTCCCTGGGCAATAAACGTTTCCAAGACCATGGCGATGGTCATATCAAGGGCCGGGAATTTGAGAGGGAGGCTTTCGTTTGATGGCAGGAATATCGAGCAGGTTGCTCGGTTCAAGTACCTGGGTCAATGGGTGTCCGAGACATGGTCCCGGGAAAGAGAGCTCAGGAGTCGCATTGAAACTGCTCGCAGCGCCTTCAACATCATGCGCACTATTCTATGCAGCCGGGATCTGAGTTTCGCGCTGCGCTGGAGGGTCGTCAAAGTTACCTTTTATTTGGTCGATACTCCTATATGGGGAGGGACAGGCTCGAGGCGTTTGAGATGTGGCTGACCCGCCAACTGCTGCGGATCCCCTGGACCGCCCGTCCCCGCCATAGCTATATTTTGCAGCACAATTCATTGACCCGTGAGCTCTTGGCCAGAAAAGAAAAGTAGCGTACTTGGGCCCCGTTATGCGGGGTCCCAAGTGTCACACTTGGCCTCCTGCAAAACGTAATGATCGGCAAGATAAGTGGCAGAAGGGTCGTTGGAAGGAAACGAGCCTCGTAGTTGTCAAATATTCGGCTGTGGACGGGAATGTAAACGGCAGATACATTGTTCATCAAAATATTCGACGAAATCCATTCTCTATCTAGTGTCGTTGGTGTCGTCTTCGTCGCCATTTACATTAGGCGACATACAGGGGTGGCGCAGATAAGCCGGGTGGATTTCAGATTGTCGCCAAATCGTCAATTTTGAAGAAGTCGGGTTGAAATAAAATTTAAAATGTTAAGTAACAATGGAAATTTGTCGAAGAAAATAATTATGAAAGATTATGTCCATTAAATGACTTCTTTCTCGGGCGATGCATTCATGGAGTCGGTCCTTTACGTTTCGCATAGCTCGCTCAAGCGTATTGGTCAGAATTGATCGAATTTCCGTTTCAATTGAAGCCTTTTGAAGGGTGCGGAGCTTATTGGTGTACCTACACTCTGGCTTTTAAATGACCCCAGCTGTTTGCACGAAAGAGTTTATTATTTCATACACTTTTACTGGGGAAAGTTTTTTCCGCGGTGACGTTTAGGCTGCGAAGGTATTTTCCTAGCGAGTCTAAAATGGGAACGTTTTTCCTTCATTCGATAAATGGATAATAGGTAGGTACTCTATAGAGAAAAACAAGAAGGTAAAGGAAAGAGCGGGCACCTATTTCACACATTTTTCTCCCTAATGTAGGTTGGCCAAAAAAATCCGGCAACCTTGGTGTCAACCCTGTTAAATTTCAGCCTCTCGTACTGCAAGCCTGATTTACCTTGCCGAATGCGTTCTATCACTTCCACGCTAACCAGTTTTGCATATAAAAATAAGATGAGAGTCACGGACGACCCGTTCTGCTCACAATCCACCGGTTTATCTCCTCGACGGAGGTCCGTTTTACGAGCTTGGAGCCGGCAAATTGATAATTTTGTATTCGACGCAGTTTTTTTTTTTTTTTTTTTTTTTTTCCGTGAGAATTTGAAGTATCAAAACCTCAATGCTGTACGCTAACAATCTTCTGGATTTATGGAGAAACTGAAATTGAAACAAACCGAAGGTGATTTTGGGTCGACCAAACCATTCCTTGACGTTGTCACCTTTTTTCCTCCGTTTCCAAGGTTATTACATTGTAAGCGGCGGCAGAAATAGCACCGTCTCTCCTGCTGTCAACATGATTAAATAAATTATGCAGTGTGACGCGAGCATCATTTGCTGAAACTCGTTTGAGGGTTCAGAAAGTTCTAAAATACTTATGCCAGTCGCGATGCACTTCTAAATAGATTTGGCAGGTTGACGCCTAGTTCAAGGCGCAGATCATTTCCCATTCATTTTCATGCTCCCTCAAACACCTCCGGCCCGGATTGACCTAAATGAAAGAGGCCTCCAAACTGCCGTAGAAGGAAATCGAAAGGCGCGAATACAAACGATTAGACGAGCTAACCGAGTAAGGTATTGAGGGCAGCTTGAGACGCTTTGCGAATCGGCGGCACAAACATTAAAATCAGGTCAGGCGCGGCCACCAGATTAGGCCCGAGAGCTAATATAAGTCGGCAAAATCTTGAACCGTGCGTTACAGAAATAATAGTTTTTCTCATCTACTACAGTGAGAAAATAGGTAGCTGTAGATTTAGTAACGGAGGGGTTTTCAGGGCTGGGTTCCTGAAGGGCCTCTCGGCCACCCTGATGGCCTCTTGGAGATTACTGATCTGCCAGATTTGTACCCTGAAAGTTGGTCAGTAGCCCCCCCCCCCCCCCCCTACCGACTGGCACTGGCTGGTGTTGGTGCAGCTACCCGCAGGACTCAGCGAGGCATGCGGGAGAACTGAAGCAGATAAATCTTTAAAAAATCCAATCTAAATTATTTAGATTAGATTTTTTTAGATTTATCTGCATTCGCTGGCTTTGTAGCCAGTCCTAAAGCCATAGCAACGAAGAACCTGGTTGGGAAAACAGCTGCACATTCCATTAGATTAGGTGGGGAGCTGTCTCCTTTTCTCCGACTAATCTGCAGGTGGGTTCTTCGTTTATTTCCTGAAATCTGTTGAGGAGGTTTGTGAAGTTCCCGTGCATTGAAAATAGGCACATGCCACGATTCCTATATTAATATATTAATTGATACATCCTATATTCCTACTCGAGGCTCCAAGAGGACCAGTTTTGAAGTGGACGTACCTGCTAGTGATTTCAAGGTGGCTGTCTGTGGATATGTGGATCCTCCCTCCTCTCGACGGCTCTCCTCTCACTCTTGACCATTCCTACTGTTATCACGAAGACCCTGTCCAGCTTATCATATCTCAATTTTACCCAATTTGAGTGTTTAAAGCTTTCCTATTCAAGGTGACGAATCCTCAATCTCCCCAGTCCCCCATACTGAATTTAAAAAAATAAATAATAATAATAACGCAGCAGAACCGCCAGAATCGATTCCAAAATATTCAGAAGGCGTTATGCGTTCGTTCGCAGAGCATCCTGAGTTTGATTTATGGAAGCTGAAGGCTCCTGAAAAAGGTCCTTGTGCGCATGTGCCGAACGGTCTAAACGACCAGAATTGCTCTTTGTTATCACATAATAATATTATGTATTACAATGTAATATGTCATATTATGTATCATACAATGTAGTATGTCATATTATGTAATATTATTAGGGACAGTTGACCTGTTGAAGTTAAAATGGACGGCCGCTTCAGTAGCGCTCCAAGCGGCTGGAACACTCAGTGTAGATCAGACTGGTGGCAGAAGTCGGCAAGCACAAAATAGGCGATGTTCTAAGTTATGCTATTCTAACGAGCCTATTTTCATTTAAACGATGCACAAACGTTTTATTCGAAAACCCTAGAATTCAGACGACCATACCAATTTTCCATTTTTCGCATTCATTTTACATTGACGTCGCCAAATTGAAGATAGAGAATTAAATTTTGGAGATTGTTTGAGCTAATTAGGAACTGTTTCAAAACCAGTTCAATGTTTTGGCCCAGCTCATTACGCTTGATTTCAGATTTGATGCTTTGGATAGTGAGTTCATTTTAAAACTGGTTGGAGCTAGATACGAGCCATTGTACAATTCAAAGCTGGATTAGCATTATTATTCAACAAATTAGAGCTATTTTAGAGCTAACCACAGACAGCCTGGTAAGATAAATTCCCATTTGCATGATCATTAAAACAAGCTTTACGCCATTCATTGTGCCATAAGTGATCGACTACGCTCCTTCTTTTACTAAATTGGAATTCCACGGTAAGTGGAGTATTACCAATTTTTCGGCTCATGAAAAAGACATTATCACTGTGCTCTAAAAAATGAACAAATTACCCCGCTAGAGCCCTGAAGAGAGTTTGTGCCTCATTAAAACTCGCATTATTGAATTAAGATTACACAATTGGTTTCTTCACGCAGTCTTCTGCCGCGCGAATATTTTCAACGGAACGCGACTGCAATTAAATATTATCACAACGATAATTTTCATTAATTGACAACCTTGTAATGCACATAGTTTTTCAAGATTCAAATTACGTCATTGCCTCGTGCCGGTTATAAAGTGGGGAAAGTTGCTTGAAGAAGTTGCTAGCTATTTGGAGGCCAACGGTGCTCAATGTCACTAGTATAAGCCCCATAATATTATTATACATTTCACACAACTTACACTGGGTTAAGTGTAACCTAGATACCCGTTAGTTCAACTTTCATCCCTCGTTTCCGCCAATTTACATCGTATTAAAATTTATTATTACTTATTAAAATTTTACTTAAGGTTTATCAAACTATTCTTGATTATGGGTTAAATTTTGAAGTAAAAAGCTCGATTAACTTCTTAGTACTAAGAAGTTAATATTTATATAAAAGTTTTATATTGTTCATTACTTAATGAACAATGTAAAAACGCTGAAAATTTTACACAAGGGTTTATTATTCTTTGATATGATATAGGTTAGTTGCGCAAAAATTATTTCTGAGTCAAAAGAAAAAATGTTGGAAACAAATTTTTGGATTTTTTTTTTTTTCAAAAAAATTTTTTTGAGGCGATTTTTTTTCAAAAATGTGTTTTTTCAAAAATTCTTTAATTTTTACTCGAAAGATATTTAACTTCTTGGGATCCATAAAAAATCCGATTTTTAGCTCCATGAAAGCCCTATAGATCGCCACAGTGAAATCGGATCGTTCCGGGACCCCAAAAAATGGATTCTACGTCCAAAAATACTTCGAAAACGACACCTGACTCGATCCCATAGCCGAAAGCCTTCAAAAACCCCCTTCTGTAGCCCCATTTTAGCCCCATAGCGCCCCACGGGTTTGGGCGATCGGGCTGAAAACCTTGCGGGCACAACTAGATGGTAAACCGAGTATTTTGTCAAAATTTCAGATTTTAAAAAAAATTCCTACTGCCCAAAACGGCCTGGACGGCGTACGGCGGACGGCGGACGGACATTTCGGTTTTGGAATCTAGACCACTTGAAACGGATAATGTCAATTTTGAGGCCGATCGGAGTCGTCGACCCCCGTCGCGAAAACATAGGTGTATTATTCCAAGAATAATAAACCAAAATTGAGATCTGCGTAACACTTGCCCCTCCATGACAAGGTGTGGCAAGTGTATCTCACATTGTGAAGGGCAAGTTGGTTACAGTTACCCCCAATTTACACCCACCCAATTTTCTTCTTTTTTAAAAGTTTTGTTAATATCAAATGTGTCAATATTTTCTAACAGATTAAATGATAAATTTTATCGAGGTATGGATACCATTCTTGATACTGTTACCCAACTGGGTACTGGTATTATAAGAGTAAAATTGAGTAAAATTCTTGTACCTATCGTAACGAGTATCGATACTTCAGCGGTATTTTAACGACCCTTACAATATCCTCGGTTCTCTGTCTAGTTTGCCTACGGATTTTCAGCTCGACTCGCTGTATGGCGCTAAAAAGGGGATAACAGGCGAGGTCTGTGAGGGGGTCGAGTGGGGTGTCATTTTCCAAGTGTTTTTGACCGAAGAATCGACTTAAGGCAGTCTTCGGCCCATCCTTAAACTCTGTGGGGTTTTACGGTGTTTATGAAGCACTATAAAGCGCAAATGTGACTTGTGGTGCACCACAAGCATGGGCTGCACTCTATTGTTCTAAATTTGCCAGTCCGCCACGGGAAGCGCTGCACCTGGTGGTGAGATTGGGCCCAGCTTCTCCCAGGGGAGGCTTCACCTCCCACGACCCGGACCGTCCCTCATCTCACCACCAGGTATCCTACACTGGTCGTTTTGTTGCAATGTCAACGCAGTGACTTTTGATTGGACCCATTGTCCAGGCATCCCCTGCCGACAATTCAGTTAGGGACGCCAGATCAGTGGATCCAATATTTTTGCGCGAGACGGCTGCCCAGGCACCTATTGGCGACACTTTGCTTGTAGGCGCTGGGAGAACTGCCCTTCGTAAGACTGAATTTGACACCCAGGTATCCATTAGCGACAATTTGCTTGTGGAAGAACCGATGCCATCTACACTCCTCGTGTTTGATATCGGATTGACCACAGCCTCATTCCAGGGAAAGACACACTACAGGACAACTCGACGCTTCCAGCTTTCCTGTAGCTCGTGCTTCCTCCTTTACTGTATCGACACGTCTGTTGACCACGTCTGTTTACGACTGTCGACACGTCTGTTTACGTCTGTTGACCACGATCTAACTTCGTGCGATGACTTAATTCGGGATGTTCACAAACGTTCCTCATCTTCATCACACCACGCCGGGGGCGTAATCCTAGATATGACGCTAGAGGCGTTTCCCCAAACACACAAAACAAATTATAATGTTAATTCAGAGAAGCAATTAGAAATACATTGTAATCACGTAGGTACACCCCAAACGTCCGTTTCCGTGGGTGCTCCTATAGGACTTTTGCAATACTTTGGCTATGAACATGAATGAGGTGTCGTTTTCAAAGTAATTTTAGATGTAGAATCCATTTTTGGGGATCCCTTAGCTGTTCTAGCAAAGTGTAGTTTTACGTATTCGTGCAGTTTTTAAATGATTGTTTATTGATATAATGTAGATATATTGTATACAATCTTTTGCATAATAATCATGCATAATAAAATTATTTTATAAAGTAATAATAAGCACTTGCGTAAAATTTGTAGCGTTTGTCAAAACAGAACTTCAAGAAGTAGAATTTTGTAATTGACTTCCAGGTTTAGGATGTATTTTGTCATGCTCGGGTGAACCCTGACTTAACACTTCGTTACCTTAATTGTAGCTCACGCAACCTTCGTGCTGCCCATCGTGTTTGCCAACAATAAACAAAGTCTGGGCCTACTGAGAAGGACGAAACTATATAATTAAACGGGATCCGGATAATTACACTGATCGTTTCAATATTTGTTCATCCCGGGAAGGTGTAGCGGCCAGAAAGGCGGGAAGGGGCCTTAAAAAAAAGCTAATTAAAAACGGGGTAACAATGGACCTTCGTTAGAGAGGTGCACACACACTGTTGCCGACACCGTGTGAGGCTGGTGTTTTCCTCAGTGGTAAACTCGCGGTGCGAACAAACGGGGAATAATAAGGTCGTAAATCCGAGAAGAAAAAAAAAAAAACGACCGGCTGGCTCCATTATTTTTCGCGGTCCTCCCACATGCGGCTGCTACACGATAAGGGAGGCATCCCTATCATATATT
The DNA here is from genome assembly GCA_955831195.1 of Pilophorus perplexus. Lineage (NCBI taxonomy): Eukaryota > Metazoa > Arthropoda > Insecta > Hemiptera > Miridae > Pilophorus > Pilophorus perplexus. Next base: position 22,101,503 of record OY037018.1, on the reverse strand, counting down.
CGAAATTTACGGTGCAAAACTCAACCCGTTTGAAGTGCAAGTGGTATCTCTCTTGATTTTTTGGTTAGCCTTTTGAACGGTGGTAGCACTGAGAATGAGATCGAAACGTATCTTATTAAGTTGGCGACAACGGAATCCAATCAGGGAGTACAATGTCAACGGAAACTGCCATCGAGGCCATACGCTGATAAATATTATCCAAAGGGACATCACACGTAGAAAAAAACGACGGGACGGACACCAGCTCAGGAAAGGGAAGCCACAGAGTTGATTTCGTGTGCAAAGAGCGTACCACCAGCACACGCCATTAGCTTCTCCACTCCGTCTGCGCAAAAACAAAGGTTGATAACGGTGGAGCAGGGAGGGTGGAATGGGTGCTTCGTTTCCTAGTTTTAATTGATTCACAGGGGATCGCCTCGGAGTGGACCTGGTTAACATTATCGCTGTCATTGTTGGGATACTTCGAGAGACATGATAAAGGCGTCAAAGCCTAAACAATGAAGCGCCCAAGTTCTTTGGGCACTCGCTCATTTGAATACATTTGAAATTATAGCCTTTGTGCGCCGAAATTCGGAGGCATTTGGTGACGTCAAAACCGTTGAAGTAGTTTATTGAGTCATCAACCTAAATTCATCGTACGATGTCGACACTTATCGTAAACAACCTTGTAAACAGCCTCGTTGGCATACCTGTGACGCGGGCTCGTTAATTAAACGACATCGTCTTCTGATGAGTTCACAAGAAATTGGTGCAAAGGGAGTTTGAAAATCAGGGGTAGAATGGCCGGTTTTGGAGGGACGTGCTGAGCGTCATACACTCGGTCACATTGAAAACGTGAACGAAATGGCGATTGTGATCTGATTGATGTCAACAGACGCAGATCGGATGAATTCCTACAGAAGTCAGGTCATATTGAGATTCATTGAAAAGCATTTACCAAATAGGCCAGTCAAATTAGACACGAAAAATAGACCCAACCTACATTAATTGTGGTAAACTTAATTTTTTAATATGTTGTTGCGGTTCACCTAGATAGTATAAATCTAGATTTGCAACCCTCAACAAGTTCGGCGTCAGGAGATACTGCCGAAAAACCACGAAATGTTTGCACTATTTTCAGTTTTTCGCCCAAAAAGCATCGAAGTTAGCTTCTGACGAAGATCTGTACCCTAATCACTTTTAAACTGCATAAAATTTCCTACAATTTGAGTGGTATTGGAGCTCTGTAGCTTTAGTAGTTTCCCAGATACAGTCCCTAAAAGACGAGCTATTTTTTCCAAAAAGTGAAAATTTTAACTTTTGGTCTATTTCGGAGCGATTTATTGGCCAAAGTACTAATCCTACAAAAAACACATCGAAAAGAGAGTTGTAGTAAATATTATTACCTTCATTTTAAGACGTGAGTGATGCCTGTAGGTATGATAGTTTGCTCAAAAATGACCAAAACCCAAAATAAGTCAAAATAGTGTTTAGGGAGACGTTGCAATGAATGACTCTCATTCAATGCGAATTGTTTCGGCCCTCGTTTAAACTATTATAACAACGTGTTATTGGTAATTAGTTCAGGTACGTGTCAGGTATCACGTGTGGGAGGGGGGTACAAACGTACCTTAGTACTTTGGCCAATAAATCGCTCCGAAATAGACCAAAAGTTAAAATTTTCACTTTTTGGAAAAAAAAGCTCGTCTTTTAGGGGCTGTATCTGGGGAACTACTAAAGCTACAGAGCTCCAATACCACTCAAATTGTAGGTAATTTTATGCAGTTTAAAAGTGATTAGAGTACAGATCTTCGTCAGAAGCTATCTTCGATGCTTTTTGGGCGAAAAACTGAAAATAGTGCAAACATTTCGTGGTTTTTCGGCAGTATCTCCTGACGCCGAACTTGTTGAGGGTTGCAAATCTAGAGTTATACTATCTAGGTGAGCCGTAACAACATATTAAAAAATTAAGTTTACCACAATTAATGTAGGTTGGAATGTCTAATATGACTGGCCTAAAAAAGAATGAAATTGCGGTTTATCACTTTAAATCAACTTCATAAATTCGTAGGTAGTAACTATTGAGACGTTGATGGGGAATTATCCAACTTAACCTACTAATAGGTGAGTTCAGGTATGGTGACAGGGTGCTATGCTGATACTTGTTCGACTTCTACGTAACAGAAGATGCCCAATTTTCCCCGCACTTATGAGCGCAAGACGCGGCGACAGGCGACAGAACCACACGCATTGGTGAAGCTTCTCATCAGAAATTCAACTCCCACTTCACGCGCTCACATCCCAATATATCTTGAAGCACGGAATTGACTAACGACCAAGTCCCGACGACTTGTCTTCTAACCTCTAATCTGACTTCTATTAGATGATCGAAAGATTCCTCCATGCTTTCCTTTCGCTGGCAGAGTTGGACTCATTCCTTCTATTGGTGGAGTTGGAGGGTCTCTGGCCCAGGACAGTTGTTGCATTTGTGCCTGCACCCATTCTCCGCTTTGAAACAAGTTATTACCATAACATCCCCAAAATGGTTTTTTTTTTTTTTAGAGAGGCGCTGCCATGCTGCACCTAGTGATGGTCTAAGATAAGGATTCTCTCCTCCTTTATTCTTCGAGTTTTCCCCCCCTTTTCTGGCTTATATTAATCCTTCCAATCGAATCTACAACAAAGAGAATCCCTTCTTTTTCCCTCACGAGAAATCCTGCCACACAATGGTCTAGGGAAGCATGCTGAATTTTGTGATCAGTTCTGAATCCTAACCAATAACTCTGCCCAGTTGTGTGTATTGACTTGCCAGAGCGTATCAAGGAGCTCATCTCTCAAGCAATAGGCTAAGTAAGACATCCTTCACTTTTACGGTGTCTGCTAAAGTTCATTCTGGCTTATTGTCGATGGAAGAATCATGAACCTGCCACGGATGGTCATTGTGGCGATTAATTTACTCCGCTTGGAACTATAAGAGTCAATTAGTGTTGAAGTTCAATAATTGAACTTAATTATTGGCATGACTGATTTATGATCGCTGAAACGTTATACGATGATTACCTAGTAGGCGTTGCTAATCTATTAACAGATTATCAGATTATGTGACGTATAATCAGGCGACTATTTCGCCCGCTCCCAGCCGATTGAACAATTATTTCGTTTTTTGTTCCATATTCGTAGTCAAGTTATGCAAAGTCGTAAGTTGTCAGTTTTATGCTTGGTTTATTTGAAACGGCATTTGTATGTTTTGATTAGGCGCTTAACGTGCTCATAAATCCTCAGTTTGGAGCAATGTCACCCGCATTGGAGCGCTAAATGCAGAAATAGGGTGTCTCTTGTTATCACGAATGTTATTCACATGTGAACGAGTAATAAACTACCTGCTGGTAGTGCAGTGAACCTAATTTCACTTCACTCAACACGTACAATAAGGAAGACAGACGCAGACGTAAGCGGGTTACGTGAATCCGTAAAAAGCTTTTATACAATAGGAAGCCCAACGTCAGAGATTCCCTTGCCGATAGCTTCCAAAAGCTCTAAGAGCTCATTCGTTTTTTGTCCGTTTGGGGGTCAAACAGCCAAACTATGAGTGACAAGTTTGGGTGAAAGACCTCAAACTCATCGAAGCAACAACTTGGTATCATCGGATTGTGCCCAGGGTTTTAAAGTGGAACTTTTGAAGGGTTTTCTTCACTGAGTTGAATAGGTGTTAGTGATTTTGGGCGTGATATATATTTATGGGGTCCAGACGTGTCTAACACTAAAAGAACATCAACCTCAATAAAATTAATAGCGTTTTTTCCTTTAAAAATTCGTTATTTCTTATTTACGATGGTAAGCTGGCTTAACATTCTTGTTGTCACGATATAAAACTCGACGTCAAATATCACGAAGATTGTAAACATCGATATTGACATCCTTCACAGCGATCGGGTTCCATAACGCTGGCCATGAGATTTACAATCCATATTGATTTGTTTCTTGAAGATTATCACGGAACGGTATTCAGAACTGGTTCAAAGTAGGCTTAAAATTCCATTTCAATACGTACATACTCGTGTTATCAAGCTTTTTGCAAACACCCGGACAGATTTGTGCAGCCCGTTTTTTTTTTATTCATCCATCGTGGGATTTCCCCTTTAGTCTCCGTTATTGCTGTTCACCCCACCGTAGCGCTATCTACAGACGACACCTTGTCTTTTGTAAGCAAAACCAGCAAAATAGTGGCCTACAGCAATTTACGTTTGCCCTCAGGGCAAATATTTACATGACAAAACCTAAACCCTTTGGAGATGGTTGGAATTTTGGAAGGCTGCACACAAGTGAAACTACTCTTGTAACCCTCCCAAACACTATTATGCGCTCAACACTTCCAGGGAAACGAATAACTGACACCAAAACATTGCCAGGTCCTTGAAAAAGGTGGAATGTCGCGCTATTTATCGGCCTGATTCTTGGGAACCGACCTGTTTTGCCGTGGATTGACGTCAGAATCCCTCGGGGTGACAGCATTAGGTGCTTTCTTGGCAGTTCATTAAGGCAGTTGACTAAACTGTTCCATAGGCCCCCAAAACTTCGCTAATCTTCAAAGTGGATTCAGGGTCATGTTCGGAGGGCAGAGAAAGTCCTCGGAAAGCGTAAACCTCCTCAGGCTATGAGTGACACAATGTCATAATAGGTCAATAATTGGAACAAAGCTATTTATAAGATGTATTCCATGTATAAGTAGTGATTTTCAAACCAACCTATAGGTAACTTACGGTAAGTTGCCAGGCTTCGAAGGGAAAAAAAAGGGGGGAAACGAGGTCTATCTCAAACAAAAAGAGGAACTTTCTGGGGTCCTTTTACCTGCAAGAAACACGAAAAATGTGGCAATACGAAGCTCTCCTGCTTTCACTAGACCATCCAATGAAGAATTCCCCCGATCTTTCACCTTAAAATGCGAACTCAAAGGCTTTACTGCTGTCCATTACTACCGGTCTTTACTACCTTACTCTGTGCTGCTGTCAGACTAGAACGGGAAATGCAGTTAGGGATGTTTGATACTTCTAAAGTATCGATACAGTATCGTATCGATACATCCAGACAGTATCTAAAAATATCGATACGATACTTTTCAAAAACGCCTGCAAATTTTTAGTCAAGGGTTTATTATTCTTTGATATGGGTTACTTGTGCAAAAATTAATTCTGTCTCAATGAAAAATTTTTGAAAAAGGGGTTTCTTTTAATTTTTTTCTTTACTCAGAAAATATTTGACCTCCTGAGACCCTTTAAAAATCCCTTTTGTAGCCCCATGAAAGCCCTTTACATCCCCACAGTGAAATTGGATCCTTCTGGGACCCCCAAAAATATACTCTACGTCCAAAAATACTTCGAAAACGACACCCAACTCGATCCCATAGCCAAACGCCTTTTAAAAAAACCTCCCATTGCCCCATTTTAGCCCCATAGCGCCCCACGGGTTTGGACGATCGGACTGAAAACCTTGCTCCAAGCCTCGGGGGTACAGGTAGCAAAAAAGGGGAACATTCCCTCGTTTAGTGTAGCTGTGGCCACACTAATTTCTACTGTGATGAGTGAGTTGGGTTGGTTGGTTGGGCCAACATTTTGGTGGTCCGCCCTTGATCGAGGACGGCTGATTCTTCTGATATGAGAGCTGGTGCTGGTGCTGGCTAAATATCGATAGTTTGCACTATCGATAGTTTCGACACTATCGAGGAAAACTATCTATAACTATCGATAGTTTTCGATCTCTCTTCCCGCCCCAAAAAGTAGCCAATTTCTTCAATTACTGTAAGTGCTGAAACGACTTTCTGGGTGATTATTGACTTCAACTTTCATACATTGCATAGGTACCAACCTAATTATGAATATATATTTCCCTAATCCAAACTGTATTGGACAATATAATAATAAAAGGTATCATCTTTCAAAAAATAACATTATTTTCTTTTTTATTTGATAGGTATAATTTTTTGTGTACTAAACTTAGGTACACAAAAAATAATTTTACCCCTCTTCCCATGAGCATTTTTGCAACAACCTCCAAAAAAAATATTTTCTTCACAAATAGATATTTACAGAAATATTCACTTCACATTTATAAAAATGTTCACTTCACAGAAACATTCCTACCTACGCACAGATTCCTTCATTTTCAAAACCTCCTTGAGAACCTCGACGTTATCATGCAGAAATATTTGCATGTTCGCTTTGTCAGCTTTTAAAGCATTTCTTTGTTTGGTAATGGTAAGTCGAAAAAACCCTCTAAAACTATCGATAGGTGTGCTCCAACTATCGATGGTCTATCGATAGTCCTGGACTATCGATAGTATCGATAGACTATCGATATTAAGCCAGCACTAGCTGGTGCAGCTCCAGGAAGTGGTGGTAGGTACCTACATCAACTTTCTTCAATTGCTGGTCAAGTCAGAGGTACTGTCAACTACCTATATGCCGTAAGTTTTGAATCTGATGAAATGTGAGGGATAAAAAAGTATCGGCGCCGATACCGGAAAAAAGTATCGGCGCCGATACCGGAAAAAAGTATCGATACTACGATATGTATCGGGGACAAAAAGTATCGATATGCATCGATACTTTTTCAACATCCCTAAATGCAGTTTGATTTATGTTTGTCAGTTGACATGTGAGCATTCGGACTAGAAGCTTGGGCTTTTTCAAGTGCCTGAGACCAAAGCTTGCAATATGCGCACAACTTATTGTTAGGGTCTGGTCCAAACCACGTTGCATACTGCAGGCTGTGCCCATTCTTGGTTATATTTATGCGGTTTTCTGCCTTTCGACGAAGAGGCCTTGCCGCGTTTTGGGTGGGGGGGGGGGGGGGGGGTGTCGTACTACTCATTAAAGTCGTCATTACTCACATTTTCCTGTGATCTACATTTCGTCAAGGTTTTGGTTTTTCGAAGGGGGGGGGGGGGGGGGGATAAACATCACTGTCACTACTGCCACCACTCATGATAGGAAAATTTACGATGGGGGAAACTTATTGAGTGAGAGGATGAAAAAATGAAAATCTGTTAGAATCCGAGGAGAAAACCCAAGTCGAAAAAAATCTGTACTTTCATCTGTCATGGGGACACGGTGGCCCAGGCGACAGAGTTTCGTCTTTTTACAAATCAGTCGGGGCGCTGATCAGCCTGGTTCAAATCTGAGGCCGAACACCAATGTTTGACCAAAAGTCAATCACCTGTCTGGTCGGCAGACAATTCTCTGAACGCAAGTTTATGTGAATCCTTTCTCTGGAGCAAGAATTTCTAAAGCTTTACTAAGTACAGTGTGGGGCCGACTCCTGCCCTGATTGTGAAAACCAAGTTGGTTAACACAAAAAAACCCTCTTTACTTTACATATACATGGAATACTTCTTATAAATAGTTTTGTTCCAATTATTGACGTATTATGTGTCATTCAAAGCCTGAGGGTGTTTACGCTTTCCGAGGACTTTCTCTGCCCTCCGAACATGACCCTGAATCCACTTTGTCGATTAGCGAAGTTTTGGGGGCCTGTGGAACAGTTTTCAACTGCCTTAATGAACTGCCAAGAAAGCACCTAATGCTGTCACCCCGAGGGATTCTGACGTCAATCCACGGCAAAACAGGTCGGTTCCCAGGAATCAGGCCGACAAATAGCGCGACATTCCACCTTTTTCAAGGACCTGGCAATGTTCTGGTGTCGGTGGTTCGTTTACCTGGAAGTGTTGGGTTCATAACAGTGATTGGGAGGGTTGCAAGAGTATTTTCACTTGTGTGCAGCCTTCCAACATTCAGTTACCATCTCCAAAGGTTTTTTTTGTAAATTTGCCCTGAGGGCAAACGTAAATTTCTGTAGGCCACCTACTATTGTCTCTATTACGAATTTTCGCTAAAACGAACTCTTTTGGGAGGATTTATGTCGCAAAGGGGTAAGAAAGTTAAAATTTTGCGAAACACTATAAATATTATTTTACCCCTTTTTGCAGCTTCGTATCACCGTTACCGTTGGTTAAACTAAAAAAACCTATGGGACCAAATTCGTAGGAAATTTTGTCTTCTACAATTCGGGTAATAGAACAGTTTATGCATAACTGCTCGGGGAACGAGTAATAGGCCAAAAACTGAAAAACTCGCGAAATTTTGACGGTTTTTTCAAGATTGCGAAGAACGCACAAGGACGAGAACGACAAAAACTTGGATTTACTACTTCCTAATGGTCCCAACAACATATAAAAAAAATCAGGACTACCCGAATTTTTGTAGGGTGAATCTCCCTTATTCACTGGGAAAAGTACCGAATGGCGAGGCTCACCGAGATGAACAAATACGGGGATATAGATTCTTGCTTGCCGTTGGGACATACCTACATCTAAACGCACGTTGAATGAGGGAAGGCGAAAAAGCAAGAATGGACATACCAGTTGGCCAATTTGTGCCCAGATGTTCTGTTGTTTCTTCACTTTTTGTGAACATGCAGTGAATGCAGAGTCATAATTCATAGTGTGGAAGAACTGCTCAAGGTCGCAATCTGGGGACCAACTGATATTCTCTAACCCCGCGTCCTTTCTGACGTGGCAGCCACCTGGTGCAAACCAAATCGCGTTATGTGTTATCGGCCTCATCCTCTCGTGTTGTTGCAATTAACTAAGTTACAACTTCCGCCGCTCTTTGCACCTACTCCAGTACCGGCTCAAGGCAACTGGAGCATCATTATGATAATTATTATGGCATCTGAGGCGGATTGTGTGATCCATATAATGAGCGACTTCCGAACACCGATTTCCACAAATCATTTAGCGGATCGTGAAAGATGGCGGACGAGATTGTGAGATTTCCATCGGCCTCTTCTGATTGCCGGCGCTCACATGAGGCATCAGAGAGGAAAATCTCATTCATCATATCAGACCTAATTAAATGACGTCAACGCCGACGACGTTACGCAATTTAAGAGGCTGCCTAAGGTTGCGATCGCGCTAATTACTCGTCTGAATTGATTTGCCGGTCGACAGCCTTCGTTTTTACGAAGGACGTTCAGATCGCCTTTGACACCGAATATCCACGTACAGGATCGTTTTACATTTCCCGACGGAGTCCACTCGGGAACAAGGAGCAATTTCATGTTCAACACTTTTTCGAATCCACTGGCGAACGAGACGTTTTGTAACTCAACATCACGTTCAAAAGTGACAAAGTTGATTAGGAAGAGACGAACCCGTTGACGTCTAACGATAACATTCAAGAAAGAAGCAGGTTGAGCACGTTCTTTGTCGAGGTCACGAGGCCAAAAAAGTCGGATCCCCCTCCCCAACGTGATCCGGCCCACGTCAGAAGTTCGATTAAGAACAGCTGCACGGATTGTTCCTGACTCGCACGAAAATGCAGCGAGTGCAGACATACGCACAACAAACGCAATTCTACCGCCTTTTCAAAAGTCAAATCGGTCATGCAAATTTCGACCTTGGAGTTGAGATTTCATAGCTGGCGTAAATTGGACGAACGGTGATTTTTGTCTGATTTAGTAGCCCATAATTTACTAGGCTATCTGCGTTAGTAAATTACTACGCTGGAAGACAACGATGTAAACGAAATAAACTAGAAGCTTGGCGTACAGGATTAATTCAAAAGGGAATAGGAAACCAGATTTTAAACACTCACATTAGGAAAACTTAACCTCTGAGATGATCAACATGGGAAGTACAAAAAAACGTAGTGTATTGCATCTGCAGTTATAAATATTTTTAAGCTTTTTCTGTTTGATTTTGGAAGGATAAATCGATTTTTCGACGTATCGATGCCTGGTGGTAGCGTGTTCAATTACAAAATGACCTGAAAATAAATTCTTCGCTGCTCTGGGAGTTGGGAACAAATAAGGTAGGCTGAGACGGTTTAAAAACACGAAACAGTGTTTATTCAAGAAAAAAAAAACTTGAAAAGGGAAAAATCCCAAAAATTCAATATTCAAGTTCAATAGACGGCAGAAGGCCGGTTTAATACAATCCTGTCGATACACGGAATCGATAGGTGGGTGATTCCGCCCAACTTTGCAGAAAGCTGTGTCGAAATGTTTTCTCGAAAGAACCCTTACGAATTTTGTATCATTCGACTCGTTAAGATGTCTACTACACGTTACTGGAAAGGGCGAGATAGTTTGGCCATTTTTGGGAATGCTACACTGCTTTTTAGAGTAAAAAGCGTTGATGAAAAGCACGGTTCTGGCTCTACTTTTAGTCCAGACATTAGGTAGTTTGGAACGGAAAAAATACCTACCTGAAGAATTTTGCTTGACGGATCTATACGTTTTCGAGGGTGCTGAATCCGAAAATTTGGTTATCTACTAGATTCGGATATGGCTTCACCATGAAAATGGCCAAATTTCGGTCCTTTTTTTGGTTGTTTGCCTTTAACTCGGAAACCATGCGTCCTAGCGACATGACTATTTATACAAAATTAAAGCTGATAAAATTTCCTAAAAAATGAGACCAAAAACGCCTCGGTAGCTTTCTCCGTTTGGCCGCTAGAGCGTGCTGAAGTTTGACCATTTTTTCTAATCATGCCAAAATCATCGTATTCCAGACTTCCGAAGCCTATTAAACACTATTGAACACCACAATCGGTCCCCCGAACCCCACATAAGGTACCCTGACACCTTATGGTCATAATATGACAATTTCACTGGTCAAATGTTTTTTTGACCGAATAGCTGCTAAGTTACAGCCGTAAAGAAACGTCCAATCTGACACCGCGCGGAGAGCGAAAACAACGTTTTTCAGAACGTTTTCGGTCGTAGCTCAGAAACTATTGGTCCGATTCCAAATTTACTTTTTTCTCGTGAAAGCTGATTAAGTTCTCCATCGCAGCTATTCTGTGTGAAATTTCGATTTGAGCTTTGATAAGGGAGGGGCGGGCACGACAAAAAAGTGGCACATTGTGAATAAAAAATGATGCTTTGCACATTTCTGCCTATAACTCGGGAAAGGTTGGTCCGATCTTATATAATTTTATATAAGTAACGGCACATTGCATGTCTATTGAAACAACAAAAGTGCCGTTAGTATTCGTCGGAAAGTGTGTAAAAAAGGAATTTTACCATCTACGACCTAGTTTTTCAGAAAACGTTCTTCTTTCCCTCCCTTATGAAAGCTCAAATCGAAATTTCACACGGAATAGCTGCGACGGGGAATTTAATCAGCTTTCACGAGAAAAAAAGAAATTTGAAATCGGACCAATAGTTTCTGAGCTACAACCACTATAGTAGTACACTAGTCACATTCCATACTTCCGAAGCTTATTAAATACCACAATCGGTCCCCCGAACACCCACATAATGTTCCCTGACACCCCCTCCCCCACAACACACCCTTCACAACCCCCACCCCCCCACCCCAACTAAAAATCACCTTTTATATCGCAAATTCGCTGTCAGACGTGAAAGTGTTCTTTGAAATAACTTTGATGGTAGTATGGTGTTTGCCGACGGTGCAGAGGTCTAATCCAAGGTGGGATGGTCATGAAAATTCCCACCCCGCCCCATGGGGTGTAGTACGGGTGGGGGGGGGGGTTAGTAAGGGTCCTTATCGTATCAAGTGCATATTCGCAAAAGGTGATTTTTGCGGTAGGGGGGGTCAGTTTACCTTATGTGGGGGTTCGGGGACCGATTGCGGTATTTAATAGTGTTTAATAGGCTTCGGAAGTCTGGAAAACGAAGATTGTGGCTTAGTTAGAAAAAATGGTCAAACATCAGCACGCTCTAGCGGCCAAACGGAGGAAGCTACCGAGGCGTTATTGGTCTCATTTTTTGGACATTTTATCAGCTTTAATTTTGTATAAATAGTCATGTCGCTAGGACGCATGGTTTCCGAGTTAAAGGCAAACAACCAAAAAAAGGACCGAAATTTGGCCATTTTCATGGTGAAGCCATATCCGAATCTAGTAGATAACCAAATTTTCGGATTCAGGACCCCCGAAAATGTATAGATCCGTCGAGAAAAATTCTTCAGGTATTTTGGTTTATTATTCTTGGAATAATACACCTATGTTTTCGCGACGGGGGTCGACGACTCCGATCGGCCTCAAAAATTGACATTATCCGTTTCAAGAGGTCTACATTCAAAATCCGAAATGTCCGTCCGCCGTCCGCCGTCCAGGCCGTTTTGGGCAGTAGGAATTTTTTTTTAAATCTGAAATTTTGACAAAATACTTGGTTTACCATCTAGTTGTGCCCGCAAGGTTTTCAGTCCGATCGCCCAAACCCGTGGAGCGCTATGGGGCTATAATGGGGCTACGGGTGGGGTTTTTTGAAAGCTTTGGGGTATGGGATCGAGGTTAGGTGTCGTTTTCGAAGTATTTTTGGACGTAGAATCCATTTTTGGGGGTCCCGGAACGATCCGATTTCACTGTCGCGATCTATAGGGCTTTCATGGGGCTAAAAATGGGATTTTTGAAGAATCCCAGGAGGTTAAATGTTTTTCGAGTAAAAAATACATAATTTTTGAAAAAAAAACATTTTTGAAAAAGAATCCCCCCCCCCCAAAATTTTTTTTTTTTTTTGAAATATAAAAATCCAAAAAATTTTTTAATTTTTTTTTTTTTCATTGACAGAATTAAATTTCTGTACAAGTAACCTATATCAAAGAATAATAAACCCTTGTGTAAAATTTGCAGCGTTTTTTCTTAGATTCACTACTTTTGGACACCTAATGACTGGACTATTTCATAATTCCATAAAACAAATTTAAAATCCGTTTGGACACCCAACTTTTGACGTCAATCATTTCTGTATCGGATAGTTTTCGTTTTCCCGGGTTTACTTCATAATATGAATTAATAGGTCAAAAAATCTTCCAAATTCCGTTGTTTTCATCATTTGGCTGGCTTTATTATTCTTCCCAGTCTTTTCCAGGGGCGAGTGGATATGAAAATTGTATACTTTTCAATAGCTCATAGTGTATTCTATAAATTAAAGTGGTTAGCTTCTTGAAAATGAACTCTCACATTTGCAAAAAGGACAAGTTTTAAGAATTCTCGAGGGGACGGTCATGAGTTGGGTAGGCCATATCACTGGGGCGCCTATGTTGGAGCTTGGACGTTTAATAAAATTTCAAGAAAACAAGCAGTTATAATAATTATCAAACCAGTTATTCAATTGTTCAGCATGTTTTGGGTTCAATTTCAGTTGTAATACTTCCTATACCTACCAACTGGTACCTAACTGCTTCATAATTTCCTAATAAACTTCTATTATAAGACTACTGTAGTCTTATAATGTAACAAGTAGGGCTGGTATGAGTTCTCTACATACGTAATCAATCCATTTTCCTCCTCGTAATTCCAGTGTTATTTGCGCATAACATGTAGCTTTTCAACTTTCAAAGCTGCGAGTGGGAGGTTCCAGAAAGATGCATGCAACTCAGATGAAAACAATAAAAAATAAAATGAAAAAAAAAAAAAAACCTACCCATGAGGATCGTCAAATTTACATACACCAAGACAAAAACTCAACGTCAATAAACGCTAGCTGGGAAAGATTACGTGACCAGAACTTCTTGATTTATGATCTGATACGGCAGTTATGACCAACAACAGCAGCTTGTTGAGATATTTGTTCTTTCATAATATTATTGTGGCTATCTGACAGTCCATAATATCTGAGAAACGAAGGGATCATCAACAGCACAGCAGGATCGTGCATTTTACGGTTGCATATCATTTGAATAATAAGCCGAGCTAGAGCCAATAGACATTAAAATGTAGGTGAGACAAAGTTTGTAAGTTTACATTATATATCATTTTTGCCAACCGTTAATCCTGAGGCGTCAAACATCCTTTAAGTTACCTTCTGGACTAGCAGGTGTAAAGGGGACTCGCTTCGCTCGTCCATTTGAGCAAAGCTGCCGCATAAGGTTGGGAAGGCGTGAGGAAAGTTGACGCCAAATCCAAAAACGTACGATAAATAAGCTCGAAGGCCTCTCTCCAGCTCGCTTAAAGACGCCTGGGATAAAAATTTAAAAAAAAGGCCTCGCTTCCCTCGGCCATTAAGTGGGGGTTGTGTGAATTCAAAAGTATTTACAAAACTTATACTACTAGTGAGCGTATAACTAAATCGTCTCTTACTCTTTCACCCCCTCATCACTTTGTACTTGCCAAAAGGAAGGGCTGGGTTCTTAGTGTGAGAAACGTGGCTTGAAATCTACTTGTAAACCAGTAAGGTGAAGCTGTTGGGTGGTCAGAAGGGGGCCTCCTTCTCTCGGGAAATCGGCTCATTGCTATAGCATATAATATAATATATTATGCTAGACATATTATGTCAATGATTAATTTAAATTTTGAACTTGTCGTAAAAACGTCGGAATGAGTTCGTACAAAATGTAGCGTGATTGAAGGGTGCAACAATCCAAACATTGAAGTTCAAGAGGAAGGCGGAAGACCAAGCACCATCTGAATGGGATTGTAACAACTCATTGCGCCTCTTGATGGGCGTACCAGACGTCAAATTTCTTCCAGAATCTGAATCCAGCCAAAAATTGGGGTTTATGATTTGAAATAAGAACGTTAGGCGCAAGTGCGCCCATTTGCGCTCAATCTCGGTCCACCCATTGAGAGGGGCTGGGAGGTGGTAGAAATAGAAGGAGTTGCGGTCCTTTGTGGGGGGGGGGGGGGGGGATTGGGGTGTCAGTTCAGTGTCACCGACTCGGTCGGAGGCCGGTGGGATATTTCTGTTCACTTACTTTACGCCCAACAACTTCAAACCAAAATTTGGTTATTTAATCACCTCTGTAAAAACACATTCTGCGTTAAAACCCCCCTATTGCTTATCATCTAAGACAATAGCGAAAGAGTGTGACACGCCCTTAGACAGAGACCCTCTAAGTTTGTGGTATTTGTGGTATTCAATTGATTGATTTTCATCGGAAAAGCTCAAAAAAGTCCTACTTGCATCCGTTTCGTTTAATCTCCAGACGATGACACTCTGGCTTTTCGTTTCATTCAAATATAGTCATCGACCTACGCACATAGTTCAAATTCCTAGTCATTCAACGTAGACATCCACTGCGGTTAATTATGTGGCCGATTCCTGCAGCCTCATTTGGCATACTTCCTTCGCACGTATCCACTTCCGAAATTCGCACTTCCGAGGACAGGTCCTTGCGTGCAAAGCATCCTTGTGCAGACTGTGACTTGACTCTTTTTTTCCTGTAGGGCGACGGTACGTACGCAGAGTTCGCTGAGACCTTGCGACGTTAATGGACCGCGTCGAAGGAGGTCGAAGATTTTTGCCAGGTCGACCTCTCAATTAGGTGCTGATCGGGGTCATGTTTTCACCTGAGTTCTGATTTTGCATGTTTTCAATTTTTGTTGGTCACTATAATACTAAACGATACATTAAATCAAATTTAAAAGTGCCTACTAATTTAGCGGGTTTTTTTTACCATTGCTTATTTTTATTAATACGACTTTTTTTTCTTCTTTATTTCTCACAATTTCGTGGCTGCATTAATGTGATGCTTTACATTATCGAAAAACCAATGAGAATGTTGGTAAATAATATTTTTGACTTTTCAGTTACGATTCACTTCACAGACAAAGTCAGGAGAAGACACTCGACTTATAGGAGACGAGCTCCAGCAGATGTGGGATATGTTGGTACCTTATAATCCCCTGCTATCAAAGCTATTCGACGTTCCATATCAATGTAGAGTATTGTCATTCAGTAAAATCAATAAAATAAATCTGCAAATACAACAATAAAGTATCTGATGCTGCCATGTTAGCACAGCGGAGTGCCGCATGCTCATCCTCAATGGGAGAATTTGGAGGATTTCACGTCTCATTTTGAAATGTGCTCCCGCAGTGTCCTGCGATGTCGAGAGAACATTTTCGATATTGTAGTTAACACCGTTCTGTACTGTTAAGGTGTAAAGGTTGCGGAAAGAGCTCGCCACTTAGGCCTCTGCTGAGATGTCGTTTTCGCTTGGGTGAGGCCTCTTCTTCGCAGCGACTCCTCAACATTCTACTGCCACGTCTTCTTCCTTCTCCCCCTGGGTCTTCGTCTCTGGGGTCTTGCCTCGTACACTCTCCTTGGAAGGCGATCCCGATCCATCCTTCAGACGTGCCCATCTCATCTGTGATGCTCTGGTGGAGCTTGCTCCGTTGGCAGGGCGTTGGAATACCTTTCGGTTACTGGCCACGTTTCGCTGCTACTAGTGAGAGCCGGCACGAAGGTTTTTGTAGACAGTAATTTTCACCTTTTTTGATACCTCGTTTTTGCTTATGAACTGTCGGTTGAGGGACGAGAAGAGCCTGCCTGCAGCAGCAATCCTAGCATTGATCTCAGAAGTAATCTTCCCATCTTCAGCGGAAAACCGCACGTATGTATTTAAATTCCGCCACCTGTTCAATGGGCGTTCCTCTCACCGAGATGCTGTGGTGTTCTTTATTGCCGGACACGATCATAGTTTTAGTTTACCCCAGGCTCCTCTTCATTCCCCTCTTTTCCATTTCTTCCACCCATACTGTCAGGTTCCGCTACAGGCCAGCTCTGAGGCTCGCCACCAATGCCACGTCGTCGGCAAATGCCAGCTCCCCAACCACAAGCGGTGCCAGCCTAAAGTAGCCGTTATTGTAGGGCCGTGCCATAGCTTTGCAGCTCTTGATCACGTCGTCCATCTGAACGATAAACAGGAGCGGACTCAGTATTGCCTTGCCTTAAGCCGACCCGGGTGTGGAATTTATTTACGCTTACCTATTTTATTCAAATATTGCCTTTTCCAGTAACCAATTTTGCTTAGTTTGGAGCAATTTAGTGCCTATCGATCCGAATTTCAGTTATCACACAAAAATAGATTCCTACTGCATCCCTAATCCATTCCTATGTCTCTGTACATCTGTTTCGCCAACGTGCCTCATCGTCCAAGTCATTGTCTACTCATTACGTTTTTTCTGCCGCCGATGCGTCGAAATTGACGGTTAATTTGAAGGCGGGGATACTAAATGAGATGACAACCTAGCACCTGGAGAAACCCTCACGTCAGTCGTCAATCATCGTGCAATTGTAATTCGAGCGTTCCGAAGATTGGTGGGTGTTTCCACGTCGGTCTCACTGGGGGGTGGAAGTTATCTTCGCAATCGGTTCTTGGAGTCGGATTTTGTCATATTTCCCGTTAGAGGGTCCTGTCGTGATGATATGTTGTGAGCGAATGGGAATCCCTGCAGTCACGTAGCCAAAATCAATCCACCTTCAGTGAGGGCTCCCTGGCGAGTGGCCCAACCTGTAATAAAGGAAACTTGATTGTAGACTACCTATTGAACTTGAGTTACTGTCTTTTAAACTGCTCATTAGTAAATAAATGTCAATAATTTACTACCGTAATGAGTTGGGTCACACTGAATGCATTTTTGAGCCATACTTTTCTCTTGCCATGTAACATAATAATATTATTATGTTACATGGCAAGAGAAAAGTATGGCTCAAAAGAGTGGAGACAAAGTCTCCTCTCATATTATGATCCGCCGTTTTCTCCACTCATTGACAACCTATTTGGCGTATATTGGCTCGCGACGCAGGCAAATCGCCAACGGGTATGTGGGGCGGCCCTTCCGGGCAGGTCGGGCCGCATGATGAGTTCCACAACCTTCAAAGCCCGCGGCTCGACTTTATTGTATGCTAATTCGCGGTTAACACAGGGGGAAGGCAGAGGGCCTGAATGGGTTCCAAACAGGATGGACTTTGTGAGCATCGCCCAGCGTTTGAATAATATCATTGAGCCGGTAATTATACCGTAAAGCGACAAAGGCTTTCGCAATGGCAGGCGCTCATCCACACGGATCAACGAGTTGGCTATCATAGTCATTGTGTAGGTAGATCTGAGCCAACGTTCATCTAACTCAGTGGTTCCAAATTGGACCGCAAAGTCTCCTCTCAGGTTTTCGTCACGTTCTTTTCGGCAAAGTTGAAAAAAAAAACGCTGAAAATTTTACACAAGGGTTTATTATTCTTTGATATAGGTTACTTGTGCAGAAATTAAATTCTGTCAATGAAAAAATTAATAAAAGATTTTTTTTTGGAGTTTTTTGTTCAAAAATGTGTTTTTTCAAAAATTCTGTATTTTTTACTCAAAAAATATTTAACATCCTGGGATCCTTCAAAAATCCCATTTTTAGCTCCATGAAAGCCCTAAAGATCGCCCCAGTGAAATCGGATCGTTCCGGGACCCCAAAAAATGGATTCTACGTCCAAAAATACTTCGAAAACGACACCTAACTCGATCCCATAGCTAAAAGCCTTCAAAAAACCCCTCCCTTAGCCCCATTATAGCCCCAGAGCGCCCCACGGGTTTGGGCGATCGGACTGAAAACCTTGCGGGCACAACTAGATGGTAAACCAAGTATTTTGTCAAAATTTCAGATTTTTAAAAAAATTCCTACTGCCCAAAACGGCCCGGACGGCGGACGGACATTTCGGATTTTGAATGTAGACCTCTTGAAACGGATAATGTCAAATTTTGAGGCCGATCGGAGTCGTCGACCCGCGTCGCGAAAACAGGTGTATTATTTCAAGAATAATAAACCAAAAACCGCCATTTTTCGATCGTGGTTTTTGACCATACTTGACCGATTTATGAAGTTATGGTGCTCAATCGATGCAGAATTTAATGCTCTTTAAGTGTGGATATTGTAACGTTTTCGCTAAGAAGAAAAATTAAAACAAGTTGAATCCAAAATTTCGTGGTTTTTAGGCAATACACCCAAGTTATCCCGACGTTTTTTGTGTCACCATTTTTTATATTTACTTCCCAGTAGGTACACATACCTACAAGGACCACAAACATAATTTTCTACTCTACCTTTTGCATTAGCTGATGTACCTACCTATTTAATGACTGGCCTAAAGTTACTGTGGCCGCATGGGCCAAACTCTTCAGGCTTAAATCCGTCCGCCCGCCCCACTTCGTTCAATCACGGGCCAAACTCTTCAGGCTTAAATCCGTCCGCCCGCCCCACTTCGTTCAATCACGGGCCACGGGAGGCGCCACTTCCGACGGCATGATTGGGAAGTCCCACTTCTCTCGCTAACGAGGAAGCATTTAATTACTCGGACTCCCTGATTGCACCGTCGGTGTCATCATATAACTGACCGGCTATTCTTATTGCTCAAGCTCTAAGAATGTCATAATATGATATTATCCAAACGCATTTTTGATTGGGACCGAGGACTGGGCCTCCCCTGTCGACAATTTGTCCGGGGAAGCCAATTCAGCGGGCGCAATATTTTCGCGTAAACCCAGCGTTGTGGACAATTCCTCCGCAGTCGCCGGAAGAGCGGATGTTTGTCAGACGGTGTCAGCGGGCCCGCCCTCCTTTTGCGACAGATTGTCTGGAGAATCCAGCCCTCTGATTCCCGTAATAAATGCGGATTCGAGGACTAATAATTTTGATGCTGACCTCTGAGCCTCAATATTAAATTCCCCTGGACTCCCTTCCAAAAATCAACGCAGTCCAGATTACCACGACACTTCCTGCCGATCTGGAGATAGCGGATTTTCCCTCAATGCCTCGATACTGCCTCCTAGATGCCCTAGATATGGATATTCAGGTACTCACCTCACCTTCCTCCAAAGACATCGGGGACGGAATCCCGCTGAAGGACTCCCCCAAACACACAACACAAATATTGATATAACTACCTCACATTTAGGAACTCAATTTGTGCACGGAGGTACACGCCCAGCACCCGTTAAATTGGGCGAACCTACAGTTACTTTTCTAAATAACTAAACAAACTCTTTCGCCGAGCTTTCGAAAATTATATTTTCTTCTTCAGAGTTCAGAGAGAAGAAGAAGAAAATATAAGGGCCCTGAAGAAGAAAATATATTTTTCGAAAGCTCGGCGAAAGAGTGGAAATTCTCGTAAGACCCTAGTCCCGATACAATTGACCATTTACTACTTTTGGTCGATCTCCAGAATAATCTACAACTAAACAAACTCCAACTGCTAATCGCCTTGGAGGATGATCATGAACCCGAAAATGCTTCAAACTCGGGCACAGGCGAGCTTTTGAACCGCAGGAACGTTTTACATGTCTTTTTTTTTTATATCCTATTTCATTGAGGTTAAAATACCCAAATCAGGTATTTTACATCTCGGCTACAGACTGTGTTAAGGACTTCACGATATTTCCGATGCATTCTATCCGATATCCAACGTTTCGACCATTCCAGACTTCGTTAAACGTTTAACTAATACCTAATTATTAGAAAATGACATATCAATAATTAATAGGACATTTTATTTTCGTTTTGGAGTAAACGCTTGGAAATTTTTTCAATTACGTATGCACCATGATACTATTTTACTTATCGACGTGAAACTCATTTCGTCATTTTCATGGTTTCCGACGACATTGTTAGCCTGTGCGCAACGGTGTGACAACTTGATAGCTCAATTTCTCGAATCACGGTTTCGGAGAGTACCTCCTTATTATATACCAGCTACGTCCTCATTATAATTATTATTAATAATTATTAATTTAGGGCGGTGCCAATATTCGCATAATTCAAAAATAAACAGCTGTTTTTGGACATAGAGGATTTTTTCAAGAACTCTTCCAGACGTATTCACAACCCTCGTAGAGCCTTCTGGACTTAAAGGTTATTTCAACCGAACACGGAGAAGACACATTTTCTCGCCGTACATTCAGGAAACTTAGCACGATGGATCTAAGGCCAATTTACCCAGAAAACCGAAAACCTTTATTTGGTCAAAAATCGATCTTACGATGTTTGAAAATCGTTCTTACGCTATGAACCCTTTTGTTGGTGATTGATTACTCCACTCCTTTAAAAACGAGTAGTTTTCCATTCCCTGACGTTAAACAGAAAAAGAGTTATAGATCCGGTGATTGCTTTCATGAGTGTGTATGGGTTCGGCGTTAGTCTCGAAAGTTGGGGGGTCCACGACATTTCACTTCGAAAACTCGGTCGTATCGTCAGAATCTGCACTGGTGGGTTGCTAACAGGCGATACACCCTGCATTGTGTACCAGCGACCTGGGGCAAGGTCAGCACACCGTCCAAGTAGGCTCGCCTGTCACCTTGAAATAAACGCGCATTGCTGTATCTACCACATCTTACGATTATATGCGATGTACTGACTCCAACAAAACGTTCTACCTTTGAAAAAATAAAAAAGTCTATTCGCCAAATCGGAATGGTTGAGGATATCTGAGTTGACTAGGGATTAAACTAAGGTTATTCAACTCAATGAATCAGACGAGGACAAAATGAAAACCACGCTGTAAAACAATAAAAAGGACGACTACCGGTATCGACACTCACTTCCGGTGACTCAATCATTGACGTAGGTACCTACCTATGGACAAACTTACCGTTTTCTGGGCCCGTTTTGTCGCGTCTGCACACGTCACTTCCCCGAGTGTGATTTCCCCACTTGGCCCACCAACCTAATAGTAGGTAAACCAAAAACGCTGCAAATTTTACACAAGGGTTTATTATTCTTTGATATAGGTTACTTGTGCATAAATTTAATTCTGTGTCAATGGAAAAATGTTAGAAAAAAAAATTTTTTTTTTTTTTTTCAAAAAATGTTTTTTGGAATTATTGTCAAAAATTTTTTTTTTTACAAGAAAAATGTTTGACCTCCTGGGATCCTTCAAAAACTCAAATTGTAGCCCCATGAAAGCCCTATAGATCGGAACAGTGAAATCGGATCGTTCCGGTGCCCCCAAAAATGGATTCTACGTCCAAAAATACTTCGAAAACGACACCTAACTCGATCCCATAGCCAAAAGCCTTAAAAAAACCCTCCCGTAGCCCCATAGCGCCCCACGGATTTGGGCGATCGAGCTGAAAACCTTGCGGGCACAACTAGATGGTAAACCAAGTATTTTTGTCCAAATTTCAGATTTAAAAAGAATCCTACTGCCCAAAACGGCCCGGACGGCGGACGGACATTTCGGTTTTGGAATCTAGATCTGTCGAAACGGATAATTTCAAATTTTGAGGCCAATCGGAGTCGTTGACCTCCGTCGCAAAAACAGGTGTATTATTCCAAGATTAATAAACCAAAATGACGAGCATAGATTTAACGTCGTGACAATCAGGAGAAAATCCCATTTCCGATAGCATTTTCAGTGCGCATGACTCAAGACCCGGCAGATCTAAAGATTAGGCGTTCACGTTCGTACGTGCTCAATCTTCGCCCTCACGTCTCATCTTCGTGTTGCAACAGAAGGCCGCAGCCCGTTTTTGACGCTTTGACGTCATCCAGAATTGCTGAAAAGGCGTTTCTGCCGTTTGAGGCGACCGTGAGAACTCCTTGCGCCTATCAGGCGGAGACTTGCTGAAACGGTGAAACTCGTACGATCGGGTTTCCTGTTCGTTGGTTAGACAAATCCAGAAGAAAAAAAAAAAAAAAAAACCAGTCATCCGCTAAAAGGAGATTGACGCAGGTGACTTTCCCGTCCCGGAGCTTTCGTTGATTCATCGGGGCCGTTTTAGGGATAAAACGGATCACCTGGGCTGAACAACACTTGCGGCTTCTGCTAATTTGGTGAAAGAGAAGTGAGTCACGCCGTCATCCCGGAACTGAGCATCAGTTGGTGATATTTGCAACTACGAGCGTCACCGATGAGAGGGCGGGCGATCGTGGCCTAAGAGGGATAGCGTCAGGATGGTTCGATTGATCTCACCTGGCCTCCATCAGCAGGAGTTTAGGAAATTCATTATGTCAGGTTTGTCTGCTAAATGCTTTTCCCCTCCCAGATGTTGTGAGAGTAAAATCGAAGAATTTTTCGAACAAAAAAAAAACCTAATAAACTTTTTTTTAGTACTCGTAACGTGACAATTAGCATGTTTTCAAGTAAAACAATTTAAACCGACATTATTAGCAATTATCTCGGGGTTATTGTTAACTTCAAAGCGAATGTGAACTGCCCCGAGGCCGCAGGAGGGGGCCTGGCGTGCATAGTTATGTTTCTGACGTCAATCGGCTCCTTCGCGGACGCTGAAAATAGAATGTTTATGCTCTCCGGGCAGCAACCGCGAAATATTTTATTCATTTTCCCTTAAGGAAACTGGTTTTAAGTACAGCAAAACTGTTCGGGCAGCGTTGAATACCATTTGGGCGGAATTTTTTTTGTCTTCAGTCGTGCGCGGGAGACCGAACGGTCCGGTTTTTGCCGGAGAGCTCGCCGTTTTCGGATCACGATCGTCGAGGGGATTTACGGGTGAAAATTCGAGCAATTTTATCGTCATGTGGCTCGTGATATGTTTCTAGTGAGGTACTTCTGTTTCTCGGGTTTCATCGCCAAAGTGAGTTAAAAAAAAAAAATTATTATCAACCTTTGTATTTGTGATAAGAGGTCAACAGTTTTGATCGGCTTCAAAATTTGTTCTCACTTATAAATTTCAAGATGTGTGACTTTCAAAAATGTCATGGACGTGTTCGCCCGCCGCTTACACCGTTTTGGACAGTAGAAATTTCTTCTTTTGGTTTATAATTCTTGGAATAATACACCTATGTTTTCGCGACGGGGGTCGACGACTCCGATCGGGCTCAAAATTTGACATTATCCGTTTCAAGAGGTCTACATTCTAAATCCGAAATGTCCGTCCGCCGTCCAGGCCGTTTTGGGCAGTAGGAATTTTTTTAAAAATCTGAAATTTCGACAAAATACTTGGTTTACCATCTTGTTGTGCCCGCAAGGTTTTCAGTCCGATCGCCCAAACCCGTGGGGCGCTATGGGGCTATAATGGGGCTACGGGAGGGTTTTTTTGAAGGCTTTTAGCTATGGGATCGAGTTAGGTGTCGTTTTCGAAGTATTTTTGGACGTAGAATCCATTTTTTGGGATCCCGGAACGATCCCTTTTCACTGGGGCGATGTTTAGGGCATTCGTGGGGCTAAAAATGGGATTTTTGAAGGATCCCAGGATATTAAATATTTTTCGAGTAAAAAATACAGTTTTTGAAAAAATACATTTTTGAGCAAAAAAGTCAAAAAAAAATTTTTTTTGAGATAAAATCCAAAAAAAAATTTTTTTTTTAATTTTTTCATTGACAGAATTAAATTTCTGCACAAGTAACGTATATCAAAGAATAATAAACCCTTGTGTAAAATTTGCAGCGTTTTTTTTTTTTTTTTTTAAATTTGGAAAATTTATTCGGTTTTTCATTTAGTTGTGTCCGCTCGGTTTTCAGCCTCATCGCTCAAACTGGTGCTGTGAAGTACAAAAAAGGAGCTAGGTACATAAGGTTTTGTTGAAGGATTTAACGGTAGGGGGTCGAATAAGGTGACGTTTTCGAAGTATTTTTTGGACGGAATACATGTAGGGGGTCTCAGGCACGTGTATCCACAGTGAGGGGGATCTATGGGGCTCCAACAAATGGGGGCTTTTGAAGACTAGGACAAGGAGTTCGAATGAGATGTCGTTTTCGAAGTAGTTTTGGTCGTAAAATCAATTTTTGTGGTCTCTTTTGATATAAGAGGTCATATTATGTCATAACTAGTGCTCGGATCCCCCCCGCGTTGCGTTTCGGCCGCTTTGGATGCCTTAAGGCTTTAATTAAAGCCATCGGGAGGGATGTGTATGAAACTCGAAATCGAGGGGGGGGGGGGGGGGGTTATAACGGAAAAGTATCCAAAAAATTATGACAGGATGACACCCCCAGTGGTAAGCCAAAAAGGCTGGCACTGGAAGTCGGTCAATGAAAAATCATTTTGAAAATACTATAAATTCAAAACCTGTGTAGTGTTTGGACAGATAAGAGACGCACAAATTAATTCTATGCCCAAAATTACGCTGCGAACGAAGCGTCATTCGATCTCCTGACATCCTTCAGAACCAATAGAACCCCATAGAAGCTCCACGGCGAGGTCCGATGGGTCTGAGACCCCTATAAACGAACTCTGCGTCCAAACATACTTTCAAAACGACACCCCATGGCTAGAGACTTTCAAAAACCCCTCTTGTGGCCCCTTTTCTGCTCCTCGTTGCCCCGAGGCTACCCCGTGGGGCTACGTCCAAAATTACTTGGAAAATTACTCCTCATTTCCTGGCCCAAGTCCTTCAAATGCCCCAATTATGAGTCGTTGATTTTTTTCTTTCTTTTCACTTTTTGAGCATATTTAAGAGCATAAAATTGGATTTTGAGCATATAACGGTTTTCGACCATATTTGGTGATTTTATCGAGCATATAACCCACGAGCTCTAGTCATAACCTACCTGTGTACAGTAACTGCTATACTTTTTTTAATTTTTAGAATTTATTGTAAAATGTTTCCACAATTTGGCTACACGTACAAGGAAATTGTGATTATACTGCTCTGTAAATTTTACAGCGTTTTTAAAAGAGGATCGTTCGTATTGTGTGATGCAATTCGTGATTCAGTTGGACATCTCTGATTAGTCACTTAACGTGATTCTTCGGTCGGTATTGTGTTGATTACTCAAAAAAGTATCCTTTTACTTGCATCACTTCAAGATTAAAAGATATAAAAAGAGTTCGAGTAAACTTGGGTCATCCTTAACTACGACCTTGAGTTATCGAGTGTTTGAGAATCATGTTATTCCTCCTATAGATCCATTTTAATTCAATTAGACGTCCGGAAAATTTTCGCGTTGACTGAACGCGTCAAGTAATATAAATATCTCGACATCTTAAAATGGTTCGAAAAATGGTTTTTCGGTTTTCCGCTGATTCTTTCCTTAGAATCATCATGAGCATAATCTCGGCGATTATAGTTGTTAAAAGTAGATTATAAAATCCTTAACGATGGCAGTGTCGTGTTGGTGAAATGATTGCTTCAAACGAACGGATTCATTCGTCACGGATGTCTACTTTTGACTGGAGTTATTTAAGAACTGCAATTACTAAAGAAAAAAGTTTCTCAAGACGTTATAACCTTTTGAAAAGGTTGGGAGAGATTCGATTGGTGTTTTGAAGTCCTTGAAAGTCCCGGATCTGCACGGTCATCAATTGGTTTTTCATGTTGGTATGAGTGAATGTCTTCATGAAGTTGCCGACAAATCTGATTAACCTGCAAAATAACACGTAAAAACTTTTACACATCCCAAAGGAATTCACGGCGCAAACATACCTTGGCGAAAAATATCTGATGATAGGCAACTACGTAAAACAGGCCCACCTGAACCTACAATTTTGTTGATTCAGTGCGTTGAAATTCCTCTTGTTGGAACATTTGAAATTCCCCATATCCTCACCGTTGAAATTTCCTCTGACTAATTTTATTATTCTAAATTGGTAAAAAGGATTATTAATTAATTAATTAATAATGTTATTTTGCCATTCTCTTCAAGAACACAACAAGCTTCAAGCAGACTTGGGTTTCAGAGAGTTTTGAGACAATTTAGTATTCAGCAGAGGAGTCGTTCTCTCTCCCTAACCAAACTCATCAGACTTGGGTTGTTTTACCATGAAAGGGGCGATTTTTTTTCTTCGCCACATTGTCTTCACCACCTTTGCTTCTACTATGATTCAATCCAATGATTCATTACGCGGTTTGACGTCATCCGGATGCCTTTGGATTTACCGCAATCTAAAGTAGTTTACATCGATGAATTGTCAACGTTGCTTACTTACAGCTAGATGTATCTATTACACCGCACTTGAGGTTCGGTGTTGAGTACATTGCTTCACCCAAACAATGTTGCCCGTGAAAAATATTATCAACCCGTGAGTATAACACCATTAAATATCAATTTCGCCTGTAATTCCTGTCATATCTTGTCGAGTTCCCGGAACAACTGAGGTGAACCGTATGGTATCTTGGAGGAATCGGTTGCCGGAAACCGCTTAACCTTTGCAGATTGTTAGCTACCTAAATGTAGCAGTGGGTCATTAAGGCGGTGCTAATTTACATTTTATCTGTTTCAACGCTTTTAGGCGTAAAATATGTCGACGTTATCTTGCTTTTGTCGGGCCTGCGAATAGTCATGAAAAGTTGAAAGCTACCCTGACATTCCCAATACGGATAAGTGTATACCGATGTTTCAGCACGATCGATGGTTTGGTGTTTATAAAATATCGATGTTTTCCTTGTAAACGATATTTTTAATCCTGCACTTTTCACGTCCATCACAGTGTGATTCATTTTCAGGACAATAAATTGTTAAATTGGAAGAACTTGGACTCTTCTTTCGATTTGTGAACTTCTTTAGTTTATTTGGCGCTGCCTGTAGTTTTGCCAGTCCTTTTTACTCGGTGGTTTTGCCTTTAATTCTTGCAATGCCTCCCAAGAGCATCATTTTGTTGAAATGTACGTGCACCGGAATTTCCAGGGTTAAATCATTCTGTGCCATGTTGTTAGAAGTCAAAAAGATTTTTTTGTCTTTTGACATCATTTTTGGGACAAAAACTCTTTCACGTAGTTTATCTGATCGATTCAAAAAGGACGTGCTGTCACGTTTGGTCATTCCAGTTTGACGGCTAGTTTCCCACCAAAAACACCAGGATGCTGTTAGATTTTCATATGTTTTCTTGATTGGCAGTTACATTGTAGTAACGCGAAAATGGCCGTGTTTGGTTTGTTGTCGTGATTGTGATTGTGTAAACCTATATCGACTTGATTTTATGTAGGTGATTATCCGATCCTTCAGTCTTTAATTTTTTTTTTTTTTTTTTTTTTTAATGGAGGCCAACTTGGCAAAACGTCGACCAATGGGAGCTGATCGCTAGTTTCCACCGATAATTCAAATCGCGATTTTTCCATAAATTCGTACGATCTTGCCATTTTTGTTCTAACCCCTTTTTCGGTGTTAATTGGAAGCCTTCTATCGATTAAAAAAAAATAATAATAATAAAAAATAAAAATCATCTAGGGCCACGTCCATTCCAATTAGGCAAAATTGGACAAATTATTGCACAAGCCCCCTGACAAAAAATCAGCGAACTGTCGCCGCTGTGGGAGTAGTTTGAATATAAGTGGCTACTCATTCTTTCAAATTGTACAATATTTTTTATAAGGAAGTCAATTCTATTCATCGCCTGAGTCTTTCATTTTGTGATAGGTAAGTAAATTAACAAAATTGTAAAAAAAACGCGAATTTCACATTTGTGCGTAAATGCGAATTTGCAGCTTTTTTTCGATTTTCTAAGTTTACCTACCTATCATAAAAAAAAATACAGGTGATTTACATACATGTACATAAACCCTTAGAAGGGTTTATTTTTCTTTGATGTAGATGAATTGTGGAAAAATATAATGTCAATAAAAAATTAGGTAGGAAGAAACTACTCGGAAGGGCTATTGTGAAGCCCTGTTCTCTGTTACTCTGTGGTGAAGCCACAGGTTAAACTACTTCTAGCCATCCTGATTATTTATTCCGAACTAGGTAGAGGTCCCATTTTGGGGGAAGATAAGATGTGGCTGACCACCATGAATGGATCATGGAACAATAGTGTCGGAAAAGGGAGGTTACTTGTACCTACTGAGTGTTCATTCTCAATTGAGGAGTTTACTTTCAAAACGGCCTATATCCATTTTTGCAATTTTCCGTTTTTTTTTTTTGCATTTTCAGAATCCTCAGGATGAGCCCCATCGATCTACGCGTTGTGTTGTTGTCAAAAGTGTTTTTATCCTAGTTAAACAGTGACTTGAAAAGTCAGTTTGTGACCAAAACGGCTTTCATCCTCCCTATGTAAGAATATGCTTTTTTCACACCAAAACGGTCCTTATCCATCTGAAATGCAACGCTTGAGATTTTTTTTTTTTCAAAAGGGCTCTCATCCAAATGAGTGGTTTTCCTCCGAATTTTCAAATAAGTTCACGGTTACCCGGTGGATGGCAGCACAATGCAGGACGCTGGAACTCAAGCCTCAACTTCCGCGCAAAACAGCTGATTTTGTTTGGCGCGTCTTTTGCACTCAGTTTAGACACTGTGCGTCCTCGTTCTCGGGTCCCCATTTTACTAGGAGCGCATCGCCCGTGTTTTCGGCCCTTTTCCCCTCGGATTCCTCCCTGTTCCCACGGATTTTTCTCCCGCCTTGACTTCGCCTTGACTTCTCGTCCACTGAAATTCATTTCTGATGAAATTCCGTGAATGGTGATACCATTAAAACGTCTAAATCCTGTTTGTAACCAAAATTTAGTGATCTCAAGTTCATCAATCATTATTCTAATATTAATTTAGTCAAACATCGTTCAATTCACGTGTGCAATAATAATTAAAAAAATTAATACCAAAAAAGGTACTGACTTTTTCATTTTTTATCATTTATTCGGGTCATGCCACGGTGTTTGCGCGAAGGGTCAATTAAAAATTATACGGGGATATGTTATTTCTGTTACCTATATACTTTGATTTATATAAAAATGTTTGGAGAAATATTTATTTTTGTCAGGTTTTCACCCGTTTTCCGTTCAAAAGAGCCTATATTCAAATTTCACACCAAAACGGCTCTTATCCAAATTGAAAATGGCTGTAACTCCCTGAAATATTTGTTTAGAAATCTCACGTTTCGGGAACTTTCTTAGAGATCTAAGACCGAACTAATTTGGTAGTTTTGAAAATTGGATCAGTTGTATCATGCTCGTTACAAGTTTTTTGCGATTTCCCAGAAAAAAGCCAAAGTGGATATAGGCCGTTTTGAAAGTAAACTCCTCAATTGTTAAATAATTTTGAATTATTCTAACTCTACGTAGAACTGCTCAGATTTGTTCACTGTCCATTTTTTCATGCCAGCTCATTTTTTAATTTTTTTTTTTAAAGAGAACTAGCTTCTTTTTTTAACGTTTTTTAACGTTAACTACGTACGAAAGAATCGATTTAGTTGAAAATTGGATACCGTCAAAGCCGTTTTGGGCAGTAGAAGCTTGTAAATCCCGAAGGCTTTTGAACTATTAATCTCTTCATTTACGCTTTTGGTTTATTATTCTTGGAATAATACACCTATGTTTTCGCGACGCGGGTCGACGACTCCGATCGGCCTCAAAATTTGACATTATCCGTTTCAAGAGGTCTACATTCAAAATCCGAAATGTCCGTCCGCCGTCCGCCGTACGCCGTCCGCCGTCCGCCGTCCGCCGTACGCCGTCCGCCGTCCGGGCCGTTTTGGGCAGTAGGAATTTTTTTAAAAATCTGAAATTTTGACAAAATACTTGGTTTACCATCTAGTTGTGCCCGCAAGGTTTTCAGTCCGATCGCCCAAACCCGTGGGGCGCTCTGGGGCTATAATGGGGCTACGGGAGGGGTTTTTTGAAGGCTTTTAGCTATGGGATCGAGTTAGGTGTCGTTTTCGAAGTATTTTTGGACGTAGAATCCATTTTTTGGGGTCCCGGAACGATCCGATTTAGCTGGGGCGATCTTTAGGGCGTTCATGGGGCTAAAAATGGGATTTTTGAAGGATCCCAGGATGTTAAATATTTTTTGTGTAAAAAATAGAGAATTTTTGAAAAAAACACAGTTTTGAACAAAAAACTCCAAAAAAAAATTTTTTTTGAAATAAAAATCCAAAAAAAAAATTTTTTTTTTTAATTTTTTCATTGACAGAATTTAATTTCTGCACAAGTAACCTATATCAAAGAATAATAAACCCTTGTGTAAAATTTGCAGCGTTTTTTAAATTTGGTATTTAGTTGAGTCCGCAAGGTCAGCCGGTGAGGCGAAAAAGAGGGTACTGGAGGTGTTTTTGAAGGATTTAGAGTTTGATGTCGCACACTGTGTGTATTTGGGGTATTTTTGGGTGTAAAATGTATTTGCGGGGGACCTCAGATCTGACCCATCGAACTACACCTTGGGGGATTTGTGGGACTATTGATTAACTTTGGCCAGGTATTTCGAAGTTTTTTTGTAATCCGTTTATGAGGGTCTTTGACCCATCATAATTCACTGGCGGATCGACGGGGCTACAAATGGGGCTTTTGCCGGACGTTAGTCGAAAGAGGTGTCGTTTCAAAGTAATTTTGGACGTGCCTATCTTGTGTGGTTAAACTTATAATTATTCAAACGATTTTTTTTATTGACCACACAATTTTTTTCTGCCGCGAAAAATCGTCACTTCACGCTACCTAATTCAGTGTTATTCTTCTACGTTTGCCCGCCTCGCACGCCGGCAGAAACGTCAATCAGCTGCTGATAATGAGCTGTTGACAAAGCTTAGGGCGTACTGCGTGTACCTTGTGCGAGGAATTCTTCTCACGTACGTACTCTCCTCACTTGTGGAATTGCTGTGAATATCCTCTGTTTACTGGCAATCACCGCCGCAAACCCGTTTTCTTTGTTTACTGCTGGAAACCTAAAATAAACATCCTTGCTTGTGCCAGACTGTGTGGCTACTCATCGAATCTTGACAAATTGGCTGGTGAATTTCATAATTACTAGATACTTTCGAAGGCAAAACGCTGCAAGTTTTACACTAGGGTTTATTATTCTTTTATATATAGGGTAGGTTACTTGTGCAAAAATTACTGTCAATGAAAAATATTTGAACTCCTGGGATCCTTCAAAAATCCCTTTCGTAGCCCCATGAAAGCCCTATTGATCACCAAAGTGAAATTGGATCGTTCAGGGACCCCAAAAAATGGAGTCTACGTCCAAAAATACTTTGAAAACGACACCTAACTCAATCCCATAGCTAAGAGTCTTCAAAAAAACCTTCCGTAGCCCCATAGCGCCCCACTGGTTTGGGCGATCGGGCTGAAAACCTTGCGGGCACAACTAGATGGTAAACCGAGTATTTTGTCAAAATTTCAGATTTTCAAAAAAATTCCTACTGCCCAAAACGGCTCGGACGGCGGACGGACCTTTCGGTTTTGGAATCTAGACCTCTTGAAACGGATAATGTCAGATGTTGAGGCCGATCCGAGTCGTCGACCTCCGTTGCGAAAACAGTAACTGTTGTATTATTCCAAGAATAATAAACCAAAATAGCAGCCATACCATAATTTGAACGCAAAAGATTGATCTACGTTCCAACCAGGAATTTACATAACATCATTGAACCGCTGTCTTATGCGGGCATGTCAGGAATTCACACACATAACTCGAGGCTGATTATGATGAATATTTTTCTAACTTATTTCCTCTAAAAGGACCCTGTGCGTCATCATCCACTTTATTATCTTGCAAAAAATCATTCCAAAACCACTCCCCGTTTTTCTCCAAGATAATTACTGATTAATTTTAAACTTGGATCATCATTTTGTTCGTATCCCGCTAATGGTCAAGGACTGCAGCGTCGGTTTTAATTGGTGTCGAACCTTATTACAGACCAAAATTGCATTCAGAGTGAGAACAAACCACGTTGACTAGCACGTGCCGTCAACTGTGGAACCGTGCAAAGTCGTCGTCTCGCGGGATAAGTAAAATTAGGATTTCATCCGAGATGTTCAACTCTGCAGATGTCAACGTCTTTAAAAGATTAAGTCTGCAAACCGTTCTAAATTTAACCGACTGCAGCTGTCTCTGTGTGCTCAGAAAATGCATTAGTGACGCGTGGCGAACGAAATTAGATTCTTGACAGCAGATGAGTTTTGTTGTTAGGGATGATTTAAAATGAAAACTGGACGTTTTTGTTCGCAGGAATATTTTACTCTGCCCAGCAGAGGCGAATCCCAGCTGTATTTATTAGGTCATAATACAGCCAATCATTGCTGAAGTGAACGTCTCGTCTTCATTAATCAATCAAAGCGTAAACTATCTGTCATTGATCCTTGCGAAATTTTTCCGTCCGTTGACCAATCGTGTTGACTCAACTTCGTTGAGCACGTGAAACTGACGTCATTCTAATGTACTTCATGGAGGCCTAAGTGGTTGACAGATTGAAGTTAACCAGCTGAAATGAATTGAACTTATAGAACATTTCACGGGCCGACGATGGCCGAGCGATCCCTTACTTCGAAAACGACACCTCATTCGACCTACTGAAAGTTCTTTAAAAGCTCCATTTGCAGCCCCCACAGAAGCCCTTCAGAGCCCTATAGTGTGATCGAATGAGTCACGGACCACTATAAAAGAACTCTTCGTCGAAAATACTTCAAAAACGACACCGCACTGGACCCCCTTTCCTAAATCCATCAAAGACTCCTCCTATAGCCCCTTGTTAGCCCCACAGAACCTCACAGACACCAGAAATGAATTCATGTTCAAAACCCTTCCCCATTTGATCTCTTGGCTAAGTCTTTCAAAATCCACATTTGTATCATCGTACATCCCCGCGGTATGATTGGAGGGGTCTGACCGCTTCACATCGTCAATATCATTTTTCTCCACTCCAGGGGAAGGCAACACAGCGCCGGGCACGTCACCGGGAGTCAAATTACACTCTGTATGGAATTTTGGCTGCCATTTGGAGACTAGTCTAACTGTACACTACTAGAAACGACTAGAATATCATTATAAAAACGCTGCAAATTTTACACAAGGGTTTATTATTCTTTGATATAGGTTACTTGTACAGACATTTAATTCTGTGAATAAAAAAAAAAATTAAAAAATTTTTTTTTTGGATTTTTATATTTCAAAAAAAAAATTTTGGGGTTTTTTTTTCAAAAATGTGTTTTTTCAAAAATTCTTTAATTTTTACTCGAAAAATATTTAACTTCTTGGGATCCTTCAAAAATCCCATTTTTAGCCCCATGAAAGCCCTATAGATCGCCACAGTGAAATCGAATCGTTCCGGGACCCCCAAAAATGGATTCTACGTCCAAAAATACTTCGAAAACGACACCTAACTCGATCCCATAGCTAAAAGCCTTCAAAACACCCCTCCTGTAGCCCCATTTTAGCCCCATAGCGCCCCACGGGTTTGGGCGATCGGACTGAAAACCTTGCGGGCACAACTAGATGGTAAACCAAGTATTTTGCCAAAATTTCAGATTTTAAAAAAAATTCCTACTGCCCAAAACGGCCCGGACGGCGGACGGCGGACGGACATTTCGGATTTTGAATGTAGACCTCTTGAAACGAATAATGTCAAGTTTTTAGGCCGATCCGAGTCGTCGACCTCCGTCGCGAAAACATAGGTGTATTATTCCAAGAATAATAAACCAAAATGAGAACGAGGAAAAATAGGACGAGGTTGCAATGGCAGTGGACCGAGTCGGTCCGACCGACAGTGATAACAGCACTAGGTTAGCACTAACGGCGTCTGTTACCCAAAGTTGATAGCTGTCGACAGCAGTCCCAATGCCTTCTGAATCGCTGTTGAGTTCTGTCGAACAGCCCACCTGCTGACCTGGAACGCGATCTGTCAACAAAATTTGTTGAACCAAGTCACGTGAATCACCGTGAAGTAATGCTACAACGATTTAATTACTTCATGGTGATTCACGTGACAGTAAATTTCATATGGAAAAATCCAAGTGATAATTTTTGGTTTATTGTATTCAGAATAATCAACCTTTTTCGAGAGAGGAGTATCATAAGGGCGGGAATGAGTCATTTAATGTGTTTGAGGGTATCTACGAGGACTTCGGGAGGACGCGAGTACAACTTGACGCGCCGAGCACCAAAATAAAGTGAGATGGTTATGAGTAGAGACTGGAATTTGCATATTTTGCATGCCTTTAGATTTAGTATATCTACTTTTGCGTTTTGAGGGTTTCTGAAGCGTTTGGCGTGAGTTAAATTTAAATTTAAATTGCATATTTTGCATATTTTTGACGATTTTGACTATTTCTGCATATAATGGCCATGTTGTGCATATATCTGCATATTTATTCAAAATTGGAGAATTTATCTATTTTTAATTCATTTTTTGAATTTTTTAGTTTGACTTAAGTGGTTAGGTTGGTGGTAGTTTGGTTAAGTGGTTTTTTCACCATTAATATTTTATTTTACTATATACAGTACTAAGCAATATTAAATTGATACGTTCTTCAACTCCTGAGTGGAATTTTGCCTCATACCAGTTACATTTTCCAAAAATAAGGCCTTTCCGAGGTAAGATGGACTCGTCCTCTAATTACCTGTTGGGGTTACAATAGGTATATGGGTCACTTATTATCCCGAAGGTATGATTTTTGGCACCCAAGCTAAATCCCATTCATAC
The DNA here is from genome assembly GCA_955831195.1 of Pilophorus perplexus. NCBI lineage: Eukaryota > Metazoa > Arthropoda > Insecta > Hemiptera > Miridae > Pilophorus > Pilophorus perplexus. The sequence continues at coordinate 22,066,505 of OY037018.1, read as the reverse complement.
CGCTAAAAGGGCGATGACCCAAACGGAGTGATGCCCCTTCACTCCAGGCTATATCAAGTCCTGGAGCGAAATCCTGGTTGGTCATTTGTACTGGAGGTTGGAAACATTTTGCCCTCTGACTTGTCATCAGACCATACCCCAGATGAGCTGTCGTCCTTCAAGTTTTGGCCCATCGTATCCTGCGACGTCGAGAGGTCGTTTTCCGCCCTGAAGCTACTCCTCTCTGAGAAACTAAGGAACATCAAAGTCGAAAATTTGGGAAAATCGATTGTAGTTCAATGTTTTGTGGTGGATGAATGACTTTTGAATATAATATATTATCTAATGCAAATATTTTTAAACATGTAAATAGTAGGACCTACTAATTGGTACCTGGTACTATCGAAATACAAGATGCCAAGAAAAAACGTGTAATTAATACATTTTAGCGGAATCAGTTATAATTCCATTTCATTCCTTGAACTTTTCAGTTACAACGCGACGCCACAATAATCGGAGAGGTATTAAGACTGCCTGTAAATACGTTTTACAACAAAATTTAGTAATTTAAAACCTATTTAAAATTTTTTTTACGTATTTTGGCTTGGGGTGCATATTTTGCATATTTTCCCCATTTCGTCTGCATAAAATTCCCAAATTCGGTGCATAAAATTCCAGTCTTTAGTTATGAGAGAGGTTTCAACTGGGTAGGGTTATCCTAGTCGACAGCACACAACCGAACTCATTCCGAACTCATTTGAGCTGTCGGTTTCCGTCCGACAGCACTTGAACTGCTGTCAACCTACAAACCGACCTGGAACAGCCGGCGACGGCGACTTTTCGCCGACCCAGAGACCTGGAACAGCAGTTTTCTCAACTGCGCATGTCTCCGTCGATTTCTGTTATCAGTCCGTCAAAGCTGGAACAAACCTACTGATACCAATGTAACAGCTGACCGAGGAGGGAGATGGTTTGCGCCTGCTTAGTAAGGATTTCGAGTCAAAATAGACCATTTCTCGGGCCGTGAGGTCATTAAAACGTGAATTTGCAACGTGGTAGAGGTCATTAAAACGTGAATTTGCAACGTGAGGAATCGCCAAAAGATTTCTCCGGCGGCACCTCGATCATTTCGGCGAATTAATAATTTCAATTCCTCTTCGTTGTATCCTCAAGTATCTATTGTGATGGGACTGATTGTTTAGCGGGCATTTAGCTGCATTACAGGTAGGCCTGGTCATTGATGACCCCCCGAGGAAAGTCTCCCGTGTAAATCCTCCCCGGGGAATTTCTCATTGTTTTCCTGGTGGCCAGGGATTTCGCCTGACTCTCCCTGTTCACTGCTGGGAACCCCCCAAATTCGCCTTCCTTCCTCTGTTCCGATCCCAGATGTTAGTGCTAAATTAGGTTATTAGATAGAGGTCTATGCGAATTTATGGATGGATTTATCCATTAAAATCTGCTCCGGGAATACGGGTTTTAGGGTGTTCTTTAGTACTGCCCCCCACCTAACCTATCACCTAAATCAACAAATTGTATCCACAAAACATTAATGTCAAACCACGACCGCCTTTGTGGTTTTGTTACGTGATCCCGAAAACCTCTTCTTGTGGGAACCCTGCGGGTGTCCCCGATCCAGCTCGAGAACTGGTTCAGGAACGTTTCAAGAGGCTGCGGTCGGAGGGCGATGTACCGCAGTTCAGATACTTTACGTGGGAGCCGCAAAAAGGGTTCCGGAGGCCGCGTTGACGTCAATCGACCAGACCTCCTCCTGACCCGACTGTCTGCTCGACTGTTCCATAAACGTATGAACTATTTATAACGGGATTTCGGTGTTTCTGACTCAGACGTATGACGGATTGTGAAATCAGCACAAATGTGAGTGACGCAAGTGGAAATTTTTATATTGATGAAATGATTACTTCATCAACCGTTGACAAATCAGGAGTGATGTACTTGCACATCAAAGCTTTAACTTCCCGTAGCGTAATTTAAAAGCATTTTCATTAGGATTTCAATCTGAGCAGAAGTGACTGTTTCATGACTCTTGGACTCACCCATTAGTCACACTACTCTTCATGTCATTACCAAACAGGTGCATTTGATTTGCCAGATCAAAAGGCAACCTTAAACGATCTTTGACTCTTCAATTCCACTCCGGGATTCCCTTTCGTGGCTGACTGTTTTCAGTTGTGCCCAGGATTACCGACGCGCTTCATCACACCCGGAACATCTACGCGGTTTTTATAATTTGACCGCTACACCAAACATGGAGGTGAGTGTTTCCGCCCGGATATTCAACCGAAAGTCTCTCTCGTTTTGTTTCGTGGGAGAAATGAGAAAACGCCCGTTTCGTACAGTTGAGCAGACTCGTGAACCTGCTGGTTCTCTACAGCTCCCTGTGTCGACGAGATAACGTGGTTAGGGTCACGTAGGGCCTTTTTTCCCCCTTTCGGGAACTCACTTCTTTCTCTACCTGATGAACAGACGCCAATTCCGCAGGTGGGGCTCACTGGGTGTAAGTTGGAACGAGAATGTTACAAATTTCACTCTACTATTCTTCTGCATACAATGTGGAAGAAGTTGGTTCTATCGATAAAAAATCATTTAAAAAACGGTAGGTACCTACGCCCCACAGTGGGCCATATAGCGCGAAAAATTCAAAACGTGTTCTGAATCGGATCATACTTACATTTCTTATGTTTCGGCGGTTGCTGAGTCGACTGTAACTATTCCTGAACCGCTAAAACCTCTCGTTTTAGAGAAATACTCAAATTTATGTCAAAAATAGGGCTAAGGGTGGGGTTTTTTGAAGGCTTTTGGCTATGGGATCGAGTCAGGTGTCGTTTTCGAAGTATTTTTGGACGTAGAATCCATTTATTGGGGTCCCGGAACGATCTGATTTCACTGTGGGGATCTATAGGGCTTTCATAGGGCTACAAATGGGATTTTTCAAAAATCCCAGGTCAAATATTTTCCAAGAAAAAAAATTGTTTTGAAAAAAAAAAAAAAAAAATTAATTTTTTGATGACAGAATTAATATTTGAACATGTAAGTAACCTATATCATACAATAATAAACCCGTGTGTAAAATTTGCAGCGTATTTTAGCATACATTACCTAAACACATGTATAATACGTTTTTGAATGGCAGAAAACCTGCATTTACCTGCATTATTTTTGATACTTTTTGAATAACGATTTCTGGCTATTTTCAGATTCACATAATATGATATTATCATCGTGTGCCCCAGGCTAAATATTGGAGCTTACTCTTTCGAGGTCGAGTTCCTCACCAACACCTCTTTGAACCCCATTTATAAAAAACGCTGTCCACTGACTTTCAAATCTCGGCTTTTTTCGCGCTAAATATCCATTCTGGCCCACTGTGCGCCCGTGCAGATGAGGGATCCCAACAAATGGATAGGTCTAACTTTACTACTAGATCTAAAATCACATCGAAAACGAAACCTGACTCGACCTCCTGGCCCAAGTACTTCTAAAGCCCCATTTACAGCCATATACGAGTCATATCGACACTATGGCGTTGTCGGAAGGGTTTGAGACCCTCACAAATGGATTCTACGCCTAAAATTATCTCGAAAACAACACCTCGTTCGATCTCTTGGCCAAAGTCCTTCTAGAGCTCAATTCTTAGCCCCATGGGGACCTGCCAGTTACTCACTACAACAATAAAAAGCTGCAAACAACTTTACACAAGGGTTTATTATTCTTTGATTTGATATAGGTTACTTGTGCAAAAATTTAACTCCGTCATGGAAAAAAAAATTTTTTAAAAATTTTGTTGGGATTTTTATATTTCAAAAAACTGTTTTTTGGATTTCTTTTCAAAAAATGGGGTTTCAATTTTTTATTATTTTTACTTGAAAAATATTTGACCTGGGATATTTTTTTTTTTTTTTGGATTTTTATATTATTTCAAAAAAATTGTTTTTGGATTTTTTTCAAAATCTTTCGTTTTTTACTTGAAAAATATTTGACCTCCTGGGATCCATCAAAAATCTCATTTGTAGCCCTATGAAAGCCCAATAGATCGCAGTAGTGAGATCGGATCGTTCCGGGACCCCAAAAACTACTTCGAAAACGACACCTAACTCGATCCCATAGCCCAAAGCCTAAAAAAAAACCTCCCATAGCCCCATTTTCGCCCACGGGTTTGGGCGATCGGGCTGAAAACCTTGCGGGCACAACTAGATGGCAAACCGAGTATTTTGTCAAAATTTCAGGTTTAAAAAAAATTCTTACTGCCCACAGCGGCTCGGACGGCGGAAGAAGATTTCGGTTTTGGAATCTAGACCTCTTGAAACGGGATAACGCCAAATTTTGAGGCCGATCCGAGTCGTCGACCTCCGTCGCGATTACTTAGGTGTATTATTCCAAGAAAAATAAACTATAAATGATCACGTCATGAGTTTTATTCGAATTATCTATCACGAGTTGACTGGGCCAGCACAGTGTTCGATATGCAGTTACACGTAGTTTTTTGACGTACAGTTCGCACGAGGTCCCTGTGGGTGTGTCAATCGTCGAGGTTGAACCGAATTACGTAACTCGGGCGCGTGGAATAGCCGATAGCATTTATTTGAGGGAGGCCCGTGAGGGCTATCGGATCCGGACAAGTCTGAAGACATGAGCCGTTATCGACAGGAAGTGAAAAGTCGTCGGTGTGATATTTCATTTTCGGCCTCGAAGCCGGTCAGATTGAACGTAGAAAATAGTCGGTGTTACCCTTTGAAGGAATTATAATAATTGTTATTATAGTTTTATTAATTATTATTCCTTCAAACGACGCATCGACGGTTTTCTACGTTCAATGTGACCGGCTTCGAGTCATCTCAAGGTCCATCACGTTTTAATTTTATTATTTTAAAGCTCCACCCCGAGGAGGAAGAGGAGGAGAATCATATAAATTCTAAGGCACTTCTAGATGTCGGAAAAATCTGAAATTGGTCTTTTAAAAAATCAGCTCGGCGAGAAGATAACGAGAAAAGTTTGAAACCATCAAAAAGTTGCTCAGCGTGGCGCATCTAAGCTCCAAAAGTGGTAAAAACAGGCAAATTTTCAAATTTTTTGAAAAAAAAAAAAAAACAAATTAGTTTTGGCGAGTAGATGACGAGGAAATTCTTAAACCCAAAACTTTGATCCATGTGGCGTATCAGTTTCTCCAAAAGTGGTAAAAATAGCATTTGACAGGATATTGGGATGGTGGTGGGCCGAGGGGTGTCCGACATGGTTCCCCCCGCCGCCCCCTACGGTATTTCTTCATGAAAAAAAAATCCTAAAATATGGGAAAACGAGTTGTTGGGTCTGAGGCCAGGTGGGATACGGTCGGGGGTTGGCGTAGCCAGCAGAGAGTGCCCCCCCAATTATTATTAAAACGTAAGTCTTTACATCACGAAAGATGAGGCGGTAGCAAAGTTTTCCTTCTCAACTTTCCAGTAAACCGTTGGTTGCTTTAATCACTAGGGCGTCTTCCCGTTTCAGCTTTCCATCTTAAATGTTCAAAGTAATAAGTCCCAGAAAGTGAGTTTTATTTTCTGAGCCAGCTGGATACCATTTTTACAAGAGTTTAGAGGAGGCGAAAACGAAATTTTTCGCCGTAGGAAATCATCATCATCATTCCTCGTGAAAAGTTACGGGGAGCCTCACAAGAAACCCCACTTGCAGTCAAAAGTTCATATTTCAAGCAGAAACCAAGAAAGTTCAGATGAAGTTCAGACGGACGTCTAAATTTTAATTTGATACAAAAGGGAGAGAGGCAATTGGCGAGCCTTTTCAACGGTATGGTTAGATTTGATATTCAATAGCTAGATAAGGAATTATGACACTTGGAGTTTTATTTTGAGCGAAAAAATACACTCATAATCTGATATTGAGCTATTCCGTGTAATGAAACTCGCTCCAATTCAATCTTTGCGTGTAGGAACGTGATCATGGGCGAAGGTCCACATTTTAACTATTTATCTCATTGCAATCTTTACCTACCTACCTCAAATTGATCCTTCAAACTTACCCTCAGAGGGGAAAGACTGCTCAGCTTTGCCCCAGTTTATCCTAGTTACTTTGAAAGGAAGGGGGAAAGTAACCTATCAAAACGAAAAACTAGCCGGTGCAGGTGGAATGAAGAAAACCACTGGAAGTGAGCAGCCACTTAGTTTTGGTATAACACGATAACACAGCTGTTGTCAAAAGATACTACACCTCCGCCTATGCTATGGTAAGCACAGAGAGTACTTACCACTAGTAATGGAGTTTGATGACTTACGACCAAATTTCTCGACTCAAGCACATTCAACATTTTAACCCGGCTGGATAATGGGGGAGGCAAGCATGGCTACCTTAAGGCAGAAGTGGAATAAAACCTGGAAGGAATCGTCCTCCCCCGGGCATTCCAAAATCATTGGTATCAGTGAAGGACCCACTACTTGAGATGGTGGCAGACGTTAAACCCATAATACTTCCAGAACCCCACCGATACACGTAAAAACTGACATGGAGAGGGCCGGAGGTAACTGGCGCTGGGGCTTCAGGCTATTCAGCTCCACTGGGAGAAACACCTCGGTCTTCCAGGCCGAAGTAATCGCGATCGACGCAGGATCAATGGAGAGCTTGAGACGGGGGCCCATTGGAGCCCATTTCCGTATATTCTCAGACAAGCGTCAATCCAGGCACTAACAGCTCCATCCTTCTCGTACAAGACTGTGTGCAAATACTCAACACCCTGGCCAAACGCAACAGGGTCTCCCTGGAGTGGGTGCCTGGGCGTAGAGGTATACCAGGCAACGAACACGCTGACGCTCTGGCCTGAGAGGGCTCTCACGCCCCCTTCACTGGCCAAGAACCAGCAAGCATACCGGAAACCTCCTTCGGAGGCACTGATGGATGATGTCATTACAAACCGCCAAAAGATGGCAACTCCTCAAAGGTCACGCTCACAGTAGCGAAACCCAACACCAAGAACGCTGATGAGCTACTCAAGTTAAATTCGGGGAACTAAAAGGGCCGCAGCCATGGTAGTCTTGCAAACTGGCTTTGCACCCCTGCGATTTCGCGTGAATCGCATAGGGATCACACAATCATCAACCTTGTGCAGGCTGTGTGAGGAGGATGAAGAAACCACCACCCACATTATCTTGGAGTGCCCTGCACTCACACACCGCAGATTTGCCCTCCTTGGGGAACACACCCCCATGAGGACATTCTCTCGCAATCACCTAGTCAAGAATCTAAAAACCCTGTTCAGGAGAATACTTATCTTGGACTAGAACCACAGCGCTCGTTTATCAAAAATGAAAAGAGTGGTTGAGTGAAAGTTCCATGAGGCTTGACTATTTTTCAATGTCAAAAAGTAAAAGCACATAGCGCTCTTTGTGGCAGCTGGCAAGACTAAATCAATGGTTATAACCTGCTGTACCGAGCCATCCGATTGTTTCTGGGGCCAGTTATAGCCCTATACGATCTGTTCTGGTCCTTCAGCGCCGGATTCGCCTTCAACGTCAAGGCTCTTGGCCTTATCTTGCCATTGGGGCAGTGCGGCCTTATGTTTGGCGGTTCTCAGTCTTCTCAAACACTCCCCCAGGCACGGCAGGTCCTCCTGTCCCCTCCGGGTGGGTGATCCCAGCGGACACAGATGTCGAAAAGTATGAGCACCGTGCTCTCAGCGGACAAGGTGCTTTAACTTGTGAGCTATTTAGGCCAGTCAGATTGTGCCCTAAAAATCGCTAAAATAGCAAGAAAACGGCTCGTACTAAATTTTTTTTTATGCTGTTAGGATCACTCCCAGTAGATTATATACCTAATACACAAGTTTGCAGCTTCAAAAAACCTGAGCCAGCTGCGTGACAGTCGAGAAACCTCAAAATTTTCGGACTTATTTTGGTTTTTGGCTTATATCTACGTAGGGCTGCATCCTACAAAAAAGATAACTCCTACCTTAATTAACGTAGACAGAATTTGCTAACGTTTGAGACTAACCGCAGCTCTGTAGCCCTAATAGTTTCCGAGATACAGCATTTATCAAAATGGTCACTTTTTCGAAAAACTTGAAATTAAAACATTTGGTCACGTTTCAAGGCCTCTATATAAAAAAGCAGCGTAGATCCCAATCAAACTTGTAGATGTAAAATTCCATGTTAGGAAACCTCAATTGGTCCATGATTGCGGGAATGTAGTCAGCTGAACTCGAGCAGTCGACACTAAAATTTTCAAAAACAACTGGTTTGGGTTCCCTGTCCGCTAGCAATCAATGTTGACGAAAAAGGTGTCCGCGAGGAGCACGAATCTTCGTAAACAAGAGATTAGGTCGTCCTAGCAACACGGAGCCTCCCCTCCGGCGTTAGCCACATCATTCTGATGTGCCCAGTTTGGCCCACGTGGAGGTGCCGTGTTTTGCCGGGATGCTATTACAATCCTCGATTTCTCCTAGTCGCTGGGACAGAAGTCATCACAACTTACCTAGGAACTCACCTATTCTTGTGACTTGTGGTGTTCAGAACATCAGTTGTTGCAGAATGCAACAAACTGTACACTCTGGTTTTCACTGGTCATAACCATTAATGGTCCGTTTCGCTAATAGGTTCGTCGTAAAATGGAAAGTGTGAGTTCCATGAGGTGCCTGTAGAAACTTCCAAGAATCCAAGTGCAGGCAGCGCTCCTTTCAGCATCCAGAGAAACTACAATGTTGATAAGCTCGACTCAGTCTGTAAAAGGAATGGACTGGTTCTCACTGAGATAAGGAGCTATTTTTGACGAGTGTTTCTTAGTAATGGCAGGTAAATCGAGTAGTGGAAATTGGCTGCAGGCGCTTTGGATCTCTTGAAGCTGATCATGAAGACGCTTAATATTGTTGCTGAGCTAAGAAGTTATTGCAACTTTTCGAATATTCATTGCACTTAGCCCGTCGTATAGAAATCATAGTTTCGACAAGACAAGAGATCTGGCACCCACGAATAACCCACACTGCATAGTTCTACAGTGGTGGAACAGGTCTGGGACCCTTTAATCGATTCCTTATACAACAATACCCTTCAAAAAAAACCCATAGGGCTCCACGAGGGTGATCGGGATGACCTTGCGGGCCTTGGACGGTGTCACTTGACGTATTGAAGAATTAAGTACCCGAAGAACATTAACGCCCGAGGGTGAAATGACTCATCTGATTCACAATTCAAATATAACTCGTTAGCTCTGATCGACTCGCAACTTGCGAAATGCCCCGTTGTATCAATCAGGCTGATTTTAAATGCGAGTTTTTCTGATGATTCATTGACGACCTACCAGTGATTACCTACTTTCCTCCGATGACGAAAGGCCGCCCGAGTTGTTTTTCAGAGCCCTGCGGGTTTTTCTGGCGGTTTTCCAACCTTAAAGAGGGTCAGTGGAAGGCCGTTTCCGCGCGGAACGAAATACTCGTGGAAGGCCGAATATTTTGGTTCGGTTCCAAACGATGAGCCCCGTCAAACATGGCGTGAGGTTGAAAACAAGATCGATATCGCGGCGTGGGCTTTATTTTCGTACCGTAAATATCTTTTAAGAAAATCAACAACAAGAGTGAAAACTCATCTTTCTCGTCTCAAATTTCGTCGAATATCCCGTCATTGTGTTCCTCTTCGATTTGATGGTAGTCTTAACGAGGTAGTTTCGTACGACAATTTTATCGTTCTGACGACAATCCCCCCCGGCAAAAACAGCATATAAAAATGAAAATGGTACGACATTCTCTTCCCCCTTCACTAACATTGTGTCGTATAAAAAAAATATATAAAGCGTCATCGACGAACCAACGAAAGTTCCCCGTGACGACAAAACGTTCGTCAGTCCCAAATGAGCATGGGACTTAGGGTTCGGAATAACTAAATGATTTGTCGATTCGGAGCTCATTCTGTTCCCGAATTTCGCCGTATCTTGGGGTTTTTTGAGTGCTTATTGCGATGTCTCCTCGTAATCACAAGGTAAACGTTCAATAACTTGATACCACATAGGATAACTTCAGCGCTTCCTTCTCTAAAAACTGAACTGCATTCAATTACCCGATAATCATAAATTCTTTCATGACATAAATTCTTAATGACAGACTTGATCCGGGTGATAACCCAAATCTGATATTTAATTGCAACTACAACAATTTTCTCGGTCCAGGCTCAAAAAACATTAAGTATACCCGAATCAACAGCTATCAAACTCAAGTCAGTAACAAACAGTAATGTCAACAAAATGAACCAGACGAAAATAATATAATAAAAATAGCTTCCAAAACAAAGCAGACACTTTAATTGTATACATAACCCTTTTCGGTATCGCAATATAACCCGGGTCGGGTCATGTTTGAATAGCGATAGCGTTTATATCAACTTCAAGTCAAAGGGAGCTCCATCACCCGCCATGGGATTCGAACCCATGACCTCTACATCGGCCGACTGATAACGATAATGAATGGTTTGATGAAAAATTTACTTTCTCAATTTTTTTTTTTTTTTTTTTTTTCTTCATAAAACAGTTAAGATAATAAAGGACAAGAAGACCCATAGGTATTCTTTTTATTATAATAAAACGAACACTTTAACTTCGTTAAAAAATTGTATTGTGGTAAAAGAAAAAACGCTGCAAATTTTACACAAGGGTTTATTATTCTTTGATATACGTTTCTTGTGCAGAAATTTAATTCTGTCAATGAAAAAATTAAAAAAAATTTTTTTTTTGGATTTTTATCTCGAAAAATTTATTTTTTGGATTTTCTTGTTCAAAAATGTGTTATTTCAAAAATTCTGTATTTTTTACTCGAAAAATATTTAACATCCTGGGATCCTTCAAAAATCCCATTTTTAGCCCCACGAATGCCCTAAAGATCGCCCCAGTGAAATCGGATCGTTCCGGGACCCCAAAAAATGGATTCTACGTCCAAAAATACTTCGAAAACGACACCTAACTCGATCCCATAGCTAAAAGCCTTCAAAAAACCCCTCCCGTAGCCCCATTATAGCCCCATAGCGCCCCACGGGTTTGGGCGATCGGACTGAAAACCTTGCGGGCACAACTAGATGGTAAACCAAGTATTTTGTCGAAATTTCAGATTTTTAAAAAATTTCCTACTGCCCAAAACGGCCTGGACGGCGGACGGACATTTCGGATTTAGAATGTAGACCTCTTGAAACGGATAATGTCAAATTTTGAGGCCGATCGGAGTCGTCGACCCCCGTCGCGAAAACATAGGTGTATTATTCCAAGAATAATAAACCAAAATGTAACTTTTTTTCATGTCATGTCCCGCCTTCGCCAAGGCCCAGAACCTTGTATGTTTGATAAGTGAATATTCGCGGTCTTTGATTGCTCTCATTTGCACCCTTCAGTTGGTTACTTGCAGGTTACGAAAGGAAAACTGCCAGAATCTGAATGCGGTGTTGTTTAATACCGCTGCATTTTTCTTGCTGCAACTATTTTTGATTATACTCCTTTCACCAGCAAGTAGGGTTAATTTTTCCATAATCAGTCCATTATGAAATCCACGGTGGTAATTCCAGATTGTGCGTTATTCAAGTTGATCCATTCGAGCGTGGTGAATAGTTCTTTTTTAGTATTTTGCTCTTTTCAGTCCAGTTAGTTGTGCCCAATACTTTATTTGAGTCTTTTGTTGAGGTTTATTCAACTATCCAGTTCATTCACATGTAATTTGTGTTTTGATGAGGTTTATTCGCGGATCTAGTTTATTCTCCTAGTTTATTGTCCTTTCAGAGTGTAGTGTTGCTTTAGTCTGGTCTCTCGTTCCTGGTTCATTCAGGTTGCTTGTGTGACGGTTATTGTGCTCGGTTCAAAAGTATATTGTCATGTAGTCCAAGTCCTGCTCAATTCAAGTCCACCAGGCTGGTGTCTGAGGTTGTGGGAGAGTGCTGTTTGGTGTATTGTGAGCTGTCAGTGATGTAGTTACCGTTTAACATCTTCTCACCCTCCATCACCTTTAAGCCCTTGTAAGGCAATTATTGTGCCTGGTTCAAGCTCAAAAGTTATTGCAATGCGAGTTTTGAGTGGTTATTCCTTTGTTTTGCTCAATTAAGTGTCGCTGAGTCTGGTGCCCGAGTTCGGGGGAGGTTGCTGGTTTTTGCATTCTGGGCCTTCAATGATATGTTAACCCTTTAACTCCAGCAATTCAAGCACCTTCCAGCGCACCTCCGTCTCCCAAACTCCTTCATACGTTCAATTCTTCAGCTCAACTCGATGCCCCGTTCCACTTTCGTTCTCCCGGGGCCTTTCTTGATCCTCGAGACCCCCCACGGCGAGACCCCCAGCCGACGCGGGACACCCACATGACCAAGACCTGCCGTTCATCTCACTGGCCGAACCCACCCGCGCTCCGTCTCTCGGAGGGGGCCCTCGGTGGTGGGGGCGCCCATGTAAGCCGAGCTGCCGTCCTCGAACGGATCAGTTCATGGTTAGTGCGTTCGTGCGTTCCCTTCACGCCAAACCCAAGTCAACAAAAGTGTGTTGAAAACTTCATTGTGCTCGATCCCCAAGTGTGTTACATGTGCGTTCTAAAATGGTGAACACCAACGGCACCCTCTGCCAATTCCCAAAATCGCCGCTAGATCCTCTCACCATGTCAACAGCCGTCGAGCAGTTCAGGAAACTGTTAACCAACGCAAAAGTGAGAAGCAATCATTTCATCCCGAAAACTAATCCGAAATTAATCAGAAATCAAATTGTTCAGTATTGCATTTTGAAAAATCCTTAATTTGTGTACCTACTATTGTAAATAACGTAAAAAAAAAAAAAAAAAAAAAAAAAAAAAAAAAAAAAAAAAAAAAAAAAACGGTGAGCCACATGTCTGTATAATACCTTCAAACGGGATGAAAATGTATAAAATGCCAAGTCCAAGTTTTTATCGCCGTAAAATTAAAAGAATTGAACTCCTTATAGATATTGTCAAAGGCTGTGTGTAGATAGTTGAACGATTGGACATGAAAAAACGGAAATTGCTTTTTGTCAGTTCTGGCCCTGTGCCCAACGAGGGCGTATGTTTTCTGAAATGGCGATAACTGTTGAACACGTGCCCTTCAAGCCCTTCAAGGAAACCCCTTCAGTGCGTCCTGACTTTTCGTACGGCTGAACCGTTTTCCCAGTTTCGGAGAGAAAGGCGACCCCATTATGCCGTTTGACGTCAGCTGTGAGGTGAAAAGATGATTTCACCGAGTCCCTTCGTCCTTTTTTGACCGGCTAGAAGGACGTGCAATTCGACAAAATCGTTTCCCGCAAGGCCGTTCGTGATCGCGAATCGTTCGGGTGATTAGCCTGCGACTCGCTAATTCCTCATCTGCACTCGCCTCGCAAATTTCGGCGTTTCTTGCATTATGATGTTTTCCCATCGCCTCGTGTCTCTAATCTGTTCATTCGTTAGTCTATTGTAAAATCGGCCTTCCTTCGGAGAAAAACTGCAAATCGGTTGAGGTGTCGTTTTCAGACTTTTGGCCGCCGAGTCGACTTAGAGGGTGCAACAAACCTGTCCAACCGGCCCAATCAGCTCTAAAAGAGTCATAAACCCACGTGGGATCCGATTTGCATATTTTTTAAATTTCGAGACACCCACAACTCGTCCTTTGCTATTATTTTTGTCCGTTAAATCACCAGAAGATAATTGGGGTGATGGAAAATTGGCGAGTAAAATCAGATACGCTTTGGGGCCGTGCTATCGCGAGCAAATATTTTGTTTTCCATAGGGAGTGCTTTGGTGAATGGAGTCTGTTCTTGTGAACCCACGTCTTGACCCTCAAACGCGATACCCAGGACCCTCCAGACTGCTTGGATCCACCCCCCCTCTCGCGCTCCTAAGTCTCTTCCAGGCTCGTTAGTTTTGTGGTGTCTTGTCGTGTTTTGACTCAGATATCGTATCGTGTCGCCTCTTTTGACAGGATGCCAATACGTCCGGCTCGAAGCCCTTGAAACCCGTTGATAGCGCGATCACAATAAACACGGAATTATCACCGGCACACATCATCCTGTCACCACATCCGGCTTTTCCCTCACGTGTCACTTCCTCCAAGTGTAACCGAACGTGGGATATCGCGGATTTGTGATCACCGGACGGTCTCCGTTTTGATTCTGCCCTAACTTTCTCCCTCTCTGAGGATCCTGTTCCGCTTTTCGTGTCCTCCATCACAAGTACTCTCACCGTCTGCCCTCCAGACTCTTTCACTCGTTATTAAATTAGTTCCAATTTCGCCTCGTTAAGATATTTGTAAAAAAATCGACAGCCGAAAAGTTTCTTCTTAATCGTTGAGCACTATTGGCTCCTGATATGCCTGGGCTGTATGAGTCTATCCCCCAACTGGTAAATCCTAACTCCCGAAATTCCATCAAAATGTAACTAAGAACTATTTAATAGTTGCCATCAAATTCATTTTCCTCACGTTTCCATTTTCTTATGTTTCAGGGAAGCGCCAAAGATAGTTGGAAACCCACCTGCTGCACCGCAAACAACAAAAGATGTCGGCGGCAGCAAGAAGACAATTCTCTCCTCAAGTTCCTCGCTTTGGTGAGTAAAAGCTACTTAAAATAGTAAAATTTGTAAACCCTGCTCAAAGGTCTGATTGGACAGATGAGACCCCCATAAATCGATTCGATTGATTCCAACTACTCGTCCAAAAACTTCAAAACTCCCATTTAGAGCTCTTTGGAATCCCCTCTGGGCTCATTTTCACTACCAACAATTATCTGCTGCTAAAAGCCAGTTTCAATTCTGCGTGGTTTGGTCGGTTTCTGCTCACTACAAACTAGTATCTGCCCCTAAAAACCGGTGTCTGCTCACTACCAAAAAAGATGAGCCCCTATAAACCATTTTCTGCTCTCTATAAACGAATAACTTAATCTAAAATCTAGTTTCTGCTGACGATAAATGAATACCAGCCCTTAAAAACCGATTCCTTCTAACTTGAAACCAATTTTTCTGCTCGTTACAGACGAATAAAACACGATAGCCGTCCAAGTTCACTCAATTAACCTTCCTCATGAACAAAAATAAATATAGAAGTTTTACCGCGCTCAGTCCGAGGTATTTCTGTTTCTCTGGTCGGTAGTTTACTATTTTACGAGAGGGATTGACGTCAATGGTTGTTATGGGTACTTTTAATTGTCGCCCAAGAAACCGGTGCATTCTTGAGTCGTTCACGGAGCAGAAATACCACATGGTAGATACCTACTGAATTATGAAATGATTTTTATTCACGTAGTAGGATTTGGCAATATTGTTGTTATTTTTTGTGAGATAACAGACGTCACTAAAATAATAGAATTCTCTTGTTTGTCTGCAGAACGCTTTAGAGCTGAGCGCTCCAGCTAGTGATGTGCTGCTGAGAAGTCAGCAATGCCCCACGCCGACCAACCCGTCCGCCTGGTTCCAACTCTCCGGCCATCCGGACGCTTTTGCTCCAGCCGGGCCCGGCACTGTGTGGAAGAAATGCTCCGGAGGTGACGAGAGGGCGGTGTACGAGGCGCTGCGGAACGAGCCGGCGTTGAGAGACATCACCCCGGCGTACTTCAGGCAGGTCCAGTACGGAGGGCAGACCTTCATCGAGCTCCAGGACCTCCTCCACGGGTTCAAGGACCCCCACGTTATGGATGTGAAACTCGGGACCAGGACGTTCCTCGAGTCCGAAGTTCAGAA
This sequence comes from Pilophorus perplexus, assembly GCA_955831195.1. Classification (NCBI taxonomy): domain Eukaryota; kingdom Metazoa; phylum Arthropoda; class Insecta; order Hemiptera; family Miridae; genus Pilophorus; species Pilophorus perplexus. Next base: position 22,050,862 of record OY037018.1, on the reverse strand, counting down.
CTCGGCCGCCCGTCATGATCTATACAAAAAAGTGAGTCCAGCCTCTGCCGCGTCAACTCAAATCTTATCTTACTCATTTTCCTAATTTGACTGCACCAGGCGCCCACCCCGATAACTGAAATCTTAATTGGCCGTATAATAGTCGCGTGGTTTTCCCCATCGAAATTCCCCCAAATCTATTACTCCCAACTAAAACATTTTATCGTTGCAGATGATAGCTGTGGACCCAGAAGCTCCCACAGACGCTGAACATGCAGCCGAAGCCGTCACCAAACTTCGATACATGCAGTTCCGGGAGGAGCAAAGCTCCACATGCAGCCTCGGCTTCCGTATTGAAGCGATGCGGGTAAGAACCGCCAATGTAATTAATTAAATTTAATTAATAAATTAAATTAAAGCTCGACTCGCCCATACCCTTCAAAAGCAACCAAGGCCCTTGGAATCCCTCCAGACAAAGAATTAAACGAAAATTTCTTCAAAAACAGCTTTCAAGCGAACAGAAACAAGTTTGGAGTGACTCAGGAGTCACTCTAAACTTGTTTCTGTTCGCCGAAAACCAGTTTCTGCTCTCTATAAACGAGTATCTGCTCCCGAAAACCGGTTTCTGCTCTATAAACGAGTACCTGCTCCTGAAAACCAGTTTCTGTTCTCTATAAACGAGTATCTGACCCTAAAAACCGGTTTCTGCTCTCCATAAACGAGTATCTGCCCCCCAAAACCAGTTTCTGCTCTCTATAAACGAGTATCTGCCCCCAAAACCAGTTTCTGCTCTCTATAAACGAGTATCTGACCCTAAAAACCGGTTTCTGCTCTCCATAAACGAGTATCTGCCCCCCAAAACCAGTTTCTGCTCTCTATAAACGAGTATCTGCCCCCTTAAAAGCCCATTTCTGCTCATTATAAAAGAGAATCTGCCTCTCAAAAACCTAACTTGATTAAAGCTATTCGATCGAAATGGTTCGATTAAGCCATTAGAACCGCGACAACATTGTTGACGACATAGACAATGAACCTATTTTTAACGCAGCAAAAAACCCTGGTCACTGTTTTTTACTAGTTTGCAGTGTGACGCAAACGCCTGCATCACCTGGTTCGGAGACAATACAGTGCTAATGTATTCACGGGGGGGTATAATGGGCGCGTTTTTCTCTGCGGGTAATCACCCATTCGGGAAAGTAAATATGGGCTGACACTGATGGGATAATTGATACCAGGAAGATGTTAGGCGATCTATAACGTCTAGGAACGCGTTGGCTTTGTTGGGTGCATTGACTAGGTAATAGCGTGTGTGATCGCATTTTTGCGTTCTTGACCGGAGTGATTAATTTTGTTTTTGTTTTTTGCAGTTTCGAGGTTCTCCTCCAGTGACGGACTTGAAGCGCGTCAAAAGCACTGAAGACGTCTCCGACACGATGAGTTTGTTCCTCAATTCGCGGGAAGACGTTCGGCAACGGGTTGTCACTCGGTTGCAGGAGATCAAATCCAAACTCGATCAAAGCGTGTACTTCACGCGGCACGAAGTCGTCGGCTCGAGCATCCTCATCCTCTACGACGACGTCAAAGTCGGCGCTTGGCTCATCGACTTCGCCAAAACCCGGCCGGTCCCTGACGGGATCACGTTGAACCACAGGGAACCCTGGTCTCAGGGCAACCACGAAGAAGGGTTCCTCTTCGGCCTCGACAACCTCGTTCGGGTAAGCATCTGCCCCCCATCGACTCATTCACCTCTCCCACAACATTATTGGCACCTCCTAACGTCTCTTCTTCTCTGCAGGTCCTCTCCGACATGAAAGTGTCCCTCTCCGAAAGCGCCGTACCTTCGACCAAAACGCTCGCCCTGAAGTCCTGATTCGAAGAAAGCGGACCCTCCGGTTCGAACATCTAGTCTGGAAGACAAGCCGGGACACACAAGGCAACAACATTTGGAAAGTGGAAACAGCCCGTTCCTCCCCTTTGACGTATTTTAGGTATTAAAAAGTGTATTCGCAATTTTCATGGTGAAACTTCGGGTTTGGTATTGACAGGTTGTTGCCAGTGTTAACCTTATGGGCGCATCAAAGGCTGAAAGCTCTTTCCGAATTCGGCAATTGTAGTACAAAATTTAACCTCGACGGGGGTGTGTCAAATCCTGCAGTGTTGCCAGGTGCCAAGGATGTCCTCTCTAACAGGGGAATAACCTCAAAAACCAACTGGCAGCACTGCGTTTGGCGTAAAGGGAAACACGAAAATTCTGTAGTTGTTTTGTTTACAATAACCCCCTGAAAGGCTTTTTGCATTCCATTTTCGGCTAATGAATCTCAATATTTTAAAATTTGCTCCCTTAGAATCTCCAAATAGCAGTTTATAGCGGCTATATTAAACCTACCAGAGAAGGTTTTGGTGCTCTGACCGCATGTGGTATCATGTACTTAAAACTATTTACTATATATTGTACCTATACGTCTTACCAGTAATGCATTTTTATTATTTGCTGCTTCCAAAACGTTTTGATCGAAAACGTACGAATTGTTGTCTTTTTTTTTCAATTTCGTCAATATGACTTGCTTTAATGTTAAAATTAACGTTGTCAGTGGTTTATTTATGAATTCAAAACTTTTGTAGTTTTTTTCTGTATTTTATATCGTCTGTCCTCAATTTCATGAGGATTGTATTGTGTTTTGTACAAGTTATTTTGAACTGCCAGTGTTCTTCACCAAATTATACAAATTATACAAATGATACAAGTTTTGCGTTCTGTTCCTTTCATCCGAACTGAGGGGTTTAACGGGATATGAATCAAAAAGACGTTCAACTATTTTTATTTAGCCAAGTTGAACAAACCCAAATTATCGCATTTTGGTCTTTGCGTACGTATTTGTTGATTTTATTGTCAAGTTTCGTAGAAAAATACATTTTGTTACAACATTTAAAGTTACGAATTGATGAAAATGGCTAAAATCTACGTCAATACGATTTAGGAAGGAAAAAGTATCACTAACGGTTTTCAGCTTAAGCTACGCTATGTGGAACTTTGACCCTTTGGGTTATTTGGAAGAATGAATTAGTGCTGCAAAATCATCGAATGAGTTTTTTCGATTTTAATCGAACTTGCGACCGAAAAACGTAAAATTCGACAATGAGACATTTTGGGAGGGATAAATTCTGGTGAGGGTTTGGAACGTTATGATGCCACTCCAGTGTATTGGTACTCGTTCGATATGATACTTTCATCATAATATCGATGCCCAATACATGAGGAGCTTGGTATCAAAGACGGACATGTCCATTTTTTTTCAAAATGGAGGTAGGTACGTATTCTTATAGGAAATTTTCTACTGAATTCGAATCTGCAATCGTTTAGTTTCAAAAACGGCCAGAACACGGGGAAAAATGGCTTCAAAGTTGTGGTTTGGTTTCAAAAACGGACTGCTCCAACTGGATTTCGTTTCATAGTCGGACAGCTCCATGACAACCAATCAGAGCGCCACATTCGTCCGTCGCAAGGCATCATGGGTAATCACAGCTCCCACTTTTCTTCTGATTTTTCGCAGTATGCTCAACTATTTTAATTATATAAAAATGATTTTTATGGGATACCTAATACACAATAAAAGGTTCTTTGAATTTGCAGTTCGTATTTTTTAAAAAATATACTGGTAGGTACCTCAACCTCATTTTTACAATTTCAATGTTACCAAGTTATTAAAAATTATTATAAAACAAAGTAAAAAAGAAAAATTGGTGAAAATAACTATAAAATTGATAGAATAATAATAATAAAGGAGTTTTGAGAAATAAAGTTGGTTTCAAAAGCGGACTGCTCCAACTTCAAGATGGCTACCCTCAGTTTCAAAAACGGACTGCTCCACTGTTCAGTTGCAAAACTGGCCAGCTCCACTTTTTACACTGATTTTACGCCCTGAATTAAGAAAATATTCAGATTTTCTCTATTTAAAATTAATTCTGGAGCCCCAAGGAACATTGAGAAAAAATTTCAAGGTGATTGGAGCAGTCAGTAGTGAGCTACAGTTTTTTGGCTCTCCTTAAAAAAATGAAAAATGGACATGTCCGTCTGTGATACCAAGATATGTCATATCAATACTTTAAACAGAAACGTAGGGGGTTTACTGAAAACTAAAAGTACGAGATCTAGTTTTTAAAAAAATTACATGTAAGCAAATTTCAATAAAAATTAAGGGAGTCCTAACAATGTCAGTGAAGTTAGGTCGGAAATACTAAAAACAATTAGCCACTTGAATCAAGTGGATTATAAAACTGGAGCGAGTAAAGTTTCTTTTCCGTTCTTCTTGCGAAAATACTTGCAAAAGTTTGTTGGAGTCGTTTCCTGAAAGCCATGACAAGGTTCCTGGGTAAATCCGAGGAATGAGTGTCCCCACGAAGTGGTAGGAGGAACAAAGGGAGTTTGTCATTGTTGTGCCTGGCTGAGACTGAGTTGAAGAGTGAGAGCGATTTGTGAATTTAGAGGCTCTGAAAAAAGATACTTTTACAACGATTAAGAAGGATGGGCGAAGTTGAGTCTAGAGAAGGTCCGTTGAAATCTTCTGTTAGCCAGGAGCTTAGCTCAACTGCAGCCAGGTCTTCTTATTCGACAGGAGTTGCACTCGACTGTATCGAAACGCCAGGAGCTCGACTGCAACGGTGTTTTCCTTCTGATGGTCGTGGAGTCCAGAAACGTTCTACCAGGCCAGGAGCTTAGCTCGACCGCAGCGAGGTTTTCCTTTCGACAGGAGAAAACTCGACTGTATCGAACTGCCAGGAGCTGAGCTCGACTGCAACAGGGTCCTCTGTCCAGTATCGTCTCGCCGATCACAAGTCCCCGCAGGGAAGAAAAGCCGCCAGGAAACGGTTGTAAGCCCTCAGTGCAGTGGTCCAGTAAGAAGTCGCAGGAAATAATGATGAGCGGAGCGAAATCGGCCTCTATTTATACTCCTTATCGCTCAACTGAGCCGTCATTGGCTGACAGAGACACGTCACTCCCCCGCATAAAATAGCAATTATTGCTTCTTATTGGACCACGCACGTTTTGGGAATTTATTGGTAGGTTCAAACAAAACTAGGGAAATATTCCCTACGTAAATTTCTCTATAGTCATACCAGTCGTCTTGGCTGGCATCCACGATCGTCCCGAGGTATTTCGTTATGGTCCGATTGAGTCGTTCAACTTGGCCACCAGACTGGGGATGAAGAGGCGTAGTCCTGGTCTCATCTAGAAATAGCTGGTTGGGTTTTTGGGCTATGGGCCGTTGTGTCACGTTGCTGGCCTACACCCTGTTCGTTTCTGCCGTATTATCCACTGAATTCCCTCATTTGGGAGCTAATCATCGTGGGGTTCGTAAGCTGATGAAATTCACCCTTGGTCGTTCCTTCTTACAAAATGGGCAGTTGTAGCAGAGGCGACGTGACATTCTGTGTGGACCTTTCCTGGATAGCGGACTTCTGTCAACAAGAATTCGCCGGCATTGATAACAGATCACGCTCAAGTTCCATCAGGTGCGGTTTGCTAATACGGGGACACTCCTACCATTTCGCTAATGACCTCAGGTCCCACTTTCACTTTTCTGGGGACACTCGTGCCGTACAACATTTTTTAAAAGAATAGAATAGAATATTTGAAGAGGGGAACCATCCATAGTACTCCTGGCTGGTCGGACTTACACTTTTCACTCGCTGGTTGATAGCCACTTCACTCCCGTTCAAAGCTCGTAATGTGAACTTCGTCACTGCACTCCCTAATTTAATCTTCAATAGATAATAAATAAGCAATGTGTTGCGAGGGAACCGGTTTCCAGCAGATCCGTCCCAGTTAAAGCAATCCATCCCTGGACCCCTCTCTTGTACTCAATTCATCCTCAGCTTGGTGCCAACTTTCCAACCTTTGGACAGGTCTGTAAAGCGCAGGGCCATCTTGGAAAGCCTTGGAATCCCTTATCCAGCTGGCGTCATATTGGCATGCTTAGGACATCCTTATGCAGCTTGGGACGAGTAGAGACGAAACATATTCACTGCCGGCGCGAATTGGGGGAGTGTTGAGGTATCAGGAATGCAGGGGCCTCGATCCATCGGGGAGTGCAAAGGTCCCTTTCTCTGGGCCCAGGAGTGCAATGGCTAAATCTGGAAAAGAAGCTTCTCAAGTTAATACCTATGCCTTGTTTGGGGAGGCGAGAGTGTGCCAGACGAGTGGAAGTTGGGTCTTAGAGTAGCCATCTTCAAGAAAGGGTATAAGGTGATGTGCAGTAGTTACTGTCGTGTAGCAATTTTGTGTGTGACATACTCTTGCTTAAGTATCCACTTTATTCAAATCCAAGGTAACAAGCCAAAACAAACTAAAACAGAAACAAAAACAAAAACCCAAAACATAAACAAAACAAAAACATAAACAAAACAAAAACATGAACGAGAAAACGACGGCCCGAACCACTGTGTTTCTACCCTGCTGCCTGGCGTCTTATGCCATTCTGGGCGCCGCGCCGCCGTCCTCTAAGTTAATGCTGGGTCCGAAAGAAGGAGGTTCATGGGGAACTTTCCAAGCCGAGCTGTACAGCTGCACCACCCTCGAAGCCCAGCAGGTTGTGAGCGCACCTCCAGCATTTCCGAGCACCCCTGAGACATAAGCTGCTTGCCCTAAGAACTGCAAAGGCCAGTCGAGCGCGTACTCACTCGCGAACTTTGCACTGGTGCCGTCCCCAGATTTCAGAGAGCCTCTCCGCCAGAACCTGGATGAATGCTCTCGCCTGCGGAGTCCACAAACCATCCACCGAGCACACCAATGGCGTGAATGTAGCGTGGCGCTCTTTGCATGCGCTGGAGTACTTCCTTCGCGTCTCCTGTTCAGCTGATGCAAGTACTGCTGAGACGGAGCGAGAAACATAAGAGGGAGCGTCGGTGTGAACAACACAGATATCAAATAACGCATCCCTCTGAGCCTCCCAAACCCCTCGGCATACAAGGTCACCTCACAAAGCCGGATGTGAGGGCGTTGCCACCTTTATCAGTGGCTCTTTAACGCAATTCCCCCAAGCGCAACTCAGCAGCTCCCCAAGAACATATCTTATTTCATTGTGGCGCCGGGAAATCAAACCACCCATCTTAAAATTCAACGCATGTTCTGGGGAGAACACTGAACCACACCCATCACACAAGGCAGGTAATCCAACTGGTATCCGCTTGTATCGCATAGCCAATCCATCATGGAACTCATTGACAGATAGATCAAAATGCTGACCACGCAGTGGGAGTGCAGTGAGCCAACCAGAAGTTTTACATCGGCTGATCGCAGTCACTGACCTACCAATGGCCCTCTGTCTGTTGCCTGGAAAGGTGCTCACTGTGGCAAGTAGCAAGGCATCTTCTTCCTCATTCCTCTTGCGTACAGCCTCCCGTTTCACCGTGGTCATCCTTGTGAGGTGGTCCCCTACACGAGAAGATCCTCACAGGATGGCGTTCACCAGTTCAGCCGACCCTTTCCGTGAAGTGTCAAAAGACAGGCAGGCTGAACGCGTCGGGTCGACAATAGACAGCCCACCCTTACTCACGGGCAGGGAGAATAAGGTGCATTCCTCAGTCGTTACGGTATCTCCAATCAAGGCAGGGAGAAATGTGGTCCAGATGGCCTCCCTCAGGCTGGAGTACGCTTCTCCCCCACCGTCAACCACCCGCTGAACGTATTGCCATTGAAACTGGGCTAACTCCGTGAAAGCGGCATATGCCGACTGTGGCTGCGTGAGGCTTGCCATTGCCAGCTTCGTGACACACGCTTTCCATGTTTCCATTTTCTTTCCGAGAAATGCCCGCTTCCCTTCGTCATCGCCAACATAGCCACCCAAGAAGCGGTGACCCGTAACGACTGTTATTCCAGTCCCCAAAAATCTTTCCTTGGCCTCATTGATGTCACTTGGGTGAACTCTTGCTTAAGTTGCTCTCTGGCATAATAGTGAGGAGGCTCAGTGCATAGTCAGAAGAGCTGTTGGACGAGTGTCAGGCTGGTTCCCGCCCGGATACGGGAACGTCGGATCTCGTCTTTACGTCAGATCCTTGAGAAGTTCCAAGAGCTTGGTATCGACTTTCAAGTGCTGTTCATTAGTAGAACCAATTAAATATTCCGAGAATAACAAACCAAAAATCGATTTTTTGCAGCACCAGGAAGAATTCAATACTCGATAGTTTCAAATGAGGACAAAACGTTTAGCACTTAATGCGCTGATTCTAAAACTGGCCCACATCGACTAGCGAAAATCCGACAATACGTCGAGACAATGTTTACTAAGTGGGTTCTATACAACAAGTGCTTACGAACTAAGGAGCCAAAATACCGTACTTTATCATGAGCCAAGAGAAATTTACGATGAAGGGAACAAATACAAGTATGTAATAGAAAGATGGCAAATGGACAAAATGAAGTAGAAATATCTACATAGGTACTGAAAATCACAGACACAAGTAGGCGAGATGTCAATAGAGTCGAGTTCTGTACAAAAGGCTGTGTACGATAAGGAGATAGTGACAGCCAAGAGCTTTGCACACTGACAAACCTCGACTTCAACTTCACAACCTCAATATGATCCAGAAATACGATTTCGAAAGAACACGGAAAACCCCAACCTTTCCAGGTAGGTGCCTACGTTGCTAACAATTCTACACTTAATATAACAGTAAAGTATACAAACAATTACAAATTCTAAATGCTCTAATGACGACCAAATTATGATAAACCCTGCATGAAAAATGGCTGTTTGATAAATTCTGAATATAAAACAACTTCACTTGATAACAATCCAACAGTTACATCAAGTACAATCAAGAACCTTCATTTTGAAACCTACCGCCGAGTTTTAGGTTGATTTTTAGGAGTCTAGTGACAAGCGTTTTCGAAAAAGCCTTTGATAGTTTGAAGCACGACACACTTGTCGACGTGTTGGACTCCAAGGATATTAGACTGATCAAGATCTCGTATTGGAATCAGATAGCGCAGGTTAGTGTGGAGGGCTCTTTATCCAATCCAGTTAGTATATAGAAGGAGGTGCGACAGGGCTGAACACTTTCCCCTCTGCTTTACAATTTGTACTCGGTGCAGGGTTTCAAGCTGGGTGACTGCGAACTCGGCATTTCCATCAATGTTGTCTCTATCTCCGCGGTATGCGGATGACACAGGGCTGCTCGCTAAATCTGCAGAGGGAATGCAGGTCCAGGCTAGTGACAGGTTTGACCTGAAGATTAATCAGCAAGACCAACGCCAGTCTGGAAAATGGGGGGCAAGCCTTGCTCGTTGAATGCTACTCGTCAAGGAATAGAACAGGTGGCTCATTTCAAGTATTTGGTTCAATGGGTGAATGGTCTTTGAAGGAGGAGCTTCGAGTGCGGATAGAAGTAGCCAGAGCGGTCTCCAATATTAAGAGGCCTCGAGTACTTCAGCTTCGCCTTGCACTGGCGAATGGTAAGATGTCTAGTCCGTAAACACTTGCAGCACATGCGGCCCGCCTCCAGTGTGCGCTTACGCTGGAGTGGAGCCCTTGCAAGGCACTGCACCAACTTTGATGGTGAAATGGCAGCCATAAAGTGAGCCGCCGAGCTGTTGGTGTCTACTCCTGGGTAAGTGGTATTTCTCGTGGACTCAAGAGCAGCAATTATGGCCCTGGCAAACCCGGATGAGGGGGAGAGCTTTCTAACGGACATTTGAATGTCTAAGAGGTTAAAGGAGGGCTCGCCCACTACCAGAGCTATGCCTCTCCCGCCGGATGCAAGCAAGCTGGCAAAGCCCACCGCCGGAGGTCCGTAGACGTCCAAACGAGGGAGACCCAGCACCATAAAGGAGCCAGTACTTGTACTATTGAGCCACATGTGAGACTGAGTGTTCTAGCGCACTCTAACAGCTAAGCAGGCTGGTACCCGAGTTAACGACAAGAGTCACATAACTCACATGCCGCCAGGTGAGCAGACTCGTCCGCCCACCCAGCTACCCCTGTCTCTTGCGAGAGTGGGTTATCACCACAACCAATCTCGAATCCAACGCCAATTGAGGGGGCTGGCCAGTGGCGCTTTGCGAGCGCAGGACACTGAAGTGCCCAACACCCACCCACGGTGCGCCTGTGGCAGCGGGGGCTCCCCCTCTCCGTAGAGGGGGAGCCCCTCTCCCAAGGATTACTGGATTAGGAGTGTGGGAACACCACGCACTCCACTTTAAGGCCGCTACAGTTGGAGGGCCGAGAGAGACTAGGTCTCTCATCCCTCTCTACCACTTTACATGCATCTCCCACCGTAGTAGGATCCCAAACATACGGGGGTATGCATGACGGAGAGCTGTCTCGTCCTCCGGGTTAGTGAAAGGAGCCAATAGTAGTCCTTCCCCACCCCCGGTATCAACCGTGGCAGCCCAGTGCTAAGCACGTGGTCCCGAATTTCTAACAGACACCGCTCTAGTGTTGAGTCGAGCCATTGGAAATGGTTTGTTCTAGAATGGATTCCAAGTTACGTGAATATCACTGGCAAAGAAACCGCTGATCGTCTGGCAAAGGAGGGAAGTGCCAGCCCTGGAGAAAAACAACCTACCACTCTCTACAGCATATCGGAAAATCGACGGTGCCCATTGGACAGGAAATCCACGACAAGCGCGTGCTTGATTCCAGTAGGAGGAAATGGCAGTCACTCTTGGGACACGAAATCCTCACCACCCTACCTCGAAAGTCACCTAAAGCAACTTTCCGCATGAGAACTGGCCATGATTTTCTGTAGGCTCACCTACACAGAATTGGAGCCGCCAGGTCCCCCGCCTGTCCCCTGTGTACCTCCGCCGATGTGGAAGACGCTCACCTGATTGCTTGCTCTACAGCAGGACAATGACGACGAAGCAAGAGCCCTAAGGCTGAAAAAAGTCCCCCCTTAATGGCTGAAAAAAGTCCCCCCAAAAGAAATTGTGGTTATCAGTGTGGTTTGAGCGTCGGACTGGTGAGTCAAAGGTTGATGGTTCGATCCCAGCAGCAGCTAAACATCTTCCTTATACTGATAATCACCTCATGGAAGGCAAATGGCAAACCACCGAGAGTTTTTGCCATGGAAAATCTCTCACATTTGCCGTTCGGAGCTGACGTTAATCAGTAAGTCCCTACTACTTCTACCTACTTGTGTGTGTGTGTGTGTTCGCAAAATACTAGTGAGGAAAGTGGGCTGGAGTGAGAATAGGAGGATTTTAGCGGTGCAGCGTGGGGTAGCAGTCAATTTAAGGACGCTAATGTCCTGAAGACTGATGCTGATTCTCTGCTGCAGGGCTTCATTGACAGGAAGAGAGCGCACTTCATACGGAGGATGCAGGTGAGTTCTTTCACCCCTTTACAGAAAACTGGACTCAGACGTTGCATGTGCCAGCCTCGTTTGGGACGTTCCCGTTGCTGCCTTGTGAACGCTGTGGCGGTAGGTTTCAAGATTGGTCTTCAAAATTTTCTTAAAAAACGGGGCATCATGAGCGCAACGAGTTCAAGGAAATGGAAAAATCACTGAACACAAATTTTCAGGAAGCATCCTTTTCAGATTCATACGAAATCGTAATTATCCATTGCCTCGATCAAGCTGCAGAGAACCCCATGTTATACCTTAACACTAACATGATTTTTTTTTTCTACCAATACTGTTTTCCCGGATTAAGATGAGCATTTGATTTGGCTGTAGCCGGCTATTGTGATGTACCCGGTTTGGAAAGTGGTGAAGTCGTCCTCTTCGTTCAAAGCGAGAGCGAGAAGCTTTTCCGCCGCCAGAGGGTGCCACACTCCAAAGGTGCAGGAGGTGTCGACCTCGTGGTCGAAGTAGTGGCACCGCGGGGTCATTCGAATGGACGGTACGTATTCGAAGAGGCGGATCTTGTTGCAGTGGGGGAGCAGCAGAGCGACACCTGAAAGGAACCGTGTAAGTTAATATGCCCAACAATCGAGAAATCACACATTTCATCGTCTTACCAAGGAATCCTGAAGATGGAGGGTTCGGTCTAATTCGTACGGTCGTGTGAGCTTGTAGAAAATCCCATAGCGTCCAAAGCACTCTCGGGTCTAGCAGATGAATATTAGTTTTAGGTTTTGACCGTCTGTGCTTCATATATGGCGTAAAAACGTCAAAATCCGGTTTCTCGCGCCACTGCAAGAAAAATAGGTTAACTCAAAACAAACAAAAAAGGTCTTCATAGTCTGGTAGCTTCGACGTCGAATTATCAAAAGCACTAGCGGGGCAGCACAAGGCAATTTTAGAAGTTTGAACACTACACGATTGAAAACCGCCGCTTGCTCTCATCTAACCGAGATGGCTACTACTCACTTCTAAAATTGCCTAGTGCTGCCCCCTAGTGGTTGAACCAACAACGTACTATCAGCCTGTACTGCTCATAATATAATATACTATATTATAAGAGCCAACTACGCCGTATACGGGGCTCTGTGGCCATCCGTTCTCGAGCAGCCCAATAAAGTGTTGATTTTTTACTCCAGATGGTGTCGTCGTCTCTAATTAATTCTCTTGTGTCCTGCAAGGCCGGACATGCGTCTAAATGCAGGAATGTCATTTCGTCTAGATGGCAAAGAGTGCAGATTGGACTGCCATAGACACCGATTCTGCAAAGATGCCTGGCCAGGAAATCATGACCAGTTTGAATCCTAAAGCAAGCTAAACTTTGCTTTCTGGGCAGCATTTTGGGCACAGGCTCACTCAGTAGGGCCCTCCCTCCGAGAGGCTTTCCCTCCGCAGCTCTCTCGTGGGGCTCCCGAACCTTCTTCTTGGCGTCGATCAGGCGCTTAGCTGTGCTGTAAGGGACAGGAACGTCGGGCTGCGGTAAGTGCGATCCATTTTTGGTCAGTGCATCCGCTTTCTCATTTCCCTCTATTTGGCAGTGCGAGGGAACCCACTGCAGCACCAGTTGGGAGCCCCTCGACAATAACTGCTCAATGGCGGCTCGGCACTGGAGGACCAGAGCAACGTCAGTCATTGCCTGTGAGCGACTGGATGGCAGCTTATGAGTCGACAAAAGTAACAACTTGGCGATCGTCCTGCTCAAGAAGGCGTTTCACTGCTAACTTCACTGCACAAACCTCTCCCTCAAAATTGCAGGAGAGTTTTCCCAATCCGCTTTTGCAACTTTCAACGATTTAATTTACCACAAGAATAAACACAAGTTTCTAAAATTTGTCGAAAATAACACTGAAGTTGCAGTGGCAGTTTTTCAAAGCTATCATAACCTCTTATCTTGGTGATAAACATTCCTTCGCGTTCCTTTCAACAGCTGAATGGAGCTTGTAAACATTGATTCATCTCTTCATGCCAAAAAGAGGGCTAAGTGCACTTCGAATTTCAACAGTAAAAGCCGGAGGTGGGGGTGAAATCTTCAAAAAATCTGCGCAATAGACGCAGTCGGTTTGGCAAACGGAGAAAAAGGAGTGGGTTTGGGAAAATGAGTTTAACATAGCTAATTCACCAATTACTGGTCATAAATTAGGAAAACAATTTTAAGACTTTTGTGAAATTTGGCATTAGGTACCTAGTGATAATAGCTCAGTACGATTTCAAACTAAACGATTTTATTGAAAATTTAGCATGCAGTAGTGATACGTGATACAAGCTCGAATTCCCGTATAAACCTTATCATAGAGTAGGGACACAAATTTGCAGGAAATTGTGGTACACGCTCAAAGAGAAGAGATACAAGCTCAGGCAGTGTGAGATTTTCCTTGGAGTACAGACTCAGATTCGAATGCTTCTATAAATTCTAGCATTTGGTAACAATAGCTCAACATTTTTCATGCAGTAACGCTACAAATTAAACGTCTTTTTGAAAATTTAGCGTCAAGTAGTGACACATTCAAATAAAGTAAATTTTTCATTGAGTAGGTATTCCATAAATCCAAGGTAGGAATGTGCGATTCTCAAAAATGAATCGATTATTTAGAATTGTTGTGCAACTGCTTCCATTTCTTCAGCTGTTACACAGACATTTATGACAGGTAGAGCTAAACTAAAGCATAATTAATTAATTATACTATCCACAATTGTGGATTATCAATTACAGGAAGGGTTTCATCGACAAGGGACGCCAATATGAAGGCTTGTAAAATGAAGCATTGAGAAGTGATACAAGCAGTGCGGTCAAGTTTTGCATAGATTAGGAACACGGAGTAAAAACTAGGGATGTCAGATTCTTCAAAAAGAATCGATTTAAATCGTATCGATCTTTTTGGAAAGAATCGAATAGAATCGTATCGATTTTTTCGAATTTTGAAAGAAAAAATTGTATCAATTTTTAAAATCGATATTTTTTCAAATTTAGAAGGAAAATTGTATCGATTTTTCATAAAACTTCGAATTTTGAAAGGAGGCATTTTTTATCCACCATAGGACAGGGTCCTTAGATTGTGATAAGCAGTGATGAGTTTTCTTGATTCTTGAGGTATTTTCACCTCATCATGTCCCATTGTGGTTGCAGTGGTGATTGGTGGTCTTGATTGTCAAACACAATTCTTGTCCATTAATAAAAACATAATCGGGCCGATTCTCGAAATTTTGAATCGATTCTCCGATACATCGGAAGAAAAAAAGAATCTAAAAGTATCGATACTTTTTAAAAAAAGAATCGATTCCTACTTTTTTGACATCCTAGTAAAAACGTCCTAGTGGGAGAACTCAAGTTTTATTTGGCCGAGCGCATCGCGATTTCAACCTCTCACTTGTAGAGAGTCACTTCCCATTTGCCCAAAGTCCCTCGTGGAACTCTAACTTCCAACTTACGACGATTCTATAAAAGTCCATGAATCTAATCAGTGATAGCATTCCTTACCTGTTCCAAAGTCGACGAATAGTTGCAAGGATCCCAAACTAAAATTTTTATGCCGGTATACATCTTGTTTTTGAGAAACCTGAAGTGCTTCTTCGACACAACTTGAGAATTGAGAATTCGAATTGTGGTTTTGGTGCCAACGTCTTTTTCGTAGCCGACGCTAGGTGCGTGGTTGAACCTGAGCACTAGATCGTGGCTGTCTGAAAAAATAGAGTTTTCGACGTAGGTATTCGGCGAAAGAGGGCGGCATCGAGAAACCTCCAAACGTTGCATGGCTCTTACCAATGATGGTGCCCAGGTTTGAACCGTTCAGAGCCCCAGCGTTCGACACTATGGCGCACGTGTTGTACCTTTCAGACGGTTCGAGGAGTTTAGTTTTTGGGATGAGTTTTTTCAGAGGGGACGTCAAGAAAGCGGGTTCTTCTCCTGTTATCGTCGGGATGGAAGGAACAGCTTCTCGTAACCTGCGGGAATGTCGAGAGTGGCCAAGTTCAAATAAACAATCGGTTCAACATCCTCTGCATACAGTAAATCAGTGGTTACCATCAAGTATAGTGAAAGCTAAACTATACAAGTGTCATTCGGACTTGCTGCCTTGCCGAAAGCTGAACTGGCTCGTGCCATCCAACCAGAAACAGCAAGATCCAGACCAAAAGAAAAAAAGCTGCAAATTTTTCACATAGGTTTATTATTATTTAATATAGGTTGCTTACATTGAAAAAAAAAAAAAAAAAAAAAAAAATCTACATTGTTTTGACAGATGTGGGACTTCGAAAAATGGATTAAGCGTCCAAAATTCCTCGGAAAATATTTGATCTCCAGGGATCCTTCAAAAATTCCATTTGTAGTCCCATACGGGCCCAATAAATCCCCGCGGTGAAATCGAATGGTTCTGGGACTCCAAAAAATGGATTCCACGTCCAAAAACACTTCGAAAACGACGCCTAACTCGACCCAATAGCCAAAAGCCTTCAAAAAACACCTCCTGTGCACCATTTTAGCCCCATAGCGCCCCACGGGCTTGGGCGATCGGGCTGAAAACTTGCGGGCACAACTAGAAGGTAAACCGAGTACTTTGTCAAAATTTCAGATTAAAAAGAAAAAACGCTGCAAATTTTACACTAGGGTTTATTATTCTTTGATATCGGTTAGGTACAGAATCTGTAATAAGTAATCTTATCGATTATCTTGTGCCAAAATGTTCACAAATTGATTATTTTGGCACAAAATAATCGATAATTGTTAATATCAGAAGGCCCACTATCGATACATTTATATTGATCTTCATTGAATTACATCCTAATCGACTAGTCCAAACGATACCTCACTCGGCTGAAGGAAATCCTTCACCATATTCTAATTTGAATGGTCGGTACCTGCAGAGGAGCTCGTGTCGGGGTACGTTGGGAGATCTGACGGCGCCGTGAAACTCCACGCCGTACGGATTGTCCAATTTTGACTTGAACACGTTGCTCTCGTCGTGAAGAACGCTCCTCAGCCTGATGATGAGCCGGCTTCTGAACGCAGAATACCTGCAAGAAATCTTCCATGTATTCGGACACGGCGGAGGAGTCGCTCGACGAGGTGCGGACTTACCTTTTGTAGTTGGCCGTGTCGCAGTCTTTGCAATGGCTGGTCTTCTTATGGTGGCTTTTAAACCTGGGTTTAGGCCTCTGCTTCATGGGCGCCAAAGTTTGACGCCTCAAAGCTTCCCTTTGCATGTGCAAGATTTCCGCCGGCATTTGTTCCTGAACCAACAAGATCACATTTCAAGGATTTGCCAAACACCAGTTAACAACTATGATTGATTTCAATTACCTGGTAGTAGTCAACTAGAGGCCTCTCGATTTTCCTGACGGGCTGAGCCTCATGCTGCCTTCTCGATATGTAATGCCAGTACTGGGACCACAAAAGGTAAATGTACCCGCACATCCCGAAAAACACCAAATTGATGAATATCCATACTGACACCGCCACCGCTCTCATTTTAACTCGAGTTGGTATTCAGACAAACCCGAAAACCCCGCTTTGGGCGACATCGGTAACGTCAGACGGGCGTGAAAACTTGCGAAGCATTTTGGAAGTTTTTTTGTTTTCTTCTTGGAGTAAGTCGAGAAGAGGTAAACGAACGGTTGAGTGGGGCACGAAGAGGTTGGTATGGACAACCTCCCTTGGGAAGATATTGATTTCTGGGGTTGGCGGCGGAGCCACCTGGCGAGATAATTGGAAAACAACTTGGCAACGAATCCATAGAATAGATTCCGCATGACACAATGAGCCTATAAAATAGTGATCATCTTGGGTTTTTGCCTAACTAATTGATTCGGCTTGATAAGAAGCAGTTTTTGACATCTCAGAGCTGCAGATCTTGTGGCTGCGGCTGATAAACCGTCCGTTGTAGGAATTTGTGGTTATTAATCTTGGAATAATACACCTGTTTCCGCGACAGAGGTCGACGACTCCGATCGGCCTCAAAATTTGACATTATCCGTTTCAAGAGGTCTACATTCTAAATCCGAAATGTCCGTCCTCTGTCCGGGCCGTTTTGGGCAGTAGGAATTTTTTTTTAAATCTGAAATTTTGACAAAACACTTGGTTTACCATCTAGTTGTGCCCGCAAGGTTTTCAGCCCGATCGTCCAAACCCGTGGGGCGCTATGGGGCTACGGGAGGGTTTTTTTTAAGGCTTTTGGCTATGGGATCGAGTCAGTTGTCGTTTTCGAAGTATTTTTGGACGTAGAATCCATTTTTCGGGGTACCACAACGAACCGATTTCACTGCTACGATCTGTAGAGCTATCACGGGGCTACAAATGAGATTTTTGATGGATCCCAGGAGGTCAAATATTTTTCAAGTGAAGTAAAAAACAAAAACAAAAAAAAAAAAAAAAAACGCTGCAAATTTTTACACTAGGGTTTATTATTCTTTGAAATAGATTACTTGTCCAGAAATTTAATTCTGTGTCAATGAAAAAACGCTGCAAATTTTACACAAGGGTTTATTATTCTGTGATATAGGTTACTTGTATAGACATTTAATTCTGTCAATAAAAAAAATTAAAAAAATTTTTTTTTTGGATTTTTATATTTCAAAAAAACTTTTTTGGGGGGATTTTTTTCTTTCAAAAATGTGTTTTTTCAAAAATTCTTTAATTTTTACTCGAAAAATATTGAACTTCTTGGGATCCTTCAAAAATCCCAATTTTAGCCCCATGAAAGCCCTATAGAACGCCACAGTGAAATCGGATCGTTCCGGGACCCCCAAAAATGGATTCTACGTCCAAAAATACTTCGAAAACGACACCTAACTCGATCCCATAGCTAAAAGCCTTCAAAACACCCCTCCTGTAGCCCCATTTTAGCCCCATAGCGCCCCACGGGTTTGGGCGATCGGACTGAAAACCTTGCGGGCACAACTAGATGGTAAACCAAGTATTTTGCCAAAATTTCAGATTTTTAAAAAAATTCCTACTACCCAAAACGGCCCGGACGGCGGACGGCGTACGGCGGACGGCGGACGGACATTTCGGATTTTGAATGTAGACCTCTTGAAACGGATAATGTCAAATTTTGAGGCCGATCGGAGTCGTCGACCCGCGTCGCGAAAACATAGGTGTATTATTCCAAGAATAATAAACCAAAATGTTGGAAATTTGTTTTGTTTTTTCGATTTTTTTTCACTTTTTGGTTTATTATTCTTGGAATAATACACCTATGTTTTCGCGACGCGGGTCGACGACTCCGATCGGCCTCAAAATTTGACATTATCCGTTTCAAGAGGTCTACATTCAAAATCCGAAATGTCCGTCCGCCGTCCGCCGTCCGGGCCCGTTTTGGGCAGTAGGAATTTTTTAAAAAATCTGAAATTTTGACAAAATACTTGGTTTATCATCTAGTTGTGCCCGCAAGGTTTTCAGTCCGATCGCCCAAACCCGTGGGGCGCTCTGGGGCTTTAATGGGGCTACGGGAGGGGTTTTTTGAAGGCTTTTAGCTATGGGATCGAGTTAGGTGTCGTTTTCGAAGTATTTTTGGACGTAGAATCCATTTTTTGGGGTCCCGGAACGATCCGATTTCACTGTGCCGATCTATAGGGCTCTCATGGGGCTAAAAATTGGATTTTTGAAGGATCCCAGGATGTTAAATATTTTTTGAGTAAAAAATACAGAATTTTTGAAAAAACACATTTTTGAACAAAAAACTCCAAAAAAAAATTTTTTGAAATAAAAATCAAAAAAAAAATTTTTTTTTTAATTTTTTCATTGACAGAATTTAATTTCTGCACAAGTAACCTATATCAAAGAATAATAAACCCTTGTGTAAAATTTGCAGCGTTTTTTTCAAAGATTTTTCGTTTTTTACTTGAAAAATAATATGACCACCTGTGATCCTTCAAAAAACTGTGAAATCGGATCGTTGTGGGACCCCGAAAAATGGATTCTATGTCCGAAAATAGTTCGAAAACGACACCTAACTCGATCCCATAGCCAAAAGCCTTCAAAAAACCCCTCCCGTAGCCCCATAGCGCCCACGGGTTTGGGCGATCGGGCTGAAAACCTTGCGGGCACAACTAGATGGTAAACGAAGACCCGCACTCGACAGGCTTACTTGAAGGTTCAGGATACTGTGACGGTGCTGGATCATCGGAAGGAAACCGAGGGGATTCCGATACCCAACACGATATGTCGGGGCTGGTATCAGTTCGCCCTGGGTTCGCAGCAGAAATGAGATTAATTGTTGCAGCTGCCTCAAGCAAATTGTCGCTAATGATGGCCTGATGAATTAATCCAGTCTTACCTCGCTCTGCGTTTCCTTCCACGGTCAAGATATCGACAATGAAGTCCTGGACAACGGACTCAGGCGTCGAGATAAGATCCGCGGTTGCAGCTTGCACAACCGAATTGTCGACAATGAAGGCCGGGCCGGCGGACCCGATCCCATTTCTCTCACTGCTAATCAACATTGCATGTAATGTCACGATAAAGGAACAGCAAGGTATCAATGTGTATTGAAATTCTCCCCGTCTTCAAACGGGGAGGCTGGACTGCCGGCGGGGGAAGAGGGGTTTCACACGATAGCGCCGCTACCCGACCCGCTCCTCCCCCCCAGTAACGATTCCGGTGGCCTGGCAATGCAGCCAAGAACGTGGGGGAAAATGCCCACAGCAGACACCAATGTCAAAATGATTGACACACACTCACTTAGTACTAGAGTTGGGCGTAGTTCAACTAAAATTTAGTTCAACTAAATTTTCAACTAACAACTAAAAGTTTAGTTGTTTAGTTGAAAGGCTCAACTAAATTAGTTGTAGTTGTGAGTGCAACTACAACTAATTTAGTTGAAAAAGTTAGTTGAGACCTTCAACTAACACTTTAGTTGTTAACTGTAGTTGTACGTATAACAACTAACAACTAAAAAAAAGTAAACAAAAATTTTGAAAAAAAAAAAAAAATATTTTTTCAAAATTTTTGTTCACTCTTTTTTTAGTTGTTAGTTGTTAGTTGTTATACGTACAACTACAGTTAACAACTAAAGTTTTAGTTGAAGGTCTCAACTAACTTTCTCAACTAAATTAGTTATAGTTGCACTCACAACTACAACTAGTTTAGTTGTAGTTGCACTCACAACTACAACTAATTTAGTTGAAAATTTTAGTTGAGCCTTTCAACTAACAACTAAACCTTTAGTTCTAGTTGAGGTTTAGTTCGAATAATTTAGTTGTAGTTGTTAGTTGTTAGTTGCAGTTGGTTTTTGCCCAACTCTACCCATATTGGTAAAGCGATAAATGGCAGCAGCTTGAAGTCGCTTGCAGCTTCTTGCAAACCTCAATACGATCTCATTCCGCGCTTGATCCACACGATTTCTCAACCAGTTTCAAAATCAAACACAACCAATAGGTACAGACTTTCATCACCAGTGTAATTACTAGTAATAATAACAACTCTGTAAACATCAAAGGACTGCAAGGTCAACTACAATAAGGAACACGAAAGCGATTTTTTTACAAATTAGGCGGAGCACTCAAATACTCCAACCCGACAAGACCTAATTACGAACTAAATAACGTAATGAGCTCAAATAAATATCTTCACTATCGAGGAGTCAATGGAAATACCAATTTACTGATTATACTGCATCATACCTGAAAACTACCACCAGCCATGACGTAATAAATTAATACATTTACAAAAATTAACAACGAATGGGGAAATCCTAAATGACTCGGGTACTTTTTGATAATATAAATTTTTCAAAAATAAAACAGCTCTCAACGAATCAACTTATAAATATAAAGTTCATCGTAAAACGATTTTTTTTTTAAACCCAACATAGAAAAATCTTAAAATTATAGTAATATTGCTGATGTAGAAGATTGGATGGGCAATTCAAGGAGCAGTTTTGATTTCACACTAGCGTAACTTGAACACAACCTTGACGCAGGAATCAAATTAAGGGGGCTTGGCAGGAATAGGTGTTTGAATGAAGTTCGAATAGGAAGCATGAGATCCAAAACAAAGTTCAATAGTCGAGAATGGAAAATTGGAGGTCAGTTCCACGCAGCAGTTTATGAGAGAGAATAACAATATAGATCCCATTTTCGGGTGCTCGGCCGTCGGCCTGTAGCGTGGAATAGACCAGCTAGGTGGGCTAGGCTGAAGGTTAAGTAATTCAAACAATGTGAAAAAAGTAGTGCGCAAAAAGTTGTGACGAGCAGGCTTAACTGGGACAAGGCCGAGGCGGCACTCTAGTGAGTAATGGAAGGGTGGTAAGTTTGAAGGAGCAGTTTGGGGTAAGTTATTACAGCAATGAGTTGAATGGTGAAAATCTGGACAACAATTATTCACATTTTTGTCCCTTTCTTCTTCTTCTCTTCTTCACGTTCAACTTACCCCATCCTCACGGCAGGTGCTCAAAGCTTTGTATGTACAGTCAGTCCTGAACCATTCGGGACTGACCATACCCCTTTTTGGCTGTATGGACGGTCATCGAACTAGTTCAGGATTTGTAGTCTGCTGTTCAAAAAGCCGCTGGGACTGTCGAGAAGTAGTTCAATCAGCCCGGGATTTTTGTCGGAACTTCCAGTCAGGGACCAGCGGAGTAAACGTTTTACCCCCCTGTGGAGCAGCATTGTCAACCTGTAGAGAAGAAATATCCGTTTTCCGAGTAATCGCTCCTGCGAAAACAACTGCTCTCTCCGCACCAAGGCAAGCAACAGTGACACCCGATGGTAAGGAGCAGGGCTTGAAAAGCTCAGCGCCACCGCAAGGAGGCTCTTCAACACAGCCATACGAACAGAAGACTGGGCAGAGTACCCTAAGAAGAGAAGAAGGAACTCTGAGGGGAGCTGAATAGTGTGACGGCTCTGGCTAGACTGTAGAAGGTCCTATCCACGTATAAGCTGCAGAGCTTATGTCTTATCCAAAGACTGGATGGAAGCGTGGGTGCCTCCCACAGCTCTGAGACCGGTGGCCTCAAACCCCAACACGCAGAGTGCTGGCCACGTCAAATCGTTTCTCCAGAAGGAGTAAAATGGGACATCAACTCATTCAAACCCCACAATTCAGCAGGCAGCGACGGTATCTTTCCTGCTCTGCGACAGCAAGGCCTAAAGCAGTGTTCACATCCATGCGGCATTGCGTGAACGCGTCAGCGGTGGGGAGGAGTGGAGGGGATTCCGGTATCCTGGTCGGACGTACACAAGCGTCTGGCAAATTGCCTGATTCCTTCCCGCGTTGATTTGTGGTAGATTGGTAGGTAACTTTCCAATGCAAAATGTATTATTTAAGCATTTCTTTCGCAGAATCTGCGAATTATTAACATCTGATGTAAATAATTCAACTAGGTGGGTTGCCTAACGATTGATTCAGTATCCTCGACGAAACAACGGCGATGTTTTCCCAATTTTTTGCTGCCATCTCTTTGATAATAAAAAAAAAACGCTGCAAATTTTACACAAGGGTTTATTATTGTTTGATATGCAAAACTTTAATTCTGTGTCAATAAAAAATTTGGAAACAAAATTTTCAACAGTTTTTGGTTTTTTACTCGAAAAATATTTGATCTCCTGGTATCCTTCAAAAATCCCATTTGTAGCCCCATGTTGTAGCCTTATAGTTCCTCACAGTGAAATCGGATCGTTCCGGGACCCCCAAAAATGGATTCTACGTCCAAAAATACTTCGAAAACGACACCTAACTCGATCCCGTAGCTTTAAAAAACCCTCTCATAGCCCCATTTTAGCCCCATAGCGCCCCACGGGTTCGAGCGATCAGGCTGAAAACCTCGCGGGCACAACTAGATGGTAAACCAAGTATTTTGTCAACATTTCAGATTTTTTAAAAATTCCTACTAGGTACCCAAAACGACCCGGGTGGCGGACGGACATTTCGTTTTTGGAATCTAAATATCTTGAAACGTATGATGTCAAATTTTGAGGCCAATCTGAATTTTCGACCTCCGTCGCGATTACATAGGTGTATTATTCCAAGAATAATAAACCAAAATTATAAAACGATGAAACAATGAGGAATCGATAAATGATGAAAAAAGATAAACAAATTCGCGAGACGAGATGTGACGTCCAACACACGAGTATCAATAACCACCACAACAACCCGTAAGGAACAGCCAAGGTTATCGCTGTTATCATTGCGGCATTCCGGTCAAATATCTAAGTTTTCGGATGTGTACAGTCAGCTTAGAAAGTGCTTCTCCGGTAAAACTAACTTTTTCCCGCCTGCTGGCATCCGCCAATCAGCGGACCAAACGCAATGCCCATTGCCGCATGGATGTGAACCCGTTTTAAGAGTGCCTAAGAGACCAAGTATTATACTAGACTTTTAAAGGCTGGCTACGCACTACGACACACCCCAGCTGCATGGCGAGATATAAGGGTTGTGTTTATCCCAAAGGCGGGGAAGGACACAGCTGACGCCAAATCACAAAGAACCATCAGCCTATCCCTTTCCTTCACTGTTCTGATGATCTTCGAGGGACTAAAAAGTATCAATCGCAGAGCGGCAAAAGCTCTGTAATACCAAACCGTTCTGAAAGTGGAGAGTGGAAGAGTTTTGATTCTTATAAGAAAATCCCAGCCGGCTAGAACTTCGTAGTGAGCTTATATTGTCGAGTTAACATGACATTATAATAAAATTTAATTAAATTCCCAATATGATACCGCAACCTGCTCCGCGAACTCACCGATGCACTATACTCCACCGAATGCACCAACCAATAATGACGTCACATAAATCACATTACACTCTGCTTTCCCATTAGAGGGCTGCCAACAAGACCATCTCCCCAGTTTTCATAAGGTTTCACCTTCTATTGCACC
Source organism: Pilophorus perplexus (assembly GCA_955831195.1). Classification (NCBI taxonomy): domain Eukaryota; kingdom Metazoa; phylum Arthropoda; class Insecta; order Hemiptera; family Miridae; genus Pilophorus; species Pilophorus perplexus. Next base: position 22,026,733 of record OY037018.1, on the reverse strand, counting down.
AAACTAACCATTACAACCAACGGGAGCCCCCAAAAGTAGGGTTGTGTCGGAGTATCAAGCTGGAACGGTTCCACGCAGTGACAAGATCCCTGCCCTTGACGGTACAGTTACACGGACGTGTTAGAGATTCCAGGACGACGAGGAAGGTAACTGGAACGGGAAGGGTGGACTCGTGACTCAGTCACTGTAACTGCTGGTGATTCCACCGACTCCCGTGAACTGTACCGGGAGCTGTAACGGGAACTGTACCGACAACGATAGAGCGAACGAAGTTGTGAGTGTCTACATTCAAAAGGGGGTTGAACAGTTCATTGTGGCTAGTAAGAGTATTCCTTGCGATCGGAACTGTACTGGGAGGGATAGAGTGAACAAAGTAGTAAGGGTGATTCCAAAGAGAGAAGGAAGAGAGGGGGGGGGGGGGGGGGATTTGGCCAAATATAGCTACCTATTGGAATGTAGGTATACAAATCAGTCTGAGCGCTGATCAGCCTGATTCAAATCCGGGGCCGAAACGTGTTGTAATGCCTGTCTTGTCGGCAGACAATTCACCTCTGAGCGCAATTTCATGTGAATCCTTTCTCTGGAGCAAAATATTTCTAAAACCGTTTCAAAGTACCTACAAGTGCGGGGTCTGCTCCTGCCCCAATGAGCTATATAAGCATGTTTTTCTGTTTATTGTAATGGGCTTCTTGAAAAGGTCAGAAATCAGCATTTCTGGCAACATATTCGGATTCAGCACCCTTTAAAACCCACAAACCCCAATTTTTAGTTCGAAAATCCGTATAGGTACGTGCTGAGCTGTTTTCGAAATGTTAGAGATTTTGAAATGAACGCCGGGCATATTTGACGTCACACCTCGCCAGGCTGGGCGTCGAGTAGTTGGGCACTGAGCCGCCAGAGCGCTAAATAATAAATCTGAACAGAATCGGAATAAAAACACTCAGTCCAGGTCGATTTTTGAATAACCTTCTTTGATAATAACCTCGATGCTCAATTTTCGAATGACCTTCTATAATGATTAACCCGATTTTCGATTTTGGGGTCGACTTTTCGCGTAGCAAAGTTGGCTGACTCTCTCCTGATTTCGTTAGAGGATTAAAAATTGTGCAGACGGTATAAAAACAAGACTTGTTTTACTTAGTATTTGTGCAGCCTACCTTCCACAGCTGTTAAATTCATTCTGAAATATACGAGAGAAGTCCGAGACAGAGCGAAGCCACTCAGGCTTCAAAGAAAAGGCTCCACGTGGAGCAGAACTCCGCCCTCAGCGGCGCAACCAATCACAGCGCACCACGCTGCGTCACCCCCCCCCCCCCCCCCCCAAGCCCACTGACTGGGGGTATAAAAAGGCGACGACAGAAGCCCTCGGGCTCATTCAAAATCTAAATTTTCCAACAAGAGGGAGAAGCTCTGTCCGGCGTTCTATTGACTGTTAACCCCGTAATTTTTTCTTATCACCTTTTTCGTGGACTTGTAAATATCCTGCTCGCGCACTCAACACTCCAAAACATTTTTACACGGTCATCTCTGAGCTCGAGCGGCTTAGGACCATCACCTGCTGGCGAACTTAAAAAACTCCCAGTAGCTCGAGCGGCCTAAGACCATCACCTCACTGTTTGTCCACCGACTTCCGTGGCTCGAGAGGCTTGGGACCATCACCTATCTGTGGACGAACAAACCCCTGATAGCTCGTGTGGCCTAAGACCATCACCCACGGTTCAGTCAATTTTACATCCGTAACTCGAGAGGCTTGGGACCATCATCTATCTGTGGACATAAAAATCCCTGATAGCTCGAGCGGCCCAAGACCATAACTTACGGACGACAAAGCACACACCCACACACTTCCGACACGTGCAGGAAGAAAATTGAAGTCAAATTCAATCAATTCCTTGCTAGGCTGATTTTTCCTGGAACCGGTATAGTTCACCTGTCTCAAGATCAACCGCTGCACCGAAGCTACATCTCGACAGAACTCCCGGAGAAGGTCAGGGAAACCTTCTGCCCCCAAGTGCTTCCAGTCGACGCCTCCAGCAACTCAGTGTCAAGTGCTCTACCCATGGGATTACGTGCCGTGTAAAAACAGTGTTCAAGGTAAATTTTAGTCTTACGAATTTACCCATTAAATTCAGTACGAAAAAGGTGAATCAGTCAATAACGCGAGTTCGTAGGCACAGCAGTATTTATACTTAGTATTTTACTCAACAGAATGGGATTCGACTGAAAAAACTGCGATTTTCAACCGTCCTTATATAGCTCATTGTGAGAACCATGAATGGTCAACACAAAGAATCCCACTTTACTTTACATTACTATTATTTTTAGGTATTGGAACTGTACCAATAATTGGGAACCGTTACGCCCCTGTCACTGTAACCGTTCCAGGAATTACCTGCACCGACACACCCCTACCCAAAAGCTTCAATTCTCACACTAATGCAACATAAGTATTTACTGATTTTGCAATGTCTGTACAAAGAGATGACTGCAAATAAAGAGAATTGAATTGAATTAAATAATAACTTCGTATCGAAACACACAACTTCAATTTCTTGCAAAATATTTTAAATGTTTTAATCCACCCGAATATGATGATGGTTTGTTTCTCAATGGCAGAATATAATATTGTTATACAAGCAGTACCACTTCACCAAAATATCATTTTTCACAGCCCCAAAAATTTGGATTTGTAGTGAGGCCGGGTGGAGTGGAATCTTGTAAGACTACCAACTGCGCATAATGTAGAGTATGTAACGTCATATTGGGTTTCTTTCTATTGATATAGAAATCTACGGTTTGGGTGGACTAATCCAGAAAATCTATAATAAACGTTAAGCAACTGCAGTGAAACATACTGTAATGGGGATGATTTTCGTTTTTGGATTTCGTACTTCCAGTGCCACTTCTAGGAGCCGGGAGATTCAGGGCGGGAGAGGGGCTTCTTCGACGATATGAGCGTAACTAGAGGGCGCTGGGCCTTGAATTTGGCCAAACCCTGGGGCGTGACGTTGGTGAAGGAGACGTCGAGGACTCGGAGGTGGGGCATGGCGACGGCGGCGTGTTGGAGGGTGATGTCCGTAATGCCTGGGTAATTGTTGAGGAGGAGGGTCTCCAAGAGGCAGGGAGGACGGGGTTCGACGGGGACAGGGGGAAACCCGCGGCGGCCCAGGATCTGTCGAGGGGCGCAGGGGCTGTCTCCGAAAGACGTGATGCTGAGATCTGTGACGTAGTTGAAGCTGTACCTGGAAATTGCCAAAGATGTTACTGAATGCATAGAAATTCAGAAAAAGGAACGGTGCGAAATTATCGATAATCGAAAATATTTTTGAAAGACGTCCTCAGCAGTTTTGATTGATTATTCTTGGAATAATACACCTATGTAATCGCGACGGATGTTGACGACGCCGATCGGCCTCAAAATGTAACATTATCCGCTTCAACAGGTCTAGATTCCAAAACCGACATGTCCGCTTTGGGCAGTAGGATTTTTTTTTAATCTGAAATTTTGACAAAATACGCGGTTTGCCATCTAGTTGTGCCCACAAGGTTTTCAGCCCGATCGCCCAAACCCGTGGGGCGCTATGGGGCTAAAATGGGGCTACGGGAGGGTTTTTTTTAAGGCTTTTAGCTATGGGATCGAGTTAGGTGTCGTTTTCGAAGTATTTTTGGGGGTCCTGGAACGATCCAATATCACCGTGGGAATCGAAAAAAAAACTTCCAAAATATTTTTTATTGACAGAATTAATTTTCGCACAACTAACCTATATCAAATAATAATAAACCTTTGTGTAACATTTGCATCGCTTTTTGACCATTGCCCTTGACCCTTGGTAAATCAAGCTGTGAAGTATTGGAGTTCATGCGCATTGGTTCTCATAGAAACCTGACTTGACCCCATTTTAGCCCCATAGCGCCCCACGAGTTTGGGCGATCGGGCTGAAAACCTTGCGGGCACAACTAGATGGTAAACCGAGTATTTTATCAAAATTTCAGATTTAAAAAAAAAATTCCCAGTGCCCAAAACGGCCCGGACGGCGGACGAACATTTCGGAGGCCAATCGGAGTCGTAGACCTCCATCGCGATTTCATAGGTGTATTATTCCAAGAATAATAAACCAAAACGAATGATAATTAGAACGTGGCGTCCCGCTATCAAGCAATAGAATTCAAATATTTTATTTTTCCGGAGGCCCTATAACTTAAAGAGACGGGTTTACGGCGATGTTGACCCGTTTTCGTAATTTTTGAAGGGCAGGGGAGACCAGAGCCAGTTGGCATAGTCGCCTTAAAACCTCTCCTAGAAGAGTGGGAGGGCTACCCCTATCATAACGTGACTCTCTGGGTGGTTTTTCAGTTGCTAAAATTGGCTACAGTAATTTCTCGCCTGGGACTTATGGCAACGAACCCCACAGAGTAAGCCAACCGACTCCCAACAGCGTTTTTCCAAAATCTATTTCAATGGCACCGGCCTCCCCCTAATCTTTCCAGGGAAAATTTTCGAAAATCATTCAAGGAGCTCATTATCGAATATCGCAACGTACTTATGAGAAGTAAAACAAAAACTATTACCTTATAGGTATGACTTCGTCTGTAGCCGATATGTACAAATGGCGCAGCGTTGACATTTTGTTGAAACACGAGACTTCGACGTCGCTGACTGCCGTGTTTCTCAAGTCGAGCAACCGTAAGTGGTGGAATCCATAGTTAGCAGCCAAGCTGGCGTACGGCATACATTCAGAGACGTCACATCCGTCCAACACGAGCTCTTCGAGGGCGGGACACTTACTCAAAGCCAAAAGTGAATGCGGGACAAACCACGAACTGTCAGTCAAGTCAAGCGCCTTCAGTCTGGGCAAGTTAGCGTGTATCCCCAAAAAGTAAGACGCTTGCTTAGGAACGTTTTTCAAGACACAGTTTCTTAGTGAGAGGTTTTCTATACTAGGCGGGAAGTCTTCGATCAAAATCTTAGCACAGTCTATAATATGATTTTCGATGACGAGGGTTTTGAGGTTGGGAGCGTACTTGCAGATGAGGATCATGAAAGACAGAAGCCAGGTGGGTTCGACGGTTTCTCCCTCTTTAGGGGGCGGCATGATTTCGACGGGGCCGCAAGAAGCGAACACGGAAGTGCTGGGTTGAAGCCAGAAGAGGACGCTATGGAGGCGGTTGAGGGAGAGGATGCGAGGCCGAAGATCGCATATCCGCCACAAGGTTCGATCCTTGGCGATGTTCCGAAGGCGTTCGCAGCAAGCGGCCAACGACAACAAGTCCGAGGGGCACACGAGGGAGAGTATGTGGAGCAAGACGTCGTCGGACAACGTCAGCAAGCCGGGACCGTCGGCTTCGTCCGTTTCAACTTCTTCGGCCGATTTCGCTCCGACTGAAACGCATTGGGAGCTGCCTTCAGCGCCATCAGGTGTACCAACGTCAGAGCTTTCATCCGGCAGATCTAAATTACCCCCAGCACCATCCGGAAGGCTCTGACCTCTACAAACACCTGAACTATCCTGTCCAACCTCCGAAGATCCTGGACCATCAACATTCTCCGCTGACTCCAACTGCTGCTTATGAAGTTGTACCAGCTCGAAAATTTCATTCACGACATCATTTTTGCAACAATCAACTCTGATCCTTTTAGGTGCCGGCTCAGACTCCGCGCAGTCAGGTTCATCTTTGTTCTTAGTTTTCCGTTCTTGCATTGTCACAGCCGCAGTCACCTGCAACAAAAGGGTTGATTGGGTCAACTTGAACTCATCAGGGAAAACGCTGCAAATTTTACACAAAGGTTACTTGTTCAAAAATTTATTTTGTCAATAAAAAAATTTTGGAAAAAAAAAATCTGTACATTGCTTAGATGTGGGTGGAAAAACGGATCATGTCCAAAATAATTTTTAGTAAACAATTACTATAGTATTATACTTAGTATACAATAACTAATTATTAGTAAACAATTTGTTGACCTCCTGGGATCCTTCAAAAATCCCATCTATAGCCCCATGAGAGCCCTATAGATCGCAACAGTGAAATCGGATCGTTCCAAGACACCCAAAAATGGATTCTACGTTCAAAAATACTTCGAAAATGACCCCTAACTCGAGCCCATAGCCAAAAGCCTTAAAAACCCCTCCCGTAGCCCCATTTTAGCCCCATAGCGCCCCACGGGTTTGGGCGATCGGGATGAAAACCTTGCGGGCACAACTAGATGGTAAACCGAGTATTTATCAAATTTAACAAAAAATTCTTACTGCCCAAAACGGCCCGGTCGGCGTACGGACATTTGGTTTTTGGAGTCTAGACCTCTTGAAACGGATAATGTCAAATTTTAAGGCCGACCTGAATAATTCAATTCTTGTCGACCACCATCGCCATTGCGTAGCTGTATTATTCCAGTCATAAGAACTTGGGGGATTATTAACATTTTTTGTATTTCCACAGAAATTGGTAGGGGTTGCTTGACGGGTTCGTCTTGGCATTTCACCTTTCACTATTGACAAGAGAAACCTGCGACAGAATTTTCACGGTCGTCCGTATATCACGCTGACACACCAGCCACACAAAATCCCAACCCCTCCGTTAAAATTTTGACAATTATTTCAAAATACCCCACTGGGTGACATTTTATGTTTCTTACCGACTTCTCACTTCAGGGCCCGATACACCTTCCGTCTTATCGAGCTCCTCGAAGGAGGCGCAGTGGAAGAGGAGAAAACTGGAACTTTCCCAAGATGGAAATACGAAAAAAAAACACGATTGAATATCTTCGAACCTACTAAAACCACTTGAAATGTCCAAATAGAAGATTTCTCTTGTCGTCATAAACAACAAAAAATGTTTTACTAATGAACTTCTTCGTGTTCGTTTTCCTCAGAGGTGCCAACACGCAACAACAGCAGAAATATCCCCTTTTCCCTGACGGGCTGAGGGACGTTGCGATTTTAGCAATAATCGAAAGTATCGATTTGCCTTCAGATTAACGATAGTAATAGTTAAAATAATGTTAACTTTTACTTTTAACTTATTTACTTTACTTTACTTAACTTTACTTTAATAATGTTAATGATTTACTTTTAACTTATAAATTATTTATCAGTGAAAAATATCAACAGTTACTTCTCCTTCCGATATTTTTTATTCGTTATTCCAAAAATTTTTATTCGTTATTCCAAAATTTGGAATCCAAATATCAGATATCTTTAAACGTTTCACGATGTGTAGATTCAGAAAACGAAATGTTTTTAAATCTGAAATTTTGCGTAAAATGTGTAAAATTTGCAGCGTTTTTCACTTAGTTTTTTACCTCTGGTAGGGTGGGGTAAGGTCCCGCACGGGGGAAGTTCCCGCACACTGCTTTGCAAAGCAAAAACTCTCTCCCACAAAAACTTTCTTCGTTGTCCGCCATGGGGCAGGTAAGGGCAATCATGTGACTACTCAGAATGATCAGTTTGGAGAGGCTGCTCAAAGTGAAGCCTTCACAATGAGGTGATTTTCATTTTTTTTGTATTTTGACGTAAGGTAGGGTGGGGTAAGTTCCCGCAGGTTCGAATCATTATTGTTTCTGTGACTCCTAAGCCACTATTCCTCCCATTTCTGAGCAAGGATTATTCATTGGAGCCTTGCTGAAGACATCTAACGCCCACAGCGCAGTTTGACCATTATTAGGATAGTTATTGACCCATTTTTCAATTGCTGCGGGGACTTACCCCATCGCGTGGGGCAAAGCCCCGCAGAAGCAATTTTTTGAAAAATGGGTATAACTATCCTAATAGGTAATGGTCAAACTGCGCTGTGGGCGTTGGATGTCTTCAGCAAGGCTCCAATGAATCATCCTTGCTCAGAAATGGGAGGAATAGTGGCTTAGGAGTCAATAGAAACAAAAATGAATCGAACCTGCGGGACCTTACCCCACCCTACCTATCTCCCTCCCGAATCTCCAGATAGGTTCTTCCTTTTGAAAATTGGCAGCCCTCCTGCGCGCCCATGAAACATGCCGTTTTAACACAGAATGTGTTTTTACGGAGGTTATTCGGTTTGAAGCTGTCCGCGTCCATCCGTCCACCTGAAGATCCCCCCGACCCCACCGTTTTAAAATTTAAAACTGGGAATTTCTAAACTTAGGTCTAAACTGGGGATTTAGTGTTTTTGCCGATTTGGGTTAAAACTTTATACAGTCGCCGAAAATCGGCTATTGCACTTACCAAAGTGCGGTTGGTCGCATTCGACGCAGAAATGTACCAAGTATATGGCGAAATTTTGTTGGTTCGGCTAAGTATTGTAGGTTTTGCAGAATCGTCAGAATAGTCAACAAAAATCTTCAAGATTGATGAAAAACCACGTTTGTTAGGTAGTTTTTCGGCGAAAAACACACGAAGGAAGCATTTTAGACCACTCAACATATTGATGGGCGTGTTCAGCGTTAGATTTCCTGCAAGAATAGCGCCTGCTCGTTGAAAAAAATGAAGTTGAAAATTAAGTGAGTTTTGTGAACATTTGGGTACTGTACGGCGGAACCTCTGCGTCTAGGGGCAAAACAGACCTCGGATTCGGATTCAGCACCCTCGAAAACCCTCAGGACCACTATCAGACCTCTTGAAACATGAGATCGATTTTTTTTTTTTTTTTTTTTTTGGGTAGAGCAGTGTTACCTAATAACAAAACGTTTGTTCTTATTTAATAATACAAAAAAATCTTGAGTACCTACATACATAAAAATGAGTGAATATTCAAATAGGCACAAAATATAATTTTGTTATTTTCTTCGATATATTGGAATACCGATTGTTCGACTCGATGATAGAAAGAAATATCGATATATACCAATATCGCAACGTCCCTATGACAGCCGTTCTGACAAAACTAATTACTAAAATAAAAGTTAATAAAGTATTAAATACCACCGATTGTTTGTACCCAATACCCAACACTTTGAAGGGAAATACGTTCAAGATTTTACCTACAACAGGGAAATTTTTGAAGTAGGAAACGGAACTGCCTGTCAAAGTTTTTCCAAATTTGCTCTCCCTAGACACGTGTATGGTGAGTCGACAGATGAACCAAAAGTGTCTACGTTCACTTTTACTTCTGTTTGTTTTGCATGCAATGCATTGTAGTGTGAGGGCTCGGTTCTATGTTTATAATGCGGATAGGGAACAAGACATCCCAAGATATCCGATAGGATGTTATGATAAAACGAGTGTGATTGTAGATAAGTAAGGCAGATGTGGAGGAAGGACACTATTTATACTTTCATTTCGTCTCTGTTTTCTCTGTGAGTTAGCGTTCTCTCATATTCTCCGTTAACGATCAGTTGGGTTATCGTTTCGTTGAAAGATCTGAAGTGCCGAAATGTCAAGAGTTTGCTCCTTCATATTGTTAGCGATCAATGGAGTCGGAACTTTCCTTTGCCTGAGTGCAATTGTGGCGTTTTCCGTTTTGGGGAACTTCAACGCTGTTACGTGGTGTATCGTGGCGTGTAAGTATGGCCTTGTCAACTCCGCTAACCACCTACGATAGGACGCGTTTCTTGAAGCGTATGATCTAGGGGGCCATCCTCTGCTGGCTGCGCCAGCCAACCCCCGACCGTATCAAACCTGAATAGGCCTCAGACCCAACTACCTCGTTTTCCCATATTGTGTAGTTTTTCTTGAAAAATATATAATATATATTTTTCAAGAAAAACTATTATACTAAAAAAATATTATTTTAGTATTTTTTGGGGTGGGGGGGGGGATGGTAGTCGCGTAGCCTTCGGTCACTCCCTGGCCCACCTCCATCCCAATTCCCTGTCAACTGCTCCGAACCCTTATTTTTGCTCCACTTTTGGGGCTTAGATGCTCCACGTGGAGCCAATTTTTGGTGATTTCATATTTTTCTCGTCATCTACTCGCCAAAACGGGTTTTCGGTATTTTTTTCAGGCTTTTTAGAAAAAGTTTAATTTCCCGTTTTTTTCACTTTAAGAGCTCAGATACGCCACATGCAGCTACTTTTTGGTGGTTTCAGACTTTTCTCGCACTATGCTCGTCAAACTAGATTTTTGAAGACCAATAATTGGTCTTCAAAAATATAAACTAGATTTTTGAAGACCAATTATTTCAGATTTCCGACCGCTAGAAGTGCCCTAGAATAAAGATGACCAAAATCGTGTCACCCGCCTCCTCCTCAGGCTGCGGCTTTAATATAATAGACTAGGGGGCCACCCCCTGCTGGCTAAAGCCAGCCAAACCCCGACCTCTCCCACCTGGCCTTTGACAACTTTTTCTCGCTTTTCAAAAATAAATAGTTTTTTTTTTCTTAAAGAAATAGAGGATGAGGGTTTTTTGAAATTCTAATTTGAATTTGGATTCAGCTTGAAAAAAATGTGTGGGATATGGTCATCCTGTATTTGATTCCTGAGTAATATAAAAGAGATGAGAAACTGTAAATTTTGATCACAGAAATAGGTGCCCTTTTTTCAATCTTATTATTCTCAATTAAATACATGAGGGGGAGAGTCGCCGACGCGTCGCACAATGGCGTACTATGAGCTCCACGCACTTTGAATCCGTCGCCACGTGTCGCCTCATCAACATTGGCACTATTTTCCCCGTGAACACCGCCCTCCACCCTCGAAAATGTCGTCCTCGTCAGCCTTAACCATTTTTTCTCACTATTTTGAGCTCTGCAGTTTCCGCAACTGCCTCCCTTTTATCACACGCGCGAAGAACTGTCCACTCCACCCCCCCCCCCCCCCCCACGTCCATCACCCCTGATTGAGGAGCTAATTCTCCCCTCAGCACATTCTTCTGGGAATTGCCTACCGCTTTGCCTCAGCAACGCCCTCCCTCCCCCTGCTTGGAGCCATTCTTTCCAATCCCTGACCCCCCATCAATCAACATTTTCCCAACTGAGCCAGCCAGTATTAAATTGAACACTGAGCCCGTTTTTTGAGCAATTTTGAGCGAACGTTTTGGTGTTTTCAAACTTTTCTCGTACTATGCTCGCCAAGAGGAATTGTTTGGTCTGTGATTCAAATTTTTGCGACATCTAGAAGTGCCTTAGAATAAAATTGAGCTCTCCTCCTCCTCCTCCTCCTCCTCCTCGGGCTGCAGCTCCAATATAATACATAGATTCTAGTCCATTCCATGATTTTGCAGGTATCTTGGCTTCCTGCAACACTTACATACGAGCCATCCATTTTACGGGTCGCCTGGAGTCCTGGTATTCCCTCAACGCTATCTCCTCCATCAGAGACTTTGGCATGTGCCTTACCATCATCATCCTGGGATTCTTCAGCTACACTCTGTTCGAAATTATTTACTATCACGAATGTAAGTGAAATCTCATTACAAACATTTTGCTATAAATAATGTAAAAGATACTCCAGTTGAGACGGAACACCTGGTGTTCAGGGTAAAGGCCAGTGGTACTGTGGATTTTGAATGGCATCAGAAGCGTCTGTGCGTGAGCGGTAAGAAGGCTCCGCGCGCGTGTGTGTGTGGGCGGAGAACACGGTATGAAAATTGGCCGTAACAGAACTTCTTCAAACAATAACACTAATTTACAGAATTTAGGGGTGGTCTTGCATCCGGCCGGAGCTTGTCAGCTTCTTACGTTATTTGGTGTGCTGAATCCGAATCCGAGGTCCGTTTTTTTTTAGCTCGTTTTTCACTTTTTTTGTGCACAAACTGAAAAGGGTTTTTCATTGAACACACTTCTAAGGGCGGAATTCATATACCTTCCTCAAGATGAGATTTTTTCGCACTAAGCTGAGCAAGGCCTCATCTCAAGATGAGAGGAGGTTATTCATTGTGCGTTCTGGATCGGATTAAGGCCGACCTCAGCTTGAGATTTGTTCAACGAAGGCCTCAAAATTACAGTGTTGCAAAACCGGGAATTTGTAAGAAAAAAGGGAATATTGAAACAGGGAAAGACCCCGCAAAGCCGGGGAATACAAGAATAAGCGGGAGACATTAACCACACTGAGTTGTATCAAACTTTCGCCAATGTAAACAAACTTGTCAGATTATGGGGCCGTGAATCTTGGCTCGTTTGTAACCTGATCGTAAAGCGTTTATTAAATATTAGGCCTGTCCTACATTGCGATTGAATTTGGAATGCTGAAGGTACGTGAGTTCGAGCTAAATTTCAGGATTACTGCAACCCGCAAGTATGTCAGGAAAGGGCACATATTTTACTGAGGTGGTTGGAGGCTGTTGGTCAAAATTTCTTTCTTATTTCTCGCGGGTGCTGCTAAAAACCCCTAATTGTGTGTTTGGTGAATATCAAAAATACAAAGGGTGTTGTTCTGACTGGCAGGCTGGCTCAGGATGGATGTTTCTAATTGCTGATTTTCTCTGTAGTTCCTCATACCGGCAGAGCCATACCCTCTGGCCACTATGGATTGCTGCAATAAACAAGTGAAACCCCACATTTCCCTCCCTCCAGAATCAGAGTAATATGTAGATGCATGTTGTAGATGCAACATGTGCTATCTGACTTTTGGCAGCTTTTCAGGAGAGATATAAAACTGAATTGTGGACTGACTCGTCGTTTTTAAATAATTCGTCCTGCTGTATAACCGTCAAAAACTAAAACCCCAAGGCTCAAAAACCTCGATTAGTTTATAACTTGGAAAATAGAGAAATTAGCGCAGATGGCACATGTTGTGGTAAGAAGAGAGAAATTAGCGCAGATAGCACAATGCTATGTTGTTGCATTGCACATGTCATGTTGTTGTAAGAAGCAGCCGGTTTGGGGTGCTCTCGGATCTTCTTTGGCTGATTAAAATATCAATTGAGTCAATATCCAGAGTATATTGAGTAAATTGAGTCAGTTCCATAATTTGTTTACTTTTTCCAAATCGAGGGTCCCACAGCAACACCACGGACTGTCATTTCGCCAACTTTTCATGACGGCCAGAAGAGTCGCATTGAACACCTGATGAAAATGAAGACAATCCGTGGGGTTGCATCAAGTTCTGGGGAAGATGCATCTTAAGATGCATGCTAGTCCGATGACTTGTCGTTTTTGTGATTTCTGCGCTATCTATTTAGAAATCATCCCAACTTATATTTTTACCTGATCCGCCGCGACTCATTTTGGCCAAAAATGACAGTCCGTGGTGCAGATAGCACATGTTGGATCTAACAGTTTCAGATAGCATGTGTTATCAAAATCGCAAATAGCGCGAGATCTGTCGATTCATTTGTTAAACTGACTTGTTTGACCGACGCTACGCTAGATCTTGCTTCAGTAGCAACAAAAACCTCATTTCGGCCAAATTGTCAGAGAGCATTTAACTCATGTTGCATTTAAATTCTAATTATATTAATATTTCCGGTGTATTATTTACACCAAAAATGTACCATAATATTATTATTAACACCAGATTATTAATAATTTTATAATGGTATATTCGCAATATGCTATGTTCATAAGGTAAATTGGTATTGGGTGGATATCACAGAGGTAGATTTGAAGTAAAAGCGGTTAATATCTACGTGGATGTGTCCCAGTCAAAGCAAAATAACTTTTCTCTCGCTTTCGGATCGCCTGGGGCACCCAAAGTGCGAGGCCGGCCCTGAAAATTCACTTCAAGGTGCCCTCAAGGTAAAATCTCACGTACCTTGATTTGAGGTCGCTTTTAGGTTAGTTCCAGCTAGGAAAAAACTTGACTCAACTGTCCTAAGCTGTCGTCTATGAATAACGTAAGTCGCTCATACTCCCTTGAGGCCACTTTTGAGGAGAACCTCAAGCTTGAGGAACGTCTATGTAAAATGTAGTCTTTCGTAAAATTTATCGCTGATTCCGAATATCACCGTAATTTTTCCATTGCACCGCTTCCAACCCCCCGTTTTCTCAAAAAAACTTGCGAAAAGTGTGGAAAAATCCCAATTTGTCGTCATTTTTTAGCGCAACCTTTCCAAAAATGGAAAGGTGCTCTTCGACTTTTTTTTTTTTTTTTTTTTTGTGTGTGAGGGTGAGAGGGTGTGTGTGTGTGTGTATCACGCCCGAGCGGCTGAACAGATTTTCATAAGAGTGGTCTCATTGTGATCAGCGAGTTCTGGGGGTGGTTATAGGCTATCAAAATCACCTCCGTCGTCGACGATTCGTCCGATCCCGAGAAGATGACTCTCGAAAAAGGCGACCCAGCACATTTTGTTGATGTGTTTAGGTTGTGTGGCATAGTTTGGACGTTAGATACCTAGTGTGTCAAGTTCTTCGTTACGGTTTTGGTTCCAATAAAGACGCGGTAATATTTCGTAGTAACAGAAAGGTTGCGTTCATCTATTCAATTCAGTTGATGGCTTGTTCCACACATTTCATGAGCCAAGATAGAAAATTAGGTCTGGAAAAATTATTTTGCACCTGCATCTTGTAGAGGACATCGAATGAGGCCAACCGCGCATTTTTAGGCCTGAAAATAACGGAGATGCGATTTATTTTGTCACTACAAAATCATGACCCTCGACGAAACCGTGTTCAAAATATTTAATCACAAATCTTCATTAGGCTTCCTCATACATGACATAGAAACATGTAAATTCACACGTTTTTATTTATAAAACATTTTTGTCTGCAAGTTTTCCCTACCTACGTGCTTCTTTTCAGGGTTCAAAATAGTTCTTTCTCTTGTTTATTGAATGGAGGTGACCTCCTACTAGGTATTTATTTGGTTGGTCTGAGCGTGCATTGATTCCAAAAGCATAATATTGACAGGGTGAGCTGAGTTGAACTTGTTTTCTTCGAGGGTCGTGATTTTGGTCCGTTGGTGCGACTGGATGGGATAGGTCCCTTTGGTACAGCACTGCACATACGACCTCTGTGGCTCTCTGAGATCCCTACTGGGCTCACTTCGTAGCTCTCAGCCATAAGTAAAGCCTTCACCCACCACCGAACGTTAACCTCTGATGAAATCCCCTGCTTATTTTCCAGCCATCCACGTTGACGTCAGCAAGTCCAAAATCGTCGTCGCCGTCTGGTGTTTCATCTCGGCCAAATACGCCTTCACGCTTTTCTGGGTCGGCGGCAAATATCTGCACCAGCTCTCAGAAACCAGAAACCTCCTCTTGGAAGAATAATCTTTTTCTACACCAGTGAGGTCGTGCAAATCAAAACCAAGTTTAATTCACATTTATGACAGCACTTATTTTAAACGACTGAATATTATTATTGAAACTTGCCTCCTATACAGAGACTTGTGTATTTTTGTTGATATATTTCAGTGCCTTAAGTTGTGTTGAGTATTCAGCCATGTACTTTTCCATGTTAATTGTATTTTAGCGATTATTGTTTGACTTGAACTGCTTTGGGCTGTTTTCAAATGTTACCATTGCAGTTCATTACTTTTGGCATCTTGATGATCTTGGAGTTGTTAGTGTTGGATCCTATTGCGTGGGCTTTCTTCAAACTTTCGCTCGTATTCTCTTTTTACTTCATCCTTTTGTTCACTCTCGCTGGAAGTCTGATATTTTTTATTTTTATATTTTGACCTTTTCGGGGTTGACACTGGAGAGGCGCTGTCAGCACACTTGAACTAAAGGGGCCTTTACACGAGCAATTTTTCCCTGCAATAATTGCGTGCGAGAAGTGTTTCTCAGATTTAGTGTTGCTCGTGTAAATGTGACACGCAACACAATGCAATTACTCTCGCCCTGAAAAAAATGCAAGCAATAATTGCCGAGTGTTGTCCAACATTTTTGGGTCCACACACGCTCCCGGAAGGTGTTGCGTTGTGAACGGAAGTCAAGTCCAAGGGGTTCGGAAAATTAACTGCAATTTTTTATTGTACAACACAACGCAATTATTGCATCGCTACATGTTGATGCAACACGAGGCGATTTTTCACCGCAATTATTGCCTTGTGTTGCGTACAACTTTTCTAGTGCAATCTTTTCGAATTTGTGCAATTATTGCAGGGGAAAATTGCTCGTGTAAAGGCCCCTTTAGGTTAGTCAGCGTTTACTGTCCAAACCCATCTCGTTTTCATCGCAATGTGTACTCAAATTTTCAGTTCCTATCGGATACAATTGTAATTAGGTATCTTACTATGGAACCAAGTTAATATATATGTACGTAGGGAATCTGCTCTTCAATTGAGCTGCAGATCTGAGTGGACTAATTTGTGACGATTCTGATTGTTAGTGGAGCCACGAGGGCCCTGAGTCCAAAAATGCGCCATATTGCTGTTCAAGATGTGTACTCAAGTCTTGGCAACTCAAAAGATTTCACATTGCCATTGCTGCCACTCTCCCTAATGCTGTGACCCTGTCCTATGCCAAATGATGTCTTTCTAATATTGTCTGCACTATAAATGTGAACGCACTCCCCGTTATGTACACCCTTAATACTGTAGCATTTGTGTGATAAATAGACTGTGAATTTCTTTGTAGATAATGAATGAACTAAAAAAATACTTTGATGGGGTGGTCATTAATTGACTGAATTCAGCGTTACATAAAAATGTTACTTTTATTGTTAAGTAGTTTTGACAAATATTTTATCGGAATAAAAGTTATCTTTGCATTTCTGTGAATTTCGTGACACCCTTTGATCAAAATTTGATATTTAATATTGCATCACTTCATGGCTCAAATTTAAATTTTGAAAATCACGCTCTACCCTGACCTCCTATAAGGTTGATTCCTGAATAACTGACAATTTTCGACTTGAAAAAAGTAAAAATATTCCGGTCAGAAGGGCGAATGTGAAAAACGCTGGTTTTGGGAAATCGCGTTTTTCAGAAAGGGCGGGAAGCTCCAGCCAATCAGAAAGGAGTTGTTTTTTTAGGTTAAAAAAACTCAAAAAACTCCTGAATTCGAATTCCTCACGAAAAAATCTATAAAATTCATATCTAACCCAAAAAGAGCATTTTGTAACATTCGCCCTTCTGCCGGGAGACGGACGACATCTTCGAAAAATTTGGAAAAAAATTCCTGCGTGCTCCAAAGACCTTCATAAGATTGAAAAAAAAAAAAAAAAAAAAAAAAATTGTACTTAATTAAAATTACAGTTTTCGAGCTTTTGATTTAATTTGAAAATTTATAGTCTGGAGGGTTACACCATTGGCATGTTACACTTGATATCACTGTAGAATATGCCACCAAGAAATTAATAGCAACGTAAATCCTAAACTTCAAATGAATCAACCCTCAAAATTTCAGAATCAGAATCAGAATCAGAAAGCGTTTTATTTGCCATATTACACAGAGTGTTTTTGACAATGGTCACGGTTAATTAAAGTTAGGCCTGAAAATACAACGTAAGATGGTAACATTAAATCGTAAATTGATGAATTAAGGGCATGTACACGTTAAAGACGTTTCACTGGATTGATGTTGAGAAAAAAGTCTTCAAATGAGTAAGGCACCATTTGTGACAGTCGGGATTTACATGAGATTCTAAATTTTGGCACAGGCTCTTCTCGGACAGATTTTGGAAGGGCATTAAAAAATTTTATTCCCCACCACGATGTAGAAGTTCTACTGACGTCCAAACGAGAGTGGGGCAACGAAAGCTGACTGGCACTTCGTGTATTGTGAGTGTGTGAGGCTGAGGGGAATGAGGTGATATTTTTCCGCACATAGGTAAGGCAAGCGAGGATGTACAGGGCTGGTACTGTTAGTATTCCCAGCTCCTGAAAAGCATCTCTGCAGTCCTTCCGATAGTTTAGGCCCATGATAGCTCTGACAGCTCTCCTTTGACTGCTGAATACAAGGGCGCTGTGTGGCGAGTGGCCCCAGCAAAGGATGCAATATCCAGCCCTACTTTGAAAAACTGAATAGTAGGCAGCAAGAACGGCAGTCTTGGGAAGCTTGTCGGAAAGTCTTCGCAAAAGGAAGGAAACGCTATTTAAGGACGCGGCCAGCTGTTCACAGTGAGGCTTCCAACTCAGTTTCGGATCCAGTACAACACCCAACATTTTAACGGACTGAGGGTTACCAACACTCACTGCCAGCGATAAGTCCCTTAATCCAAAATACATCACCTCCGTTTTTGAATCATTAACAGCGAGACGGTTTTTATGGAACCAATGTCGAATAGCGCCGACAGTACTATCTGCATTTTCTACCAGGGCAGCCAACGAAGAATCTGATGAAAGAACCGTTGAGTCATCCGCAAACATAACAGTCCTTTTATTTGAATGTTGAGGAAGATCATTTGAAAATATCAGGAAGAGAGTGGGTCCTAGAACGCTACCTTGAACTACGGATAAGTCTCCGATTTGTGACAATTCGGAGACAGTACCATTTAGGCGGACAGCTTGGACTCTATTATGCAAGTAAGACTTAATCAAGGTTGCGGCTTCAGCGGAGAATTTGTACGATCGTAATTTTGCCAGCAACAGTTTATGAGGCACACAATCAAAACACTTTGAAACATCAACCATTGTTGCTGAAACATAGTGACCTCTTTCAAAATGTTCACAAATTTGACTTGAAATACACAAAACTGCTTGCTCAGTCGTCCGTCCTGTTCTGAATCCGTACTGATCCGAGACAAATAGATTGTTATCCTCGAAGTGATCTTTTATCTGCCTATTAATAGCTTTTTCAAATACCTTCGAGAACAAAGGGAGTTTAGAAATAGGCCGGTAGTTGGACATATCATCTGTATCCCCCTTCTTGTGCAAAGGAATCACTTCTGCGACTTTCAAAACTGAAGGAAAGAAATTTGAACAAATGGCCTCGTTTATCAGATGAGTTCACTCAAAAAGATCAAAACTTCTCAAAATCAGTCTCTTTGTAACCCTCCACGGATAATGGCAACGTTCCGTGGTCAGTTTTGGGTCAACTGTAACCCTCCATGGGTTTAAACTAAGATGTAGAGGTTACAAGTTTTGCAACATGGAGGGTTACATTTCAAGTTTGCTATGATGGATTTCCATGTAAAAGAGTATCAAATGGTTCAATGAGATATGAGTATGATGGTCTGGTTCAATGAGATTCATGAGCATCAAATGTGAGTTTCTATGAGACCGTGTGATTAGTTACATTCCTTGGCTCTACTGGGGTAACAGTGAACTGTTGAGATTTTGGGCCGCAATTGCCCCTCTCTACTTTATCATTGTAGTGCAATCGTTGGAAAATTCCAGATTTTGTAATCTCACTAATCTGAACTGGGTCAAGACGGTCCAGCGAACCACTTTCATTCATTTGTATAATTAGTGTAGCCTTCATGGAGTGTGACATTGACCCGAAGTATTTTCGCTGTTTCCCAAGCCCTCAACCAGCTCTGCTTAGCTGAGAGTGCAAGTGGTGTGGACGGCGCGTTTTTTCTCCTTAGGGATCTTTTTGGTCTTTTCGCTCGATGGAATGGACTTCGCAAATAGAGATTCTTCCGTTATTTCGCTCACACTTTCTGCAACAGTAGAAATTACGCACAATTTGCTAAGAACAGCTTAAGCTATAGCTTCTATAGAATGCGTTGAATGGCAGTACCTTTTTTGACTATGGAAATTTTTTTCATCGGAGGATTTTCTTCAGGTTGGGGCGACTCTTTGAATTCGTTGTAAAGGACGACAGGCGTAAACCCGGCCTGGCTTTGTTGGTTCTCGACACAATCTGTCGTCTCCTGTTTCTCCCTCATGTTCATCACGTAGTTGCAGATGTAGTCGTGATTGCTGACGCTTAGTGCCGTTTCTTTGTTCAACGGCGGCAACGAGTTGGCCGAATTTTCAAACACGACGCCTTGCAGGTCATTCCCCTGCCAATCTTTAGCCGCGTCGAACATCACTTCGGGGTATGGTTGATACACCAGTTCCTCTATTTCCGTCGATAAGTCCAAAAAGCAACGACCCGGTTCGTTATACGCTTTTTGCCCTTCGCCGCTCAGCCCAGGCTTCGGAAACTCCACAAACTCTTGGCTGAGCCTGCTCAATTTATTATCCACCAGACTGTGAATATATTCCAGACGCTTTGCGGCGGTTTGTATCCTCAACATTGTACTGTCCACTGTGCACAGATGCGGTTGGGATGTGGGATTTTTCTCCTTCAAATTCAATTGTTTTTCAGTGCTCTTCAAGGGACACAATTCTTTCGATTTGCCCTCGCGTCTTCGATGTTTTCTCCTTTTTCTTTGCAAGGCTTTGTCGTTATCTGGCAATTTTTTGTCGCACGTGTGCTCAAAGAACAATGAGGTTTGTGTGGACTTAAGAATATCGTTCCGAGACTCTTTCAGTGCGTCTTGTATCGTATCGTCATTGAACAGCTCTTGTATATTTTGTGAAAGCGCTATTTCGCCTTTGTTTTCATTTGGTGGACATCGTGGTAATTTTGAACGTCTTTTTTTGTTTGTGCGAATCCTACGTTTGAGCCCCAATTTCCCCAAAAGCGTCCTCACAATTTCTGTTTCTTCCCTCTTAACTCTTTGATAATTGGTTAAAATTTCGTCCAATTTGGTTCTGTTGAGTCTACTTTTTTTAATTTTGTCGTACTTTTTCGGTATGTTTTGCACGCTGGGCTTTCGACTGATTTTCGTTCCTATTCGAATGAGCCTCACACCCACTTTGTTCTTCCTTGTGGGAGTTCCGCAAAAAGGATCTTGCAGCGTTATCTTGTTGGAGTCTGGCGCGTGTAGCGTGTTTCGTATCGCTTCTAAATGGATGTGAATCTCTTCTAAATGATACGTCAACTCACCAATGGGCAGCCTCTCTCGCATATCTTCCGTGTGCACCAGTTCCTCTAAAGTCTTCAACATGTCTTGAAAATTGGAATATAAATTGTCAAGTGTGATGGTCGTTTGAATTTTTTTCTCTTTAAAATTTGCGACTTCGTATAGTCTTTCGTGCCATTTGTTGGAGAAATTTGAAACATGACTGCAGGGTCTGGACCAGTGCATTTGTACAAGTCTTTCTAAATCGTTAAGCCGCGAATGCAGCGCTGTGTGAATGCGGGAATGTCGCCTTTTTTTACATTTCTTTTTCTGGTCGCATTTTGACGTTTTGGCTTTCGGGACTTTTCTTCTTTTATAAAGCGCTTTCCTAAAACCCGTCGCCGACCTCAACGGTATCAAAATGTCGGATTTCGAACTCATCGACGAGTCCCTCATCTTGGGGTGGACTTTCGGGGCGTCTTCCGGAAGTTGGAAAGTCACTTGGTGCTTTTCGGGTTTGTTGGAAAACACGTCCATCACGATGTTGACCAACTGTTTGAACACGTCGTCGTCGGTGATTCCCGCCCTGGAGTTTTCCCCGTCTTGGTGCAGTTCCAAACCCACATCGCCCTGCGACAACCCGTCGACCACTTTGATTTTAGGAGTCATTTGAAATGAACGTTGGTTTCTCAACATCTTGAAGCGTCAGACATTTTCTGACTTTTTAAAATGTATGAATTTTCACGGTACTACTAGACGTAATTTCTCCGTGGATTCATTGGTATCTTTGCAACTTAGTTGCTTCAGGTTCTTTACTTTTGGCGGGAGGAGAACTTTTATTTATTCTGGGCGATAGAAATTGAGATAGATGGGTCGCAGGTACCAACTGCGGGATACCTGCTCCTATTTTCAAACCCATCCCATTGTGCAGTGAGCATTAAATGCATTTAATCGACTTAATATTATTTTCCTGTCCCCCTAGGCGCAGCACGCTAACAATAGGTTTGACGTCGTGAAGACGAGGGGAGCCGCCTCTTCCCGATACGACAGTGAGGCGATTCCGGGGTACCCCCCCCCCCCCCCCCCGTCTCGAGCTTGGCCCAGTCATTGTGTATCACGTTACCTATTTGATTTTATAACTTCAATACTTATAAATTTTTAAATACGTATTGAGCCGGTTTTGAAATTACTCGCCTATTAAATAATATTATTATTTAATAATATTTCATATTATCTAATATAATAAACTATTTTTCCACGTAGTCCCCGTGGAGTTCGACACATTTCTGTAGCCTGGGCACCAGTTTTTTTATGCCAGTGTCATAGCCATCTGCCGCCACCTGTTTAACCACTTCTGAACAGCTTCCTGGACCTCTTCATCGTCTGCAAATCTTTTTCCACCCAAGAACTTCAATTTATTGATCAGATGGAAGTCAGATGGTGCTAAGTAGGGTGAATAGGGAGGTTGGTTGATAATGTCCCTTCCAAACAAAGTCAAAAG
Source organism: Pilophorus perplexus (assembly GCA_955831195.1). NCBI lineage: Eukaryota > Metazoa > Arthropoda > Insecta > Hemiptera > Miridae > Pilophorus > Pilophorus perplexus. The sequence continues at coordinate 22,004,663 of OY037018.1, read as the reverse complement.
TTCTTGGGTGACTCGAGCAGTGTGGGGACTAGCGTTGTCATGGAGGAGGCAGATCCCCTTGGTTAGCATACCCCCTTCTAAGGTTCTGAATCGCCCTTTTGAGTTTTTTAAGGGTATTGCAGTAAGCGTCGGCAGTTTCACCCGACGGTCCAGTCGCACTTTTTGCTCCCCCCTCGTTTACGAGTAGGTACTTTTTTACCCACTCATGTTCAAATTTCTTAATTTTTGAGAAGTTTAGTGACAAGCAGCGAACATTAAAAGTTTCACTCTCCTGGGACATTGAAATTTTCACAATCGTGTGCGACGGACATTTTGGATCTTACTGCGCTGTCACGCACCCTCAATACTAAAAAAAAAAAACTGGTGGACTTTCATGGTGGACCTCTTCTACACTGCCTTCTTCCTTTACACGCCATTGAAACCACGGCAGCGGCGGCGGCGTTTTCTTGTACCACACTGGACTGCTCCTCAACGGCGCCACTGCCCCTTCCCATCCTGTCAACTACAAACACGAATGAAACAACGCATCTCTAGTTCGCATATAATTTTATTACCAATCTGTTATATGAATATTATGTACACAGCGAGCGTAACCACAGCAACTCTCAAGTCGCTTTTACAGTTTTATACAGAATGTTTTTATTTCATTTTTATCAACCCGGTAGTGTTTTGTTTACAAAAAACAGGTCTCTAGGGAATATATATTTATCTAATAATCAATTTATTTTATTTTTTTTTCTTCAAATGATTAACCTGAGATTATATGCCATAATCTTCTATCCATTATGTTAAAAGTACATATTCTAAAAATACGAAGGGTTTTTTGTAATGTGAAAAATAACATTATGAAGCGGAAACTATTGCAGACAACATCAGGTTAGCAAAATTTCCAACCATATTCCCTCAATGAAATTACAAAAAACTCCTAACAATTAACGAGTTTTTCAAAATTTCCGGTGCGGCTCGTAAAAATAAACTGCATTTTCACGTATCGGCCTTTATTGGGTACTCATCTAGGCAAAATGTATTGAGGAAATACGGCCAAATATAAAAATCCAAGTTTACTTACTTTTTATGATTAACAATAAATTTGCAACAACAATAACATAGTATTTTTTTTCTTCTTTGTAATCTCACTTTTTTGAACTATTTCAACAATTAACGTAAGTTTTTTTTTTTTTTACAACTTAAACTTCACCTCCCCCTTGAAAGCAGCAAATCTAAAAAGCAGAAAACGAATCGAAAGAACAGCCCCCAAACAGCACCCGAACCCGACAAACACCGCAAAAATGTACCTAAGTTGTTTTATCAAAAATGTTTTTTTTTTGTTTTTTTCTTAAAAAAGGTATGAAAACGATCGAATCATAATGATAAAATCATTCCCCAGACACGTATTGTGCGTGTTTCAACATTTTTTTTTTTTTACAAAATACTCTGAAACTCGTAGCTGCCGTCGGTGTGGCCGCGATCCCCGCAATCACAACAGTTTCAAATTTGAGCCTCAAAAATCTCGGGGGGGTCCAGCTGCTGTTTGAAAGGAGAAGAAACACCTCCCTCAAGATTCATTTTGTTCGCTCTCACTCGGATACAAAACAAAAATAAGTTCGCTCCATCTACTTAAACCCCTGGATTTTTTTGTTATGTACAATGCACGTAAAGTGAATAATTAATATGAATTTTTATCAATGGACCTTTGCCACCACAATATTATATTTTGTTATAATAATGCGCTAACTTTTTACAGTGTAAGAAATTAAAAAAAAAATTCCGAACAATTCTACAAAACTTCACATACATTCTACGTTTTAATTTTTTTTATTGTTCATCCATTTTTAATTTTTTTTTGTATTTTTTTCAGAAGTTATTTATTTTAATATTATTAGTAGTTTTTATTCAACTAACCAATACCGAACAATTGAAACGGGCTGAACCTATTTAACAGACTGTACAATGGCTTCATCATTGCATGCAAAAACAGTTTGGGCATGTAAAAAAAAATTGTTAACAGTGCAATTTTTGCATTCAATGATGTCTTATTGCCTAATTGCAGTCACTTAATTACAATGAGTTTGTGCTTTTTTTCTAGTATTATTAGTTAGGTCTATACAACATGGCTGAAGGGTCTATCAATGCTCGGAACCACTTTCGTTGTAAATGAATAAATTTTGAATAGTCGCTAATATTTTGGAACGCGTCCTTTTTTTTGTTCTTTTCAAAATAACTATGGAGGATACACTTTATCTACGCCACTACAAAACAAAACAAGTGTTCCTTGAGTTTGATTTCATTCACAGAGCAGTGAAACATTGAGGTTTTTCGATCGACCGTTTCAGCTGGGGCTATATTTTGTAAACGCCAACAGTAAAAATTAACATGGTAAATTCATATTCGTAATTTTTTTTCTTTTTATAAGGCCCTTTTTTCATTCACAACATCATCCTTAATATTTAATACGAAACAGTATTGTGAGTTCTAACAACCCTCGAATACCCAAAAGTAAACGTTTTAAATACCAAAAATAAATTTCCACCGAGACCAAAAAAAAAATTGTTTTTTCAACGAGGACGTCATCAACGTTTTAAAAAGCTACAAACTCAAATACTCCCAACTGGCAGGCGGAAAAGATTTAAGGTTCAGGCTGAACGATCCGCCCTTTTTTGAAGACAAAACTTAAAAAATAAAAATAAAATAAAATAATAATAACAAGACAATGGACATACAGTGCAAACAACCTCAAAACATCCTGTTCATAACATCGCGGTATAGAGAAAACCCTTAACTCCATACAGCAGAGTTGCCAATTCCCCAAACGAACTTTTAATTATGACAAAAAAAATCCAGAAAACAAAAAACTCCTCCTGAAATGCTCTTACAAAACTGCACTTGGTACAGCCTTCCAGATAACACACTAGACAAAATTTGCACTGGAATTAGCGAATGCATTTTTTAAACTTTTTTTTTTTCTTCTGTTACTAGATACAACATCTGTAATATTCTAATGAATGTTGAATTCTGTAATGAAAGTCTATTTTATGAAAGATTAATTGTTGCATAATCCCCTTATATTCTAACCATTACACAATTGCTTTTTCTAACAATCATCGTTTGAATTTACACTGTATTAATCGAGTTATATTTTTATATAAAAACAATCACTACAGGGTACTCTGACGAATATTTTGAGGGTTGATCAATTTTTAATTTTTTTGTAATTTTCAACTTTTTTGTTTCTATCGATTCTATTCAGTGCACAACTAATAAGAGCAACCAAAATTTTGGACTATTCTCTGATTTTAATTCGCCCTGGACAGCTCCTTTATTATTTTATTATAATATTGTCGTTCCTAATATTAAATCTCAAAGAGCTTTATCGATAGATGAAAATAATAAATAACCAAATAGGTGTTTTTTTATAAGTGCATTATCCAATAGAAAATAAATTAAAATCATCAAAATTGCACATTTTCATGTGATAGCGTTCACGAGATGTTAATTTGCCTGTAGAAAAGTGCAAATGAAATAAGCGGTTGAAGCGGGAAGAATTTCAAGTGCATCGAGCTTTTAGGCCTCTCTGGAAACGTGGTCCGAATGGATGACAATTAGTGGGTATCACGTCTGTTACTTGGTAACAGTAAATTTGGCATGGTTGATTTTTGAGTTTGTTGTCACAGTAAAATTTATCGTTACTCCAAGATTTACAGTACGGTACGTACTTTTTGCGTTAGTGGTATTGAGATACCGTCACGCAGTTTAGAGGGATCGTGTTTGCGCCGGAGAAAAAGTTCCAACAATGGCAGCCATTTTCGTGTTTTTGAAGTTGAAAGTTAATTGTATAGAATGGTGATGGAAGACGAACGAGAAGAGGTGGTAACCAAGGAGGCGCCATGGCTTCACCTCCTGCCACCCAGAGCAGGAGGAGGCCATACCAGCACCAGGCCCCCTTCACAGTGTCAGGGAAAACCTGAGCCTCCAGGACGGCCATGAATCTTTCAAGTGACCAGAAGCTCCGAAGCACTTGATGAGCCCTCTGGGTCGCCGCTTAAGCATCCAGGATCATAAGCCAGTCAGTGCCTGGGGGACCAACTCTTGGGATCTGCTGCTCGAACAGCTTCCATCCCAACTGGGCTCATTGCTGCCTGCCACGCCAGCTCCACCCCCCCCCCACCCCCTTCACGGTGTCAGGTAAAACCTCAGCCTCTGGTACGGCCCTATGATGGTCAGCTCTGAAGCACTTGATGAGCCCTCTGGGTCGCTCCATGTGCAGCCAAGATCATCAGCCAGTGAACCAATGCTTGGGAGGACACTATTGGGATCTGTTGCTCAAACAGCTTCCGGCCCATTGCTGCCTGTCATGGCCGTACAGCTCCAGCCCTCCCTCACACTGTAAGGTAAAACCTCAGCTTACAGGGCGCCTCTCTACCTTGCAAATGACGGGAAGCTCCGAAGCACTGGCTGAGCCCTACGTGAATCAAGGATCATCAGCCAGCGCCACGGTAACCAAGGAGGCGCCACCAAGCGGCTACTGCCTGGCTTCACCTCATGCCACCCATGAAGAGAGCACGGGAGAGGAGACTTTCCATCCCGGGTTGGAGCAACTGCTCAATCTCCTCACAACATGGGAAGGAACTCCAGGGGGTCTTCTACTCCATCCCCAACTGGGCCCATACCAGCTCCAGCCCCCTTCACGGTGTCAGGGAAAGCCTCAGCCTCCACGACAGCCGCTACCTTGCAAACGAATGGCAGCTCCAAAGCACTTGCTCAGCCCTCCTGACACCATGTGCAGCCAGGGCCATCAGTCAATCAGTGTATGTGAGCTGGGAAATCCCTTTGGCCACTCAGTAATTGAGAGGACTCAAAGGTCTCCCTGCAGACTCCTCCTGCCACTGGCCCACAAGCACTACCAGCAAATCCTGGCCTGTGAAGGTCCAAGCTCAAAGCGTCGCTCACGAACCCTACAGACTGCAAATCCTCCAGATCAACAAGAAGAACCTCTCTCTAGAACCGACATTGCCACTTCCGAGACTGTCCAGCAGGATCGTTTCATCCAGATCACGGCCGTCCTCTGCGCCAATCACAAGAGAAGACGATTTAGACTCAGTGTTTTCCGTAATGGATCCCACAAGTCAAGATATTTCAGTTGTACCCATAATCACACCCCTGGGGTGGGGTTTTTTACAATCCCAACGAAACCTTGGGCACAAAAACGAAGGAAAAAGTCCTTGCTGCAAACTTTCCGCCTTCACCTAAGTGGCAGTATGTAGAACGTAGGCAATTGAAGAGAGTCATAACACTGATAAAATTCCTTCATTGTGATTCATCAGCCGACCCTTCGCCGCCAGAGCACTCTCCAACGCACGATCCCTACTCTTTTAACTTCGCCGCTAGAGAATCGGTCTCACGTCCTTCACGCAACCCAGTCCTGCCTGCCACTGCTGCCAACTTCTTTACATCTCAGGCTTAAGACAATCTCACTGCCCCAGAGGCTACACGCGACTATTCCGACTTCGCTCAGAAATGTTCACCTACTCCTCCGTAACCTCACCAAGTGGAATTTAAATTGCAATTTACATCTCATGAACGGCTATTTTTTTCCTCGAGGGGCAAAAAATGGCTCCTGTGATGGTGAAAATTGACTGTGAACATCAGGTGAAACCACGATAAATGCAGCGAAATCACTTTGGGAACCTATCGTTAAATTTATTTGATTTCAAATTTCTCGAATATTTCTTTAAAAAAAAAAAATTATTTACAACAATGAGAGTGAGATCTCCACAATGGCCCAATTCGAAATTAGGCCCGCGCAACAGCTTTTGTTCACCTCAAAAATTTAAGAAAAAAAAAATTGCTTAAAATTACGGAGCTTGTTTTTGGGAGGTGCCTAAAAATTATTAACACAGTATCCGAAAATTGCAATAATGAAGGAACTTATTTTGTATACTCTCAGTCCTAATTTGTACCTAAACTCGACTTTTTATCTTTTTTTTTAATTATAGCAATAATCGAGCCTGGAGGCTGGGAAGCTCAGAAACTGTCGTCCTCGGTATAAAACAACACGGTTTTATCCTCCAGGAAAACAGTTTGAACGGAAACAATACCCAGCCTCAACAGAAATTTACTGTATCAAAAAACGATCTTGGTGTCCCATTATTAGGCGTTCTAACGAAAGGCTATTATAGTGATTATTATCAACTACTACATCGCAAACCAATTGTGCCGCAGCAAAAAACGTACGTTTTTCACATCCGTTTTTTTCCCCACTAAGGTATTCGAATCTTTCCTAAGCGCCACAAACGAGTTTGCAGCAGTGTTGGGTTTGGACAATATTTAAAACTAACTTTTACGAGAACTAAAACATACTTGAACACACACACCAATTTCTGTCGTCTAATTTTGTCGAGGTTAAGAAATGTCTGTTCATATTAAAAATTCTTAATAAATAGTCTTATTTTTTCCATTAAATTTTTTATCACCGCTTTTTTTTTCAAAAAGACGATGCGCACAATTTTTTTTTTCCCCCTTCCACAACTTCACTTTTTTTCCAAGGCATAAAAACCTTCACTCAGGCACCAATGGACTAACATGGACTGCATAATGTTCTTGTCCACAAAATGCACTAAAAATCACCGAAAAGAAAAATGTCCATTTTCCGTTTTGGCATTTCCTGGTTTGCTGCTGCGGTCGTAACAAAAAGAAATATATCACTTTTTGAATAGCACTTCACACATATACGCGCGCACAACATTTTTCATCACGACGAGGAAAATAAAAAACGTGGGACATTGTTCGGTTTTGAGAGCACTTTGTCATTTTTTTTTTTAATATATTTTTTTTCACATCAAAGTGAGCAACGAGCGGGATTTGCCCAGCAAACCACTGTTGCCAAGATGTACAACTTGCAAGGCCACATGACAAGGGAGTGCGTCCAAAAAAAAAAGAGGTTTGTTAATAAATTAAACGTTTTGTATAAGGTTGGGTATGATGTGAAATTGTCGATAACGTGGTGGTTTTGATGGTGTTTGCCATGAATGAAAAAATGGATGCGATACCAAAGAACTGAGCTTTTGGTTGGGGGTATATTTATGGGTTGAGTTAGTGCTATATGATGAGTCTAGTCCTGTTAACAAAGAGGCATGCGAACAGAAGGACGACGGCGCGCAACCGGGCGGCGGCGGGTATCCGTTGCGCAGGGCTGCCGCTGTCTGCTGAATCTCCCGCAGGGTCGTCCCGGGGGCAGCCGGCGTCCCGGATGGTGCACAGACCGTTCTCGCACTCATCGTAGCAGCAGGCGTCGGGGCCGTAGGAGGACGAAGCGAGCTGTTCTCCGGTCTCATCTATGTTCGGGTCTGAAATAGCAGAAAATGGGATTTGTAATGAAAGGGTTGCAGTAGGAAATGTTACTACTCTTGCCGTTAACTCTGTAAACAAGGGTGCAGCAAAACTGGTATTTTCATCGGATCTGGCCAACCCCAACCCGTATTCTGCATGGCCTCAGACCACTTCTACTCGCTTTTCTATGTCGCTATTTGAGTTCTTATTGCGCTCCCTAGGGGTTGGCACTTCACCTGGCTCGTGAGAACGAACTTCAGATCTGATTCCAGGTGTCCGGAGGACTCTTTGTCTTTTCCGAAGACCGCCGGCTTTGATTCTGGAAGTCGGACTGCTTTACAATGGGGAAATTTCATAAACTTCCGATTTTGAATTTAACCCTACCGTTATATTGTATGACCGAAGCATATGTTATAGAAACAGTGAAATCAGTTTTGGTTTATTATTCTTGGAATAATACACCTATGTCTTCGCGACGCGGGTCGACGACTCCGATCGGCCTCAAAATTTGACATTATCCGTTTCAAGAGGTCTACATTCAAAATCCGAAATGTCCGTCCGCCGTCCGCCGTACGCCGTCCGGGCCGTTTTGGGCAGTAGGAATTTTTTTTTAAATCTGAAATTTTGACAAAATACTTGGTTTACCATCTAGTTGTGCCCGCAAGGTTTTCAGTCCGATCGCCCAAACCCGTGGGGCGCTATGGGGCTAAAATGGGGCTACAGGAGGGGTGTTTTGAAGGCTTTTAGCTATGGGATCGAGTTAGGTGTCGTTTTCGAAGTATTTTTGGACGTAGAATCCATTTTTTGGGGTCCCTGAACGATCCGATATCACTGGGGCGATCTTTAGGGCTTTCATGGGGCTAAAAATGGGATTTTTGAAGGATCCCAGGATGTTAAATATTTTTTGAGTAAAAAATTCAGAATTTTCGAAAAAACACATTTTTGAACAAAAAATCAAAAAAAAAAAAATTTTTTTGAAATAAAAATCCAAAAAAAAATTTATTTTTTTATTTTTTCATTGACAGAATTTAATTTCTGCACAAGTAACCTATATCAAAGAATAATAAACCCTTGTGTAAAATTTGTAGCGTTTTTTTTTTTTTTAAATTGTTGGAGGAGAGATGAGCAAAAAACGAGTAGTGCAGTTCGAATTTTCGCGGGTCTGTCTGGAAGGCTGACTTGACCAATCTACGTCGCAAACAAGGCAAAGCTCTCACTTGGGGCGCTAGTGTCTGTAGAAGGAATTTACGAAGGTCTATTAGTTGATATAGTGAATAAATATTTCAGAATATATTATACTTGTAGTTTAACGTCTTATTACATCAGATTGACGGTGATTCAATACCGTTTGTTGTGATGGGCTGTCAGATGGCAACACTGGTAACAACTTCGGCAGCCTGCCGAGGTTGGTAGCACCTTCTTGACCAAACAACGTTACTGACCCAGCTGATCGATTCTACTCCCGCGTATTTTCAAACGTCTCCACTTTCTCTAAATTATAATAATTTTTGGAATCGATTCCAGACGGCTGACTGTCGTTTTTGTTATTCTCGTAGGATGTAAGTACTCTCAAAAAAAAAAAAAAAAAATTGAAAAAATTCCATGATAATTCCCCATTGCAGTTCCTCCCACACTCACAGGCAAAACTGCGGAGAACAACCCTTCTGAGGGTTTAGTTGGGGTATCCAATCTAGATGATTCTAGTGACAATAGTCTGAACAAACCCTCTTCCTTCGGTGGAAATGCCTGAGGCAACCCAGAGGCATAGTAGTATCCCCTGAATACCATCCACGCTGGCTGACAATCCTGGCTGCGCATGGTGCACTTTAGACTTGCAATCTAATATCATTTTTTGACTATAAAACCTGATAAGAAAGTAATTAACTTATATATAAATTTACAATTTATAGCCTAAAATTCAGCTACAGAACTTTGCTCCTTTTAAGCAATGAGGTGCACCAGCATGTCCGCCTGGAGCTATGGCCTCAAATCCTGGTTCCTGGGTCGATGTTACCAACATGTTATCAGTTATCAGCTCCACAATGTCAAAGACAAACCAAAACCATTCTTTAGCTTCACATTCACTGAATGAATTGAACATTTTAAAACCCACCAACTTAATTAATTGCAACAAGATGTTCTATAACGATACCATTAATTACGTTCAATTCAAACCTCCAATTTCCAACTTCTTTTTCTTCTCGTACAACTCACCTAGGCACAGGAAAGTAGGCTCTCCAGCATAATGGGCCGGACCCTTATCTAAAGGTAAGAAGAAAGGGCAAGTTTGTTCCACCCTCTGACAGTTGGACCTGCAAGGTTTGAATTTTCGTCCTTTATGCCAATAGACGAACTTATCGCTGCAGATCCAATTCCGATAAGCCACCTGCAACAATAAAATGGTCGATCAATATTTAATGAATGGAACAAAAAAAAATTTGGAGGATGCAGCGTCGATAAATTAATTGCAAGGTGAAGAGCTGAACTGTACGCCATTTTTAAGAATCTCTTAGCAAAAGAGCTCTTTCTCTCTCATTCCTTCGCTCTCTTTCACTCCCTCCATCATCAGGTAACGAGCGGCCCCTCTTTATCACTATTCAACTTTATACAGCTGCACTACCTTTTATGCTCCGTTTCACCGGACGACCCTCCACCTTTGGGCGCATGACTAGATATAACCTTATTAATACTTGATCAACCCCGACGTCTGAAAATGGCGAAGGAGAAAGCTTTTTTTGTATTATTCCTTCAGGGATATGTTTTAACTGTAAGAGAGGCTCTATTAACTCAAGCTGCAGAACGATACTGCTGGATGTTTTCCCATCAAAAGTGAATAAAAAAAAATAAATAAAAAAAAAAATATATATATATATCAGCGATTGCTCCGGTGCGACTGGGATATATGGTAGAAAGCTGAGGATACTGAGACGGTATCCGGCCAACATCGAAAGGAAACCCATCGATCCAATAGGGGGTTTCCCCCAGTTATATTGTTTAATATTTATATCACCGCCTTGGGGATGAGCTCAGAGGGCCAGACGGTGCCTACAATAGGCTCTTTAAATTATTAGATCAACAGATTTCTGACACCGACAAGGTGCGGTTGTCCGTCATCTCTACAAGAGGCGGTGAAATATTCACAGAAGCAAACAGAGGCGCCTCCTGGCGGATACTCGGGTTCAAAGGATAGACAAGTAAGGTCGAACCGGTTATCACTGCTTTAAGCGTGTTTTAAACCATCAAACTAGGCCATGCCCCTTCAAACCTTCCAATCTATAACACTAATTCAGAACGGGTCAGTGGCTATCTATGTAAGGCTGAGTATGTGGAAGGTAAACGGAATCCCGAGACGATGGAAAAAAATAGGCGTGTCTTTATCGCTTACAGATTCAGAGGAGAAGGCTTGTAACATACTCAGCCAGTTACATCCACAGCCACGGACACGTTCTGAATTAGTGGTATAGACTACGGAGTTGAGAGATACCCCCGAGATGCGCGCAAACAGGCGCATTTGCGCCCAACTTTCTTATTTTAATTGGAAACCCCTACATTTTTTTGGCGAATTTGGATTCCCTGGCTAATTTTACGACCGATAAGCACATTATCCAATGAATTGGTGAAATTTCCAATGCGCGCAAATCCTCGCAACTCCTCCTTTCTTCCTTGTTTACAGTCCGATTGAGTCGGCGTTTCCTCTGTATCCTACCAGGACCAAATTTTAATAGTAAATCCTGAAAGAACGAATTCCGACGATCGTTAAATTAGGACGGCGAGTTTGATTTGGATTCTTAATAAACATAGGGGGCCAACCGGCTCTTTGGGTCTGTTAGGTCTGTGCCGCGTTCGTTTGGCGCCAGTCTGGTGTGTGTCTTCGACCTTATAGGAGCCGACCTTTCTTCAGGCCTGTCAGATCTGTTGACAGGGAGGAGACGTTTTTTGTTTCCGACGATTTCGAAAGTAATTTCGGGTATTTCAAGTTCATTGATTTTGGTTGTTATTATTCTTGGAATAATACGCGACGGATGTCGACGACTCTGATCGGCCTCAAAATTTGACATTATCAGTTTCAAGAGGTCAAGATTCCAAAACCGAAATGTCGGTCCGCCTTCCGGGCCGTTTTGGGCAGTTTGAATTTTTTTATAAATCTGAAATTTTGACAAAATACTTGGTTTACCATCTAGTTGTGACCGCACGGTTTTTAGTCCGATCGCCAAACCCGTGGGGCGCTATGGGGCTAAAATGGGGCTACGGAAGGTTTTTTTTTAAGGCTTTTGGCTGTGGGATCGAGTTAGGGGTCGTTTTCGAAATATTTTTGGACGTAGAATCCATTTTTGGGGGTACCGGAACGATCTGATTTCACTGTGGCGATTATAGGGTTGTCATGGGGCTACAAATGGGATTTTTGAAGGACCTAGGAGGTCAAATATTTTTTGAGCAGACAAAAAATTTTTTTTTGAAAGAAACAAAGTTCTAAAAAGTTTTGTTTCGTTGGTACAGAATTAAATTTTGGCACAAGTAACTTTTATCAAAGAATAATAAACCCTAGTGTAAAATTTGCTGCGTTTCATTTTACCAAACATCAGAAAATTTCTAATATTTAATATTTGTCACTCAGGGCTATAAGATAGATAATGAGTCGGCGCGGCGTTTCCACCTTATCCTACCCTATCAGTGGGTATCACAAGTGGGCCACCCTGGCCGATAAAATGGTCATCCGAACAAAGCGAGGCCCCCCGGTCAGAGTGCTAGTCAATCCTAAAAAACTGGTTGTCTCCCCTTTGAAATAGTTTTGAACCATAAAAATCAATCATGCTCCGTCAACCTGATTTAAATCCTACCAAAGTAGTAATCAGCCTTCAAACCGGTTTTCAATCCTTTTGATCACCCATTAAAACTGATTCAACCCCCTGCAAACCATCTCTACACCTCGTTGAACCGACTTTAACCCACTCCACGTCGATGTCACCTGTTTTACATACATAATATATTATATTCATTCCACGATTCAGATACATTCAGCAGAATAACAAGTTGAAACGCGGGCAATTGAACAGTTGCATTCCTATAAGAAGACAAAACACGTCCCGGAATAGGGAAAATTTGACTGATGAGAACGTAATTTAGTCGGAGAGCGTAGAGGACGAGAAACAATGGGAATGAATGCAGGCAGGTTATATCATCAGCATAACGGATAGCCCTTTGACCTCATTTTCCTCGCGTCGGATAATAAAGAAGTAACCCTTCATCAATTTGTCTTCCATCCATATTCGTCCACTAGTGTCGCGAAAGGGGGGGTTTTAGACCCATATTCATCCCTGGAAGCTGGAAAAGCTGCACTGCAGTTATAGGCGCAGATGCCATTTTGGGATGATGTTTCTAGTTCTATCGTCCTCACCCGTGAGGCTCTATGGGGCTTCATGAAGGTGTTTAAGAATTCAGGACAAGTGGGGTAACGTTTTCTAATTATTTTTGGAAGTAAAATCCCTAAGTGGGAGATCTCAGACCCATCTGAAAACTCTGTAGGGATCCACAGCACGTCTATGGACACCCCCCCATGGTGGTGTTACAATAGGGGCTTTTCAAGGACCTCGCTAAGGAGGTCGAATGAGGCGTCGTTTTCGAAGTAATTGTGGACATGGAATCCACGCTTTGGGGTTTCAACTTTTTCAGCCCGATCGCCCAAACCCGTGGGGCGCTATGGGGCTATGGGAGGTTTTTTTTAAGGCTTTTAGCTATGGGATCGAGTTAGGTGTCGTTTTCGAAGTATTTTTGGACGTAGAATCCATTTTCTGGGGTCACGGAACGATCCGATTTCACTGTTGCAATCTATAGGGCTTTCATCGGGGCTACAAACGGGATTTTTGAAGGATCCCAGGAAGTCAAATATTTTTCAAGTAAAAAACAAAAAATTAAAAAAAAAAAAACTTGAAAAAACAAAAATTCAAAAAAAGGAAATTTCTAAAAACTTTTCTATTGACACAGAATTACATTTATGCACAAGTAACCAATATCAAAGAATAATAAACCCTTGCGTGAAATTTGCAGCGTTTTTTTAGAGCCTACGGCTGAAATTCAAGAATCATGGAACATGCTGGGTAGGATTGAAACCTTCGAGGGTTGGAATAGGAACCATCCGACGCCGAACTAGTGGCCTGACGGTGAGACAAATGAGGACGCCGAACTAGTGGCCTAACGTACGACGGATGAGGACGCCGAACGAGTGGCCTAATGGTAAGAGAAGTGAGGATTCCGAACTAGTGGCCTAACGTGTATATATATAGTTCTACCCAGTCCTATATATATAACGAAATATATAAACGTGACTCGAGCGTCTCCCTCCCGGACTATCGTTTTTGGGCAGTTTGGACATAGCTAAAGCATGTTCCATGATAAAATCTATAAAATTGTTAGGTTAAAAATTACTAAAATCTAAAAATCCTGTTAGGTATGAGTCTTCAATGAACCCCCTGGACACCCAGGGGCTATTAGCTAAGAACCTACACATAAAATTGTATGACGCAGATCATAGAGATACAGAGATAGTAATAATCAGCAACTCAAGCTACTCGTAAAGAATCACTTCCATGATAAAACATCGACTACGAGAGAATGTCTGGTTCTACCGTTCTTGGCTTGTCACCGTGAAGTTGTGATGGAAGGGAATCGGGTTTTTAACAACCCAACGTTTTCGACTTTTAACGGAGATTTCTCCCTTCCGGCTATTATTATAATCCGCTTAGCGCCCCCCCCCCCCGCCCCCCATGCATTTTGATTTATTCCAAGAAGATAATATTAAGCGGCTTTTGCTGTTATAATACCTGCGTGCATCATACGGGATTTAGGTAGGTGCCCAAGAAACAAAAGACCCCCTCACGAAGATGATACTCGCGAAGGGTGGAAGGACGGGGGGGTGGGGGTTGGAAAAGGTGGTGTAAAGTAGGGAAGAGGAGGAGAACTGTAAGTGATCGAAAGGCAGTGGGGCGCTCTGTGAATGAGGGCTTAGGAGAGTAAGGGTGCCGGGTACTCCCCCCTCCCCCTCGTAGATCACCTTTGTATAAGGGTGGGAGGGAGAGAGGAGAGGAAGCTGTCTTTGGGGGCGGTGGAGAGCATAGACATTAGAGCATTGGATGTAGGGATGCAAAATCGGTGGTAAAAAATCGATTTTGACAATCGATTTTTAATCGGCCGCAAAAATCGATTGTAGCAATTAATCGGGCAAAAAAATCGATTTTTAATTAAAAATCGATTTTACGGACAAATAAAAAATTATCATTCATTAAAAAAAACAGCATGTGATTAAATTAGCAGGTAATTAAATATTTTACCTACCGAAATTTAGGTGGTTTTTATTTAATGCAAATTATTAAAGAAAATATTGGAACAGTTCCAATATTTTCTAGTTACTGTAACTGTAATAATAGTAATTATTAGAATACATAATTATTATTGTAAGACACCTTCATAGTAAAAGTATAATTAGGAAGTTGGGGTGAGCCAAGTTTAATAAAAAATCAAACAAATTACGTACAAGGTAGGCACTTGGACCACTACACTTAGAAAAAGTAAATTTCGGGTTCACTGTTCAAAAATAATAATTTGGAAAGAGTGTCGCCTTTCAACCTGTTGCCTCCTAGGTGAGCATGAGACCTGCCTTAGAAAAAAGCCTCTCGCTCGGGACTGACGTAGACACCGAGGTTACGTACTTAATAGCAATAATTGCAAGTTTGGGAGAGGCAGGTTTCATGTTTCCCAGTAAGCGAGGGGGCATTTTTTGAGGTTATGTTATATTATATCCTTCTTGTGGGTCTGCTGCATAGGTACACAAAGAGTAGGTACAATACAGAAAACAAAAACCCGATCTCTCAAAAACAAAAATCGATTTCTGTGTGGTGTTTGCCGACGGTGCAGAGGTCTAATCCAATGAGGTGGTTAGGGTGAAAAATGACTCCTCTGCTGAGTACTAAATTGTTTATTTAAATAAACAATTGTAGCGTGGGGACCGGTTTCGAGCAACTAAGCTCATCTACAGCCCTGACAAGAAAACCATTTGTCATTAGCACCAGAGAAACCATAAAATTCTATTAACAAGTTAACAAAGTTATATTATACTGAAGGTATATGACAATGGTATAAATAGTGGAAATTATAACTGATGAAAACGGTCCAGAATGGTGGTAACTTGACAATAGTAGTTTTGGAATATGGACCCACTGTTAAAATTGGCTCCATGACTGATGGCCAGTGAACCATTTGAAAACCAGTTAGGCTATACTACAGGTACTGAAATGAGAATTGTTTATTATTCTAGAGGCAGAAAACAAATACTCGATATGTGAGTAGTGACAAGGAGAAATTATAGGTAAGAAAGTCAGAGGTAATTTTAAAAATGGACCCATTTGACAAGGTTATTGGTTCTAATTGGTAATGGGAAAGATTAGGTTGGGATTATTCTTATTTAAAAAACAATTGATAAGTAAAAATACAGAAAAAGATGACATACCTAGGTGACTTAGTGGACATGGTGAATTTTTGAATTTATACAAAAGGTAAATTTGAATATGAGAGTTTAAATTAATTGAATTTATGAATCTATTTGCTACTGTTGAATTTTTGAGAAGTTAAAAGTTTTTATAAGAGTTAGTTTTTTCAGCGGTATTCATACATAGGTAAATTTGAAAAATTGTTATTAAGTACAGGAGGTTGGGTGAAATAGAAAAATCCAGATGAGCTTACCAGAGTGACTTGAGGTAGGTTGAACATACAATCAGTTCTGAACAATTGGTTAGGCGTCTGAGAGTTTAAATAGGTACCTACCTACTACCTGGGCGGGGACGAGGGATTACCTCTGTCGGTACCCTTTGAGTGTTTTGAAAGGAAAACCGACATTCCCAGGAAGTTCAAGATTGTTTTGAGAGTAGAGAACCGTTCCGTTATTGAGGGGTGGTTGTTGGGGATATTTCAGAATGAATTTTAAATTAAATTTGAGTAAGTATGAGTTTTAGATTAAAAGAAGGGGGGGGGGGGGGGTGAAAGAATATTGATTGAGAGAGTTAAATTGGTTTCAGAATTTCTAATATTGGGGATCTACTGATTTTGCCATGGTCGTTTTTATTAAGATCAGGGTGGATAGTATAAGCTTTCAGGATTTCCAGGTTCTCCCACTCATTGAGCAGGCGACCCTTGGGTTGGAAATGTAAAAGTTTACTATCCCTATTTGGGTTAAAAGGATGATTTGAGCTGATACAATGGTCGGCAAAATCATTATAGCCAAGATGCTGAAGGCGAATCTTGCTTTCATGTTCTGCCAATCGGGTTCTGAATGCTCTGCCTGATTGTCCTACATAATTTACTTCACAAAACGGTTCTCCACATGTTAATTTATAAACCCCTGACCTGTTCCTAGGTTCAATTTTATCTTTAGGATTTGATAAAAACCTCCCAGTTGTGTTGGAAGCCCGAAATATGACTTTATGCCCCAGTTTGCGGAGTTCTTTGGCGAGTTTTTCTGATAAATGACCATAGTATGGTAAGAAAATCCAAGGGGGTCTAGTTTCTAGGGAACTGGTAGAGGCTGGAACTTGTACAGGGGAGGAGGTTGACGGTAAAGCAGGAGGATATATTAAATCAAAAGTGATAGCCCTCTGTTTTCGTGAGATGATGCTGTCAACAAGTTTACCTTCATACCCATTATTTATAGCAATTTGTTTTATTATGTTGAGTTCGGCTAAAAACTCTTATAAAAACTTTTAACTTCTCAAAAATTCAACAGTAGCAAATAGATTCATAAATTCAATTAATTTAAACTCTCATATTCAAATTTACCTTTTGTATAAATTCAAAAATTCACCATGTCCACTAAGTCACCTAGGTATGTCATCTTTTTCTGTATTTTTACTTATCAATTGTTTTTTAAATAAGAATAATCCCAACCTAATCTTTCCCATTACCAATTAGAACCAATAACCTTGTCAAATGGGTCCATTTTTAAAATTACCTCTGACTTTCTTACCTATAATTTCTCCTTGTCACTACTCACATATCGAGTATTTGTTTTCTGCCTCTAGAATAATAAACAATTCTCATTTCAGTACCTGTAGTATAGCCTAACTGGTTTTCAAATGGTTCACTGGCCATCAGTCATGGAGCCAATTTTAACAGTGGGTCCATATTCCAAAACTACTATTGTCAAGTTACCACCATTCTGGACCGTTTTCATCAGTTATAATTTCCACTATTTATACCATTGTCATATACCTTCAGTATAATATAACTTTGTTAACTTGTTAATAGAATTTTATGGTTTCTCTGGTGCTAATGACAAATGGTTTTCTTGTCAGGGCTGTAGATGAGCTTAGTTGCTCGAAACCGGTCCCCACGCTACAATTGTTTATTTAAATAAACAATTTAGTACTCAGCAGAGGAGTCATTTTTCACCCTAACCACCTCAAAAATCGATTTCACAAAAAAATCGATTTTTGGATAAAAATCGGTACAATCGATTGCAAAAAAATCGGAGGTAAAAAGATCGATTTTTCGCTTTAATCGAAAATCGATTTTTTGATTTAATCGAAAATCGATTTGCATCCCTAATTGGATGCCAGAAAGTGTCAGGTTCGCCAACTTGGAGTTTTCAAAAGTCGTAGATAGTGTCGGCAAGAACTGATTTGGTATTTTCGGTAGCGATAAACCTTTTCAGTTTGTATCTCATCAGGCCTCCCATCTGTTATCCAAGCTGTTTTCAAAGAGACTCTTCGATGGCTTTCTGCCCTGACATGGTTCGGCTTCGGCTGTGCCGAAAGCTGACCTGAATCAAGCCAAATCCAACCCCAATTGGTCTGCATCAGAGGCGAATTCTCTGGCAAAGCAAGGTAAGCACTGCTTGCCCAGTGCTTGCCAATTAAAAAAAAATATAATAATTTGTTTTATTGTTCAATTTTTGGACAATTTTTCAAAATTTGAAAATCATTTAATGATTTTTACATTATGGAAATTCTACTATTAACTTGTACCCAAAGACGGTGCTCATTCTTGTGAGCAATGGCAACGAGCTCCAGAGCAGCTAACCTTCTAATTGACCGCGAGAAGAGAGTAGAACTACCGTTTGAGCGTCTTTCCCCCTAGACAAGCACCCGCGGAGCTGAATGCCTTGGCTCGACTTGGTTGAACCAGGAAAACTGCTGGTTTCATAGACCTTGTGGGAGGCAGAGCCGCAGGTCTACTACTGAAAGGCAAGCAGTATGGTTGGCATCCTCTTGGGGCGTTCATCTGACTTTTCACGCATGGGATCGCGGACATTGATCCTCAGTTGCCAACTTCTACATTAGTTGTTTACTTTCTGAAAGAGTTCTTTCTGTGATCAATGTACTTGAATTTGACCTTGTTTTAGTTTTATTGCCATTATTACTAGTGATCTTCGTTTTGGTTTATTATTCTTGGAATAATACACCTATGTTTTCGCGACGGGGGTCGACGACTCCGATCGCCCTCAAAATTTGACATTATCCGTTTCAAGAGGTCTACATTCAAAATCCGAAATTTCCGTCCGCCGTCCGGGCCGTTTTGGGCAGTAGGAATTTTTTAAAAATCTGAAATTTCGACAAAATACTTGGTTTACCATCTAGTTGTGCCCGCAAGGTTTTCAGTCCGTTCGCCCAAACCCGTGGGGCGCTATGGGGCTAAAATGGGGCTATGTGAGGGGGTTTTTGAAGGCTTTTAGCTATGGGATCGAGTTAGGTGTCGTTTTCGAAGTATTTTTGGACGTAGAATCCATTTTCGGGGGTCCTGGAACGATCCGATTTCACGGTGGCGATCTGTAGGGCTTTCATGGTGCTAAAAATGGGATTTTTTAAGGATCCCAGGAGGTTAAATTTTTTCGAATAAAAAATGAAGAATTTTTGAAAAAAAAATTTTTTCCAAAATTTTGTTATTGGTCAATGTGTCAACACAGAAATAATGTTTGCACAAGTAACCTATACCAAAGAATAATAAACCCTTGTGTAAAATTTGCAGTGTTTTTTCTGTATTTTGTGTGTCGTGTGTGTGAAATCGGCAATCAGAATGGCTTCATGCAGCTGTGGAATGAACGCCATAACATTTAAGAGAGTATCAGATAGATTCTGTAATGTTTTTCTGTAAGTTCGCTGTTGGTAATTGTGAAAGTTGCTTATGAAAGTGTAGGAGATTTTGAGGTTTATCGTGGGGATTTCAGAGATGAGCGAAGGTGAGGAAGGGGGAGGGGGAACCCAATTGTGTGCTTGCCCAGCCTGCCAGCTCAGGATTCGCCCCTGGTCTGCATTAAGGAAAACTGACCCGAATTGAAGCAGTAACCGCGTGGAAGTTTGGAAGGAAGACTTGGGACATCGCGGATGTGTTTTGGTTCCATCGTCCTCTGGAGCAAATCAAAATTGCTACTTGTAATTTGGTAAAAATGTTTTCAAGTTGAGCTCGTTGGCCTCATCCAGCAGTTACTGCTAGGTCCTTGATGGGCGTACTGATCCCAAGTGTTGCACCCCGAATCTCCAACAGCAGGAGCACTGATGCATAGCAATGCTGATAATGAAATAGCAGCTGCTGGTGATTTGAAGCCTGTCAGCCACTCTTCATCATTCTCCACTACAAATCAGGTGTGGACGATGTGATGACATCATTCACTTTCCTGAATCCAATGAGTCATTTGACATGGTAGCGACTTAACGGCATTGAACAACAGCAAGCAGGCAGTGCTAGTGACAAGCTGGATTTGGTTGAGTGAAATCTTCAGCAGCTTTGGAAAATTGGATAATCATGTATGTCAAGTCCAGCAGTGAGGTCGAAAAATCAGTGAACTGCTGGACATAATCCGAAAGTTGATGAAATTTCGGGGTGTTGTTTTGGGATGCCTAGGGAAGCTAAATCCGAGTTTTGTGACAAAAAAGCCTATGCTCGATTTTGGGTGGCCGAAAAACCGCGATTTTTTCGGAATTTTTTCGGTTTTCCGCCTCGTAGAGTTCTTTTTTATTTTTTTTTTAAGGAAAGAGCATTAAATTTCCTTAAAATGTCACTAGTCACTTTTTTTAAACCTAACTGCTAAGTTACAGCCGTTCCATAGTACATCAAATTTCTCATCATGAACAATTTTACGGAAAAGTGCATGTTTTAGCTTCTGAACATTCATTTGTACGTACGAAACGAATTTGATTAATGATTCTTAATCATGTTTTATTCACAACGTGCCACTTTTTTGCCGTGCCCCCCCCCCCCCCCCCTTATCAAAGCTCAAATCAAAATTTCACACGGAATAGCTGCAATGGAGAATTTAATCAGCTATCACGAGAAAAAAATAAATTTGGAATCGGACCAATAGTTTCTGAGCTACAATCGAAAACGTTCTGAACAAGCCATCAATTGAATTGAATAGATGAGCGCAACCTTTTTGTTATTAATATTTAATGAGCGAGAGAAACTAAGAAACAGTAGGTATCTAGCGACCAAACTATGCCACACAACACATCAAACGTATCCACGTGATGCTCATTACGTAAACAACTGCACCCTAACGACCGATGCGTAATAAAACCTTATGCCGATCAGAGGTAACGAACGGCTCAGGCTGCAAAAATCGTTTTGGAGTCGTTGGAATCAGCCTGAAAAGCTCATTCCATAGACCCTTGTACCAACGAAATCGGACAAAAACTTTCGTCCCCCTTTTGAGGCCTCCTTAGTTACACATCAGAGATAAACAACTTTCGTCGTGAAGGACCTCCCGAAAACCGATGAAGGGGATGAGGGAGGGAAAATCAAGGTAGCCTATAACCACCCCCGGAACTCGCTGATGACAATGAGACCACCCTCATGGAAATCTGTTGAGCCGCTCGGACGTGATGCTCTGTACACAAACAAAAAAAAAAAAAAAAACAAAAAAACATACATGTCGAAGAGGTGAGCGCACCTTTCCATTTTTTGGAAAAAGGTTGCGCTAAAAAACATACATGTCGAAGAGGTGAGCGCACCTTTCCATTTTTTGGAAAAAGGTTGCGCTAAAAACGTGCTTCCGCTCTCCGCGCGGTGTCAGATTGGGCGTTTATTTTGTTTAAAATTCGTTTCGTGCGTACAAATGAATGTTCAGAAGCTAAAACATGCATTTTTCTGTAAAATTGTACATTTTGAGAAATTTGATGTACCTACTATGGAACGGCTGTAACTTAGCAGCTATTCGGTAAAAAAAAAAAAAAAAAAAAAAAGTGACTAGTGAAAGTTGAAGGAAATTTAATGCTTTTTCCGAAAATGAAAAAAAAAAAAAACGAGGAATAGTTTTCGAGTTATAGGCGGAAAACCGAAAAAAAGGCTTTTTTTGTCTGAAAACTCGGATTTAGCTTCACAAGGCATTCCATAACAACACCCAAAAATTTCATTAACTTTCGTATTATGTCCTTGGACAAAATCAGTCCTGCAGGCAAAAGTACCTCACTGCTGGACTAAAGCTCTTCCAGACACCCTGCAACGTGGAACTCGCTTCAACTACGTGATTTTGCAGGTTCTCAAGTTGAGTCTTAGATCCAGAGTCATGTCCACCAAGATTTTCGAACGGCAGTCCATTGAACTACCGGCAGTACCTCCACGCTCAACCCGTCAATGGTTGAGGGGGTTGCCTCTGGAAGACGAGGGGGCGGCCCGAAGCGGGGAGTGCCACCCCCTTGTGGAGCTCCGTGTAAGAATGGAATCGACCAGGACTCCCACCACCCTTACCCTGGACTTTAACCCCCCCGTCCACCCAACCAGCCGGCTTCCCGCCATCGCATCGCCAATCCTCACGACCGAATCTCCCTTTTTTTCAACTGAGGTATCCCCTCAATCCCCCCCCCCCCCCCAAGCTACCAACCCCAGGTCTTATCTTTCGAAGGCCGTGGATGTTACGAGATACCGATTTCGGTACTGTCCTCGTGAAGAAAATGGCCACCACAAATTTATCCTATAAGACTCTCATAGTTGGGAGGTTACTGCTTATTTAAGCAGGTTACACTGAACAGCAGACGCCCTCGAGTAGCGCCACATCATTCGTTACAAGACAATCTCAAGAAAATTCCCACTTCCTCCAAACCATCCCACATATGCTCCCCACCCTTTGACCCCCACACCCTCAACTCGGTTCGGAAAGACCTAAGAAAACTTGGAGGTTCTCCGCCCCAACAAAAAATCTCATTTATCTTCGATTAGTTTTGTAATTTTTCAACCAAGTTCCCGCACAAAAACTCGCCACTCACACCCTCACCTGGTCAATAAGGGTCATTTCACGAGAAAAAAAAAAGAAAAAAAATTGAAAAACTTCAGCGTCTAAAATTAGCCCACATCAGCACACACAATTTTCTTACTCGTAATTTAAAAATTATGTTCAAATTAGTTCGGTCACTGCCAATCAATTCACTACAGAAATATCCCACATTTAATATTGGTGGATTTAGAGACGTGCGGGAACATTTGGTGCGGCTGCGGGCAAAATTTGAAAATGATCTAACAAACATCTGTACCCAAATGTCAGGTGAGTTCGTGTTGAGGTCACGCAGTATCGAGCGTTGTTCCGTTCGGCAAAACGTGAGCCGACCTTCGTCTTATAACGCCGGTTCGCATTATGCAACTTTTTTTTGTCTATATTTATTTATATATTTCTACCTCAGTCGGGGCTCGAGTCCGTGAAATTCCGGGAACAGGCTGTAGGTACTATTTCAAGACATGTCTGGTCCAATAAGACGAATTATTAACGGTACCTCAGGCGTGTCAAAATTTGTCGAGAAAGGTGCTTCGTCCAAAGATGCGCACACTTTTCTCTCCTCAGTCTTTCGTCTTCAGGAGATTATTTCCGCGGCAGTGGACGTCCCACAGACAAACGTCATCGATCACCGGGCTATTTGACTGCGGGCCGGAGATCATCGTGAGTGACCACCCATTGCTGTGTAGGCTGATTGACCCAATTTCCGAAGGAGGTCATCTGAATTGCTGATGAGAAAAGGCGGTCGGTCGGCAGAGTTTGAAGTGTCCTGCCGACGCGTATCCTTCGCCTTGACGGTTATATTGGACTGACGAGCCGAACAGATCAGTTTAGATGAACAAAAACAATGAAATTGGGGGGAAAAAAAGCAAGCCCCCCTGGACCCCCAGATGCTTTTCACTTGGAGCCTAAGGCTAAAATTAAAGAAATGTGGAACATGCTTTATTAATGTACTAGCTGACCTGTTGCGCTTCGCTGCACTCAATAAAAATGGAATTTTAATGAAAAGTCAAATCAATACATTCAATTCAATTTAGATTTTGAAAATTCCTATCTCATTAACGGCTCAACCGATTTTGTAGAAACTTCTTAAAAGCCATCTACAATGCTTCACAACATTCTCACACAATTTGGTGCCAAACACTCCACTGGCTTTTAAGTAGTGAGTCCTCAAACAGATTTGGCAGTCATTTTTATAGATATAGATAATATCTATACATATATATGGTCGCACACCAGGGGGACTCCCGAGGAGATGCGATGGGTGTGGGGAGGAACCGTTCGGGCTGACCCACGCCTTGAATTGCATGAAGGGGGGGCTGGTGAAAAGAGTTCACGACCAGCTGCGGGACTCTTGCGCCCAACTAGCAGAAAGTGCCTGGGGGGGAGTCTCCGTAGAGCCAGTTCTGCAAGAGGCAGATGGGGTATCCCCGGCCTTAGTGGCTGACTTCAAAGCCCGTGGAGTCTGGGAGAGGGAGAGACCGGCGTTTTTCGACGTCCGCATTATAAATGCTGACGCCGTCTCTTACTCTTCCCAGGACTGGGCCATTACAGCCAACAACGCAGCAAGAGCCAAGCACTCCAAGTATGACGCGGCTGCGGAAGACCTGAGGGGCTCCTTCACTCCACTGGTTGTGTCTTGCGATGGTGCCATGCACGTAGAGTTCGACTGCTACCTGAAGCGCCTGGCCCATGCGCTCGCCGAGAAATGGGATAAGCCGTATTCCGTGGTTTCCGGGTGGGTCAGGGTGAAGACCCAGTTAGCTCTCATCAGGGCTGTGGGCCTCCGGATCCGGAACACGCGCCGGCGGATTCGAACGCTCGGCACAGAAGATGGGGCGGGTGTGGTCCAGGTGAGCGGCGGCGAATAACGGTGGCGGCACCAAGAACACCAAGAACTCCCAGAACACCGGCGCCCGGATGGGCACAAGAGCATCTCCAACAACACCGAGGGATCTCCAGGCTCCCTGTTCCAGGCTTTTTCTGTTGGTTGCCGTATCGTTGTTGTTGTTTCTTGTTTTTTGTTTTTGTTTTCGTTTTTGTTTGGGTTCTCTTGGCGAGATCTCCCTACTCAGGATTATTAAATGATTGCTGCACATCTATACATATACATATTATGTATATGAGGCGGTGGATTCCAAAACTGTCCATGTCCGATTTAGCAATTTTTCAGGAAACACGAAAAACATCCCTCAACTCAACCAATAAGCCGGGAGACGCGATTTCTTTTGCATTTGACTCATTTGGCATCACTAAATGAGTGCAACAATTTCGAACTAATTTAATTAAGAAGGGAGCCAGTAAATTGAGATTGAAAAACGCTGCAAATTTTACACAAGGGTTTATTATTCTTTGATATACGTTACTTGTGCAGAAATTTAATTCTGTCAATGAAAAAATTAAAAAAAAATTTTTTTTTGGATTTTTATCTCAAAAAAATTTTTTTTTTTGGATTTTTTTGTTCAAAAATGTGTTTTTTTCAAAAATTCTGTATTCTTTACTCGAAAAATATTTAACATCCTGGGATCCTTCAAAAATCCCATTTTTAGCCCCATGAGAGCCCTATAGATCGGCACAGTAAAATCGGATCGTTCCGGGACCCCAAAAATGGATTCTACGGCCAAAAATACTTCGAAAATCGGGCTGAAAACCTTGCGGGCACAACTAGATGGTAAACCGAGTATTTTGTCAAAATTTCAGATTAAAAAAAAAAAAAAAATTCCTACTGCCCAAAACGGCTCGGACGGCGGACGGACATTTCGGATTTAGAATGTAGACCTCTTGAAACGGATAATGTCGAATTTTGAGGCCGATCCGAGTCATTGACCTCCGTCGCGAAAACATCGGTGTATTATTCCAAGAATAATACACCAAAATGACTACTGCGCGTAATTTATAAAACAGTGAGTAACTGATAAACAGCGCTTAATTGATAATACCGATTTTTGCTCTCCTGTAAAGTTGCAAAAATGTCAATTATGTAGTGTTAGAACTTAAGTGTCGATATATAGGATCCTATAATCAATATATTATATAGAATCCTATGCTAGCTAACAGTTAAAGCACGTTCCATGCTATTTAAAAAAAAAAAAAAAAAAAAAAAAACCTGGCAGCATTGATGGTTTAAAAATCACATTTTAACTGAGATCAATCAATCTCCGCCCGATATACAAGCTAATAAACGCTTCCCAACATGACAATCACACATTTCCAGCGAATCGCGCACCACGTTTCCCAGAATTTCCTTAAATTGGAGGATATTCGGGTGATTGGTCGTGATGGGACAATTGAGATCCAATTTCACAAGGAAAATACCCAGACTGAAAAGACGTTTAGCCTCAGGCAGGGTCGATGTAATTGGGATCAAACATTTGACAGCGTTTGTGCCAAGGGGCAGTATCACAAAAAATGTATCAACAGCATTCATCCAAATGTTAAGGATGTTACTTAATAGTTTATAGGGTTGACGGTGTCTACGTTCACGATCAATCCAATTTATAGGAGAGCGCCCACACTACGCCGGTTACTGGCTGAGTCGCAAAGCCAAACTAGTGTGGACGCATCGGCCTTACTGCGTGGCTGATAGCCAAAGCGAATAGTGCCGAAAAGTGTGCACATCATTCTGAACCAATTTTTCCGAATGTACCGTGTGGCTTGAGCCTCAAGTGGCATAATAAAGACATGCCAGGAGAGGACGTTTGCTGCTGAAACGATACGAGAAAATGAAAAAAAAAAAAAAAAAAAAATACTGTCGCCGAAATGAGCCTGAAGTCGTTCCAAAGCCCAGACTTGGCTTGTGAGAACGCTGGCGGCGCGCCGTCCGGCAGCAACCAACTCTAGTCCGATCAGCAAAACGAGCAATACCAAAAGATCAACAAAACTGATGAGCCTCTGATGAAAGAAGAATGGGCAAAGTCGAAACTAGCATAAATTGACTGATCTATATGTTCAACTTCCAGCGCTCATCTTCGGGCAATTTCTCAAGTTAACGGGAACATCCAGAACCAAATCCCGGTCCTGGCTCTTCGCGTCACGAGTTCACAGAATTCTGGAAGGACAGTGTCATCTACAAAGTGTTTGCCTGGTGGCAGGAAACCAGTTCCGGATGATATACCACATGTCTCACTTAGTGAGAGACAACAGATTTCAGTTCGATTAGCTGCAGTGGTTCCCGCGGCCACTTCTGGCCTAGGATGGCGTTAGGCGTTGGATTAAATCGTAAACAACTTGCCAGACAGTCAATGCACCTCAACGGCGAGGCCATGCTCCCAGTTGAGGACGCGAGAGGCATCGATCATTCCCTAAAACTCAGCGAGGAAGCGACAGCTACCCCAAACCAAGAGGCGGAAACACAGCTGTGGCAGAACAAGTGATCAGCAGACATGGGGTTCCACCTGAAATTCCCGCGGATCAGGAACAGGGCTGAACGCCCGCGGACGATTACAAAACATGAGACCCGACACAGGATTCTGCCGCTCTTGCTACATGTTCTCGCCAGCTTTTATGGTCTACTGGAGCTTCAACGCCCACAAGATTTGATCAGGCACGCTGTGAAGGAAGAGCCGCTCACCGTTTTCTTGCTGCGTAAGTAAAGGAAACTGGAGTGAGCAAGAAGAATCACGAGGGTTCATATGCAACGCCCGACCACCGTACGAGGCACCTCAATACTGGAGACAGGGTAATGCTGCAGATCCGTGAAGAATGGTGACCGTTGCCCAAAGCTCCAGCTTGCAGAATGAGGTTCTGCAGCCGACTCAGAAAACATCAAAAAGCTCGTCAACAGGTTGACTCTTGCTGACGACCATGGAATTAGTATAATGGCAAAGACCACATGAGCTTAGCTTGAGTAGCTATTCGATGTTAGCTTAGATGTTAACATGGTACGTACTTTTCCCAACCTTAGACCTCTTTCTCAAATCATGGCTCAAGAAGCAACTAGCTCCTCTTCTTGTCTTTTACGTCTACGGAGTGGCTCTCACTCTTCATGTACCTGTGATTATCACAATAATTTTGTACAAGAGCACATAACCTAACTGTTATCACAACTGATGGAGAAACACTCCGACACCAATCTTAAATCCAATCGGCAATGCTGCATACTCAACCCTTGGTGGATCCGAGTTGCAGTTCCAAGCAACGTTTTTCTGTGGTTGAGAAAAAGGGTGTTAAGCCTTTCCATGAGTGCCAGATTACCATATCCTGAATTAAACAACCAAGATTAGTTTGTTGGGTAAGGGCTTTTTTAACGAGCTACTAATGAGTCGTGGAAAAAAGTTTCTATTTTCACTCAGCTTTGTTTTGACAACCCATTTCTGGTTACTGCAAACAGTAAACATTCTCATTAAGTGTACTGCAGTCGTCCAATTCCTTAACCCAAGTCGTGAGCTCGGGTTATGGTTGCAATATTATTTCAATGAAAGTATTCCGGTGTATTTATCTGTTAAAGAGACTGCGGAGGATCTCGTTGATTTGATATGTAGATGAAGTCTGAGGAGAATGCCGGGAGAGCGGTTGGTTATAGGGATATGTGCATTGTACTAGAGATGGTCGGGAGAGGGAAGCAATGTACTATGCGAAGGCGGATAGGGTGGGGTTTGAAGCAAAGGGGAGTGTTGAGCCTCTTCT
Organism: Pilophorus perplexus; assembly: GCA_955831195.1. Taxonomy (NCBI): domain Eukaryota; kingdom Metazoa; phylum Arthropoda; class Insecta; order Hemiptera; family Miridae; genus Pilophorus; species Pilophorus perplexus. Next base: position 21,976,471 of record OY037018.1, on the reverse strand, counting down.
ACGGGCTAAGATAGCTCACGTTCTTCTGACTAGCCTCTTTCCCTCCTTTGGCCTCCCTTCGTTCCCCACTTCATAACGACTCTTCTGTATTGGCCAACTTTATATTTACTCTCGGTTTAACCTGAGCCACTCCGTAAAAGCCATTTACATGCGGAGTAGTGCGGCCTTTTTGGGGGGTATTCCAGAGCACACCCTGTCGCGAAGGCGATGGTTCTCGAACGGCCTGGAGCGGCTTGGAGGGGGAAGCGCTTGTCCCCCCTCGGCAAGAGGAGAGTTGAAAAACTTTCCGGACGTATGTGTTGCGAGTGCTATCGAAGTGAATGGTGTTACAGTTTAATGCGCAAGAATTATTGTCAAGTGATTTGGATTTGGTAAGTCCCTCACAATTGCACAGGCCAGATACATGCTTCTGTACTCTATTTCTAACATATCTACGGACAAATCACCTCATATCACTGTGTTTACCACAAACGTACATTATAGACAAATTGTAACACACACTACCACGCATACACTGCTACGCATAACTCAAACACTGCTGACAGTCGCATCCCAACTTCGCGGATCTTCTACAGATCCTGTTGGCTCTGTATCCAGCTCAAACACTGCTGACAGTCGCATGCCAACTTCGCGGATCTTCTACAGATCTTGTTGCCTCCTGTATCCAGCTCAAACACTGCTGACAGTCACATGCCAACTTCGCGGATCTTCTACAGATCCTGTTGGCTCCTGTATCCAGCTCACACCTTGTCACACTGCTGGCTCCTGTGTCCGGCTCACACTTTAACCACTGCTGGCTCCTGTATCCAGCTTGGGCTTTATCGTACACCAAACCAAACCAGAACATTGCAGGTTCCTGAGGACTTAAGTCCTACTATTCTATCTCTTAAAATCTGGACTAGTACAACTAACACCTGTGGATGGGCAAGGAGACTGCTATAACGGGAGGCATTCCTCAATAAAACCAATTTACTTGGCTCTCTATCGAACAACCCTCAGGAACACGAACACATAGCTACTAGCTGTCAAATGCGTATTTTTCAACCCAGGAAATTAACAATAAAATCGACAAGATGTCAATTGTCGACACACCCCTCAACGTCTCACACTATTTCAGCTTCAGAGATTCTCTTCCAAAGTTCTCATACACCTTCAATTTGAATTGCACTCACCTGACATTCGGCACATGTGACCTTGACGGAATAGGGTTGGGGACAGTCGAACCGGTCCAGGATGCTCTGGAAGTTTTGAGAGAGGCAACGGGCCTCTCTGTCCAATGCCATGACTCCTTTGAGGTCCGATATGCAGTCGTCGAGAGTTTCTGGCAGTCCGGGAAGCGTCGTGTGCACCAACCTTGAGCGCAAAGATTTCACAATTAGAAATTTCACTTGTTGAGGCGTCAACGCTATCGAATAGATCAGCACATTCCAAAGAGACGCCAAAACTGGCCCAAGGGGAATCGCTTGAAGTTGTAAAAATTGGAGCAAGTTCTCCTGAATCTTTAACCCCTACTTACAAACTTACCAGACCATTTGAAGTGATAAAAAAATAAATAAAATAAACATACCTCCCACAGTAAGGCAGCGAGACGTTGGACCTGAAGGGATCTTTGCATATCTCTTTTGCTCTATCTTCGTTGAGTGTTTCACACTGTTGATGTTTAGGCGGGCAGGACAGTCCAAGGCACTGCTCGGTACTGTAATTTCTAACGGCAGTATTTGTCAGCATGAGGACGAGCCATAGCAACCACGGGGCGAGCAGACGACTATATAGCATGGTCCAGTGCGGACTGCCGTTAGTTTACCACCCGCAACTAGCCCACCCCGCGACACCGGCATTTCTGCTGATACCTGAAAAACAAAACAGGAGTCAGACATGTGCGAATGAGGATATGGTGGTGCGGTATGTGGCGGTCTTTTGGGTCGTTTGCCGATCCTGGATTCACGATTGGAGGGGATTCGAGCACGAGACATCCCACATGGTCAGGCAACGTTGGAGTGGATCGGGTGGCTCGAAATTGCTAGGGGCTCTGTTGGGTCCACCGATAACAACTCAACAGAAAGATTTTGATAGATAAAAGACAATAATTGTCTTAGTTATATTTCTCGCTTGGGAGCTAAGGTAAGACAGATTAGAAGTCCAACCTCAAGCATTAGTCTATCCCCTGCCTGGCTCCTCCTCTGGGCCACTAGGTTCATTCCCATCAGTCATCAGATATAGGAGGGGCGAGATCAATTGTACGGCGATATAGATTGAGATATATCTCGCTGCTCAAACCCTCATGAAGATCAACGCAAAGTTCATAGAACGAAATAGGAACCTCCGCCATAGGACGTAACAGCTGCGACTATTACTTACCTACCTTGCCCTCAAGTTCACAAAATCTCTGGGACATTCTTCATTCATCGAAACTTCCTTCGAACTTTCAAACGGTTACCCAAAACATTCCCAAAACATACGTTGCGACTCTAAAACCACACATCCACACATTCCAAATAGGTATTTTCCAACCACTTGTTCATAGGGTTGTTGAAAAAATATCGAAATATCGATATTTTCTCTCCGATATATCGATATTTTTGGCCGATATATTTTTCCGATATATCGAGTTTTTTTTTTCAATATCGGGACCGATATTTTTTCTCCTTGGAGCCTATTTTTGTATATTACTGGGAAGAAAAATTCAAAACTTTAGGGTGTAAACTATGACAAATAAAATATTAAACAAATTTTTATATTATTTTTATATTATTACTGTAAAAATACCTACCTACTTCAATTTCAATTGACACTTCAAAAAGGAAGAAGAAGATTTGATAACAATCCCTGTCTTACTAATAATTAGTCAATCAAATTAATTAATAATTAATAAAAATATAATTTTTTGTGAAGTTTTTTTTTACGTAAACGAAATTGTAAATTTTAATTTTAACTTAAAGAGAAATAAATTGTGAAAGTGAATAAAACTGCTTGAAAATAATTGGTAGTAAAAGTAGCAATAAAATTAATTTTTTGGGCCGATATATCGATAATTGATATTTTTGACGATATATCGTTCTCTGGTATCGATATACTTTTAAAATATCGATATACCAATTTTTTTCGATATTTACATCCCTACTTGTTCAGGACTTAATGATGGCAATATATTGCGATAATCGATGTTTCGCTTCCGATGTATCGCTATATCGTCATCGATATTTGAGCTTTTACAACTACTAAAATTAAATTTTAGTATTTGTAAAAGAATATTTAATATTCAGGTGTCGCGAGGTTCAGAAAAAAAATTTCAGCGATCTTCTACGCCAACGTTTCTGTTTATTTATAAACCATCATCAGGCTACAAATCGGGAGAACACCTCAGAAACAAACAATCTTTGAGTGAGAACAACAATAATTGTGATTAATGAATTCGTGAATCACGCGTGATTAATGAATTATGAATTACCTACATAATCGACGCTTCTTTTTTTGTTAAACTTGAAACCGTGTAAATACGATATTTACAGTTACAGTACCTATGTATATTAACTTAGTAGGGAGAATCACCACCAGGTCACAGCAGAAGGTAGTTGGACAAAAATGAGGGTCAGGAAAGGAATTAAAATGTGGGTAGGTTTCAAGGAGTTGACACAAAACTTCGTGACTTGTAACAACAGATGTTCTCACATTGTTTGATTCTGAACTGTGGTTCTGTTTTGCAGCCCTGACGATGGCGTATAAATAAACCGAAACGCGTTTCATCGCGGTTTCACGCCGCACAAGATCTCGGAAGTTTTTCGACTAAACCTCGCGAGCCCCGAATTATATTCTTTGATAAATAATATTTGATTTGAGCAGTTGAGACACACACGTTAGTTACTTTATTAAATTTTAATGCTTCAACATCCAATAACAATGTACCTAAATGGAAATGTCATCGTTAAGCGTAATAATTAACGTTGATAAAACTGTTTTATATAAAAGTAAACTCCTGATTTTTATGTTAAAGTTGAATTTACAGGGCAGCTCCCATACGATTAGAAATGGAAACGTGTCTGGATTATTATTATTTTTCTATCGATAGAAGGCGTCCAAATAATACTGAAAATGGGGTTAAAACACAAACTGCAAGTTCTTACAAATTTATTATTTTTTTAAAATTGCCATTTGAATTTTGGCGGAAACCCGAATTGGTCGACGAGTTGGCCACCATTAAAAAACTGAAGGATCAGTAACTTCGAATAAGTTAATTTATATCACTAATAAGTTGAGCCAATATGCACAATCACATTCTCAACAATGCAAGCACAGCCATTTTTGCGTTACTCCAGTGTCACTAGTGCCAACCACCAAGAAAATCAAGAAAACATTTGAAAGTCGACCTGCACTCTGGTGTCTTTGATTGGACACCAATAATTGGTACCTATGGTTATTGGGTGTCTTGATTGTCAAAGAATTTCCTCCAAAATGAAAAGAATCGGGACGATTCTTGTAATTTTGAATCGATTCTCTGATATATCGAAACAATTTAAAGTATCGATTCTTTTCTAAAACAATTAGAAGAATCGATACTTTTTTGACATCCCTAGTTGTAGACTACAACTACAACTACAACTTGTAGTAATGTTTTGTGTATGTAGTGGTCTGCGTATACTTATTGTTTGTTCTCTGATAATTCAGGTAGATTATTAATCAACCTATAATTTCCCGACAGGGTTATAGAAACGTTCTACATAATTTCGAGAATTACTCCACTTGCATCAAAATTTTACTTTCTTCGTTTCATTGTAAGTCTTCATTCTGTCTGTGTTATCTGTTCTCGCCATTGCAGGAAGTTTACATTACATAATATGTATTGTATATGTATTATCTGACATCTTCTGGACATTTCAGCCCGATCTCCCGACCCTGTGGGACTACAGATGGGGTTTTTGAAGTGCTTGGGCCAGGGAGTGGAGTGATTGATCGTTTTGGAAGTAATTTTGGACCGAGAATCGGATTGCATCTCCGTGGGCACACCTGGCCTTTTGAGGGCCGTCATGAAAGGATTTTACTTTAGTAAGTGAGTTCTCTAAAACGATACCTATTTGATCTCTATGTTTAGAGATGATATCTGTGTACATCCCACTAATCCAGACCGTCTACCACTTCCAGACTACCTACCACTACTTAACTCGGACTGTCTCCTTGGCTATGTACCTACCTATGTCACGAGCCTTCTCCTCCGAATCCGTCAGCGATTAAAATACGCCAATTTTTCCTCCGTCTCCAGATCCCTCACATTTTATACTGTGCGGGTTGTGATCTCCCAGAAATTGCACGCAAACCCCTAATTTTTATGTCAGATTCAGATTCCCAGAATTTTCTGTGTGATAAGCAAGCTGAGCGCAAATCTGCGCAACTCTTCCTATCTTCGTTGTTTACAGTCCAATTGAGTTGGCGTTTCCTCTGTAAACTTCCCCACCTCTAAACCTATTATTCAAACGGGCGAGCGAAGCGAGCCCCCCTGGCCGATAAAGTCAGAGTTATTAAGAATGATGAACACATTTGAAATCCAATTTACTGAGATTACGGCTCCCTGTAACTACTCGAGTTTGAAGAACTCATCCACTAACTAAAGAAGATCTCATGAAAGGGGGTGTTTGATTTGTTCATCCATGCAGGACTCAAATTACTACTTGAGGAAAATAAAAACGTCAAATCACGTCCCCATGGCCACGAAAATATGATCGAATCATAAACCAAAATGTAACCAAAGGGTTTTCTAGTGGTGGTAATTCCCTTTCGGTGCCAAGTGATGTCCTCTAAGGTTTTTCGTGTTATTTTTCAGAGGAGGCAACGAAGCTGCTAAGTGATCATCAAAGAAGCCACCCGGTTGTGATTTAATTCCTGAGGCTGCGTAGGTCATGCCAGCAAATCTGAGAAGGTGGGGCAAAGTTTCACATCCCCAAGGGTTGTAAATTGGGCAGACAAAGGTTCAGTTGTAAGAGGTTTGGCTGTGAATATTAATTTAAGAAATTTAAAGGAAGTTTCCCTTCTGATTTGCGTAGAATATAAACTTTGAATGAAAAATTCGTTAAATAAGGCTAAATATCGTTAGAATCTCATTACTCCATTCTGTGTAGCGGTCATTCAGTGTACAAATGTTGGACAAAGCTACACTGAATCCGAACCGGGAATGAACATTGTAATTACTGAATTTCAACCTAAGGCCGAGACATGACAACTAACTATCGACAAAATGTTTGATGAGTGAATATTCATGGTTCCTTACGACTGAACCTGTTTGTCCCCAGTTGCAACCTTCGGTTGATTACTTGCAGTTACATAGTGAAAAGCTTGCCACATCCCTGTCGGTTCTGCCGTCAGACTTACGCGGTCTGTTGTTACCTACTTCAAGTTATTGAAGATTAAGCTTTGGGATTGTGGGATTTTTTAAAAAAGAAAGATGCAATGAAGCGGGTTGCAGGTACCTACGTCACAACTTATATATATTGGGACTGGTTTCGGGTTTTAGCCCATCGTCAGCTTTCTTGTTTTTCCAAACAACCCAGTTTGATACGAGCGGTGTTTGATGAAACTTATGCAGCAATAAGAAGGCTGATGATGAAATTTAGTCCAATGGTAGACTAGGGATTTTTGACCCAGCCTTCAGTTGTTTCCAGATATTTCAGTCGTGAGTCAATTTGTGGGAAGATGTACACAGGTTACTGACACACACGCAACAAAAAAATTGATTATAACCGGTAAAGGGTCTCCTTAACAACGTTTTTTGACATTTTGGCACATGAACGAAAAATTCGTCAACAAAAAGCGTTAACAACTACCGATAAACAAATACCGGTAACTATGAAGCAGAACCCCCCACTTGGAGGTGAGTCGTTGCGCTGGTGATGAATAAATAATACAACTTCTGAAGTGAACTTCACATAGTACTAGTAATAAGATACACCGCAATATCTGAGGCCAAATCAAAACAATAGACAGTAAATCACGGGAGGTAACCGTCTGACCAAAACTGGAGACGACCTCCTGTTAATCAGTATCCATTAATAATAAAGACATAAATTGTCCCAATGTGTTGCAGATTGGTATGCAAGCTTACCTTTACAACAACCTGTCAGTTTGACATAGATCTATCTATCTATCTAAGACATATCTATATGTCTTTAGGGTTTTTTTTTTTTCATTTCTTCTCTGTTATTTTTCTGGGAGACCCAAAAATGTATCAGGTTAACTGATCGTGTTGACGACCAATACGGTAACGAAAGGACCTAGGTGTCGTCAACACGATTAGTCAACGCTTCAGCCGGTAATGGGGGGATAACATCTTTGCTCCACTTTTGGAGCTTAGATGCGCCACGTGGAGCAACTTTTTGGTGGTTTCATGTTTTTCTCGTCATCTACTCGCCAAAGCGATTTTTTTTGTATTTTTTTCATTCGTTTAATGGTACACACATAGAGAGCTCTACTTTTTGGTGGTTTCAGACTTTCCAATATAATAGAAATATATAGATATATATTTGGTACTTAGATATATACGTTTCATGATGCCTTGACTTCAAAGATGCAATGTCCGTCCGCCGTCCGGGCCGTTTTGGGCAGTAGGAAATTTTCTAAAAATCTGAAATGTTGACCAAATACTTGGTTTACCATTTAGTTGTGCCCGCAAGGTTTTCAGCCCGATCGCCCAAACCTGTGTGGCGCTATTGGGCTAAAATGGGGCAACGGGAGGGGTTTTTGGAAGGTTTCCGGCCATGGAGTCGAGTTAGGTGTCGCTTTCGATGTATTTTTGAACGTAGAATCCGTTTTTTGGGGATCCTGAAACGATCCGATTTCACTGTGGGAATCTGCGGGGCTTTCAAAATTTAGCTGCACATTTTACACAAGGGTTTATTATTCTTTGATATACCTAGGTTACTTGTGCAAAGATTTAATTCCGTGTCAATAAAAAAATGTTTGGGAAATTTTTTTTTCTTAAAAAATTCTGTTTTTTACTCGAACAATATTTGACCTCTGGGATCCTTCAAAAAGATCCTCACAGTGAAATCGGATCGTTCCGGGACCCCCGAAAATGGATTCTACGACCAAAAATACTTCGAAAACGACACCTAACACGATGCCGTAGCCAAAAGCCTTAAAAAACCCTCCCATAGTCCCATTTTAGCCCCATAGCGCCCCACGGGTTTGGGCGATCGGGCTGAAAATATTGAGGGCACAACTAGATGGTAAACCGAGTATTTTGTCAAAATTTCAGATTAAAAAAAAATCCTACTGCCCAAAACGGCTCGGACGGCGGACGGACATTTCGGTTTGGAGACCTCTTGAAACGGATAATTTTGAGGACGATCCGAGTCGTCGACCTCCGTCGCGATTACATAGGTGTATTATTTCAAGAAAAATAAACCAGGCGGGTCAAACATCCCTAACACAGGTGTGTCAAGCATACCTACCTGACAGTGCAACTTATTATTACGATTGCTGCCGTATAAATCCAAGAAACTCCAAAGTATCTTATACGAATTTAGTTTTTGGAATGGAATTATGTATATTATGATATACATGGAATTATGTATATTATAATATACATGGAATTATGTATATATACATAATTCAATTGATAAGAGTGATAGCGGGAATCTTACTCCCGCCAAAAGTTAGTCCTATGAGGCCCCTCCCAGTGTTGCCCAGCTTTCCTCAAAATAATGTCCGTGATCCAACAGTGAGTCAAACATCCCTAGTCTCCCTTACCATACCTACATGGTATGACAGGTAATTCATTCTTAATTAATATTTACCAAGTTAATGCTATACTAGTTTAATGAGAATCTTAGTGGACTCAAATCCATGGATTCGCCACTTAACTGGGATGAACAAAGAGTCTACTGTTCTTTGGCGGATGTTGACCTTACATTGAAAATTTGCTGATTCTGGTGTTGGGCGGTCTTTTTTTTCAAAATGCACTTTCCTGCTCTCTTTTTGGTGCATCGCATGGTCGATACAATCATGTTTTCTTGGCCAACCAAAAGTCTCCCCCTCCACTCTCGCCACTTCACGTTTTGCTTGATCTTTTTGCTAATAAAAGATTCGGACGGGGACGACGGCGGGGGACGTTTTGAGTGGTCGGGGGTGGGCTAGGTGATGAGCACCCTCCAGCCGCGTTCCAGCCCTTGACCTCCTCCACACCCTACTTCCCGCCCCCATAAAACCGCCTCCTCGCCGCCACACCCTACACCATCGCCCCCTACTGGAGCCACCCCCGCAGAACCCTCGGCCACCGCGATGCCGCCAAGGCTGCGCCGCGGACCCCCAAACAGTGACGTCATTCGAAAACTCTGCAAATTGTATTAAATGAGGGTTCATTCGCATTGTGTCGAACAGATCTGGGACTCATATAAATCTATTTTACACCCACAATCACTGGAAAACAACGGATCACTTGACTCACTGACCAAAACACTTCTAAAGCCTCACCCAGCGATCGACCTCAAAAACCTTGTGAGACCAACCAGGAGAGAAACTAATTATTTTATAACAATTTCAAGTTAAATAAAACCTACTTTCGAAAAAGGCGTGGGCTGAGAATTTCTTCATCAACGTAATAGAATAAATCAAATAGGTACACTCAACCTGATTGGCGGCTGGCTTGTGTAGCTAATATTGTTCATTTACAAACGAAACAGCATGACATTTTGTATGTTGGTTCTGTTGAAAAAAGAAGCGTTTGAGACTTGAATCAACTGACATCAACAACAATGGGCGGTGGCCAACCCTTGTTTCACACCCCCTCAACGTCCTGCCCACTTTTACCTTCTCGGTCGTGTGCTTCTTGTGTCCTCTGCCTTCTAGATTTTTTCTCCTTATTTCCTCCCTTACTTACCGGCCTCTCGTTCCCCTTTCCCGAGTAACACGACGTAATGAGAACCTCCAGGTATTACCCCGCGATCGACCAAGCTACTAAAGCTACTACGACCCCAGACCGGTTACGACCACGGAGCTTCTTCAGGATACTTGGTCGTAGTAAAACCACCGAATGGTTCAAAACAATTCAAACAAATTCAATTTTAATTAAAATTAAGGGTTTCTCTGGAGTACAGAGAAATAATAATAACTAAACATCACAAAGACAATAGCAGCAAATCTTCTTATTTTCAACATTTTGGTTATGGGATAACGTGATTTGTTTTCTCCCTCCGAGCTCGGAAACATTTTAATACTCTGACAACGCGACACCCTCAGGATTGAGAATGACTGGGGAGTTTACCTTTTACTGATTAATTAACGAGATAAAATGTAAATTTGGCTCTTCCCACTCTGGGCGTTTTTTTTTTTTTTTTTAGGCTCATCTCGTGTAGACACGGGAGTGGTTGGGGAAGCTGTTGAAGCACTTGCGTAAAAAGTACTTGAAAAATTGATTTGTGTCATAATCTGGAGCCAAGAGTGCTCCAAATTAGGGATGGTAAACGATAATATCGGAGATCCGATCGGATGAATATCAAGCATCCAGAAACGGACCGTTTCTGACATCGGACCGATGTCTACCGTTCAAATCCAGATATCCAAATATCTGCTGTTTTTCTGAAATATCCTCAATTTTGCTCATTTTAGTACGTCAACACTGATGCTATCTCAAGGGCGAAGCAGAATGCAAGAATCCGCGGTAATGGGTTTTTATCAAACAAAGGGCAGACCTGTAACTACAAAGAACAGAATGGCAGTGCCGATACTAACGCCATCTCTCGTCGGCCGCTCTGAACTACAATGAAGTACCTATAAACATTTGACGGTCGCGGTACATAGCAAGCAGCGGGCGAGATCGAGCAGACGGCCTATCGCCTTCTCCTTTATTTTCAAGCAATTCGATTTTCGTCCGGTTACCATTTCAACCCACTTCTATCTGGCCACAATCTATCCAAATCAAAAAGAACTATCCTGATATCGGTTATAGCCGGTCACAGGCTTTCCATCCCTACTCCAATTCTGACTTTTTTTTACACTTCTGAAATATTTGCAATAATTGGTTATTTGGAACGGAGGTACACAATTAATGAAAGTTCTACCGTTTTTGAGGATTCTCAGGTGATGCATGAACCAACAGAATGAAAGTTTTGTCTAATTTTGATGAAATTTTCAGAGTCCCAACTGAATCTTCAAAAGAAATCAACCGTATGTGAGAAACGTAAAATTATGACAGTAGAAAAGTTACTTAATCAACGAATTGACACAATGTGAAGTCTCCCTCAAGAACCCTGAAGTTTATTTTTGGGAAGGAGTGGGCACCAAGGATGTAAACCGATGACGCAAGTCTGAGCTGTGCTACTTGATGCAACCTCACACCTACCTTGACGGGGAATTCGCGTCTCGTCCCCGCATGTTATGAATATTGACGTTGACCAACAACGAGAGGAACTCTTGATCGCTCCTCGTCGGTTTCAGTTCAGTTCAGTTCCATTTGAAAGTCATATTGCGAGGGTGTAGGTCTTTTGGTATCGAATAAAAACTCGATTGCATCCAGAAAACCAACCCTCCTCTCTTCTATTCATGACAGTTGGAAATTTTAGAATTTTTGGAATCCAACTTCATTTAGCCCCACGAAGCAACCACTGGAATGTCAATACTGAAAGTTTCTGAAATCAATTTTCAACGAATCTGAAGGAGTTGTGCATTTGCAGAGCATCTCGGCTTGAGGGATTGATTTCTGGATGCCAAACGCTTCTAGGAATCAACCCCTTCCGTCCACTTTCAGAAAAGTTTGGTATTCTGTGTTGAACTGGGCATAAATGTCTTTAGTGTGTTATTTTCATCCTTCGCATTTTCTTGTGTTGAGCCTCAGAATGTCTTCACTGTAATAATCAATCTTAAGCAATCTAATGGGTGTGACGTTTATGGGATTTCGACTAGCATGCTGAAGCAAGGCCTCTGGTGTTCCCTCTCACGCGCCTTATAAACGACTCGATCTCAGCACGAGTTTTCCCATCAGCTCTCAAAGTCGCCGAGGTGGCCCCATTATTTAAACAAGGCGAAACAAATTTACTGTCAAATCATCGACCCATCTCAAAACTTCCTGCTGGATCCAAGGTTATTAAAAAATTTCTAAAATCCGACCTTTACGATTATTTCGAAAAGCACAATTTGTTTAATGATTCGCAATTTGGTTTCCGTAAGGGTCGATCCACCAAGGACGCAATTCAAAACCTCACTGATTTTGTGGCATCAGATGCAAGCAGATCAAGCAGATTCTTCTTTTGAAGACGGTGAATTCGCTTTCGCGACTTTGGTGGATGTCGCAAAATGTTTCGATTGCATTTGCCATGAAATACTGGTCAAAAACGCTTCAAATATTACACATGGGTTTATTATTCTTTGATATAGGTTACTTGTGCAAAAATTATTTCTGTGTCGAAAGAAAATAATTTGGGAAAAACAATTTTTTGGATTTTTTTTTCAAATTTTTTTTTTTTTTTCAAAAAATTGTTTTTTCAAACATTCTTTATTCTTTACTCGAAAAATATTTAACCTCCTGGGATTCTTCAAAAATCCCATTTTTAGCCCCATGAAAGCCCAGTGAAATCGGATCGTTCCGGGACCCCAAAAAATGGATTCTACGTCCAAAAATACCTCGAAAACGACACCTAACTCGATCCCATAGCTAAATGCCTTCAAAACACCCCTCCTGTAGCCCCATAGCGCCCCACGGGTTTGGGCGATCGGACTGAAAACCTTGCGGGCACAACTAGATGGTAAACCAAGTATTTTGTCAAAATTTCAGATTTTCAAAAACATTCCTACTGCCCAAAACGGCCCGGACGGCGGACGGCGGCGGACATTTCGGATTTTGAATGTAGACCTCTTGAAACGGATAATGTCAAATTTTGAGGCCGATCGGAGTCGTCGACTCGCGTCGCGAAAACATAGGTGTATTATTCCAAGAATAATAAACCAAAAGCTCCACAAGTATAACTTCTCCCGTGGCGCCCTGTCTTTGGTAGAAAGCTATCTATCCGGCAGAATACAGGCTGTTCGCCATGGCGGAGGGTTATCCCTGTTCTTGCCCATTAACTATGGAGTCCCACAAGGCTCAGTCCTCGGCCCAATTTTATTTCTAATTTTTATCAATGATCTCCCTATATGCATTCTAAATTCTTCAACAATTCCTATCCTTTTTGCTGATGATGCATCTTTGGTTATGAGAAGCAAATCATGTTCTACTCTCTGCGAAATCGAATTTGCTTCTCTTGAAGCAGTCACAAATTGGTTCACAGTAAACCGACTCTCAGTAAATTGTGACAAGACCAGCATGAGGTTTGGGTTGAGAGATTTTCGAGAGTCTCGACAATAATCTGTAAGATTCCTTGGTGTCTCCCTTGACCCAAGGCTTGACTGGAAGTCCCATTGTACGTCGTTTCAAGCCTCAATAGCTACAACTTTTTATTGAGGCGTCTCTCTGAAAGACTGACAAAGCCTGCAGCTTATCACGCTTGTTTTCGGAGCAGAGCTGTCTCCGGGCTCCCCTGCAGCTTCCATTGTTTTTGCATCTCAGAGAAAGTCTGTATGGGTCGTGCCTGGTATTCGCTATCGAGAGGACCGTAGACCAGCATTTGTCGAGCTCGAAATTCTCACTATCCCTGCTATTTATATCCTTGAATGCTTAAATTATGTAAGGAAGAACATTGATAAATTCCTCAAACCCGACCACAAATACTCCACACGCAGCAAAAGCAGACTCATACTCCCCTTTCATCGTCTAACTACTTCCTGGAATAGCACCACTCGGTGAGGGCTCATATTTATTTTTTAACGCTCTCCCCGCAGATATCCGGGATGCTCCAGCTGGTCGTATCAAGGGTTACCTCATCAAGCTGGCTCCATACAGCTTTGATGAGTTCTTGGCAGACGTGGTAAATTGATCCATGAAGTGTGCATGTATTAGCTGTGTTATAGCTAAGTTAAGTTTATCAGTTTTTTCTTGTATTTTTTTTCCTGCATTTTTTGACTATTGCCTTTACATGATTATGTGTTTTTGGCAAATGATTGGATTTGATTTGATATTTCAGATTGGGGACCAGTCATACCCTCGAGTCGGAAGCCCTTCGAACAGTCGGGGACGAGTTGTGCCCTACGACTAATGGAAACCTTGGCGCAGGGCGATTAACGGGGACGAGATAAGCTATGCCCACCTTGACGCTACCCTGAATGGAGAAAACAACTGAGCAATGTTTATCAGGGCTCCCTGAGGAATTCTGCCCAAACCTCGTGTAGGTCTGGGATGATATCTCGGCGCCGCACAATTCAATTCGTTGCTATTTAATGTGTTTCGGCATTGTGCACATCCCCAAAGAATTATTTTTGCTTCAGCCTGAGGAGCTCGAATCGCATTCTGATTTGGGGGACTCAATCCTGGTTCAGGAATGCGTTAATCTTTTACTTTTACGTCATGAGGAGGCTTTGGTATTGAGATTCAGATTCATCACTAACCCCGCAACTCTCATTTTTGTGGGCAAAACCGAAAGAATTGGCTTCAAGTGTGATTCTACCGGGGTGAATTATCTGGACACTTCCTGAGACACCCCCATCGGCTCTTCTCCTCCAACTCCTCTGAGAGTGTAGACTCGGGAAGTCACTTCGGACGGACGACCTGAGAAACCTTTTCCAGAATTCCATCTCATTTACATCCTCCCTCCAACGGCGGACGGATTGCCTGCACCTCTACCACGACCTCACCTCATTTGGAGGTCAAATATGGTGTCGTTTTCGAAGTAATTTTTGGCAGATAATCCATTTACGGGGGTCTCAGACCCATCCGAATACACTTTGGGGTCCTGGGTGTGGGGCTAGAAATCGAGGGTCCCACAGCGTCATTTTTGAAGTTTTTCAGGAGAGCCCGAAATCCACAACAGCAATACCCCTCAACTAACTCCGAGACTCGCTGAGCGAGTAGTAAACAACGGGCTTGAGATGACAATGTGGGGTATTACTGATGACAAGACGATATGGGGAATTCACTTAGCAAAGATTACCATGCTCCCTATCGATTTTATTTTAAACCATCAAGTTTGATCGATTCGCCACAAGAAGACGCGTCGAACGGTATGCATAACTCATTTTCGCCAAAAATGACGATGTGTGGTGTTGCCGTGAGAGACCCTCGAAATGGTGCTTTTGAACAAAATTGTTTTCGAAGTACTTAATTTTGGACGTAGAATAAATTTTGAAAGTCCCCAGTTTTAAAATTATTTTAATTTTATGTATTTTATTGACATTCAAAATTGTTCTCAATCTATATAAAATTTTTATATAGATTTGTTTGATATTATTTAATAATAACAAACCCTTGAGTAAAATTGGCTGTGTTCTGACTTTCAATCGTCAGAGATATACCTAACCCGCATGACCTTAAAGTCGTGCGGTTTTAGCCTATTTTTTGAAACTACAAACATTTTATCGGGTAGTGTTTAGAACAAATTTGGTTTCACATAGCTTTCTTTCTCACCTGAAAACGCAGATCACTGTCACAGTCTTCTCCAAACGCGACTCATCAGTTATTCATGTATTTAAGATTTACAAAAGATTATTCAAATTTAATTTCTCGTGGGGAGGTTTTTGCTCTAACAAAAGGCTTCATTCCTCGTCTGAGACTATTTGACTCGGCAACTTCATTTCACGTCACGTCAAAACTTGAGGCGGACATGAAAGGGATTTTACTAACTTGGGAATCGAAATGTACAGTATGAGCGAGTCGGAACAGTGCTGGGAGTATACTGCTTACCAGATACCCTGAGTGGGACACATTTTTGGACGTCTTGACCTGTTGGCGAGAAGAGGGGGAAGATAAGGAAAAGTAACGGTGACGTAGGCCCTGCTGAGTTTTATACACCTAAGATTCTTAGGCTAAAGACCGCTTCGACACTGTTGACTTGCTCAAAGGCAGTATAAGGGCACAACACTCGTAGGTTATGCAGCAGGACTATTGATCAGAGCAACTGGACGAGCTGATAGAGTCCCTCGTCTTCAACCATCTGGGGCGAGAGAGGTGGATCTGAAGACCAACAGGAAGCTGCTGAATGCGGGGCGCAACATTGCCCAACAGTACCAGCAGCCTCGGCTGGGCCCTGGTCTCCAACCAGTGAGAAGGAAATGGAGCATACCAGTCGGTGCAACCAGGACCAGCATTAGGTCAGCAAGATGCCGATTGGCCGTCAATGATGACGTGGTTACGATTGCGGCTCCAGTGCACTATCTGGGGTTCGAGGCTGTCTCGGTTTCTTCTGTTCCATATCGCAACTCCCGTCAACGACAGCAACTTGGTGGGGGGCCGAAACAGCAGTCAGTGAAACCTGGATCAATGAAGTTTAGGACACCTTCACCCAGCGTCTGTACTTCGACCCAGGAGACGTTGTTGGAACTCCCAGACAAGGAATGATCCATCTGATGTTACTGTATGTGATAAACCGTGGCTTGTGAACTTGGGACATCAAGATATGGATGCTTCTGCTATGCCGATTGCAATCCATTTTTCGAGGTCCCACATCTGTCCAAACATTGTACAGATTTTTTTTTTTTTTTTTTTTTTTTTAATTTGGCAAATGTTCTTATTGGCACAGAATTAATTTTTTTTTTTTTTTTTTTCACAACCTACATAATATGTATATTATATCAAATAATTATCAACCCTCGAGTAAAATTTGCAGCGTTTGTATTGTAAGGCGGCGAGTAAAAACAAGACACGAACCAATTCCGAACTTTAACTCGTGTTCGTATGTTTTTCAAGCCCAACATAACACATTGAAAGACGCCATCTGATTGGCAACTCCTTGAGCCTCCTATGCCGCCACCTTCGTTTGGTCAACAGCCCGTGGAGTTCGGCGATGGAGGCCTCAGCTCCTGCAACCTCGATGAGCTTCCTCTCATCTTCGACCGAACTGCTCTCTGCCGTCTATTCTCCCTATTGGTCCGGCTTCTTCCTCGAGCTCACGGCCTCCTTCACATCTTTTCTTGTCTCTTGGCCGTTTTCATATCGGCCTCCGTCGAAGACAACGACCACTTGACGACATCCACAGCGACGGTATACCGTCGTATACGAGCCTTCGTATACGTGTATATATATATGGCATATATGCCATATATTCGTCGCTGAAGCAACCACATGCTACAACTCAATTTTTGGCCAAAATGAGTTAGACCCTATTCTTTATGTAAAATGCAGGAATGCAGGTTGTTCAGGAAGAATAAAGCCGGGTGTTTCTCAGTAGTTTAATAACGAGCTTTCGAGGAATACTTTGTCCTCTTCTTCAGGTTTCTTTACTCTGACACAATTTATGTAAAATGTTGCTCTGGATCCATTTCCGAGGTCAGATTAAAGAAAAAACCAAAAGCAACACTGCTACAGCGAGTTTTGACCACATGCTACAAACGATTTCGTTTTTCCACATGCTACAACTCAGCTGTTTTGCATGCAATACCCCGGCGAAATGGAGGCACGGGTGGGTTTTTCGATTTTTCTCGTATACTAAGCAATAAAAACGAATTTTTTTGTTTCCATTGTTTTATCAGATTTTTTTTAAAATATTAAGCACCTTGTTACATCTGAAAAAATTGTTTTCACGTTGGAATCATCCGTGAAAAATTCAGTTCAGTTGTTTTGCCACTTGAGTTATAGCTTGTGGGCAAAATAGAATTTTGAGTTATAGCATTTGGTTGATGGTTTTGGTTGAGTTGTTCCATGTGGAAATGTCCATTCCTGAGTTACAGCTTGTGGTACATAAATCGGTTTTTCGTGTCTCCTGAAAAGTTGGCAAAATTGAGTTATATCATGTGGTTGCTTCAGCATATATTATGGTACTCGCTGGTAGCCGACAGGGGTGGGTCATTCAGCAGGTAGCAGGTTATGTGTAGTCTACAGAAAGAGAAACACGTGTTTGAGTGGTCGCGAAACATTTTGCTCCAGTATTGTGATTGATTTCCGAACCTCAAGGTAAGTGTAATCAAAACTTTTCAATATTCCATCAGATTCAGCAATTCGTAAGGAACAATTCCTGACCATCGATTTTTTCATGTCGAGCATTTATCATTGTAAAGATTTCGTGTTGGTGGAAGTGAGTCGATTTCCCCAATATGGCATATGCAATATTGAGGTTATGTATTAGGTTTTCGTTGTTTATTCTTTCACCAAGCAGGTCTAACGAATTTTCATCCATTTCTTTTGCAATAAACAGATGGGGAAAGAGCCAAAAACCATACCATATTAACAACCCCCTTGTCTGCCATATTAGGCAACCTTTTTTTCAGAGCTTAAAAACCATGCCATATTAAGAACCCCTTGTATGCCATATTAGGCAACCTTTTTTTCAGAGCATAAAAACGACTTTTTTTTTTTAAATCGGTGTTCCACCAGCGATTAGACACTTCCGAGGAAATTCAGCGATGGGAAGTGGTAGAGGGATAGTGTACCTAGCATTGTAAACATTTTTCAACAATACATCACGTTTTTTATAGGTTTTATGACGGAACATATTTTTGTATGCAATATTAGGGCACTTTACCCTAAATGTAGATATCAAACTGTCATCGGTATGGAAAAGGAGAACACGTTTAGATCCACGAATTCCAATTCAGGATTTTTTCAAACGTGTATGGGACGATTTCAGAAAAGTTTCACTTTCACTGCCTCCAAAAATGCGTCTATAGGGAAGTTCTTCAATTTTTCGGGCAGGAGGTTGATGAGAAGGGTATCGTTGAAGTCGGGGCTGAGTGAAGTCTGGGACATGGTGAGGCGATGGCGGGGAGTTAAAAGGTCTTCCTGGTGACGGGTTTCATAGGAGTGTGTCTCCGTGGCGTGGAAAAGGGGAGTATATCGTCCGTATACAGGACAGCAGGACCTTGGCATGCAGGCAAAGTCAGGACTCCGAGCTCTGGAACAAAGGCCGCAGGACGTTGCCTTCTGGTGGTGTAGTGCCTGCCCCAAGTTTGGTGACTCCCCAGAGGAGAATAACGTAGGAGCAACGAGACTCAAAAAGAGCATCCATACTGGCTCCTACTGAGGTTCGAATGGAAAGCGATACAGTAAAAGACAGGCGCCTGAGGTGAACAATCCCAGCAAGAGCCCCAGATAGCACCAAGATGTGATCGCTCCAAGTCAGAGCCGAGGCAAGCTGGAAACCCAGGATCGCGGCTGTGCAACCATCCTGACCACTGGTTTTAAGACGTCTTGTCTGCGTTTAGCTTCAGGTGGTTTGCCAAGCAACACTTGGAGGTGATGTCCTTCACGGCAACTGAGACCTTCTCGAAGGTTCGGTCTCCCCGTCTGCGGTGACGAGCTGATGATTATCCCCACCTGAGCATCAATGCACTTAGGGACTGATTTGATGAAAATGTGTTAAAAGACATCGTAAATGATTATGCCAGTTATTATAATTATTGTCAATTACCGAGAATTGATATGACTGGCAGGACCTGCTCAGATTTGCTGGCTCCGTCATGCGAAAAGGACCTGTGTTTTCTGCGTGCAAAATGAGAAGTGAGACCTATCGGCGTATCTATAAACTGGCTCGCACGGTTAATGCAAAGTAGGAAAGTCCTGCAGCTATTGTTAATGCCATATGGACAATTACGATGGTGAGGAGAGGTTGATTAAACACTACACGGTGCACTCATTCAGCACTCGCACCGTATTACGATATCGTGAATGTTTGCGTGCTGTTGGGAATGTTCTGTTGCTATAGTTGGGTGAAAATTGTCGAGGATTTTCATTGTTTTAGGGGTACTCGACTAGCTTTCTGTTGAATGTGTTGAACCGCAGAGTCCAACCAGCTTGTTAATTGAGACTGCAATGTGAGGGTACAGAGACGTACGATATGTGGCCCCATCGGAGGGGCGAAGCGCACATTTCCGGTGTTTTAAGGACCCCCCGGACGCCCTCGACAATAAATATTACTGATTCAGCAGACTTTTCCCCCCTTCCAAGTTGACCCGTCCCGTTTCAATGGTAAAAAGAGGAGGCAGGGAGCGGTGGTTGTATCTCACTCTTTTCATACATCACCCTCCTTTTTCGTTCCATCCGGGGAGAGATTCGGTTGATAGAGCGCGTCACACATACGCCCAACCCTATGAACGCCAGGGGTGGCGGTGACGAGTTATGGGCCCTGAGGAGTAGTTTGGGCGGGCACCCCTTTCGGTCTAATCCTCAATTCCCTGTTCCCCACCTACCCCGTAAACTACAGTTATAACCGCTATAGTTGGGTTGATTGCTTCTAAACTCCTCCTACTACATTACAATCGCATTCTGGAAAAACGGCACTTGCTCCCATACTGCAGTATGACCTTTCAGAATCTGACCGCATTGGGAGTAGACTTTAAATCCAATACGTGCGAATCGATCAGTATTGAATATTTTTGTCTGAAAGCACTTGTAGGCCTTTCATAGACTGTACGGAGTGTGCAATCCAGCAGTTTTTTTTTTTTCAAAAAAAAATTTTTTTTTGATTTTTTTTTCAAAATTTATTTATTCTTTACTCGAAAAATATTTAACCGCCTGGGATCCTTCAAAAATCCCATTTTTACCCCCATGAAAGCCCTATAGATCGCAACAGTGAAATCGGATCGCTGCGGGACCCCAAAAAATGGATTCTACGTCCAAAAATACTTCGAAAACGACACCTGACTCGATCCCATAGCCAAAAGCCTTCAAAAACCACCTTCTGTAGCCCCATTTTAGCCCCCTAGCGCCCCACGGGTTTGGGCGATCGGGCTGAAAACCTTGCGGGCACAACTAGATGGTAAACCGAGTATTTTGTCAAAATTTCAGATTTTTAAAAAAATTCCTACTGCCCAAAACGGCCTCGACGGCGGACGGACATTTCGGTTTTGGAATCTAGACCACTTGAAACGGATAATGTCAAATTTTGAGGCCGATCGGAGTCGTCGACCCCCGTCGCGAAAACATAGGTGTATTATTCCAAGAATAATAAACCAAAATGCTGAAAATTTTACACGAGGGGTGATTATTATTTGATATAGGTAAGAAAAAAACCCGTACATTGGATGTTGGACCTTCATGTTTTTGTGATTCTAAATTTTGATTTATATTCAATAATTGGTTTGTGTTGTGTTTAGCGGAAAGCTGGCAGCGTGAAGCTACAATTTCGCCGCCAGGTGTTTTGGAGGAAGAAGAAGGGAGTGTGGGAGCATTCCCGTCCAGGGCACAACGCAGTGTCACGGTCTGCAGACCTGCAGCCCCAGAAGAGGAAGACTCGCATGCTCCAGGCTTAGCTGATATGTCAGGATACTGTGGAGATGCGTCGTCTTCGGAAGAGAACCGAGGGGAAGCCGATACCCAACACGATATGTCGTGGCCGGTATCATTTCGCCACAACTGCTGCAGCTACCTTGGACGAATTGTCCTCAAAGGTGGCATGGCCAGCTGGCCCAGTCTGACATGAGGCTGATCTTCCAGCTTCTTCAAATGAGTTGTCATTGAAAAGAGACCTGGGCAACCGATGCGTCGGGATCATTCCTGATGATTCAGCTACCTCAAATGGATGTCGTAAAAGGAGACCTAGTCAGCGAGTTTGATCCCTGAAAAATCACTGCACTTCAGACATTATGTAATAACTGAAATATGACCATTAAATGGCAATTTATCGGTGAAAATGAGTCAGCCTTGGAACAGGAGGGCGAAGCGATTCACGGGAGAAGAGGGGTTCACGCCCCACTTCTCCCGCCTGTGCCAGCTCTGGCGCGCTGGCTATACTGCCCGAAGATTGTGTGGGAAATCGCCTTAGATTACCCACAGGTCAATTGTGCAAAAATTGATTCTGTCGACAAAAAATTAATTAAAAAAGAAATGAAATAAAAAATAATGAAATTTTCCTGTACAATCTTTGAACAGATGTGGAACCCCGAGAAATGGATTATGCGTCCAAAATTACTCATACGGCAGAATCAGAAAGCGTTTTATATGTCATATGTCATATGTCATTTTGGGCAGTAGGAATTTTTTTTTAATCTAAAATTTTGATAAAATACTCCGGTTTACCATCTAGTTGTGCCCGCAAGGTTTTCAGCCTGATCGCCCAATCCCGTGCGGCGCTATGGGGCTACGAGAGGGGATTTTTGAAGGCTTTTGGCTATGGGATCGAGTTAGGTGTCGTTTTCGAAGTATTTTGGACGTAGAATCCATTTTTCGGGGTCCCGGAACGATCCGATTTCACTGTTGCCATCTATAGGGTTTTCATGGGGCTACAAATGGGATTTTTGAAGGATTCCAGGATGTCAAATATTTTTCAAGTAAAAAACGAAAAATAATTGAAAAAAAAAAAAAAAAAAATCAAACTATTTCTAATTTTTTTTTCATTGACACAGAATTAATTTTCTGCACAAGTAACCTATACCAAAGAATAATAAACCCTAATGTAAAATTTGCAGCGTCTTCATGCAAAATTTGGTTTTTTGTAATAAAATTCAAACTGTAATAAAATCCTTAATTTTTAATGGAATTATAAATTATTTATTTAAAATAAATAAACATTTTTACACAAGCGTTTAATATTCTTTGATATTTGGTTACTTGTGCGCAATTTAATTCTGTGTCAATATAAAAATTTTGAAAAAACATGGAAAATATTTGACCTCCTGGGATCCTTCAAAAACCCCATATGTAGCCCCATGAAAGCCCAGTAGATCTCCACAGTGAAATCGGATCGTTCCGGGACCCCCAAAAATGGATTCTACGTCCGAAAGTACTTGGAAAACGACACCTAACTCCATCCCATAGACTCCATCCCTTCAAAAAAAAAACCTCCCGTAGCCCCATTTTAGCCCCACGGGTTTGGAGATCGGGCTGAAAAGCTTGCGGGCACAACTAGATGGTTAACCAAGTATTTTATCAAAATTTCAGATTTTTAAAATATTCCTACTGCACAAAACGGCCCGAACGGCGCACAGTGTGTATACCAAAGAATTTCTGTGGTTTTCTCCGAGGTTTTTACCCGTAGAATCAGCGTGTCATTGAGGGGTTAAAATCATTTTTCACTAGATAAATGAGGTGGGAAATTTGAGATTTTAAGCATTTTATAGGTATAACATGAACAAATCCCTTCTCACTCAGTTTAATCGTGTAGTTTTTTAAATTATACATGTTCTCAACATGTACCAACAGTATTCTATAAAAATACCAAATTCAATTTTAAAATGAATTCCGATGAACATCACCTCCGAATTCACGGTTTTCTTCCGAATTTGGCCTTTAGGGGAGCGTGAAAATCGAGCTAGGCCATCCTCAGGTCTGGCTTATTATTTTTTTTTTTTCTTAAACTTCACACCCTACTACAGATGCTGTGAAAATTTGATCGCCGTTTTCCACCGTATTCAGGAGCAGTGAATTTTCAAAGATGCCGGTTAACAGGATTTTGGTGTATTCGGGTGGGAGGACGAGGCGATAAAGTTGAGTGAATCAACGTAATCAATTCAATTAAGTGACGAGGCAAAAGAATTACTCATTGAATGTAGGAGCTATTATTTATTGTCTTACCTATATAGGTCTTGTCTTACCTACCTATTCATTAAAAAAACTTTACCTTTTATTTTCAACTTGAATAAAATATTTGTGCATTTATTGGTTATTTCTCAAGTTTATTATAAAGCTAAGTTTACTTTTTTAATTTACAGTAAAATTTACTTTATTTTAAAATTTACAATATTTAATATTGTTGCCAAAATTGCGTGATACCATAGTTATTTCATCTAATAATTGGCTGTATCTTTTTGCCAGTTACTGTAATCGTCAAAGTTATTGCAGTATTCAATTCAGCGTGAAAAAGTACTATAAAAATGATCACAAACGTTCTGAAAATTCCAAGAAGAAAAATTTGAAAAAAAAAAAAAATCCAAAAAAAAAAAATTCAATTTTTTTCATTGACAGAATTAAATTTTTGCACAAGTAACCTATATAAAAGATTAATAAACCCTTGTGTAAAATTTGCAGCGTTTTGGGTTGTGATAACGTCAGCCACCGATGAGTTTCCTCGTTTACACCCCTAGAAGGACAAACCGGTCTATCCAGAGGTACATGCTATGGTTGTACCTCTGGGCGAATTTCACTTTTTCTCTAAATTGCTCCTGTGAGTGAAGTAATTGGTATTTTGACAATTTTTTCGCAGTTTGGTAGCCAAATAGTTACTGTTTGAGAAAATGAGAAATTTGAAAGTGATGATTAGGTATTCTGTCATCGAAATACCAATTTTTCAAAAACTGGCCTGAGGTACGGGAGCTTCCCCTACCCTTAACGGAGCCCACCAATCGTGATTTCGACAATTTCGAATCCCAATCCGAAGACGAATCTGACGGAGCCAACCAAAAACTCGCTTATCTTCAGTAGGCCCGACAGCCATAATTCACAAGGTTGCCGGAACTGAGAGTGGTGAGGGGAGGGGGGAGGGGAAAAAATGTTATTTTTTCCAACCCCCGGGTCGTAGGGGTCGCAAAAGGCCGATGCGGCGGTTGGGGGAACGACCGGGAGGCGGGTAGGGACCAACCCTTACAATTGATACCCCTCCCACCCCCACCCCCCGTCACCCACCATACACCGTCTGGGCAGGAGTTATCACCTCATGGCTTTTGACTACAATGTATGACTACAGCCTCAGACGACCCATTCATTAACCCAAAACTCATAACCGTAATTTTACACAATCGATAATCCCCCCCCCCCCCCCCCAACCAAATCATCATTTTTAAAAGGAAAAAAAATAACAAATTCAAATTCCAGTTCTTAATACGACAACTCAGTTCAACACTCCACAATTGCCATCGTTTTCGCAAAAAAAAAAAAAAAAAAAAAAAAAAAAATAATAATAATAATAAAAATAATATAATAAAAATCCAAAATTGGAACCGCTTCCAAAAAAGTCAACTTTTCACCAAAAGCCACACCGTCTGAATCGCTCAAAGACGCCGTTCAAAGTCCGTTATAACCCTTACGAAAAAAAAAAAAACCCAAGATGAATAATTAGTGCCATTATGCAATCTGTCGTTACGTAAGAAAGTTCTACACACAACGCGGTTCGTGGAGGCTAATTTAATGTAAACAAAAGATCCAACAACGGCGTGAATAATGAGGAAAACGTTGCGAGTGTAAAGTAACGCTTTTGTGAATTTGGCGGGTTTGGACTGCGGTTTGACAAATTGGGGAAATGAGAATTTAAGTGAAAAAAAACGACGTTCCGGGTTTGTCAATTTTGAACTGAGCGCAGTTTTGAAGGTTTCAAGATCGGAAATTTTGATTTGTAATAAAATTGATTACATCCGATAAGGGTGTAAAATAATCACTGGGTTTGATTGGTGTTTCTTTGGATGGGAGAAATTGGGTGAGAAATTTGAGTGGGGTTTTGGCGGTGCTTGTTGAAATTGAGTGAAATTTGAATTGTTCGGGATAGCGATACGTTTTGGGTATAGATTGGAATGGGCGAATCGTGAGTGGGGTTTAGTTGTTTTTCTGAGGGCGAAACGATGGAGTTTTCGAGGGGGCTGGGGGGGTTTTGGCGTGTTTTTCGTCGACCCGGATGGTAAATTTGGGTGTCGAGGGTGGATTTTGAGTGAAAATTGATGGAAAATCGGTTCGGTGGAGTTTTCCGAATGGTTTTGGGGTGGGGGCATCCTTACCTTGTTATCGCCTATCCACCTCCTGTGAGCGAAGTTCCGCCGAGAAGAGGTTCACTTCACAACACCCATTGCACAGTCACACCTACCACGCACGCTGGGGGACCGGAAAGGGGGCGATGAACGGCTGGACCGATTCCGAAAGGTTTATTTTTCACCGGGATTGAGGCTTAAAACTGGGTTTTGGGCCGTAGGACGGGTCCCGAAGTTGCATGCTTGGGCATGGCCAACTCTCAGACGTCCCTCCACTGCCCTTACTATCGACCCGACTGTTCTCGATACAACCTTCCCACACTGTTATCCACCCCCACAATATCCCAGAACCTACCCCCGCGAGAGAACCTCCGCGGAGACCCTGACATTTTTCGATATCTAAACTCACTCGGAATTGGCTCAAATTTGGCTCAAAAACGGCGATAAAATTTGTTCAAAATAACGATGCAAAACTTCACTCAAAAATAAGGTCTCGGGATGTGTTGATATTTCCCAAATTTCATCCTGAAAATTGTCCTCCTCTTTGCGATTTTCTTCAAAGTGGGCGGGTTTCCACCCTCGCCGATTCGATGTGCTCGCGATTCTAACGAACAAGTCCAAAGTTATCCCACAAATTCCCCATTTCGCTTCGTTCACCACATCCCGACTCGTTCCTGCATTTCCACCCCCAAATTTTTTTTCTTCTCCCCATTCAATTTGTTTTTTCTTCCCTTCCCGATTCCCGCGATTCCCTTCGTTCCCGAAAGTGGGCGGATTTCCGTATCGATACTCGCGCACGCCTCGAAACCGGGGGTTTTTCGATGTTTGATCGGGCGGAGTTGGTTGCGCGGAATTTGGGCGCGCAAGTATCGACCCGCGGGTGAGGGTTCGGCCCTAAGTGAGCTCACTTCTTCCCTACGGCTCCCAGATGTGCACGGGAACGGTGCACAGTGCATCTCCCCACCACTTTCACTACATTTTCCCGACGAATCCCCCTCACCATTGGCCGCGATCCCATTCACCCAGTACCCCCATTTACGAACCCATCCATTCTGATTTTTTATATTTTAATTTTTTTTTTTTCATTTATTTTTAAAATCACATTAAACCCCTTAAACGTTCACGAAAATTTTCATTTCAAAACACAAAAAGACCCACCTAAATGTTTTCCCGATTTTTCACTTTTTTTCAAGGAAAAATTCCATTCAGGACACGCTTGAGGTAAACTTCTCGTTATTACAAGCCTTGTAAAGCATTTGTTCAAATTTTGCTGCTCAATTCAAAAATGAAGTATTTTTGGATTATTATTCTTGGAATTATACATCTATGTAATCGTGAAGGACGTCGAAAATGCTGATGCGCCTCAAAATTTGGCATTATCCGTTTTATATTGTCGAAATTCCAAAAACTAAATGTCCGTCCGCCGTACGAGCCGTTTTGGGCTGTAAGGATTTTTTATAAAATCTTAAATGTTGGCAAAATACTCGGTTTACCGTCTAATTGTGCCTGCAAGGTTTTCAGCTCGATCGCCCAAACCCGTGGGGCGCTATGGGGCTACGGGAGGCGTTTTTTTGAAGAGTTTTGGCTATGGGATCGAGTTAGGTGTCGTTTTCGAAGTATTTTTGGGGGACCCAGAACGATTCGATTTCACCTTGGGGATCTATTGGGCTCTTATGGGGCCACAAATGGGACTTTTTACAGATCCCAAGAGGTCAAATATTTTCAGAGTAATTTCGGAGGCATAATTCATTTTTCAACGTCCCACTTTTCTTTTTTCTTTTTTCTTTATTGACAGAATTAATTTTTGCACAAGTAAGTCTATACAAACAATAACAAGTCTATACCAAAGAATAATAAACCCTTGTGTAAAATTTGCAGCGTTTTTACTACTTTAGGATGGAACACGCTTTAGCTGCGACCTAACTTCCCAATAACGTTAGTCCGGGAGGGAGACGCGGGAGTGTCACGTTCATATAATATATAAACGTAATATATAAATGAACGTTAGGCCACTAGTTCAGTGTGCTCACCTGTCTTACGTTAGGCCACTAGTTCAGCGTCCTCACCAGTCGTACGTTAGGCCACTAGTTCAGCGTCCTCACCGGTCGTACGTTAGGCCACTAGTTCGACGTCGGACGGTAACTGTTCCAACACACATGGGTTTAAATCCCTTCAAATAAGTCGTTTTCGAGGCAACTTGGGATGTTGAGTTCATCTGTGGGGTCCTCTGCTAGTTAAACCATACCGGGGGGCCCAGCGAGGTCTTCTTAAGGACTACAGATATTTGAAGGTTTTTTGGCCAGAGGTTTGAGGAGAGTCGTTTTCGAAATTACTTTGAACGTAGAATCGATCTATGGGATCTCAAACCTGTCCGGTCATACCTATGTTCACGTTTGAAGGGTCGAGGGTAACTGATGAGTCAACGTTTCATTCAATCATAGAAAGACGAAAGTGGCAGATACGTTCTCTGTGAGACCGAAATTTCACGAGTTTCCCAGGTAGGTACCTAATCATAATGTGTGGGGTCAGAAAATCTAAAGACAAGGTCCCCATGATATCTTAAGTGAGCAAATGAGGTGCAAAACTGGTCAAGTCCACTTTGGTTCATTTCGAGAAAAACGGCAAAAACGTTTTGAGATTGAATTTTGGTTCAAAATCAGACATTTGATGGTTTCTGGTGAGAGATTAGAACTCTCTGAATCGAAAAGAATCTAAACCTTACGTAAACTTTCATCAATGGACATAAAATTCGATAACAACGTTCGGACTTAACCAGTTTCTAACGACCAGGATCTAACGAGTTTTGCAAAAGAACTGGCGGGATCTAACCAGTTCTGAAACAAAAGTTGTGAATTCATTGAAAAATAATAGTATTGTTTTTATGAATATATTAAATTATACTAGCTGGCACACCCGTGCTTTGCACGAAATATAAAATATCAAATTTCCGTTCAATAATGCATCCATCCTTCAGTCAGAACGCAAGCACGCAAGTTGTAAAGTATCAAACTATCTCAAATCGAAGGTCCGTATAATAAAAGAGGATAAAATTACCTGTCTATGTAGGTTTACTTGAACTGATCCTCAAGAAGTTGTACCCGTACCAAATTTTCGTGCTCTGGGATGAGCAGGAGAGAAATTCGTTATTTCACAAAACCCCCTATCAATGATGCAACCATTGCTTCACTTAGAACACCCGTAGCAACCCGTGATTTTTCTTAGTAAAAATCAAACTATCTCAAATCGATGGCTCGAAGAAGAAACTCGTACCCACCTTCTGACGATCTTCGAATAACCACCCACGTACCCTAGCTGGGACACCCGTGCTTCGCACGAAATATCAAACTCCCGTCCATTGGTTCAGCCGTTTGGGCGTTATGTAGGAATATACATATAAACAGACATCCATCTATACCACTAATTCTCACTGTGTCTGTGGCTTTGTGGCTGACTATGTGGGGACCACTTTTGAAGAAGAACTCATCTTTTTCAAGGGAATCTAACCAGCTATGATGAAAAGTAACCTCGTCATTCGATTCCCCGCACTGAAATCCTTTAGGAACGGCTGTTAGAAAACTGACTTAACCGGTTTTGCAACTCAACGATTCAAGTGAAGCCAACTCAAAATGAAAACTTTGGCAGACGCGTCCCGTTGTCATTGTGTCGACGATGTCGTCTCTTTTCATTGACAATTTAAGCTCGAAATTCAGTTATTTTAAATGCGTTGCCACCTGTGGCTAGTATGAACGTCTTTCTCAATCTGAAATATCGTTGTTCTTACTGTAACTTCTTTCTTGGAGTAGAAAACGTACCTAGGCCAAAAACATCCGTGACAAAGTGATTTTATATTCTTGAAGCCAATACAAGCTCTATTATAATAGTCCGTTCACCGAGAGCGTAGAGCAGGCGTCAGGTATACTAAGCCACCAATGTCGCCGGATCCTCATTGCTCGTATCAAGTTATCAACCATCAAAGTGTTTTCTTGTCAAGTTTCATACGTAATTTCTTTTTTTTTAGTATCTAGTGGCATATATAAACCATCTAATATGGTTTACATACGCATCTTTTTACTTTACTCATACCTCAATCATCAACGACCAACAGTGATATGCGTTGCAGCTTTCTGTTTTTTTTTACATATTTAGTTCTCCGGTCTCAGTGAATGGACTATAGTAGCTCAGCATTGCAAAAATGAGGCTGACTTGGAAAAAGTAGATGGTTGGTGTTATGAGATATTCCAAAAAAAAAAAAAAAAAAAAAAAATTACAAAATTGTGGCACTTTTTTCAGTTTTTTACTTTGAACTCCAGAACTTTGCGTTCTACGGCAAATGTTGCCAGTATCGAAATGAAAGAGCATTTAATTTCCTACACAACGCACTAGTTAACTTTGATTTTTGATCCTCTAGTACTGGAGCTAGAGCCCGTTGAAAACGTACCGATTTTCTTCTCTTCGGTCATAAATCTAAGCGACAATTTTCCTTTACTTACCATGTCTTATGGCAATTTTAAAGGTTTCAGAAGGTATCCCATGCGTTTAATTTAATTAATTTCAGACGCAGGTGTAATTATGCCTTCAAAATTACTCGGAAAACGACACCTTGTTGCACCTCCTGGGTTCCTTCAAAGATCCCATTTGTAGCCCCATTGATCCCCACGGTGACATCGGATCGTCCTGGGACCCCCAAAAATGGATTTGACGTCCAAAAATTCGTCGAAAACGACACCTAACTCGACCCCATCGGGTTTGGACGATCGGTCTGAAAACCTTACGGGCACAACTAGATAGTAGACCGAGTAGGAATTTCGACCAATTTTTTTTTTTTTTTTGAATTCCTACTGCTCAAATCGGCTCGGCCATTTTGTTTTTGGAATCTAGACATCTTGAAACGTATTATGTCAAATTTCGGGGTCAATCATAATTTTCTACCACCGTCGCGATTACATAGATGTATTATTCCAAGAATAGTAATTTATTAGGAATAAGAGTCATTAATAATCCAAAATCAGGACACCTGGCAACCCTAAGATCGCAAGCAGCGTTCTTCTCTTGTCAGCTAGTTTGTTGACGTTAATAAAAGTACCACACTTGCATAATTCATTCACTACAAGCTTAATGTGAATGAATCGAATAGTCGAATACGACGAAAAATGAATACGCGATGGAGAGGACGGCGACCGACACGCAACGCATTCTAACGAATGGCGAAGGAACCTTCAAAGAGTCCACGAAGTTGTATTCTGGCTGTAGACCCCCCCCCCCCCCCCCCAGCAGAATACGTTCGAGCGTACAGTAATTGTGTCAAATTTCATTATTTGTGATTCATAATTTTATCTTTCGTTCACTCGGGGGACTGCCCCCCCCCCCCCCTATTTTCCCGACAATGGCCATCTATTATTGCTAAAACCGCCGCTCATCGTCCCCACCGGCGTCAAAAATTGGGGCGCCTCCTTTTGTGTTGTCCCGGTGTTTTGATCTCCCACCGAAGGAGTGAACCATTAATATTTGTCACACCTGCGATACCTTATATTTAAACCTGGCTGCCGGGGTTGAGTATTACTCACCTTTTTCTGAACCTTCAATCCTCTCCCCCCCAGAGATGGATGGATTGGAAATTTATTGGCTCCGACTATATAGACCCGGGCCGAGGCCGTCTTTTTCTAGCCCGTTTAAGGTTTTCTAAGGGTGAAAAATTACGAGGGCACCCCCCCCCCCCCTTCACCTCGTGCCAACAGCCCTTTTTTCCCTTTTTACTTCCGTGGTCGGTATAACAGCCCTTACACTCGTATTGTGGCAAACTCAACCTGCTTAGCGTCCGTATCAATCAAGTCAGGTTTTGTTAACTAGGTCGTACGAGGTTTGTTCCATCGAGTTGATTGGAAAGTTCAGGACAAAATAAAAAACGAATCCAATTTCTTTTCCTTTATAATCAAATAACAATCTGTCAAATTGTACCCAATCGACAGCCAAATACTGAATTTCCCGATATACAAATTAAATACAGAAAGACTCGTATGATATGACACAAATAGTAATACAAAATTTATAAAAATACAACGTTTGGTACGTTCGTCAGTACACACCTAATGAAATATCAAGATTATACAATACACTGCCATATTCCAAATATATTGAAAATTGTTCTACATTAGTGTCAAAGATGACACCCAACAAATCGAGATGTCAATTTTCCAAATACAACAGTAACAATATTTAGAGAGTCAATAAAATAAGGAATGGACGTGTTTCTGGATTTTTTTTTTTTTTTTTTTTTTTTTTTTTATTGATAGAAGGCTTCCAAATTGGGACTAAACACAAATTGCCAGTTCGTACGAATTTATGGAAAAATAGCAAACAGTGATCACCTCCCATTGGTCGACGATTTCGCCATGTTGCCAAGTTGGCCACCATTATAAAGTTTAAAAACTGAAGGATTGGTCTGTGAGGTTAAACCACGGCGAAAGTTAAACGTGACACCACAGCCGTTGTTTTGATTCATTAGTGGGTTAAGGTGAATAGCAGAAATAATTCTTGGAATAATACACCAATGTAATCGTGACGGAGGTCGAAGACTCGGATCGGCCTCAAAATTTGACATTCTGTTTCAAGAGGTCTAGATTCCAAATCCGACATGTCCCGCTGTACCGAGCTTCTTAGGTTGTGTCTAAAGCCTATTTCTGGCCCATTACAACCTTTCTCGTACCTCCTGCTCGCTTTCTTCCCCCAGTGGAAGTGCATTTATCATTGCTTTAATCTACTTTCTTCTACCTTATTCTTCAGCACTCCCCTAGGGGGAGTACAGCGGGCTCTCCTGTCCCCTCCAACGTTAGGAGAATTAGGTTCTTAAAATGTCAAGAGATTGTTTATGGGAACGATCTACGGAAAAAGCGGTTTTCTGAGTTGGCAACCATGGTCGTCAAAATGGCAGTTACGGGTTTGGGATCATGTGCGGTGAAGGGTCTCTGAAAACGGGACGGGTTTGGGATCGAGAACATTAACTGCTCTCTCAGTGACTGAGACGAAGAATATATTCGTATACGAAGGCTTTTCTAACGCCATATGACAAACATACTTGATGATGGTTGCTGAGCTGATGGAACCTTTTCTTACTGCCCTAAATACGTTACCCAGCTGCATACAGTTCACGTTCGAAAAAATAGATTCCATATTCCTGAGGTCTATGCGCTTCCCAACTACGGCTCCCAACGAAGACGTCATTTAGTTATTAGGTACGTGCTAACCAGTTGGGAATATTGAAGAATCATCTGATGATAGTACCTTTCCACCACTTCAATCTTAAGGATAGGTCCTGTCCTCCTTGCTGGAGCGGCCGTCAACTTGCCCACCACATCAACTCGCCCCTCTCCAGAAAGCCATCTACTTGCCCCAACAACGACACGGCAACTCAAAACGGCAAATCCAACTTGGACAGATCTTCAACGGAGACTTCTTGTCTTCTCGTCTGAGTCTCGGCTACCGGAGCGCTTGGGGCTCCTTATTCATCGGGCCTCTGCTCCCCGCTCCTCTCGTGGGCTTTTTCCGGTGTGACCTCCGTCGGTGTCCAACGATCCGGAAATCTCCCACGACCTCTCGGGCGGGATTTCCGAGGAAGAAACAGCAAACACGCAGGGGCCCGTTGTCAACGAGCCCAAATATGAGGAGATTGGAAGCCAAGAAACCACCCCTTGGTAACGTCACGGCTGTAGAAAACATTATCTGACATGACCTCCCGTGCTGGTTACATCATTCTTCTCCCGTTCATTCCGAGGATATGCTCGACTTAGGAAAACCCGACACTTCGGGAATTCCCAAGGAACCCAGATCCTCCAATTCTGCAGCAGGAATATTCTCAGTGCCAGCAGAACACAACAGATTAGGTCATGCCATTGATGAATCTCCACCTGCATCCTCCAACAACACTGGCGGCGTAACCACAGGCGATATTAGGTAAACAAGCTTCTTGCGTAATCTTAGGGGGCAAGTCACAACTTTTTGCCTCGGGGGCGAGTCAATGAGTCAAAAACAAAACTATTTAATAGTGAACAGTAGGATTAGGGCGAGTTGATCGACAGCACTCTCAAACGGGTCACATTGTCAGGTCCTCCGCCCATTCTGATACAAGTACGCCAGTGACATTGTCGTAACAATATCATGATCCCAAACCGGAACCGCTCGTCAAACCGGAAGGTATGTGACGTCACGCACGTACTATTGAATCAACCACGACAACTTTAGATGAATATAAACAACGTGAAACTCTTTTTGTCACAAAAATGATATTTTCCTCTTTTTAACTTCTAGCAACATGGCACAGGATGATTTAACCCGAAATTCGGGTGCACGTCCATTCCTTAGCGAGTTAGTTCTGGGACAAAAAATCATCTCATTGATATGTCGTTTCATTATTTAAATTTTCGTTGGTTTTGTCAGAGTTATCACATTTGTGGTATTTATTTAAGTGGTACGTGTCGCACAATATTGATTCTTAGTCAGTATTGGGTTCTTTTCTATTAAGGCACTACTCTATTTGGTTGGTCAAACCAGATATGATTTTGTAATTGATAAGGTTTTGTTCAAAAGTAGCCTCCTTACAAGTTAGTAAAAGTAAGTTTAGTTTAGTAAAAGTTGAATCCTTCCAGTTACAGGAAGTTCTTTCGAACTGGGTTCAACCAAATTATTGTCGCTTCAGACTCTCCAAACCAGTTTTTCTCCTTTGCACTGCTTCTTACACGTCAAACCGGTTTTCAATCTCTCCAAATTTTAATCTTTCTAAACTGGATCTCCTTCGCACTGGTTCTTAACCTCCCCAAGAATTAAACTCCTCTAAGCCTGTTTCTAATCTGGTCAACCCGGCGTTGCCCTCTTTAAACCAGTTACTCCCCAAACCAGTTGTCAACTCCTATAAGGGGCACCGTTGAAGTTGACTTCAAGTCAAAACTACCCCAATCTCTGTCACTCAGGGAAATGT
This sequence comes from Pilophorus perplexus, assembly GCA_955831195.1. NCBI lineage: Eukaryota > Metazoa > Arthropoda > Insecta > Hemiptera > Miridae > Pilophorus > Pilophorus perplexus. The sequence goes on along the minus strand of OY037018.1, from coordinate 21,941,898 downwards.
CTTACGTGTGGTGCCTGATGTGGGTTCAATACTTGGAAATGAAGGGGTAGGAGCTCTTCTGCCACGTGTTTTATTGATGAATATTACGAATATACCTGTGCCAGTATTACATTTTTGAAGAAACAGGATTCACGAAAATTCTTTATTCTACGTTTGCCAAAAATATTTCAGCTATCTGAGATTAGAACGTAATTTCAAACATAATACTTGTAATGTATTATGTTTACTAAAACTGTGATTTTACGCAGATTAGAATAATGTTGATTAGTTCGAGTTTCTTGAAAGGTAAAAGAGAGATGGAATTGAGAATTAAATCTGCTGCTATTTCCATCACATAAAAAGTAATGGTGGCCCTCTAGTCTAATATTTTGGAGCTCCAGCTTGAGGAGGATGACCGAGGGGAACCATTTTTTATTCTAAGGTACTTCTAAAGGTCGAAAAATTTTGAAATTGGTCTCAAAAAATTCAGCTTGGTGAGCATAGTACGAGAAAAGTCTAAAAGCACCAAATCGTTGGCTCAAAGTGGTTCAAAAAGCTGGTTCAAAGTGTTCAAAAAACGCGAGTTGGTCCAGTTGAGAGGACGTTAGAAATGTGGGGTTAAGGAGGGGGGGGGGGAGACGCCACCGCTGAGGTTAACGGTTGAGGGTCTGCGGAGCAAAGGGGCGGCAATGCAGGATGCAGGGAGGTTCTTTATGTGTGTGCAGCTGAAAGAAACAACTCCGAACCCAAACGTAATGAAATATTGGAAGCACCCTTATATTGTTGTTTGCCAGTATTTACTGGACTGCTGATCTTTGGTTGAGAGTTTGCCAAAGAAGGAGGACAAATAGATTTCACCTTCCAAACGAATCCTTAAAAACTCTAAGAATTAAAAAGAAAACTATTCACTATCAGAAAACGAGAAGAGCCTTGGTGGGAGAGGTCGGGGGTTGGCTGGCATTAGCCAGCAGGGGGTGTCCCCCTAGTCTACTATATTGGAGCTCCAGCCGGAGGAGGTTCGAGGCGGGTGATCCAATTTTGGTCATCTTCATTCCAAGATTCCAGCGGTCAGAAAAAAAGAATCAGTTTGACGAGCGTAGTATGTGAAAAGTCTGAAACTACCAAAAAATTGCACGATGTGGCACGTATTAGTCGTGCTAAATAATCGTAATAATAGATTTCTCCTTCCAAACGAAGCCTTTCACTGAATCCAAATCTACTATATTGGATTTCCAAATGTGATAATAATAAAAAAAAACGTCATCCTGTATTTCTTCAAGAAAAGAAAAAACTGTACATCATCGGAAAGAAAGTCGTTGGATCTGAGGCCAAGTGGGGAAGGCAGCAGGGAAGCCCCGCAGTTTGGTTAAAAAGCTGAACTTCGTCGAAACTAACCAACTGTGCGAAAGAGGGGAACATGGGCATAAATAACAGGAGTCCCAGCAAAAAACATAACACAAGAGCGTCTACCACTTCATTCCTGATAATTTCTTACATTTCACGATCTTAAAACGAAAAATTGATCAACTATTTCACGAAAACAAGCGACCCCCTCAAGCCCCAAAATTTCATTGTATTCAGTTATCTTGGCCACAGTTTAACGTGTTGTGGTCAAATTAAGAGCATAACTCTTGATTCAATTCTTGAGGGTGCTGATAAGTTTTTGACTTATCTTTTTCAATTTAAATTTTTAGAAAAGTTGCCGTCTTACAACTTACAAAATTGACTAACAAACAAGATGTCTTGTTCGCTAATTTTCAATCAGATTGAAAACAAAGGATACAACCAAACGCAACAACCACCTAAACAGGCCCTTAATATCCCCAAATTGGGGTTTGACCGCAAAACCTGGTTTTAACGTTCCCAAACTGCTCTCCTTGCCACCGTTTCTCAACCCCTAAAAATAATGGTTGATCCACTCGTAAACCAACCGGGATGTGGCGAGTGAACCCCAAACTAAAAAAAAAAAAAAAAAACCGACAGTTTAGAAAACCGTTACTGCTAATGTCAACAAATGAATTTGGGAAGAGTGACTCGATTTAAAAAAGTTTCAATCGAGGGCATTAATAAGTATCTAATCATAGAAACAAGAGATCAGTGAGAAGGCGACAATTTAAATTAGAAGGCCTCAGCACGTTTGATCATTAGCCCAAATAGATGTCATTTTACTTACCCTAAAAAAGAAGCACCAACGCATTAAATGTAAGTACGATAATACATATTTTGACAGGGTGATTTTTAACTAAAGAAGTTGTATGAAATGGTTTGCATCTCGACGAGGATAAACAGTTAGACTAAATAACAGTAAACAAAGTAAAAATATTCGTAATTGAGGATAATTTAAAAGTAAAAAATTCTTATAAATCTACTAAGCACCAATTTGATCGTTGTGTTAGCTCCGCATTTAAAAAAATATTTTTAAGTCATGAAGGTGTCAACGTAAAATTAATGGATTATGCAGTCAAGAATAATTCTCAACACCAATCCCCCAAATATTGACAAAAATACGACAATGGCAACGTTGTTTTTAAATTTGTGACACCCGCAGCAAATGAGTACGAGAAATTTGGAAGATGATAAATCTTGCCTTTTCAAGGATGCTTCTGCATCCTTCGCAAATTCAAAATATCACAGGTTGGACGAAAATTGGAAATTTTCGTCGCGACAACGTAGCGACACGTCCTCCAGCGCAGTCGGCGATTAGACGGTTTGGTTCAACAAATTCCCAGAGAAGGTTCCATCCGGGGTTCACAGGGCGACCAAGGCGAGGGCGAGGAGTGACGCGAAAATGGCCGCCGTCGATATCCTGACGACGACGGCGGGGTTCCCGCCGTACCCGCGTCTTTCGTCGTCGGGGCGGTAAGCTGGACAGAAAACAAAGTCGTGAAGAGGAATGCTACTTGAAACGGTGATTTTTGAAGCGCCTAAATGTGTAATGTCTCACCTGTGCTGTGCGGGTCTTGTATACCTTGAGCCCCTTGATAAACTAATTTCAAGCGGAAAAAAACTTCGCTTGTCGGAAATTAATCACTACCAAAACTTCTAACCCTACTTGATTTCAAACCTTCTCAGGACTTGTTGGGGAAACAAATAAGCTAAATATGATTTAGCGTGTATTTCCTCCTCAAAAGGCGCATTCACATCGTGCCCTTCAACAGGCAAACACTTAAATCTGAGCTTGTGATCTCACAGTACCACATTGCTTTCAAGACTCGAACCCCGTAAATGGCTAGATTTTCCACTCATACAAAAATATAATCACAAATACAACAATGAGTGCTAAGACAAATACAACAGGCCTTATCTTATAAGAATAAGCAGCGGGGAAAGCAACTGATTACGCTCTAAATCATGCAACAGTTTCAAACTTGCCAAAATATTTTACAAAAAAAAAAGTGATAAAATTCGTACAAAAGAGCGTCTCAAGGCGATTTCGGAATCATTTAGTGTAAAGCAGCTCTCATGCAGATTCACATCACACGCTTTTGATAATGAAGTACAAATCGTCAAAACGAAACTATTTGAATACGAACAGCACTAATGGTACTAAGAGTATTGGACTGGGGTAGGTACCTAATGGTAATACTCTCAGCACGTATAAAACACAAAAATTGACAGTGAAAGGGAAAACAGGTTGAAATGGAAAAGGACAACTTATTGGACGATTCTTTTTTTAAAAAAAAACCTCATTGAGCTCCTTGAATGATTTTTTAAAATTTGTTCCCCAGAAAGGTGCGAAAACGGGTCAACATCGCAGATCTCTATTATTTATAGGGCCTTAGGAAAAATATAATTGTATTTGAATTTCGAGGCGTGGAGGGGTACATGACGTGGACTGCTTAGTCATCTTTCGATTGGCCTCTCTCTTGCATCTACGCAAGTTAGCCAACTTTGCTACGCGAAAAGCTGCCCCCCCACCCCGGAGATGCGCGCAAGTAGGCGCATTTTCGCCCATCTTTCTTATTTCAAATGGGAACCCCTACATTTTTCGGCGAATTTGGACTCCCCGCTCTATTTTACTTCCGATAAGCGGGTTGAGCGAAATTTTCGACCCTTTCTATCTTTGTTGTCTACGGTCCAATTGAGTCGGAGTTTCCTCTGTGTCCTACCTAGAGATCCGAATTTTAATACGAAATACCCAACGAACGAATTCAGACGATTTTGTATAATCCTATCCTTATTTTCGAAAAATAAGGATTAAAACTGAGCTGCATCTGGCGTCCCAAATTATTTTTCTTCGATCTCAGGATGCCTTACAAATTGTTGACTCTTGGGGGGGGGGGGGGGAGAGAGATTCTCATTTACAAAATTCAAACGTAGAAAAGTGCGTTATTTTTTCAAAGAATCGCCCAATTTTGTACGCTGTGACTTTTAAACATCAATGTAACAACACATGACGTCACTAATACAACACAATAAGCGTAAATCAGATTTTGACAATGACGAGGTTGAAAAGGTCTTTACAATTTGTGTTAAGGTTTAGTCCTGGTGCGGTTGTCTTATCTTAATTTGGATTCTTCTGAATCTTAGTTCTATTTTTAATGAAAGACAGAAGAGTTGGGTCCAACCCACTATCACAGTGCATGGTTGACAGTATTCCATTCTTTACATATAGAGAGCTACCTACCAAGTAAAAGTTTACAGTAATTACATTTGATTATTTGAGTATCCTTTGGTTCACCTCTCTCTCGGAATGGCCGAAATAACACACACTTATGAACTCAAGTTCATCACAGCTACAATTTTCCCCATCAGGAACCGTTTTAAGGCAGTCAGTAGAGTGAGCGGAACATCCTGAACCAGTCTTGTAGCGTACGAGATATCGAAGAGTCTGTCGAAGTTGTCGTCGAGGGTTCTTCGACAATTTTGCCACCACACAAACATGAATTAATTCCAGGGATATGTACATGGGGAAATAATGAAACAATAAACCCGACAAACCCAAGCGGTGAGGAAACCTGGTTAATGAACCCGAATGAGTGCGTAAAGCTGTGTCAACCATGCTGGTGAATATGTACAGTGGTTTTCCAACCTTAACCCTACCGTTAATCATTTCTTATATACAACACTACACTAAATTAGTCTACAAACTACACCTTCCCATTTTAAGTCCTGAAAGCAATGTGTTGGTGAACAGCCCAATACATCCACACTTTTACTACCTTTTGCTGATCTGAGATCTAAAAAGTTTTTCGAACGCTAATTCCCTCAACGATACAGTTGGTGCCATTGAGAAAGCCAATTTGTATCAGCATCAGTGACATCTAAATATTGCTGTATAACTGGCTTATTTGCTGAAGAATAGAAGACAAAGGTGGCAAATTACGTAAGCTGTCCAATTTGGAAACTACTTGATTTGATTGATAGAAACCTCCCAAAATCAGACAGCTTCAACATGCAAGGCCCTGAATCGAAAAAAGCTACTTATGCTGGCAAAGTTGAACAAAATTTTATGCAAATGATGGTTAGAAGGTTAGCTTTAGCGTTTCCCAGTCTGACTTTTTCTTCGTCAGCGGCAAACGGTATTTTGGTGAATTGATGAAGCCTCCACAACGAAAGCGCTTCTGCCCATCCAATACGCATCCTTGTTTACCTGAACTACTAATTTATAATGTCCCTGTGGCTGGTGGGAGGAATATGGATGTTTCAAGGTTAAACAAGAAAGCGATGAATTACGTTTTTCTCCATAGTGACCCCTGGCCCTGTCCTATTGGGTGAGATTGGGTACCTGCGCGCAAATGGGCGCACTTGCGCCTACTTTTCCTCTTTCCATTGGTAGCCCCAATCATTTTGCAGGGTTCTGTACATCCGATAACCCATTGAGCGCCATCACCACCGAGCCCAAACTATTTGTACAATTGTTAAGTTGACGCCCATCATACTGAAAAGGGAGGGAAAACAGATTTCTTAATGATGATTCAGAGTGGCAGAAATGTCAAAGGAAGGAAGAGACAAGCAGGCCTCACGGATTTACTTGAGCTGTTATTTTCTAATTCATTACTTTCGTTATACATTGTAGGATTTGTCACCAACAACAACTCCCACCCCACTTAAAGCCCGAACGAAGTGAGGCTCCTCTGTCGGGCGCAAGTGCGCGCAAATGGACGAGTGAAGCGAACCCTCCCAGTCCGTGATAAGTGGCCAAGCGAAGCTAATACAATATACCCAGACCAGCGATTTTTATACCACGTCCAATACATCCCAACCTTTGCGTTTAAGCTGTCAAATTGGTTACGTAAAATGAGAAATTTAATTATGTCTCCCCAACGATGACATTCCAAATATAACTTTTATAGCCTCCATTTCATTCATCACATTAGCTACTGCAGCTTTTTTTATATTTTGGGGTGAATGATGTTCGTTTTTTTTTTGTTTTTTTTTCAAATTTGTTTTTATATAATGACATTACGTACTTAACAAAACATAATTTACTTTAATTTAGGAACTACTTTATGGTTCAAGTAGAAATTCAATTTATATAGCTAATTTATAATAATTTGTTAAATAGCTTATACGTTAAAAAAGTAAAAGTGACTTCCCAGCAACCAACACAGCCACAACCTCTCATGCAATGTGATTTCATGCGTTGACTAATTTCGTGTTATTTTAAAAGTCAATAAAAAAATTACTATTTACCAGAGATGGTGAAGGCTGTGGTCCAGCATACAACTTACAGCTTCCCTTATCTTCCACCAATTTCGATTTTCGGTAGTAAAATTTTCAATTGGGGTATTAGTGAGTGAAATTAGGACTGAATCGATCCGTTAATCACAATCAGTCGAAGTATTTACAAAAGGAACATTTCAGGTTGAGATTATATACACATGCCCCGAAGTTAGAGGTGGTTTTCAGTCACTTAAAGATGACCGAAAACTACCAAATTGGTAGTCAGGTGGGGGTTAACCGTTTAGTTAGTCAATTTTGTCTCCCCCCCCCCAAGGAGGAGTTAGTCGGGATGAAATTTCGTCACACGGAACTTTTTTTTCTCTTATCTGTGGTTCGCGCCGTTTTCATCGAACTCACCACCGTCCATGATGATGTCACCAATATCATCATCCCGGAAACTGCTGTGTCGTCCTTCACTGGGCCACAGACTTCCTCCTCTCTCTGCCCCCGTTTGATGCTCACCGGTGGTGATGCCGCCGGACGTCTCGGACTTGCAGCCGAACCACCAGTAGCCGGCGGGTCGGGGGAACGGAGGGTCGGCGTTGTCCACCTGGAACGAAAAGAGAATCATTATGGTGAAGCGTATGGACCCTCAAAAGAGGAAACAAGGAATGGGATTTGAAAAAAAAAAAAAAAAAAAAAAGGAGCCATGAAATGGAAACGAAAAAACGTAAAGGGGTGGGGCATCGCCCGAAAATGCGCGCATGCAAATGAGCGCATTTGCGCCAACTTTCTTATTTCAAAGGGGAACCCCTAAATGTGACATAATTGTTCTGTGTAGGCCCTGAGGAAGAAATTATATGTTTCGAAAGCTCGGCAAAAGATTGAGATTTTTCGTTGGATCCTAATCCCGATACTGCTGACGAGGTAATAAATTTTTGGATCGATCACCATAGTCTACAGAACCCCTAAATGTTTTGATGGATTCAGATTCCGAATAACATTTAACGTCCAACAAGCCCACTGATTGAGATGGCGTTTTGACTGTCGCCCTCCTGTCGATCCGATACTAAATTTCGAACGATTGGAAGGTTTCAACGAATCTTAGACACACAGGATCTCCTAAGTTAAGCCGTTAGCTCAGCTGTATATGGTATCAATCCCGACTCAGGGCAAGATAATTCAGTCGGCATGAGGACAAATGTGATCGACCCTGAATCACCCAGAGTAACCTTTTTTGTGCAATAAACACGGTAAGGAGAATTGGGTTGGTTCCCCAAAACAGGATGCCATAAGTAGCTCGAGAGGCAAGCCCATGGTGTGTTGCCATCAGGGCCTCCTTGGTGGTGATATCTCGGAGTTTTCGGAAAGCAAAACTCAAGCTTGCCAGTTTCCTGGAGAGTTCTTGGACATAGAAACAGTATGTCAGAGCACAGTCCAAAGCCACCCCCAGGAACTTTGTTCTATCACTGAAAGGCACCATTGATTCTCCTCCCAACAGGATGTGATTCATCACCGCAGGCCTTCGGCGAACTTCTGAGAGCATACAGACCGTTTTGGCCTCATTCAATCGGAGTTTCCGACTGTTCAACCAAACTTAGCTTCTAAAAACTTTTTGCCCAAAGAAATGGCACAACCCTGAAGAGTTTTGCTTCTAACCAAGAAGTTGCTGTCATCAGCATACACAACAACCCGGGTATTGTCATCCGTGAGCATGGCAGGAAGTTCATTGATGATGATCAAAAAGAGTAACGGCCCAAGCAAGCTTCCCTGCGAAGAAGATCGAGGTGAAGACTCCAATCAATCGATCGAACCCACCCAGGGCCTGCGCTCAAGATACGATTCAAACCAGGCGAGCGAGGGACCCCCGAACGGAGTTGAGAATTGACAGAAGAACCTCATGCGACGCCGAATCGAAGGCCTTATGTCAATGAAACATCCTATGACCGTGAAACCTGCGTCTATGGTAGCAATGAAATTGGTCAAGTCAAGCATGGCTTTGAGGTTGATTTGTTCCTCAAGAACCCGTATTGGTGTGGACTGAAAAATTTTGTCTTGTGCAGGAATCTCACCAGCCTGTCGTACATGATTTTTCAAGGACCTTGGCGAGAAAACACATTTGCTGATGGGCCTATAGTGTTTGCCATCAGTTCGATCCCCTTTTTTCAAAATGGGTATCACAATCGAGCTCTTGAGGTCAGGGAATATCACCTGGGTGAACGAGTCGTTGAACAGCTCGGCGAGCATTGGGGCAGAAGGATCACCCTCTTGAAAACCAAGCAAAACCCCCCTCATCTAGAAAACCTCAAAATGGCGAGCGAATCAACCCCCCCCCCCCCCCCCCCCTCCTGTCCGTGTGCTAGTCTAGAATAATAAACGATAAGCCAAAAATATTCACTCACCGAAAACGACCTGTCATTAAACCTCCAGTACTGGCCTTTCTTGAAGAAGTAAGTCCAGCCGTTGGTGTACTGAAGGACGGCGTCTAGGTCGTTAGGAACGCCTTCCCAGTTGGCAATGTCCTTAGGATATGTGCTCTTCACAGGTGGCTTCTGGGTCGGGTCGAACCTCCAAAACTTGGAACCTGATAAGATCAAATTAACGAATCAGCGGAAATCATTCATTTTATCACGTTGGCAAAACTGTATAAAGGCGCACCTTTGTAGAAATAGATTTTCCCGTTTCCGCCCCACACCATAGCCGCGTCGATGTTGTCCGGGATCCCGCTGAACCCATCTGCTATCTTCTTGGGGTAGTTGCCGTCCATTTTCTTGCCGGTGTACCTCCAGTACTGTTTCCCTTTGAAGAAATACGTTTTACCGTTTTTGTACGTAAAAGCGGCGTCGATGTCGCCGGTGAGGCCGGGCCAGGATTTGCTGATGAGGCGAGGATACCCGGGGGCTATCGAGTCTTCGGTGAGCTTCCAGTAGTGTTGCCCTGGAAATTGACAGCGTTATCAATGCCGGTGCCGAAAACTTGCGCTAACACCCCTAATCCCAGCATACATTTGCGCTAAGGCATCGAGTTTTGCTTGCCATTCACTTGCGCCAACCGAATTATCATTAACGCGAATCTCCTGGATGAGCTAAGAGCGCTCATCCGGGAGAAACCAATTTTAGAGGCGGGTTATGGCGTTGGCTGAATATTGTTCCCATATTTATTTATTTATTTTATTTATTTATTAACGGGCAAGCCCAATTTACAACAGCATAATAAAAGTAGCAATTCAGTGTATACATTCAAGAAAAGAAACGATTTTACCAGAAACAGCAATAGGTAATGTAGCAGTGATATAACTTATGAAAACAGTGGATCAATTTGGAGATAATAGTTAAAACAAGGCGGGGGAAGAAAGCACTAGAGATTTCAGAGATGACAGGGGACTATTAAAAAAGTCAAAATATGTGTGCAAATTTAAGAAGAGGTTTGCAGAACGGGGGATGCGATGCAGTGGTCGATTTCGAAGGTAGTTCGTCGCAGAAAAAGGGACGTGGAAAATTTCAGGCCGACGACTTGAGATGCGAGGGATGGAGAGGCGAATTTCCGCCAGCAACGGAGGACAGTCGATACGGCCGTTTACGAGCTTGTGAAGAAATGACAGGTCAGCCATGCCACGCCGCACTTCCAGTGGTAGGAGTCTGCAGGTCCTGAGGAGTGATGGATAGTCCACGTTTTCCGAAGATATTCCAAGCTTAAATGCAATGTACCGCAGGAATTTATTTTGAACACGCTCAATTTGATATTTATGGATGGCATAAAATGGGGACCATATCGTTGAGGCGTACTCCAGCTTAGGAAGGACAAGCGCCTTATAAAGCATAACGATGGCTTGAACGTGGCTAAATTCAAGGGTATGCCTCCTTACAAAGCCAAACGAGCGCATGGCGCTGCTGGCAACCATTTCGATATGCCGCGAGAAAGTGAGCTGACCGTCGCACCTAACTCCCAAATCCAAAGTTTCATCCCCTCTCGCCAGTGGTGCATTTCCAAGGGTGTACACAAACTGAAGGGGCGCCACTGAGCGATGAAATGAGACGACGGAACACTTCGACGGGTTCAGAAAAAGGCAGTTCACCACGCACCAATCCTCCAGTTCAGTGATGGCCCGCTGAACGATGTCACGGTCTTCAAATGAGGCGACGTATCGGAAAATCTTCAAATCATCCGCAAATAGCAGGCAACGCACGGCAGGACCCAAGTGGGCAATAACACTGTTGATAGCCAGCAGGAAACACCAGGGTCCAAGATGGCTGCCCTGTGGAACTCCCGAGGAAGCATGAAATGGAGAAGACAATGCACCTCGAACCCGCACCCTCAGCCATCTATCACATAGATATGACGCCAACCAATCAAGCCCCAAAAACCCCCAAGGAGCCAAGCAGGCTCACTAGATGACGGTGCGAAACCTTATCAAAGGCTTTGGAGAAATCGGTTGATACCAGGTCAGTTTGGTAGCCACTGCGAAAACCCTCCATAACGTATTCTTGGAACAAGAGTAAATTTGTCACCGTCGAGCGTCCACTCATAAAACCATGCTGCTCAACCACAATGTAAGGCCTGAACTTGACCTGGATATTACGATGGTCCTGGAGTCTTTTGAAAGTTGCTCAGGCTTGTCCTTGCGTCCTGGATTCCTTTACAGCCCCCTGAACCAACTCAACAGGGGAATGATACGAACCACCATGGACAAGGTATTTTTGGTAACCTTTATCCAGGGAATGCTCATAAAATTAAGGAAGTAATGATAGGTTAATACACTTTGGGATGAAAACTAGGGGGCTTTCAACTTTTTGGTTTATTATTCTTGGAATAATACACCTATGTAATCGCGGCGGAGTTCGACGACTCGGATCGGCCTCAAAATTTGACATTATCCGTTTCAAGTGGTCTATATTCAAAATCCGAAATGTCCGTCCGCCGTCCGAGCCGTTTTTGGCAGTAGGAATTTTTTTAAATCTGAAATTTTGACAAAATATTCGGGTTACTATCTAGTTGTGCCCGCAAGGTTTTCAGTCCGATCGCCCAAACCCGTGGGGCGCTATGTGGCTAAAATGGGGCTACTGGAGGGATTTTTTGAAGGCTTTTAGCTATGGAATCGAGTTAGGTGTCGTTTTCGTAGTATTTTTGGACGTAGAATCCATTTTTGGGGGTCCCGGAACGATCCGATTTCACTGTTGCGATCTATAGAAAGGGCTTTCATGGGGCTAAAAATAGGATTTTTGGAGGATCCCAGGATCTTAAATATTTTTCGAGTAAAAAATAAATAATTTTTTGAAAAAAAAAAAAAAATCAAAAAAATGTTTTTTAAAATATAAAAATCCCAACAACAAAAATTTTGTTTTAAATTTTTTTCATTGACAGAATTAAATTTCTGCACAAGTAACCTATATCAAAGAATAATAAACCCTTGTGTAAAATTTGCAGCCTTTTTTTTCCCCCAAAATTATTTCGTTTTTATTTGAAAAATATTTGACCTCCTGGGATCCTTCAAAAATCTCATTTGTAGCCCAATGAAAGCCCTATAGATCGCAACAGTGGAATCGGATCGTTGCGGGACCCCCAAAAATGGATTCTACGTGCAAAAATACTTCAAAAACGACACCTGACTCGATCCCATAGCCAAAAGCCTTTAAAAAACCCTTCCGTAGCGCCATAAGGGCACAACTAGATGGTAAACCGAGTATTATGTCAAAATTTCAGACAGGAGGTGAAGCAGGACGTTCGCGCAAACGTCAATAATACGGCCTCGCCCGTTTACGCAAATGAATGGTCGGATTAGCGAGAATTCGTTGTTGGTTTTGATCGTTTGAAGTTCATCTTGAAATTACCCTTGAAAGCGTAAGTGACGCCGTCAGCAGAGTTAAACAGCGTGTCGACGGTGGCGTCGTTGCAAAGTTCCGCATCCTCTTCAACGCCGGGCTCTTCGGGGGCCTCCGTCGTCGTCCTTCGTCCACTTCCAGCACCGCTCGGATCTTTGTACGTCTTCTTTCCGTAGAGGGCCTACAAAATACGAAAAATTCATTAAGTACAAATTTTACAAACCTCCGATAAAAAAAATCTCCTCTCGATATTTCACCTGAATGGCTTCAACGTCGTCATCGTCCAGCTCGAAGCTCGATTGGTACCCCCGGTAGAAAGGGGCCATCAGGGCTGACCTGTAGTCGGAATGCGACAGCCCGAGCGAATGGCCAAACTCGTGTGCGGCCACTTGGAACAAGTTGGTGCCTGTAAAAAAATCACACATTTCACGTTTCAAATCGTCCTTGATGAGTGAGTTCGCCCTCAGGTCGACTAATTGGGTTCGTTCGAAAAATTAAAAACTCCTGCCATAAAATCCTACTTTCAACCGCTACATTGGCAGCAGTTGCGTGCAGCAAATGGGATTATATTAAGTCGCTCAAGTCACATCAAGGTCAATCTAGTGGCTTTAATACTCAGACTAACGTTGTTCGAATCAAGTAACAATACGGATTGCCATCAACTGTATCGGGCATCAGTACTTGAGGTTTGATTATAATCAGAAAAACAGGTTTCAGAGCTCGTGCCCCAGCCAAAAAATGATTGGAAAGTAGCGGCTAAACAGACGATGAAGAATATTACGTTGAACAGAGTCTTAGAAGGGAAGAGACGCTTGGTTGTGTAGTAAGGTAAGGTTGGGTAAGTGCGTGGTATGGTTTGTTAAGGTCAACTTCAACAAAACCTCAAAAATCAGCAATTTTTATTTAATCCCTTGTTTTTCGATGACCGAAATAGCTGTTCAAGTCCAATTTATGACCTTGTGGGGTAAGTGCGTAACTGGCATGTTCAGTCTTTGGAACGCTTATTCTGGTTTCACCGGGCCAAATGCAAAAACGCTGAAAATTTTACACAAGGGTTTATTATTCTTTGATATAGGTTAGTTGCGCAAAAATTATTTCTGCGTCAAAAGATAAAAATGTTGGAAAAAAAAAATTGTTGGATTTTTTTTTTTTTCAAAAAAATTTTTTTTTTGATTTTTTTTCGAAAAAAAATTGTTTTTTCAAAAATTCTTTATTCTTTACTCGAAAAATATTTAACCTCCTGGGATCCTTCAAAAATCCCCCATTTTTAGCCCCATGAAAGCCCTATAGATCGCAACAGTGAAATCGGATCGCTGCGGGACCCCAAAAAATGGATTCTACGTCCAAAAATACTTCGAAAACGACACCTGACTCGATCCCATAGCCAAAAGCCTTCAAAAACCACCTTCTGTAGCCCCATTTTAGCCCCATAGCGCCCCACGGGTTTGGGCGATCGGGCTGAAAACCTTGTGGGCACAACTAGATGGTAAACCGAGTATTTTGTCAAAATTTCAGATTTTAAAAAAAATTCCTACTGCCCAAAACGGCCTGGACGGCGGACGGACATTTCGGTTTTGGAATCTAGACCACTTGAAACGGATAATGTCAAATTTTGAGGCCGATCGGAGTCGTCGACCCCCGTCGCGAAAACATAGGTGTATTATTCCAAGAATAATAAACCAAAAGGAAATGTCTGAATGATTCTTTAGCGATTGGAAAATTGAAAATTGGACCAAAACTCACTGCTTTTGGAATCAACTTTTACAGATCATCACGTACCTGGACAATGAGGGCAAAAATTGAAAACTTGAATGAACACCAATAAACTTCAATAAATCCAGTTCTAAATATTAATAAGTTAAACTAAAGTTTTATAATATAAAGACGGAATTTATCTTTTTCTATCAGTGAGTTGAAGCCCTACCACGCGCTTACCCGTTTGGTTTTTCAAGAAGTGGCATCTTCAGGGTGATAAATTATCACTGATAATCAATACTCATAATACGAGGGATCAATCTCGAACTTTTGAAGTCAGGTTATAAGAGATCTGGCCAGGTTACACAAGGTTATCCAGTGAGTTGTAAAAGGGGTGACTCACACTCACATGCTCACAGTACGAAATGTACGCACCTTACCTCACCTCACCCTCAAGTATTAGGTGCCAGATAGGTATGGCCAAATGAGTCGAATGTAGCAGATCCTAGCGTCGAAATATGGATATTGGGCGCAAACGCGCAAGAGCGCCCAATCAGACTCCATTGTTCTCTTGCACTTCAATCTTAAGTGCATCTTCTCTTCCTGAACCACACCTGATTTCTGATTCAAAATTGTCTTGCTGTCTCCAGACTTTAGCCCCTCTTGGTCAAAACCTTCTTCATGCATTGCGTCCCCATTAGATGGACCCGCAAAGTCGTCAGTCCACTTTAGTCTACTTTTTAGCCACTGTGGACCGTCCCATAATGCAGATGAACAATCACGACGTTCCTGGTAAGAGGGGCCATTTAGTGTCCCTGAGGAATTTGAGACAGTTCTCCTCTCTGTCCCACCAGATAAAAAGTGCAGTGAGAGGGAGAATTTAGGCCACGCTCTACACAGCCCCACTCTAGGAGGGCCCTATTAAAGCTAAAACAGCAGAAATACCAGAATCGATTCCAACCGATTCTGCAGAATCATGAAGAAGCGTTGGGAGTGCAACTGAGGTAACTCCCATCACGTGCCAAATGATCCCGAATAGCCAAAACTGCTCAGCGAACTCTCCTAATTTTACCAAAAGACACCGAGAAGGCAACGGCACCATTTGACGATAACCCACCGGAAGGTTCCAAACTACCTACTTTTATCATAATTAACACGTTTGGACTTATCAAAGACCAGGAGACACCCACTCTCTTACCATGGTAAGTATTCACTGTCCATTTTTCAGCGTCGTCGAAATGAGCGTCGCCGCCGTAAACGGGGAAAAACGCGTGCGCCAGCGTCCCGCCGCGTCCGTCAAAAGGATCGCCGTCCCCGTGCTCGCCGGTTTCAAACCTCACCTCGATGTGAACTGGTCCTGAAGGCAAAAATGTGAGATAATGAGAAGGTAATGATTGAACCGAGTGTAATGTACCTAGTTTTCACGACGTGGTTTACGCTTAAGCGTTGAATCAAGCGAGTGGCTCAAAGAGGCTGACTTATCAGCTGCATGACCGATCAAGGGCTCAACGAGAGGACCCGGTGGTTGTTCTCCGAGTAATTTACCAGGTTACTGAGCTTACCAGATTTCTTCTGCGTGAACGTGAGCGGGGTCACCGTCGACCAGACGTCAAAGGCCTTTTTAATCTCGAGATCCGTCTCGGTCTTCGTCAAAGCCCTCGGGTACTTGGCGATCTTGTATGTGAGGTTCTTGACCCGCCATCTGCTCCCTGGAACGGAAAGGTTTTTATCAATTTGGCTGATTCAACCGGCCACAGTGTGTGGAGCTAACAAGGGGCGCTCTATTTTGAGAAGCTGAAGATGAAGATTAGGCAGAAGCTCTGACAAGATAAAAGTGCTTGGTGATGGTTGAGCATGTGAAGCGACTTGCACATAACTTCAATTCAACTACGAATCCCAGTCAATCAAGACATTGGAAGGGGTGTTTGCCTACAAAAGGTCTGATGTTATGTTTCCTAATTTTAATTGGTGTTTTGGCACCCCAACAATGGGAAACTAAGCGAATCCACAAAATTTTTGTCGGGAGAACTTTTGGGAGCCTAAAAACCTGGAAATTGTCGTTTTGGTTTATTATTCTTGGAATAATACACCTATGATTTCGCGACGGGGGTCGACGACTCCGATCGGCCTCAAAATTTGACATTATCCGTTTCAAGTGGTCTAGATTCCAAAACCGAAATGTCCGTCCGCCGTACGCCGTCCAGGCCGTTTTGGGCAGTAGGAATTTTTTTAAAAATCTGAAATTTTGACAAAATACTCGGTTTACCATCTAGTTGTGCCCGCAAGGTTTTCAGCCTGATCGCCCAAACCCGTGGGGCGCTCTGGGGCTAAAATGGGGCTACAGAAGGTGGTTTTTGAAGGCTTTTGGCTATAGGATCGAGTCAGGTGTCGTTTTCGAAGTATTTTTGGACGTAGAATCCATTTTTTGGGGTCCCGGAACGATCCGATTTCACTGTGGCGATCTATAGGGCTTTCATGGGGCTAAAAATGGGATTTTTGAAGGATCCCAAGAAGTTAAATATCTTTCGAGTAAAAATTAAAGAATTTGTGAAAACACATTTTTGAACAAAAAAATCAAAAAAAAAATTTTTTTTGAAATAAAATAAAAAAAAAATTTTTTTTTAATTTTTTCATTGACAGAATTTAATTTCTGCACAAGTAACCTATATCAAAGAATAATAAACCCTTGTGTAAAATTTGCAGCGTTTTTTGGCTGATATCTTGAAAACTATGCGTGATACAGAAAACGTCACTCTTGACATTATGAAAGAGCATAAAATTCTGCACCGAATGGCTACCCAAACTTTAACATTCGACCTCTCAGTAAGGTCGCTAAGTGCCAATTTTTCCCAACTTGAGTGAAAACTGCAATTATTCGACCTGTAAATTGAGAACGATCATTCTGGGTGAAAAACTCAAATAAGTAAAAGTTGTGGAGCCTGAAATTCTGCGTTCAGGAAGCACCACGATTTCAAAATTGAGCCAATGTTCAACAACTTTTCCATTTTCCCTCAAAAAAGTAAATTGGCTAATATCAAGTAGGTATTTTGAACAGACAACGATTCTACGCTCTTACGTAACTGAATAAAATATAATAGAAAACATGTTTATTAGAAAAAATGTGGACCAGTCCCCCTACAATATTAAATATTAAAATTTAAAGTGATGTAACATTAGTAATGTTACATAAATGTAGTAGTGTTACATGATGTATCATAACTAAACTAGTTATGTATTTGTTACTAATTAGGGCACATGAGGGCACCAGCTAATCAGAAACACAAAAAGTCATTAATACAGCATGCACTAAGTGCAAGTCTTGTTTCCGTCTGCCAGGAGGAGGTTTAGAGCCTCCTTGCAATATCCTCAACAACAAGATTTATTTTCTTAACTGTAACACAACATTCAATGTTCTCATTTATCTGAAATTTGGACGTTGTTCCGATTAATTGTATACGCCATTATATGTTTTTATTCCTATTTTATATCATCTTCCGTCATTGCTCTCAATCAAACTCCGCCACCAACTGAACTCTATATTGCCAGGCGTAATGGCCAAATCGCCACATCCAATGGTCCGTGGAATTTCGCAGCTCTATCGTTCTCTCATTAGACAGGACGCTCCCTGAACTCTTGATAATGGGGCAGATTCCGAAAAAATGCAGGATATCCTCGGCTGCCCTTCGAGCAGAGTCGACGAGGGGAGTCGGGCCACCGGTAAAGACCATCATTCAGCCCTCTGGACCCAGCAGAGCACCCACAAATGGCGATGCCAAGACACCAATTAAAATTTAGAGACAGAACATCCGACCTTTTGTAAGCACCGAAGTTTAGATTGACTGGACCATTTTAACTCATACCGCCACCCCCACCTCAAGCCAATCCACACACCTCACCCCATTCGATCAAAACTCCCTCGTCATAATCACATAATCAATAAAAAATGCAGGTCGTATCGAAGGCTATTTGGTCCAACGTACGACGAAATTCGTCGCGGTCAATGAACGATTTGTTTTCAATCGGGTTCTACCGGTTGTCCTTGAAGGTGAACAATAGCGTGAAGTTATTAGCATTCTAATGGGCCACGCGATACACCGTGTGTTGAGATCCAGAAAAGGGAGTCAATCCGGGCAAAAAAACTGTATAGAACCTCCTGGGAAACGACTGGAGTGGGGAAGATTCTCAGAGGATCTCGTGTTCCTTATCAGGAAAGCCCAATGGCGAATAACGGAATTGGCAATAGCGGAGTTGTTAGACGGGAAGTAAAAAAAAAGAATGCCCCCCCCCCCCCCCCCCGAGAATGAATAGATCAATGTGAGCAACAAAATCTGTTGGACTACGCAGCTCCAGTACACTCGACTGTCATCGCACCTGCAAATTGCCGCTCATCAAACTCGACGATGAAACCCTACCAGAGTATCCTCGTCATTAGCGGAATACACCGATTATTCTCGGAGCGTCTCTGGCCCCTGCACTTCCGCAATAATATCATACATTTTCGGCCCGGGCCGGTGATTATACCGAGAGAGCTGGAGTATGTTTCCGGCGTGAATCAACCCGTATCTTCGCTGAGCTACAAAGCGAAGGTTCCAGAGACAAGAACAAACTGACCTGACACAAATGACAATTGGCTCTCGAAATTGTGAACACTGTAGATGGAATGATTTATTGCGTGATTGAAATGGCAAGGTAAAAAACAAAATGCTGGATTACGCATAATATGCGTGACGCAACAACGGTGTTGGATTGTTGAGAAAAATGAACATAGGTAATATTATTATGTTCATTTTTCTCAACAATCCAACATCATTGTTGCGTCGAAAACATCTTTATAAAAGACCCTCACACCGAGTCACTCGTCCTCCTAGCCAAAATCTCAAAAAACCAACCTGTATCCCTTTAGATCCCCCCCCATAGAGCTTCACAAAGAGGGGCCAACAAACTGAAAACCTTTTGGATATAACTAAGAGAGAAATTGAGTGTTTGGTCAACATTTAAGATTACCTAGTACATCTAAAAACTAGGTGAACGACAAATGTTGAGGACTGCTAAACGGCCGTAACATGTTAGGGGAAACGGGGACCTCGGACTACTCTAAAAACGGAGCACGTTGGGGACAAGGGTCTAAGAGCCACCTTCCATATTGGCAGAGGCGCGTCGTCACATCAGTAGTTGTAATGTTATGGCGAGAATTATAGAGAAGAGCAAGATACTGCCCAAGAATCCACAAGTTTCCAGAC
Source organism: Pilophorus perplexus (assembly GCA_955831195.1). NCBI lineage: Eukaryota > Metazoa > Arthropoda > Insecta > Hemiptera > Miridae > Pilophorus > Pilophorus perplexus. The sequence goes on along the minus strand of OY037018.1, from coordinate 21,922,559 downwards.
ATCGGGACCGCCACCTTCAAAAAACCTCGAATATAAATAACCCCAAATGACTTTTTAGGAATGAAGTTATGCTGACAAACTACTTAACTTCGTTCATACCTATTATATATTATATATACTACCAATAAACTCTTAACATATCGAAGACTCATTTTTATACACTCTTAATTTCCCGGTCTAAAATCATCGCATCATGATTAGGTAAGTTTTTACTAGTGAAGTTAAAATTATATGAACGAAAATAAAATACTGACTAAATAAAACCTTAAGAGGGGGCTGCCAAAACAGCGCCATGTCCTGCGGCGTGAAAAGCTTCAACTAGCCAAGTTTGACTAGGTGGGCAACTGAAAAAAAATCTGGTAACGTTGTCCTGTATGTTGGGGTGATTGAGCTCCCATTGCGAAACCGTCTCATCAGACCGTCTTTGACTACCTACCTGGTACCTGTAAGCGACCCTCGTCATTGTGCAATAAACGGGACTACAAAGAGAGATTCGGTATGCACCGCTCGATAGCCAAAAACCTATGTGCCGTCTTGCTGAAAACCTTGCGTGCACAGCTAGAAAGAATGGCTGCAAATTTTGCTAAAGGATTTATTATTAAATGTTATTTGTGATAACAATTAATTATGTGTCAATAAGAAAATATTTTTGAAAAAATTAAAATAAAATTTCCTCCTGTATAACGTTTGGACAAATGTGGGACCGCAAAAAATGCATTATGCGTCCAAAACTCGGGGAAAAGAAACCTTATTTGACCTTCTGGGATCCTTCAAAAACCCCATTTGTAGCCCCATGAAAGCCCCTGAGATTCCTAATTAACCTATATCAAAGAATAATAAACCCTTGTGTAATATTTGCAGCGTTTTTACCTAGCAATAGTATGGGCACTCATAGATGGGCGTAGATGATGGGTCACTCATATATTATGTTAATTGGGGGTATTGCTAGGAAAAAAATGCAAATTTTCAATTGATTTTGCGCTTTATTTTCGCTTTTAGAATCTACACATCTTGAAACGTATAATGACATTTTGCGGCCGATCAAAAGTCTCCACCTCCGACACGAATTACACCGATCACAAACTACCTACACCGAGACACGAAAAAAACCACCGATCTACACAATGTACCTGTGCACAATTTGGACCTTGAAGGAGTTCTCTCTTCTACTCATAAGCTCAGAACCAGAATTTTAATACTTGCTACTTTCCACTTTTTGAGCATAATTCGATTGGCCCACAACAGGTCAAACATTGGCCTGTAGGTACAGTCAATAATTGTCAATAATTATTATGGACCACAGGCACTATGATATCCTATGAAATTTTGTAGGTACAATCGCTTGAAATTGCCAGCTTCATATGTCTCATATTGGAGTTGAATTATAGTGAGAAAGAATGAGTTGGTGGGTCAATTGACCCATTTGAATTGGGTCAGAGTGACCCCATAGACTGCATCGAATGCTTAGCTTGACCACGTGTGCTTTTTTCAGATTTTTAAATGTATCAGTAGAGTTTTTAAAGGTTTTTGGTTTGGGAAGCCGAATGCGATGTCGTTTTCCGAGTAATTTTGGCACATAATCCATTCATCGGGGTCCCACATCCCTCCACAAACTTTACAAGAAAAAATTCGAATAATTGATTTTTTTTAATTGATATCAATTTTTAAATCGATAATATCAATTAAAAAAAATAATTCAATTATTAAATAAATATAGTAATATAACAACGTTTTATATGACCTATTATTAATATATTATACCTATTAAATAATATATTATATTAACTGTTTATTACTTTTTTAAATAATTTATATAAAAAAATAATGGACTCTTGTGTAAAATTTGCAGCTTTTTTCCGAAAAACACCCGTTTTACCCCACTGTGTGCCGGTAAAATCATTTAGCTCTACCGGCACACAGTGGGGTAAAACGGGTGTTTTTCGGAAAAAAGCCCAAAATTTCAGTTACCTATATTATAGGAAACTGAAATTTTGGGCTTAGGCTAGAAACAATGAAAAGGAGAGTTCTCCGTTGTCAAGGAAAAATAAAACATCATTGACAACAGTCAACCCTTAATGGTAAGGTTGCCGAGGGTGGTTGAGGTTGGTGGCCTCTAGCGTAGAACCCCCAGAACTTCCTCGACGCCCGCTACTCTTCGGACATTCGAAAACCCATCAAATTGCGCATGCATCATCCCGCTCACAGAACTTCGCGAAAAATCAACGGATTTTATCGTTTGAACACTTGAATTAAAGCTTGAAATGTAAGGAAGACAACGGTCGAGGCGGATTTTCGATAACTCATCTTCCAACCAAGCAATGGTCACTTGAAGAGAGCAACACCCTTAGACGTGACTTTGTTGATGAATTGCAGCTTCCAGTGAAATTTCGCTCCAAAAATGCCTCGACGGATCGCTAGACACTAGTCTCACTTGAAGATTAAAAAAAAAATCATGAAAATCGGTGCATAATTCGAGGATTTATGATGGCGGGAGAATAACGTTGATTCCTTATGGGAGCAGGAAACATGGCCGACACGGGAGCCCGCTCTTAATAAGTAAATAATCATGAATAAGTAATAAATAAATGAAATCAACCAGATCCAAAGGAAATTACCAGATTCTCGGATTGGTATAAAATGTACATAACATTTCTGGTGGTGACGTAAATGAGCCGTCGAAGACGGAATTTAACATGAAATTTGATTCTCTACAACTTTGATTCTATAACTTTTTTTCGATTTGGGCAGTTGTGTAGAAGTTACAGCGGTCTTACTGTGACCAACATGCGGTTTTGACGAAAGTTGGTAAAAATAGCCTATCTTTGACGAACGATTGTGGCTAAACCGCTGAACCGATTTTGATGATTATGTAGTGTTTTGAATAGCGAATTTAATGCCCTTTCATTGTGTAAAGTATAACTTTTTCTGTAGGATGGATAGTTCCCGAGTTAGGGGCGAAAAACTGAAAATAATTGGTCCCGCTGACCTGGCCTTCTCAGGTGAAGTGTCACCACTGCGATTAATCAATGTTAGAATAAACGGTCAGTCAAGATAACTCGGCGAGATTTGGGACGGTCCAGGTCAAAGGCAGTGAGAATCTCGCACGAGAAGCAGGACCGCCCGATCTCGTCGTCGACTGCAGCGCTTCCCGGGGCCCCTCTCAGGACCACTTGTGGTCCTTGTGGTCCCCACTATAATATGCTCCGACACTAAACTATCCAAAAGTAGTCATGAAAGTGTATTGGCTGTCATCAACAACAACACGTCTAAGGGGTTTTGAAACGGATGAAAATTCCGAAGAAGCCCATTGTTAATAGTTTGTTTTTGACTAGTGCAGGAATTGTGTTGAATTTGAGAAATGAAAGTTATTTAGTTGCCGAACCTGCCGTGAACGAGCTGAAATCAACAAGAGTTGTGTTGTCGGGACGTCAAACTCCAAACAGGTGAGGCCGCCACACTAGTAGCCTAACGGTAAGACAAACCAGTGGCTAGACGGTAAGACAAGTGAGGACGACAAACCAGTTGCCAGACGCCTAACGAGTGGCCTAACGGTAAAACAGGTGAGGACGCCGAACTAGTGGCCTAACGTAAGACAGTTGAGGCCACCACACTAGTAGCCTAACGGTAAGACAAGTGAGGACGCTAAACCAGTGGCCAGACGGTAAGACAAATAAGGACGCCTAACTAGTGGCCTAACGTAAGACAGTTGAGGCCACCACACTAGTAGCCTAACGGTAAGACAAGTGAGGACGCTAAACCAGTGGCCAGACGGTAAGAAAAATAAGGACGCCTAACTAGTGGCCTAACGGTAAAACAGGTGAGGACGCTTAACTAGTGGCCTAACGGAAAGACGAGTGAGTCCGCCGAACTAGTGGCCTAACTTATGACAGGTGAGGACGCCACAGCATTTTCCATTTCGTGCGTCTCCGTTCCCGCCAAACGGTTCAGGTTAGGGCTAAACCTTGAGGCTAGTCCATTCTTGATTGTCAAATGTTTAATATTCAACCTTCCGCGTCATCTCTCTCCTCTCACTTGGCAATGCGAACAGAATAATACTCGGTCGATTCAAAGCTTCATGTGTCAGGTCAGGTGTAGTTTGATATGCCGTGCCCGAAGTTCGGTTTTCATCGGGTGGGCAGCCGCAAGGTTAAAACGTCCAGCAGGAAGTGACCGACTGGACAATCCGGAACCAATGATCCGAACTTCCTACCCGATTACCATCTACACCGCGGATTCCAGAGTGTGTAACGGAGGGTCCTCCTCTTTTCATCAGCGGGCTGGTAAAAACCTTCAATTCATACGGCATCTTTAGTGGGCTGAGTGGGTTCTCGTTAGATGCAGTTACAACGAACGGGTTGACAATACAAAAGATCGCTGGCCTCGAAAAAAAAAAAAAAAAAAAAAAAAAAAAAAAAAAAATCCCTCCCAGAAAGTGGAATAACACAGACTAACCTGCTTACTGTTATTTTCTTCGCGCTTATTTGCAAGTTGATGTGAACTTCGGCGACGAGACGAGAGAAAAATATTAACGAGGTGGCTCCGTTATAGCGGGAAGTCAATTCGAACTTTCTTTCATCTCAAACACAATTGGAGCTCATTGCAATACGAAACTTAGTAATTTCTCACCTTGCAAAGCGTACCGACGGCTCCTGGACGACGTGGCGTATCCGACCTTGTCTTTCACTCCGCACCTGGGCAGCCTCATCGTTTCCTTCGTTTCTTCGTCCAGTTGACCTGCAAGAAACATCGTTTTAATAAGTGTCATTCAAGTAATGGCTCTGGTACATTTGAAGTGCTGCAGATGTTGACACCAGGCGTATAGCCAAAACGACACAAATAATCGAACAATTATTCAATTCTTAAATTTTTCGTCCATCACAACCAGATATACCCGGAACCAGGATGCCACCCATTTGTTCATTATGATCCCTACACAACCTCCCGCATTCAAAACGGATATTTCCCGGATGACGGAAACGCCAGACGGAGGTAGTTTAGCCGAGCTTGGTGGATGTTGTCCAAGGCGAAGGTCAGAAAGCCAAAGAAAATTACTCCTAATTGCTTCACAATTGAACCACTTGAATAATTGAAAATATTAATATTGGAAGTAAATTGGGTGTGGTTTTATAATCTACCAAAAACAAAAAAAAAAAAAAAAAAATGGAGTCGAGAAATCAATTTTCCGGTCTTCAGCCGGCTGAGGAGCGGCTTAGACCAGCAAAAATAAGAACAAAAAGTCTGCAACGCATTAGGACATTTCATGTTTCATTGAGCATATTTCGTTACGTAACGTAACGTGACATAACGAAAATTTGGTTGTGTGCCATAGCAAAGACATGAAATGTCAAAACGCTGCAAATTTCACTCCACGGTTTATTATTCTTTGTTGTAGGAACATTGGGCAACATTTATTTTATACCAATAAACAATTTTTTATTTAAAAAAAAAGGAAGCATCGTGATGACTTTTTGATTTAAGAAAAATGTACCAACCTATAGATAGATAGAAACATGTGTTTATTCAGCAGACAACTTTTAACAGGGTTTACAGAAATACACATAAATTTGACAATGGGCTACGCCCGTCTGCCAGAGTTTGCACTTTACCTATAAATTCATCCTATCAAAATTAATCAAAGTATAGGACAAGATCAAGAGTAAGGGGTCAACGTGGCGCTTGGTCCCAATTAAATTGCTCGACCAGCTCCATCCTGTATCTCCACGCAGCCTGACAGAACCTGGCGAGTGGCAGCCAGTTTTCTCCATTCAAGACCCTGAGCAGGATGTCCCTCGAGAGCTGGGGCCTCCCAAAACACGGCAAGCGGAACACCCACAAAACAGGGCAAACCGCGACGAGGTGCTCCAGGTCCTCCGGCACCCCCATGTTGCAGAGCGAGCAGATCTCTGTGCGCTGATCCTCCTCGTGAAGCATATTATGAGGTCGGCTGTTGAGCCTCAGCAGGTCGCCACGAACTCTCAACAGCCAACGCAACACGAACATTGAGGCCTTCTGAGTTTTAGCTGTCAGATCGACACACCGAACCCCCCAATCCAGGAATCTATAGATCCGGCTCGTCGATGCCACCGCCCTGACCTTTGTTGCCTCCAACCACGCGTCCTGCACAGCCTGCTGTACCTACCTATACCTACTTGAATTATTATTATTATTATTTTATTTCATTCAAAAAACGAAATACCAGATATGATAGCTGAGCCCAAAATTTGCCCAATATTTAATATCTTAATCACGACGCGACCTGAGGCATGGACATACTTGTACCAGTGACGGGGAAGAACAATAGAAATGTTTCATAAGGTGGGCACGCTCCTGATGATCCTCCACCCCCATACCGGGGGACAGGGGCGAGAGGCACCTCGAGGCATTTTTGGTAGTTAAATAAATGCCCTGGAAAACAACAACGGGTTTTCCCTCGCCACATCCCCTATGATGAATCTGCAAGCCGACCATACTACACGTATCAATTTTATGTTTCTAATCGGTCTATTAGGATGCCAATAAGTGGAATTCAGGGTTTCCCAACCAAATTTTCGATGGAACAACTCTGGGCAGCGTAAAACCACGATTTATTTCTGACTTTTTTCGATTTTTCCAATATTACTCGAGAACAAGTGATCCTAGCGATAATGTTCACCTGAACGATTTTAAAGTTCATGAAATTACTAACAATTTGCACCCCCTAAAGTAGTTTTTAAGCCCAACAGCAAGCTTTCACCTGTAAAGTGTTTCAAGACGAACAATAGAAGGGTCCAGGGGGAAAAGGGTAAGGCTCACATCTCCAAAAATGTTCAGCAATGCAAAAATAAACTTTAATAACTCGTGGAATTATCAAGTTAAGATGTTATACAGTGTCGGTGACAATTTGTGAAAATTTAAACTTGAATAGACCACGAGTTATTAAAGTTTATTTTTGCTTGAACATTTTTGTAGATGTAAGCCTTACCCTTTTTCTCTTGAACCCTTCAATTGTTATTGTATATATTTTTTCAATTCCACTGCACTATACTGATTGCCTTTCTTTAATTCTATTTAATTTTTTGGTACCAAGTTAAGGGTAAAACTTACTCACATTAGATTGGTATGTACATTAAATTTTAATGGTTAAGTCCAGTTTTTCCCTGACCATCCCTAACCTCACCTCCATTTTGGTACCTACCAACTTGAGGGAGTAAACTTCAGTTTTTCTTTGGGGAATGAACGATAATCCCTACCGTTTACCCAGTATGGGAGTAAAAGCTAAGTTTAACGCGTAACTAGATGGGGAACTGAAACGTTGTAAAACTTCCGATGTCGAGAAATTTACTGCCCAAAACGGTGTGGACGGTGGCTTGCATTCTTGAATCTACTCCTAATGAAAATAAAAGGACAAATTTAGAGGCTAATCAAAATTTGTTTAACCTCATCGCGAACACGTAGGTTGCTTTTCAGACAATGAACTCTCCTCGGCAAGCAGTTCCAAGTTCAAATAAAAACTCAGAAATACGTTGAAAAACAATTGCGTAGTACAGCAATAGCTTTCTGGTAGATGACGCCATCTTTCGTGAATATCAACAAATCCCCTTTTGACCCCCGCCGTTTCATCACGACCGGCCGCAGCACGAGATTCGCTAATCATTTACCATCTTAGTTCCTTCTAATCAAACCTTTTGAAAAACCTGGTTAGGGTCACTGGCGATAATTGGCCCAGTTGGGCGAGTTTGAATATCGTAGGAGATTGGAAATTCACGTCCTCGAACGGAGTCCGCTCCAGCTGCCGCGAAGACATTGTTAGGACGATCATCGCGGACAAAGGGACAAAATATACACCTGGATCATCTTCCGAGGAATCCCAGCAATCGGGAAGCACCTCGATGACCTTTGACAACGTTTCATTTTATTAGCCGGCATAATGTTTCGTACCTGTAATGTTGAGCCCAGCAAACGCTTGAAATTCTCTGAGGGCATTCGTATACGTTTCTTCATCCATCAGGTGCTCTGACGTGGGATTCTTCGAACTCGGAGGTAAATATCCGTATTCAGATAAATATACCTAGAACAAAACAAAATAAGTAAATTCATGGCTACAAGAAATACAATTTTGAGAGACGTTAAAGAGATTATTTCCCACCACTTCACTTGGCTCACGCAATTTTCTTCAACGACCTCAAATTCCGGAAAACCCCAATTATAATTATCAACCTTTTTTTTTTTTGCTGTCTTGATTGCGGTGACATTTGGAAAATCCCCGGCTATTTCTAGACTCTCGTGAAAAGCCCCTAAGAAGGTCAGCGACGATCAAGATCCGCAAATTCCTTATCTACATTTTGCACACCTCTCGTGAGTTCAGCCTGTGACGTCTTTTCATTTCCTGGCCATTTTCCTTTGCGGTGACGACAAGTGGTTTTATCCGGGCACCCTTGACGCGGGTTATTTTCAATACTTATAATCCACCTAATCTCATCCGTATAATTACATAAATAATCAATTAAACTCATTCCGAGACCTTCCGCGTTTTGCCCTTCGCGGCAGTCATTTTCAAACGTTGTTTCTTGAACCGTCGCACTCCTTTGGCGTTGTGTAAACATCCTCAACGCGAACAAAACGGATGCCAATAACCTTCGCATCAATAGTATTGAGCGCCTACAATGTTTATCTTATCGAAGAAATTTGACTCTCTGCGGCCAGATAATAAGCGTCATAAAAGAGTATTACCCCGAAATAAGCATGACTGCCGATTGACGACGTTTGAAGAGGGCAACTGATTATTCGACTGGTTTTTGTAGGGTCCAGTTATAAGAACATGAAGGAGTTATCCAGGAGTAAATTGTAAGGTGATGAATGAAATAAAATAAAACCGTGGAAATTCAGTTAGGGTGTATCATTTTTTACAACGATGTGGTAGGGCAGCCCATAAAATGGTTTCGTCGACCGAAAGTTCACCAACTTAACTCGACTTCGACCAACAAAAAGCCGCCTTTCCCAGACCTGTTGGTACTTGTATTGGTTTTAAAACTACTCCACCCCAGTCAGATTTCCGATTTGATTCGTTAACGTGAGTGCATAAGTCAGTACCTATTTCAAAGACTTACCAAAACATCATGGTTTACATGGAAAATAAGGCTTTTACTGACACAAGAAGGCAATCAGTTTGGTTGAAAACCAACATGGGGCATGTGCGTGATATGATGTACCCCAGGGAGAAGTGCATGGTATCACACACTTTCCCAAATTATCAGCACGCACATACCCCTTCTTGAAAATCCAATGGGGTAACTGCATGGTAGGATCCAACTCACTGATAGTTCAACTTCAAGTAGATATCAAAACTTTAAGACACCAGAAAATACTTGAAGGATGGAACATGATAAAAATGGATCACTGAACTTGGCAGCTGAAAGGCACAATGTGACTTCACCAGCCAGGTTACCATTTCCGGTGATACCATCTGGCAGATAGTTGATGTCAGGCATAGTTTCTAACTGTATCTATCTCCGTTGCTGTACAATATTTACATGGAACAAGCATTTGCTTCCCTCCCTGAGGTGGAGCTTGGCAACAAGGTAAATGGTGCGTCAACAATATACGGTATGCAGATGACACCGTCCTTATAGCCTCTCAAGATGGCCTGCAGCAGCTCGTCAACATAGTGGCGGAGGAGAGCCTGTTGATTGGCCTAAGGGTCAACATCTCTAAGACCAAATGGATGGTGGTTGTGCGTGGCAACGAGTTCTGTGCAGGGCAGATCAAAGTTGGGGACGTCTCATTGGAACGCTCAGAATTTCAAGTATCTTGGAGTTATCGTGAACGAGAAATGGAATCCTGAGGTTGAAATTCGCGCCAGGATTGAGCAGACCAGAGCGGCTTTTATCCGGAAGAAATCATTCTTCTGTGATAAGCATCTTAGCTTCAGCATTCGCTACATTTGGTCGGTCCTGCTCTACTTGAGACGTGGACAATTAAGATTGCCTCTGTGAATCGCCTAGAGGCTTTTGAGATGTGGTGCCTCCGAAGGATGTTTCGGATCTCGTGGGTCCAGAGGGGAAGGAACACTGAGGTTCTGCGCCGCGCCGGCATTGAGGATCGTCAGCTCTTCAAGGACATGAAAAGGCGGACGGTAGGATACCTCAGCCACATCTTCAGAGGAGATCGATACGCTTTCCAGCGGTTGGTTCTGGAAGGGAAGATAGAGGGAAGACGTGGGAGTGGCCGCAAACAACTCTCGTGGCTTCGGGACATCCGGAGATGGACAGGAATCCACGACTTCGCCGCCCTAAAGACTGGAGCGATTGAGAGGACACTACGGGCTGAGTAGGAGAAGAAGGATTGGTCGCCAACGGATGGTTCACGTCTATGGCACCCACAGAAGAAGATACATTACATTTATTTACATCCCACTGACGCACTTGCACCGTTTTGACACTTACCCCGCCTTACCGCACAAACCTTACCTACTCTAGAATGGTTTTTGAAAGAAGAAGAAGAAAAAAAAGTATTCAACAAGCCTGTTCATGTGCGGAAGGAAACAGCTCCATCGAATTTGGGTCGTATACCAGTCAAAAAACCCTCTCAGCAGGGGCAGAATCTGATGTGGCAGGGCCACAAAAACATTTTAACAGCAAGGTAAGTAAAAACGTGTCTTGTTGTTGTTGTTGTTGACAAAAGAAGGTGGCTCCCCAGCATTCCCTTATTTAAAGACCACCATGATTGAACATCTGCAAACGGGAACTCATGCATGAATAGCGTCGTAAATACTTTTTGAAACCTTTACACAAATAACTTTTTTGTTAACGATTTTTAATCGATTTTTGCTCAAAATAATCGAATTTTCGCAGCATTAGCTTGTACTCATTGTCTAAAGCAGGGTGACCAACCCCACGCCCGCGAGGCCTTCCCTCAAGGCGCACATGGCACCAACCTGCAGTTTTTCCATTCAATAATTGAATTGATACTAAAAAAAGGAATTATTATTTATATGAACGATGAACTTTCCGATAATAGCTGTTTGCAGAAAAAAAGGAATTGGTTGTGGGATTGGCATTTCTGGCTGATTTGATAGAATACCCAAATACCCCGAAAGAGTCTCTATAGGAGAACGATAACGTTTTTCAACTCCATATCCAGTCATTCAAACGTAAATACATTTTGTTCAAATTAAACAACCTCGACCACTTCCCCAGCATGAAAGAACTCCTAAATGGGTTGTAAGAGACATCTGAGATCTTTAAAAGAGTGAAGAGGGTTTCCTCAACAATTCAACAATTGGGTTTGACCAACAATTCAATGATCGCAGTGAGTTGGGAATTCATTTGCTCCCTTCATAAATGGAAGTGGAATTAGCAGGCCTGCAAAACCCATGGGGTTTCAAAGAACTTCTAGGCTCTCCATCAGCCTCCCATCTAGAGAAACAGTTAACTTTGGGAAAATGTGGTGAAAAAAGTAATATTTTTCGCGAAAAATTAGGCCAAATGTCATTATAATTTTAGAACCACCGTAACATTTCTATAAATCAGCTCCCAGTAGGTAGTTTAGTGTGACTGCGTCTGACGTGTTCCGTTGAATTTCTCCTGGAACGCTCTTGCTATTCCTGGTTCTCAAACTCCTCATCTGCCAAGACACGCACTTTACTCATCTATGTACTTACCGCCATTCGAACTTTCCCTCAGCTACATTCACGATCTACGAAACCATAGAATCCCGTGGCACAAACCCACACTAACAACTTGTTGACTCACAAGAAAAAACACCTTAAGAGTGCCTTATCGGAGCAAAGACAATTTTAGACGAGTTTCGCAATTTCTGCTCGACAAGGTTAAATCAACCGAATGCGTCATACGGGGGGAGTTTACGTTTGAACAAGTGTCATTCTGGTGTAGTTTTGTATGCTCACGAAATCCACAATAAAAGCCCTGATCGATATCTATTGTACACTTCCGCTTCGGAGTGAATAGAGAATGAAAGAGAATACTGCATCGTTAGTCATTCACCCCCTTTTGCGAAGAACCATAAGCTTGAATCATTGCTTGGGGATTCATTCACACCGGGTTCTTATTATCGCCAATACTAAGCATTGACAAGTTTGACACTTCTTCAAATCTTCACTGAGTAGTTAAAATTTAACAGCACGCGCTTAACGAATTTCACACTTAGGACTAGTCATATTTGGACAGATTTTGGGAAGAGCATTTCGGTTCTAAGTCCGCTAACATCACGACAAAAACAGTTTAGTTTAGTTTCAGACGTAACAAATACCTCAAAGAAGACCTCTCTGGTGAAGGTTGACTCAAATCTTTTTAAAGTGGATACGGGATTTCGACCCAACCAGGATGTAGGTATCTAAATTGCAGCATCTGGGTCAGCAGACCCAGAAACGCCTGATTTGAAAAGGGTCCGCGGACCTTTGGACACATCTAGATGGAGAGAGCCGAGTAGGTGCCAATTTTGTCAAAAACGTACCTATTTTGTAAATCACGACATCATGAAACGTTTAATGACAAAATGCAATTTTGCGGCGGATCAAATTTTTTGTCTCCCGTCATATAATATGTTCATGTGTCATAATATGTTGGCCGGGTCATGACGGTAAAACAAGAAAATTGCAAAAAAACGTTTTGGGGTAGGTCTGCCTTTCGTATGATCCCAACGTTGACATTTGGTCCCTAAAGTTGGCATAAAAAAGGATTTTCCACATTGAGAAGGGGTCCCTCCGAGGGGATTGACTCGGGGCATAGGGTGGGGTTAGAAGGAGTTGCGGTTCGGGGGGGGGGGGGGGGGGGGTGTACCAGCGGGGCGTCGCGACGGGTCGGCTCGGTGAGATATTTCTGACCCTTCCTTACGCCCAACTTCAAACTGAATAACCTCTGTAAAACAAATTCTGTGTTAAAAAAAAACAACCTGCTATGTGGTCAATTTTTTAAGAACTACGGTCTTTCGACACTTCAAAGTTTCGCTATAAAAGAAAAGAATATTCCGTAGGATCCACTACCAACACTTGCCAACACAATTCGCCCGTAAGTTGGAAGAAAAAAAAATTGACCGCTGACGGAGCAAATGTTTCCACGGAAACTCGCAACGTCGGAGCAAAAACCCGGGCGATTCGTCTTCCTCTTTTGTTCTTGGAGTTTTCCGCTCGTGGAGGCGTGACGGGGAATTTTTTGCGTCAGACCTTTTGGGGGTACGATCGGCGAACATCCTCCAGAAGAGCGTAGCGCTTTTTATTGGCCTAACAAACCCGTCGATATGCTTAAAACAACCATTCAAGAAAAAAAAAAAAAAAAAAAAAAAAAAAAAAAAAAAATACGCTGCAAATTTTACACAAGGGTTAATTATTCTATGAAATACCTAGGTGAATTGTGATTGTCAATAAAAAATTATTAAAAAATTAAATTTAAAAAAACTAGGTACCTATTATAGGTAATATAATAGTTACTAGGTATACCTATATAAAAAAAAGAAAAAATCGTACAATGGTTGGAAAGATTTGGGATCCAGAAAAATGAGTTATACGTCCTAAGTTACACGGAAAGCGGCGACACCTTATTTTACCTCAACACATCCTTCAAAAGCTCCATTTGATCCCCACGGTGACTTGGATTCTACGTCCAAAAATACTTCGAAAGCAATACCCCACTCGATATTATAAACGAAATCCTTCAAAAACCCTACCGCAGCCTTGCACGGACAACAGTTACTAGATGGTAAACCGAGATTCTGCCAACATTTCAGGTTTTTACAAAAATTTTGTGCCGAAAAGGGCTCAGCCGGACATTTCTTTTTTGGAATATAATATATTATGCACCATGAAACGGGCGTACCTCGTTTCGGCACGATCTATTGTCCTAGAAAGGATTAATTACAACTCGTCTCGGCACACCGAGGCCCTCTCCACTGTGGACTCAGTTCGGCACGGTCGAGGCTCACTTTGTGACGAGACTGTACCTTACTCTTCCTGATGTGATTAACGAGACCAGAGATTATGTGGTCAGTATTGCACAAATTTGCAGACTACATTTTTGATAATTACATCTCTGATGATGCTAAGTTCCCTCCCGAAATATGGGCATCTGAAAACGACACGGAGCCACGGACGACGAACGGTGCTGAGTCGTTTCATGCACACTACAACGCTCAATTTTATAACACTCACCCGTGTGTTAACCGTGTTCTCTTCGTATTGAAAGAAATTCAGATCGAGACTTACATTAAAATTCGAAGCGAGCTAGTTCCCAGACCACTGTCCCCAGCCTCAAAAGAAAGGCAGCGAAAAATTCGGGAATTGAGGGTTCTCTGCCCACGTTTTTCTGCCCATGGTTTCTCATGGTTTGGACGGTGTACAGTCACGTTAGACATATTTTGGGAGTGTGCCGAATGGAGTTGTATTTTCCGGGAGCTGAGGTGTGCCGAAACGTCGACTGTGCCGAATCGAAGACCGCCGCCATGAAACGTATAATGACAGTTTATGAGGCCAATAAAAAACGCTTCAAATTTTACACTATGGTTTATTATTCCTGATATAGTTTACGTGTGCAAGAATTAAATTCTGCCAATGAAAAAGAAATTAGAAAACATTTTTTTGGGGGATTTTTTTTTTCAAGTTTTTTGTTTTTTATTTGAAAAATATTGGACCTCCTGGGATCCTTCAAAAATCCCATTTGTAGCCCCATGAAAGCCCTATAGATCGCAAAAGTGAAATCGGATCGTTCCGGGACCCCAAATAATGGATTCTACGTCCAAAAATACTTCGATAATGACACCTAACTCGATCTCATAGCCAAAAGCCGTCAAAAACCCATCCCGTAGCCCATTTTTGCCCCTTAGCGCCCCACGGGTTTGGGCGATCGAAACCTTGCGGGTACAAGTAGATGGTAAACCGAGTATTTTATCAAAATTTCAGATTAAAAAAAAAAAATCTCTACTGCCCAAAACGGCCCGGACGGCCATTTCGGATTCAGAATGTAGACCTCTTGAATCGGAGAATGTCAAATTTTGAGGCCGATCGGAGTCGTCGACCCACGTCGCGAAAACATGGGTGTATTATTCCAAGAATAATAAACTAAAAATACATCGAAAATGACACCCCACTCCTGTCCTAAATCCAACAAGAACCCCAACTGTGAACCTCTTTTTAGCCCCGTAGAGCCAGCCCACTTCGGACGAGCATAACATTTTTAAATCGACACAATGTCATGTCATCAGAGAACATAATATTATTTTCTCTCAAGAGTCTAATAATTATTTATCTTTATTTTGTAACTTTACAAATCTAAATAGACAAATTTTGAGGCCGATCAAAGTATTTGACTCCCGTCGCGAAAACAAACCATTTCAGGAAAAATTAAAACGGTTATTAACGTATTTTGTTCTCGCGATCTCACACAGGCTTCTGGTAAACATAAGAAGAGCAAATGAAAATTAATAAACACCTCTCATCACGGAAATTGTATCCAATTAAACGAGTCCTGCGTTGAAACGATTCACACTTCCACGTTATTCAATTCTAATTCGTTAATTGACTTTCTCACGCAATGCGTTTTCGGAAGTCGAGACCCTCTGAGGTTCTGAGGTTACCTTAGGGAGATCTTGAAATGGGAAATTAATGGAATATCGGCGATGAATTTGTCTGACGCTTTGAGGTGAGACGGTAAATTGGCGCAAGAGATTCCACCACTCCCCCCTTGTTGTTTGATGAGCCTGAGGCCAACCGCACACCGTCGAGCGTGAAACCGCAAAATGGGAAGATCCGTCGCTTTCTGTTATACCCTGTATCGAGTCAAAAGGGGGAAGATGGTATAATTGGAGCGATATTTACGTCAACCTCATTATTACGAGTTGAATTTGGGCGTGGGAGTCGAGCTGTCAGCGGACCCTCTCGAAAGGATGATGGCTCTGATTTGAACAAATCGGCCGGAACGGCGGAAGAGGGAGCCCGTGTGAACTTCACAGTCGGCTGGTTTCGCTAGGAAGACACCATTTAACTGCACAGGTGATCCAAACAGCCAAACAGAAAGACGAGCAGCCGAGGAACCCCAAGACCAGGAAATGGCGAGCCGGCTATGTAATTAATTCGTCCTGCCAAGGACTGTGAACTAGCGCCACTCTTGGAAGAGGTCTCTCATAACCTAAATAGTAAAGCCCATCTCAGAGAAGCCCAACTACTAATCCGATAAACACAAACATAGTACATGTCAACCTGTGTCTTAATAATAAAACAGCACTAAAACTTTTACTAAAACATGGAATGAGCAAAATTGTGAATGAACACACCCACAGAACCTACCAGAAAACACACTAAGGATTTTCCAACCACCCTGCTCCGAGTAAGTCCCGAGCAAGTCCCGAGCAAGGCAGAGTGGGGGTAGAGTAATTCGGAGCTCGTTCCGAGCTACACTGACTCTTGGTTGGTTGGAATGGAAAATGAGAGCTCAGTGTAACTTATTCTTCTTCCACAGTGATGGTGATTATTAAGTTCCCATCTCTATTGGAAATCACCACCAAAGCTTTTTCGTTTATTATTCTTGGAATAAATAAAACACCTATGTAATCACGACGGAGGTCGAAAATTCTGATCGGCCTCAAAATTTGACATTAATGGTAAGTACGTATGACACGTAGATTTCAGAACTGAAATGTCCGTCCACCTTCCAAGCCGTTTTGGGTAGGTAGTAGGTAGGTATTAATTGAAAAACGCAGCACATTTTAGACAACGGGTTAATTATTCTTTGATAAAAGTTTCCTTTTGCGAAAATTAATTTTGTGTCAATAAAAAAATATTTTTTTAGGGAAAAAATCGGTGCATTGTTTGAACAGTTGTGGGACCTCAAAAAATGGATTACGCGTCCAAAATTACTTGGAAAATATTTAACCTCCTGGGATCCTTCAGAAATCCAATTTGTTGCCCCATGAGAGCCCAATAGATCCCCACGGTGAATTCCAATCGTTCTGGGACCCCCGAAAACGGATTCAATGTCAAAAATACTTCGAAAACGACATCTAACTCGATCTCAGCCGAAACCCTTCAAAAAAGCCCTCCCGTGGCTCCTTTTTAGCCCCACAAAGCCCCCACGGGTTTGGGCGATCGGGCTGAAAACCTTGCGGGTACAACTAGATGATAAACCGAGTACCTACCTACCTACATATTTTGTCAAATTTTCACATAAAAAAAAAAAAAAAAAAAAATAAAAAAAATCCTACTGCTCAAAAGGGCCCGGACTATCAATAGTTGTGCCGCATGGTTTTCAGGCCGATCCTGTGCGGCTACGGGAGAGGTTTTTGATGGTATTCGGGTAGGTATGATATCGAGTCGGGTGACGTTTTCGAAGTATTTTCGGACGTAAAATCGGACGTAACTTCAGTACCAGAAGAATAAACCCTCGTTTAAAGTTTGCAGCGTTTTCGACATACCTACCTACCTCTTGCTTTTCGGAGTAACTCGGTTGAGAGTTAATTCATTAGCTAATTCCTCGAAATCCGAATCCGTGGACGATTCTGAGGATGACGATGAAGAGGAATACAAAAAAAATCGCTTCCATCAGACTCAACCACAGCGTAAAAGGGACCAACCATCAACCGTGGTACGAAATGAGAAATGAGTCAGGTTAGACATTTGCGGAGGTTGCACGTAGGTTTCTTGTTACGGGCACCTTACTCCAGCCTCGAGACGGAGTAGCTCGGTGTAGCTCCGAGTAAGCCCGAGGGACGCTTGGAATACAGTGCAAGTTGCTCCGAACTTACACTGGCCCCGGTTGGAATGCACCCCCGTCAACTTTCTCTCTACTGCGCATGCGCAACTGCTCGGAGCAGCTCGTAGCAGGGTGGTTGGAAAATCCTTACTCAAAATAGGGTTGGGTAGTGCTGCAAAAAAATCGTAATCGATTAATCGATCTTTTCCCAAAACATCGAAAAATCGATTTTAATCGGACACAAAAATTCTCAACTCTTGCAAAGGAAGAAAAATGAAGTACCCTATTAAAATAATTTAATTTGTTCAACTAGTTTATATCAGCGAAGAATTGATATCAAACAATATAAATTTCGGTTTTGAAATCTAGAATCTCTTGAAACGGATAATGTCAAATTCTTAGGCCGATCGGTGCCGTCGACCTCCGACGCGATTACGTACCTACACCTGTGTATTATTCCATGAATAATTTTGGATTTTTTTTTTCAAAATTTTTTATTTTAAATTTTGTTTTTTACTTGAAAAGTATTAAATTTTCAATTCAAATTTTGACCTCCTGGGATCCTTCATAAATCCCATTTGTAGCCCCCTATAGATCGCAACGGTGAAATCGGATCGTTCCGGGACCCCGAAAAATGGATTCTAAGTCCAAAAATACGTCAAAGACGACACCTAACTCGATCCCACACCATTTTAACCCCATAGCGCCCCCCGGGTTTGGGCTATCGAGCTGAAAACCTTGCGGGCACAACTAGATGGTAAACCGAGTATTTTGTTAAAATTTAAGATTAAAAAAAATCTTACTGCCCAAAACGGCGGACGGCGGACATTTTGTTTTAGGCATCTGCTTGTCTCGAAACGGATAATATCCAATTTTGATGCCGATCAGAATTCGCGATTACGTAGGTAGACCTATATAATAATACACCTGTGCATTATTCCAAGAGTAATAAAATAAAATCGGCATAAAAAATCGATTCTCGACTCAATTGCATGAACAAAAATCGATTCGCAAATTCAATTTTTTTTTTAAAGTAGAAGAATAAAAGACAAAAACTCAAGAATAAAACACTTGAAATTTAAAAGTAGAAGTTGTTGAAACATTTTGTATCGATACCCACCCCTATCGTGAAGTTGGAGTAGTGGAACAAACCTGTTGTTGCTTTTATGTTGTTTCCATTGATCAAGATTTTTTTGTCACAGAACTTATGTGCCAAAAGATTTTAGATCAAGACATTGCAATAGAAACGATACCTAGCATACCTTCATTTTTGGGTGTTCTGTGCTCGGGTACCCTGCGGACCTGCTGAACATAGTCTTAGCAGTTATACAAGACTTGTAATAACCTAGTTATTAGTTTGTACTGCACTGATTTTCAAAATCAGTTCAAAATTTGTATATTATACAAATTTTGTATAATATACAAATCTGATATTATCAGATCTGCACTGTCCCAGCCGCTTTCGGAAGGTACGTTCCAGAGATTTTTTTTATATTGACTAAATACTACTCGGTTGCTCTCTTGGATTTTTTCAGCCCGCAAGCCCCGCCCTGAGGAACATAGCCCTACTTAGGGCTTTACGAAGAGTTCTGATCCGAGGGTTGAGTGAGGTGTCGTTTTCGAAGCAATTTTTGACGTAGAATCCATTTATAGGGGCCTCAGACCTGTGAGAACACCCCGTGAGGGTCTGTAGATGTTCTATCAGGCTACATATGGGGTTGTTGAAGGGCTTTGGCTCGGGAGTCGCGGCAGGTCGGTAGGTATCGTGTTGAAGTTATTTCTGACGCGAATCAGTGTCAAGAACTGTGCTCAATTAATAAGCCCATCTTAAATCCATTTTGTTGCGATTTGGAGGCAACGAGTAAACAGTAACACGATTGGCGAACGCATACCTACCAACTGTGTAAAACTGCATCTATAAGTACAGGTACACATTAAGTCTAATTAGGTAACAATTATTATAATTGTTATAACTAATAACAATATAAATAATTATTAGTCGTATTTCAAAGTACCGGCGTGCTTCGCTATTATCTCAATCGTGCAAGTATCTTCACGGTCCCTTCCAGTTTTAATTGATTTCACGACGAAGGTGTTCATCACGATTGCAAAAGTGACAAGTGCGTCGTGCAAACTGGTTGTGGGATTGAAAAGAATCCCTTTCCAATAGTAGGTAGTGGGTAGTCATCGCTTGTTATTCTTTGTAGATAATATATCCAAAGAACAACGAGAGATACCTACTGGCAGTGTTCATTCACGAATGAAAGAGTGGCTCCTTACGAGAAGTCAGTTACAGCGCCTTGAGGCGCCAAGTGTTCTAAAATAATTGAATAATTACGATTTTTTGTTCATTTTTTCGTTTTTTTGTCACTGTTTTTGTCGTGTCGTCTAAAGTAGGTATTTTTGTCTCAGAAAACTGACTTGGGAACGTCTGAATAGGTATTTCTAAGTGGTTCTAGGTGGGTGAAACGGTAAGGCGCAGTGTACATTATCGATAGTTCGCTGATAGTGTGAATGATTCATCTTCCTGTGCCTCACCGAACTCTTCAGGTGTCAACGCCTCCGGGAAACTCAGAGGACTAGATTATCATAATTAAAAGAGATCAAAGTGTATCGAAAGGTGAGTAACTTCAATGACTCACCAACCGATGGTCGGATTCAGATAACGATAATGTTCACACTTAGTGATTCACTTCGTTAGAATTTGGGAAATCGCCCACTGAAAACACGAAAACAGATCTGAGGCCAGATCGCAGGCTCATTTTCATAGGTACGTTAAATGTACCTGTTGTAGGAGGGCTTCACCACCCTCCTACACTATTTCAATGTAGTTCCTAAATTTTAGGAACTACATTGAAACTATTCATGAAAACTGAGTTGAAGGACGGTGCAGAACCCAGTATGACCTAATTCAAAGCTTTCAGTGGATTCATGGATAAAATGCAAGGACTGAAATTTAGTGCCTTGCATTTAATGCCTCAAGAAGTAGTTACCTACAAGGTTTTATTAAGCGGGATTAATTTTTAGAAAAATGTATTCCTTATCGATTTAAAAAAAGGGGAAAAGAGGTCTTGCGGTACAAAGAACCAAACCAAAACTCCAAAAAATATGCTTGAAGCAATGTTGTTGGAAAAATCAAACCGGAAGTGAAATTCATTTTCTTGATCCTAAACCTTATTATGCTCTAATTATGGTTCTAATTAAGTCAATAGTTTGTCCTTGTAATGGGTATCGATTGATACATTTATTATATGTGTAACGTATGATATACGTATAATATACGTAGTATAATATATTATAGTATAATATATTATATTATAATATATTATACTATAGTGACTACAATGAGTTGTCGTTATGATTGTTGTGCTTGGGTGCTTTAACTGCATTAGGTGTTGTTCTTTGCCACCTTATAGGTATTGCTCTTCCTACTTGTTCAACTACCTACCTACTTTGCCTTTTCAATGACCTACCCTGATAACGAAGATCTTTCATTTTAAAATATACTCGGTTTTTAGCAAATAATATTATTATGAATAGGGTTCGGAATTTTGCATAATTGCATAATATGTCTTTTTTTAAATAGGTATATAATATATATAATATATAATACATAACATATTGAAGTAAGAAGATATTAATAATATCTTCTTACTTCAATGTTTTAAACCTTTCCCACTATTTTGAGCTGAAAATTTCAAAGTTAAATTTGCTTATATTGCATATATCGGCCGGTTTTTTTTGAAAATTTGCATAAATCGCGAAAATTTGCATTTGCGAGCACATAAGTAGGTATCTCACGAAAATTCCTACGGTTTGATTTTTTTTTTTTTTTTTTTTTTGCGAATAACTGCCTTTAGAAATAGGTTTGGGACTTTACGGGTTCTGGCTAGAAACAGGTGGCTGGCCTAGGTTCAGGGGGAATCCAGGTAACTCGGTATTAACGGGACAGGGTGGTCTCATTTTGTGCAAGGATTGAATAGAAAGGCCCTTGGGTTGACGATTAGTCATCGTCTGCTAATATAAACAAACTGGTGTCTTCTGGCAAAAAGATTTGACGAGGGTTGGCGTTCAAGGAAGCCTATCCAAATAGTGCTCTTTCGCCAGAGCCGATTCTCACTCGATGGGGGACCTGGATCGAGGCATGCTTGAACCACGTTGGGAACCACCAAAAGCTGAGGGAGGTTGTGCGCAAATTTGACCCCCAATGGTCCAAGACATTGGACGTCTTGAAAAGTCAAGACTATTTGCCAACATCTGGCCTTCATTAAGCTCCACTTTGAGTCTGATAAACCGTCTCGAAACGCGTTACTGCGAAATGTTAATGCAGTCGAAAGCTTCAAGAAGACCGCGTCAAGCTGGCCAGGGGAAAACAGAGCAGCAGTTAGGACGAAGCTCGAAGCAGTGCCGGAGAAAAACCCTGGATGGACCAAAGTCGTGGAGATTTCAAAAATGCTGAACGGCGAGACTTCTCCACTCCTACTCTCAAGGAGAACTTGCAGCATTGAATTTTTGGTTTATTTACCTATAGTTTCATGTGACGTTGAACGTTCTTTCTCTATGTTAAAATGTTTACTATCCGACAATAGGCGTAGGTTGAACGTTGAAAATCTTGAGCAACACAGTTGTACAATTTAATAATTAATGTTTAAATATAAGCTATAGACACTTAGATTTGGTTGTTTTGATTTCATCAGTTTACCCAACATTTTAAGCTCCCGTTCTAATAATTAAAACGGGAGCTTAAAATGTTTGGTAAACTGATGAAATAAAAAAAAAAAATTATTATTATTATTTATTTTTGGAAGAGGGTTTGCATATTTTTGGCAAATTTGAGCCGATTTGCATATATCGGCACTTCTCGATGCATATATGGGCCGTTTTATTTGCATGTGTTTCTGAACCCTAATTATGAACCAATAAAAATGACCTTCACGGGAGTATCAAATCAAAACGTTTACAGTGTTGCCCCAAAAATTGAATGGCGTCTTAATTAGGAAATCCCTTCTAGAATTAATACCTTAGGAATGAAAATATGAACTGGAGTTTGACAGAACTGCCATATTTCATTTCAAAACTATCGAAGATGCTGACGAATCGGCCGTCTCTAAGATTGTTGGTTTTGGCACATAGAAGCGAAAAATTGAAAATTCCAATAGATACAATTTCGTTTGAAAAGTGTCATTTAATGACTGTTAGCCCCTTAAAATAGTAGGCCCCTTCCCGCCAAACGTTTTTGGGCAGTTAGGTCACGGCTGAAGAATGTTCCATGCTAAAAAATCCCAACTGCCCGAAACGGCAATCGGAGCATTAAATTTTATGGAATATACTCGTCATGAAGCAACAGCTTTGTGGATGATCAAAATTTTTCACACCCGTCTCAAAAACATAGGTTCATTGAGACACAAAACTGCAAATCTGTAGGTAACACTCAACATCATATTTGGGGTTTGATCCAAGGAATGCATTTGGTCACATTCTTCTGAATTGGAATTAGCTTTCTTTTCTGATTCTCTCTCTTATGTTTGCGTGAGTGACCAGTAGGGTTTTTATTTTTTTAAGGCTCTGAAATCAAAGTAGGGAATCATAATCCCAAAGTGGGGAGGACAAGCCGTCGTGGTTTAGACAGTGTTCCCTCTTCATCCAGCTCCAGTTCAACTACTGAAGGGTTGCCGCATGCCCTGAATGAAAAATTGAGAAATGACATTTTGTTAGTTGGTCCTTTCACGTGGAATGGACTCAACTACGTCACACAAACTCATTCGTCGTTAATCATCCCATCAGTTTCGCCCACTTAGCGGTACAGGTGCTAAACTCGCCGGGCTGACCCGCATAATATGCCGACGGTAATGAGGCCCTTGGGTGACTCACGTCATCGATTCCAAGTGAGTAACCTCCGCCTCCAGGAACCGCGACGTTGTGAGTCACTGCAGGTTCATGTCCATTCATCGCGAGGAGCTGACCTTTAGGGCCCTTTTCTCGCGTAAAATTCTCCTCTTTTTTTGTTCTTCTCGTCCACTTGATGAATTGGGGTCAATGAGCCGAGATGAGATTATTTCTCAACGGTGTTTTCGTTTGAGTTGCAAGTGCTGGGTCTGGGAAAATATTCGTTCGTTCCCTTGTGGGATTTCGCTGAAACCAACAGCACATCCGGCACAAATTGATCTTTGCGATTTCTTGAAAATGAAGGAATTTCTGTTCGGGCTCAGACTCCACGAAGCCGCTTGATTCACGCGGTTATCTGAGTGTGCCAATCATCAGAACTTGGAGTAAAAAAAAAAACTGAAAATTTTATTGATGGTATTATCATTGTTTTATTTAAATAGTCCAAAACTTAATTCTGCGTGATTAATTCTGAATTACAAAAAAATTAATTCTGCGTCATAAAAATAAATATTAAAAAAAAAATTTTATACAAAGTTTGGACAGATGTGGAACCTCGAAAAAACGGATTTTGCGTCCAAAATTGCTCGGAAAACGACACCTTATTTGGCCTCTTGGGTTCCTTCAAAAATCCCATTTGTTGCCCCATGAAAGCCCCATAGATCCCCACGGTGAAATCGGATCGTATTGAGACCCCCAAAAATGGATCCTACGTCCAAAAATACTTCGAAAACGACAAGTAACTCCTTCAAAATGCCCCATAGCGGTTGGGGCGATCGGGCGGAAAACCTTGCGAGCAAAAGTAGATGGTAACGCGAGTATTTTGTCAAAATTTCGGTGCGGTATGCGTTCTACCGTCGCGTTTCTGCTTCGTATGCGTTCTACCCGGTTCTGTTTTGGTTTGCATTCTAACTATGCACTCTGTTTCGGAAGGCGTTCTACTAGCTGAATCGTTCTTGTGGAAAAAACCTCGCCTTTGCATCGATAAGCAGCCCACTCGTCGGAATGCATTTCGGACCCTTGTGCGCATTCCCGTTCGATGATGGGCAGATGGGTTGCTGTGTCTCGTCGTGGGACATGAAAATACCGACAGTTGTTGCCGTTTTTCAAGTCAAAAACCCAGAGGCCACGTAACTTTTGCGTCGTGACTTCTTTGGTTCACTACTTCTGCGTCTGAATCAAGTTTCAAGTGCCTCACAAACGATACACAAAAACAAATGCAGCCCGGAGAAGGGTAGAACGCGACGAGGCCGGTAGAACACCCGGCTGGTAGAATAGGTGCAACTACCGAAACAGCACCAAAATTTCAGACTTTACAAAAATTCCTAAAAATTGCCCAAAACGGCTTCGAACGGAGAGTAAATACCAAGAATGTACAAGTCTTATAATTCCAAGAATAATAAACCACAGCCCGGGAAGAGCAGGATGTTCGGGATAAAGAGGGAACAGGCGCACGAACTGCCCTGTGAACGTCAGCCGGGAAAAATGCCGGTAGCTTCCTGCAGGACACGATCGACCTTGGCGGGAAAACCTCTCCCGGTGTTTACCTGCCCCGCCCTCGGTAATTGTAGTGGAGTCCGAATAGTGAATCATATTGGGAATTATGAATCGTAGAAATGAGAATCAGTGATAACTTTGCGCGGTAATAGCACGATAATCACGACTTGTTAGCCGGATATGCACATTATGGATAGCTTTAGAACTGACATGCTAATAACCTGAGTTGCCACAAACCATACTTTTTTTTCCAAATCAAACGTACGAAGTGAAGTGGCTTGTACAAATCGATTTTACGTGCAATATCAGATTTTTGTAAAGGTGGAGTAAACATTTTACGTTTTGAAATCGACCGGCCCGGTGGGACAAAAAAGGGGCGGATTTTGGGCGAGGAGGTCGAATGATGTGTCGTTTTTTAAGTAATTTTGGAGACTCATCTATGGGTCTTCAGCGGGGCCGCAAATGGGGTTCTTGAAGGGCTTCGGCCAGGAGGTCGACTGAGCTGTCGTTTTCGAAGTAATTTTGGACGTAAATTCCATTTTTCGGGTATCATTCGTCCGCACTCTATGGAGGTATACTTTTCCCTTCAATTTCCAATTTTTTATTGGCTCTCTTAAATATTTTCTCAATTTAAGCAAAAGAACAATAAAACCTTACCTACGTTAAATTTGCAGCGTTTCAAATTAAATACACTTGAATACACACTGTTGCGTCTTTATCTCGCCAAGTCCTAACTCCCTAGTTTTAGTGTGGGTTTCAAAATTTCCGTTTCGTCATTGGAGAATCCTCGGCTAGCCTTTTACTGCTTCTCAACTAAGGATATGAACGGAGATACCGCGGATCAAAGGCAGACTGAATCTTATCTCGAAACA
This sequence comes from Pilophorus perplexus, assembly GCA_955831195.1. Taxonomy (NCBI): domain Eukaryota; kingdom Metazoa; phylum Arthropoda; class Insecta; order Hemiptera; family Miridae; genus Pilophorus; species Pilophorus perplexus. The sequence goes on along the minus strand of OY037018.1, from coordinate 21,896,635 downwards.
AAACTACCTACGGTTGTGGGATCTTTGGATTATACATATCAGCAGACATTGATGGGAGATTTTGCGAAATTTTCCCGTTCCAAAGGGCGCTGCTCATTTCAACATTTACTTGATGCAGTTTCATTGAAAATAAAATGTAGGTATTATTAAATAATATATTTTATAAAATTTTTATAATATTATTATTATTTAATAAAAATAATAACTTACTAAAGCATCATTTTGGAGAGTTGGCTGCACGAGTAGGAAGATGAGAGATATCCTCAGAAGAATGAATAGCATTGAAGGCTGTCTATTCGAAAAACTGAAAAAACACATGGCGGAGGGAAAATATAAAACAAGTCGGACGCGCGGCAGACGGAAACCGAAATTAATTTAACCCTAAACTTTTTTTGAAAATTCAGAAAGAAATCCACAGTCTCATGTCACTGGCCCTTTCGACGGTTTGAATGCGGACGGGCGTGAGCGGGCACCGAATCTCGACTGAGTCGGACGATGGAGGGGGTGCGGGTTTTATACGGGGGAATGAGCCACTCGGACGGGACTAGCGGCCGGGCCGAGGGGTTCACGCCAAGTCTATGTGCCACCTCCACAGCCTGATGGGGCTGCTGAGGCGGCCGATTCCCTTTTTTCATCCCTCTTTTTCGACGAAGCCCGCCAGGAGTCCGCCGCGGCGGCAGACGCCGTTTGTGATACACAGGAAAGTGATGATTCGGAAGGAGGTCCACGTCGAGAAGTGATTCTGCACAGAGGCGCCGAGCGGAAAAATTAATCTCTACGCTATGAAACATTAGTTGTAGGTCATAGCGAAGGAATACGTGTTAACCTTAAGTAAAAGCTTGATCAACAGTAGAATTTTCGATGTTGTTCTCTTCACCTTTTTGGTTATTCTCATCATACAAACCAGTTTTGGTTTAATATTCTTGGAATAATAAGTACACCTATGTAATCGCGACGGAGAGAACGACTCGGATCGGCCTCAAAATTTGACAGTATTCGTTTCAAGAAGTCTAGATTCCACCGAAATATCCGTCCGCCGTCCGGGCCGTTTTGGGCAGTAGGAATTTTTTTTAAATCAAACTTGGTTTACCATCTAGTTGTGCCCGCAAGGTTTTCAGCCCGATCTCCCAAACCCGTGGGGCGCTATGGGGCTACAGAAGGGGTTTTTGAAGGCTTGTGGCTATGGGATCGAGTTAGGTGTCGTTTTCGAAGTATTTTTGGACGTTGAATCCATTTTTGGGGGTCCCGGAACGATTCGATCTCACTGTGGGTATTTAGCTTTGTTGCTCTCATGGGGCTACAAATGGGATTTTTGTAGGATCCCAGGAGGTCAAATATTTTCCGAGTAATCGAAAATTACTTAATTTTGGACGAATATTCCATTTTCGAGGTCCCACATCAGTTTGAACAATGTTCAGATTTTTTATTTATTTATTTAATTTTTTTTTCAAAAATATTTTTATTGACAGAATTATTTTTCGCACAAGTACCTAATCCATATCAAAGAATAATAAACCCTTGTGTAAAATTTGCAGCTTTTTTTTTTTTTTTTTTTTTTTGTTATGTGGAGAACAGCGGAAATCGAACCATCGGTCGGAAAGGAAGAAATTCTTCCGATTTGTGCTCTCATGTAATAAATTTTAGAAATCCCCCAAAATACTCATTCTTTACCCCATGAAAATCTTTGGTGTTGGCGGACTGGGATTTCTAGCGTTGAGGCTCCTAATGGATCTTGAGAGGTTTTCGAATTACTTCCTCCGTTGTAAGAAAGATTCTATAGAATACTATAGAATCTTTAGAATTCTATAGAAGTCCCAGTCCGGTGCGCGTGGCTGAAACGCATAGCAGATTTGGATTCTGACCGTCTAAAAACATAAAACAACAAAGTTAGGGACCAAAAAATGTTCAGTGACAAACCTAAGGTTAAGTACAAATATTTTGGTGCTAATTAGTCGTAGAATAGATTCCTAGAAAGTGACGGCCCAACCTAAAATTTCATTCTGTGTAGACTGATCATTCTGTTAATACTTGCTACTTCAATGTTAGCCTCTCCTTGTTAATTCCAAAATCAAATGATGAAATTTATGCCACCCTACGAGATGGCTGAAAGCCGCCAAACTTCGAAACAGTCGCCTCGAAAACAATGATTAATTAAAAATTTTTTGGAATTGTCTGTCAATTGTAATAAAATGATCCCGACACATCCACTTTGGTCCGGGCGCACCAGAATGTTATGGCTAACGCCAGAGGGGAAGGAGGGGCCGCTGTACTCCCCCGAGGGGAGTGCTGAAGACCAAAGAAGAAGAACGCTGCAAATTTTACACAAGGGTTTATTATTCTTTGATATAGGTTAGTTGCGCAAAAATTATTTCTGTGTCAAAAGAAAAAATGTTGTAAAAAAATTTTTTTGGTTTTTTTTTCAAAAAAATTTTTTTTGGATTTTTTTTTCAAAAAAAATTGTTTTTTCAAAAATTCTTTATTCTTTACTCGAAAAATATTTAACCTCCTGGGATCCTTCAAAAATCCCATTTTTAGCCCCGTGAAAGATATATACATAGATCGCAACAGTGAAATCGGATCGCTGCGGGACCCCAAAAAATGGATTCTACGTCCAAAAATACTTCGAAAACGACACCTAACTCGATCCCATAGCCAAAAGCCTTCAAAAACCACCTTCTGTAGCCCCATTTTAGCCCCATAGCGCCCCACGGGTTTGGGCGATCGGGCTGAAAACCTTGCGGGCACAACTAGATGGCAAACCGAGTATTTTGTCAAAATTTCAGATTTTTAAAAAAATTCCTACTGCCCAAAACGGCCTGGACGGCGTACGGCGTACCGCGGACGGACATTTCGGTTTTGGAATCTAGACCACTTGAAACGGATAATGTCAAATTTTGAGGCCGATCGGAGTCGTCGACCCCCGTCGCGAAAACATAGGTGTATTATTCCAAGAATAATAAACCAAAAGAAGATTGAAGAAACATGAGTGCACTTCCACTGGGGGAAGAAAGCGAACAGAAGGTACGAGGAAGGTTGTAATGGGCCAGAAATGGTCTTGGACACAACCTAAGAAGCTCAGTAGGTACCTACGTCGGGTTAGGGTAGGTTATACAATTACCTACACGGAGTTTTACACTATTTGAAAATTGTCTGTTTGGTTTCTGTTTTTGCCTTCGAATAAAGCGTTTATAGTAAGAAGGCGTGACTTGAGCGAGGCAATTCTCGTTTCAAGTATTTCTCATGTTCTTGTATTCCCTTTCGTTTGTATTTGAACTTCACTTTCAATTTGTGCTCTAGCGTGTTTCTACAACGTGACGTTCACCCATTGACCCGCAAAGCTACTGATGAGTCGCCCTGTTGATTCAGCGAATCTTCATTTTCGCTCGACCGTCTTCCCTGAAATGTGTAATTTTCTCAACATGGGATCAACGTGGTCAGCACAAGTCATCTGCTCGTCTGCAATTATCGAACTCAGCTGCTCAGGTTGTGCAATCGAATGCATTGTGGAGGGTGAATCATCAGGGAGAAGGGCATCTGCTTCGGGGAAGGGTTTTGTGCGATAGGGCCGATCGATCCGACTGTCCTTGATAAGTGAGAGTATTGTTGGCAAAAGAGCCGGTTTTCAAGATTTCACTATTAACGTAATATTGGAACATCTTTAATTTAGTGTCGATGAAAAATCAGTCCCTTTTGATTTGTTTTATGCGCTCTTTGTCGCAATTAGTTAACCTTATCGTAATTATAGTGGGCAATTTCTGCGAGCTTTTCACGTTGTCATTATTAAAACATGTCCACTCGAGCAATTATCGCGCCAAGAGTGGAACGTCCTTTAGAATGCGTGTCACAATGGCTTTTGTTCTGAGGGAGCTGAGAAGGCCAAATTATCTTGTTCCGAACCCCAGACAACGTGTCGCCGGTATTAACGGGTCCAGAACGTCGATCACAGGCAGATCCTTATGTCGTGTGAGGTAGCTGATGGTGCTGGATGGGCTGATTCAAAACGTAAAATGCCAACACCGTAGAACCAAAAGGCTGGAAAAACTTCTTGGAAAGAATTTGAATTGTTTTTCCCAACCTGTTACTGAACGAAGGCGAGAAGTGGCTATAAAAACAGGAGTTGGGAGATGGGGAGGGGGTAAGTGAATTAACGGCAAAGCCGCAACACAACTGAAGTTGAGATCCCCTCCGCTCGACCTTCGCCTCCCGGCGGGCGGAATTCCAGCCGAAAAGTCGCTCTGGGACCGATTAAATGGGCGATATACCGCTCATCGCGGGAACCGGAGCCTGGAACTTCCCGGAAAAACAGGGAAGCAGGTGGGGGAATTTTCCTCGGAAACTGCGGCTTTTCCATCTCCCTCGGAGAGCCGGCCGGGCTTTTCGGGGAATTCCCGAGCCCCTCCGGAGAATCGGCCTAAGTACATGGCGTGTCATCCCATCAAAAGATCATTAAGCGCGCTCTGGAGGTTCTATCTAGAAAACGAAAGGTTTTGTAGAATGCAGGTCTTAGAGGAGGTCCTTCGCCAAACCGGGAAATGATATCGCTGCTCTGTAAGAAAATGGCTAAGATTCTACGTAAAAGAGAAAAGTATTAAAGATCGATTCACAGACCGTCTTCTCACCAGACTTCTCGCCCGAATTCAGAAAATTTCTGATATAATTTCTAATATTTAATATTCCCCTGAGACGACACCAGCACCACTTGTACGCACATTAACGAACCAAAATCAATGTAAGAGTGCTATCAAGGTCTTGGAGTGGAAAATATTGCGTGTACGCTATAATATAGCATAATATTATTATTCACTCGTACAAAGGGACCTTTCGTTGACTTTTGCGCTCTAACTTTCAGTGCGTGGAACCGAAATATTGAATATGTTCAATTTTTGGACTGTTGCACTTTGCAGTTCGTACAACTCCATAGGGATGGAAAAGATTAAAATTAGGTACCTACTTCTGTTCTACGCGTGTTTATGTGTCTTAAATTAAATGCAAGCTCCATGGCAAATTTTCCTCAATTATGACATAATTGAGACATTGTCTTTGTTGTGGGGTCGTCATGTTTCACAGCAGGCATCCCGCTCTTCGAGCCAGTGTACCCTAGTAAGAAAAAAAAGTTTTAAAAAAGCCCACAGGCACAGTGAATGTAGGCAGGCATTTTTATGTATTTTATTATCCCCCGCCCCCTCTGAATTGAATGAGGTGGATGAAAACTGCATAACGACAGATCCTCCTCGACCACTTTGCTGGAAGAAAACATAGGTGAAAACTAGCAGTTTGACGTCCTCCATTACGATTAACACCGATTCAATTGTGGTGCTTTTGTGGAGCGTTGTCTTTAGTGCAATCTTGGGTACGAGCTAATAATAGTAACCTTAACAAAAATTCAAATCTACCAGTCAGTTTGCAATTTTAATATAGATACTAGTACTATAGACTGGCTTATATTCCATTTCTCAAGGAGAGGAAAAGTTGCAGGCGTTCACTAACATTTAGAATTCTTGGAGATTCAGATTTCTTATTTCTTGGACGACCTACCTTAACGATCGATTATCAGTAGGTAGGTACTTGCAAAAATTGAGCTCGGAGATTTGTTTCCGGGGACTTGTTTTCCGTCGATCGGGAATTCTCTCCGGAATTACTCGTAAGAAATTTTTGAAGTGGGAATTTTTTCCCGGGGAGTTCTTTTCCAGCGTGGTAAATTTGGGGACTTTTTTCCAGGGATTTTTCCCCCCTACATACTGTGGCAACAGACTAGACTAAAAAGAAGAAAATTTAATTACCTACTTCTCTATTTCACATTTTTTGGACAGTTTTCGTGGTATGAAAGTAAAACTCCAATGGTATTTTTTGAAATTTTCAACCTGTTGAACTATCATATGATTAAATATAGAATCTATCCACATCTTTTATCTTGATAAACCAAAGAAGGTTGCCACATTAAACCAGTCAAGCGGTAGGATCGATCTTGGGCCGGTACAAATCAGATTGCTGAGTGCCTTTTTGCAAATTTGCAAATTTGTACCTTAAGGTGGCGTAAAAAGCTGAAATTTCGACAACGCTCGAAAATGCGTCAAATTGAACCCGAAAGGTGTTGAGCCCCATTAATGAAGATTAATGGGCAATCGCCAGATTCCATTGGGGCTCTGTGGGTCTAAAAATGAGCGACCATTAAAATAACTTGGGCCAGGAGGTCAAATGAGCTGTCGTTTTCGAGTAATTTTGGACCTGGAATCCATTTTTGGGGGTTCTCATGCCGTCTGCTACACCGTCGGGATCAATAAGGCTGCAAATGGCGCTATTGAAGCGCTTAGTAGGTAACTAATTTTAGATGTTAAAATTCATTTTACTCTCTCATAGTCCTAACTTTTAAGAGATACTTATACGTTTTTCTTCAATTCGCTTTTTTTCTTTAACAAGAATTTATTTTTGCCCTATTAAATATCTACAAATTTTTCGACAAAGATTAAACCCTTGCAGCGTTTTTCAAATTATAGACACTTATCTCCCCCTCTTATCTCGCCAAGCCCTTCCTTCCTTAGTTCAACTTCCTAGTTTTAGTGTGGGTTTCTAAATTTCTGTTTCGTCATAGAGGAATTCCCGGTTAGCTTTTTATTGCTTCTCAAATAAGGACATGAACTGAGATATCACGGATCAACGCCAGACTGAGTCTTGACTAAAAAAAAACAAAAAAAAAAAAAAAAACGGATGTATATAATATCTTTGGGTTATATCAGCAAAGACATTGATGGGGAATTTTAAAGAAAGGTTCCAAAGGGCGCCGCTGCTGATTTCAATGAAAAAGAAGGTACCTACTCATCGGTTTTTAGGCGTAGGACATCGACGTCTGATGTTTTTGAAACATGTATACTATACAACATGTAATATGTATACTATACATATTTTATGTTTGACGTCTGATATTCAACATCGATTTAGGCACCACTGATGTTACTCAATGCCTTACTTCAATGAAAGTTCCGGCCCTCACGTACTGACGAATAACAAGGAAAACGAATAAGGACTTCTACGACTGTCAGAAAAAAGAAAGATCCATCAACAATAAAAAAAAAAATTAAAAAAATAGGAAGAGTCGGTCCTACCATGAGATACGAGTCATCTTATTGACCAGTTTGATGTTTTGATCCGTTCCATTGAAGGTTTCGGTAATCCCGAATCTCAGTAAAATAGCCATTCAGTATCTCGGCTCGTTTTTGACAAAGGTAGGCCCCAGCAGAAAGGTAGTTTTCAAAAAGTGGTGTTTGCCGATGGTGCAGAGGTCTAATCCAATGAGTTGGTTAGGGAGAGAGAACGACTCCTCTGTTGGTTTGAATACTAAATTGTTTATTAATTTTCCTTGTCACTACTCACATGTCGAGTATGCGTATTGCCACTAGAATAATAAACAATTCTCATTTCAGTAGTGTAGTATAGCCTAACTGGTTTTCAAATGGTTCACTGGCCATCAGTCATGGAGCTAATTTTAACAGTGGGTCCATATTCCAAAATTACTATTGTAAAGTTACCACCATTCTGGACCGATTTCATCAGTTATACTTTACACTATTTGTACTTGATCATATACCTTCAGTATAATATAATTTTATGGTTTTCTCTGATGCTAATGACAAATGGTTTTCTTGTCAGGGCTGTAGATGAGCTTAGTTGCTCGAAACCGGTCCCCACACTTTAATTGTTTACTGAATAAACAATTTAGTATTCAAACCAGCAGAGGAGTCGTTCTCTCACCCTGACCAACTCGTTGTTTTCAAAAGCTGGTACCGCCCTTACACCATGTAGAAATTAGTGGGGAGGGGTACTCTCTTAATTTATATCTACTTATACTTATTCCGCTTTTCACTTTCATAAATTATCGGTGAAATCGTATTTATACGATTATTACAACCCCCCCCCCCCCCCCCCTGCATGACGAGCAGCGTAGTGGACGCCCATCGAGTTCGACTCGAGAGGAGGCCATTCGCACAACCTGTTGGTGGTTCGCACAACCTACCTAAAGGTGAGACCATCAATGCTGCTAAATATTGTGAAGTGTTGGACCAACTTGGAAGAAACATTAAGACCAAAGGGACTATTGAAGAAAAAAAAAATGTGCTGCTTTTTCATGACAACCACATTCAGCAAATCTGTCCCAGCAACTGCTCAAAAAATTTGATTGAGACGTTTTTCCCCTACCCACCGTACTCTCCAGATCTCACCCCGAGTGATTAGGTTCCATCTTTTCCCGGTATTGAGAACATTTTTGGGTGGCCAGCGGTTTTGCAATTATGCACAAGTCGAGGATGCCGTCAACGAGTGACTGTGCGGATGGGATAAAAACGTTATGCTGTTGGTTTACAAAAACTCGCCACTCGGTACGCTAAGTGCCAGGAACGGCTCGGAGGGAATAGGTGGAGGTCTACAGCTATTCAACCATGTCAATAAAGTCAATAAAGCATTTTTCTATTTTTTCGAAAATAGAGAAACTTTTGGAATGACCAAGAAGGCCCTTTGGGCCTCGCTAGGGGGCAAGCCCCCTGAATCCCCAGATGCTTTTGGCTCTAGCGTTCAGCAAGAAACATGGAACATTATTAACAGTGGGATCGGAACCCATCATGCATGTTGGGAAAGTTACCGTCGACGCCGAACTAGTGGTCAGGCTGGCGGTGAGACAAGTGATCATGACGAACTAGTGGCCTAACTTACGACAGGTGAGGACAACGAACTAGTAGCCTAACGTATATATATATAATATTATTGTAAAATAACCAGTTAACAACCAGGACAAGGACCTGTATTCGCTTGTCATAAACTCAACCACACGATCAACTTGACTCAAAAACAACAACTAAACATTTTCGGAGAGCCCGATTTCGTTTTTCTTCGACCATGTGTTGGTTGCCCCCCCACATTATATATTGCGTAATATATATCATATATAGTGACACTCCTCCTACACGTGACACTCCTGGACTAACGTTTTTGGCCAGTTAGGTCACGGTTAAAGCATGTTCAGTGCTCAAATAATGTAACCTACTGGTATGCTATCTATTTATGCAGATATTTACCGAGAAATGATAGCTACATTTCAGAGACTCTGTCTGATTCACTCCTCATCCAGCTTTCCAAAGCCACACGCTGATTGAACTTGGCCCAAAACTGATCTGCACTCAATCGGAAACGCTTTGTTGAAACTGTTCCTGCCTATTCATTATGCGGAAAGTATATTTCGGATTCAGGCCGCAATCGGGGTTAGCACCTCTCAATGTTAAAACTTGTCTCTTATTCCAAGCTCATAGTGTAAGGTCCTTGGACGGAGTACGTCTTCCGAAGTGAAGACACCAGGTTACCTGCGGTATAAGGAAGTCGCACCTGGGGATCTGCCGATGTTCTGCCAACACGTTTTTTTTTCGTCATAGAAGGGGATCAAAGGAATTCTTGTTGACTTTTGTACTCCGCCTGCCTCTTGGGATTCGCCGTACATTTCTTTACGGGACTTCACGTATGAAGAAAACTGATTCGAATGATAGATCGTTTCGATGATTAATTTATTAGCATAATGAAACACCGCTGTGCGTCACTTTTGATGTTCACCGTGAAGGCTTTGAACTTCATTTGTGTTCTTCATTGCGTAAATAGAAGAATGAAGACATGCACTAGTAGACATCAAGGAACCCATGGACATGAAGACGATGTAAGAATTTTGAGAATTTCGAATGACCCACACCTGCTGGGCCCCAATCGGCAAGAAAACCAAGAAATGATTGAATAATACCCCAAGTATGTAAATTGCCCATTGTGAGACGCTAATCATTGTTTACCGAACAGAGGATCACCAATAAACCAGTTCTGAATAATTACCCTTAAGTGCTTTGGAAGTTGAGATCAAACTGAAGACTTTAAATTCTCATGAATTAAGAAATCCAGAAGCTTTTGTATATGAGAAGAGCTTCCTTCATTTTCAGGTTGATTGCTCGGCAGAACGACTGCGGAAATGCTTATGGGAGGCGCTCTGGTAATTACCATCAATTGTGGCAAGGGAAGCGGGGAGGGGGGTCCTCTGTCAAGGGCGAACTCCTCGGACGAGCTTCTTTTTTTTTTATTGATAAAAGACGCTTTGGCTGAACGAGATAAGTCAAGTTCAAGGTTGTGCAAACAAAAGCTGATTCGTCAGGGTGTCGCAGAACGTCGAAAGTAGTCAGCAGTTCGAACAGAATTTTGCGCTTTCACAGGTTTGTACGCAACTTTTGACTTAACTACTGCAGACGTTAAATGTAACATTGTAGGCAATTTAGTAAAGAACGGTTTTTCGGCGCCTTCTTAACCAACCATGTCAACGACCCACGTGACTCATAACCTTCAATTCACGCAATTGTGCGTACCTATTACACATGACTGTCTTCAAGAGACCCAGAGTCACAAAAGCTCCGACGGACGGCTTACTTTGTATTCAAAACTCCCTCTCAGGTGCGTTACGACGTTTTCATTTGAAAATATGATTCGAGGGCTCAATCCCGGCATACAAATCAGGTTTATTTCCGAGTAAAAAGCCTGTGTATGCACCACGCACATCTCTCCAAAGGGCTGTGAAGAGACATTTTTTGTAAGCACCCGTCAGTCACTGCGTACCAAACAAAAGCGTCCACCAGAGGGACATTTTTCATTTAGCCACAATGAAGAGAAACACCTGGGGGGGGGGGGGGGGGGATTTAAAGAAATCGATTTATTGAATAATATTTCTTTGCCACACGTTTCAATTTTTTTGTAATCAATTTGGGCACCGAGTTTCGATATATCCGCAAAAAGTATCGATACCACCTATTACCATTATTATAACCTGCAGTTCAACAGTCTACAGTTTTATTCAAATTTTAAAACTATGGAAAAACGATAACGGAAAAAATATATTGTAAAGCATGATGATTTTCCAAGAGATACTGCAATTAATATAATATATCTATATCTATATCTATATATCTATCTATATCACTAATCCTCACCGTCGGACTGGCTGGCTGGGTATGTCAATCGCCTCCTCTGACTAAACGGTAAGCGATAAAAATACGCCGATTTTTTCTATACTCTCGGTGGACCGTTTAAGTTTCTATAGGGGGGTCGAGATTTTTCTAAAATGCGCTCAAATCCGCGCAATTGACATCAACTTTCTTATTTCAAATGGGAACCCCTATTTTTTTCATCGGATTCGGATTCCTCGACCAATTTTACGTCCGATAAGCGAATTGCGCGAATTTTTTGGCGCGCGCGAATTCGCTGAATTAATTTTTTCGATTTATTCCTCCTTTAATAGACGGATTTTTTCCGCGTTTCGTCCTAAGCCTACCTAGAGATCCGAATTTTAATAGGAGATATCGACCAAATTCATTTCGAAATCGAGTGAATTTTGAGCGCGAGTTGAGTTTTGAAAAAACTGGGCCATCGCCACCGACCCATCGCGTCGGGTGAATTCTGGCTCGGCTTCACTCCCATCCTCTCAACACCCTCTATCCCCCCGCCCTCACTCTTCACTCTGAGCGGGTGGGACATCAGCCTTTAAGGGGCGCGAGCAAGGTCTACGTGATATCTCCCGGACGGACGTAAATTAAATGAATCGATTTAAATTGAATCGATTATCGAGAAAAGTAGAATCGATTATCGAAAAATTTAATTTAATTTGAAAAATAAAAATAAAAAATTAAAATAAAAATAAAATAAAAAAAATGATCTTAATTCTGAGATACGTTGAGCGCCCTCAAGGATTTTTTCCGTTTTCCCCTCCTTCAACTAAAGAAAAGGAGTGGGGATTTCAGCCACTATTGATTCGATTTTGATGAAATATTCAGGGAATCATTTTATCCGCCAGGGGATTCTACGTCCAAAAATACTTGGAAAACGACACTAACTCTACCCCCTCGCCATTTTAGCCCCATATTTTTTCTTTGTTTTCATTATACCGGCCAGGGGATTCAATTGTCCTACCTACCTACATATTTATATGTAATAAATTACAAATTTTAGCCCCATATTTTTCCTGTGAGTTTTCAACTATGATTTGATTTCACTAGCACTATGACAGGGTGGGAGGTGGGGCATACTTCACTCGGCCGATCATTTTAACGGCCAGGGGACTCGCAATGCTCGGCCACCGACATAGGTAGTTCTATTATTATCAAGGGAAGGCTTTGCAAATTTGATTTCACTAGCACTATGACAGGGGGCCTTACTTTCCCCAAAAATACTTGGAAAACGACACTTAACTCTACCCCCTCGCCATTTTAGCCCCACATTTTTCCTGTGAGTTTTCAACTATGATTTGATTTCACTAGCACTATGACAGGGTGGGAGGGGGGGGGGGGGCATACTTCACTCGGCCGATCATTTTATCAGCCAGGGGGGTTGATGTTGAAGGAGCAGTTGACCTTGATGCAGGGTTATGAGGGTTACTGAGCTGGGTGCGTAGGCGAGCAACTAACTATTGATGGCACCCCAGGGTTTTTTTTCCTGTGAGTTGTCAAATTTGACACGTTGCCAGGGGGGGGTTTCTCGCTCGGCCGATCAATTTACCAGCCAGGGGAGGCTTTTTTCAAACTTTTCAAATCACAGGGGGGGTCTTGCTTCGCTCGGGCGATTATTTTATTAGCCAGAGGGGTCTTGCTTTGCTCGGCCACCGACATAGGTAGTTCTCCTATTATTGATGGTGGAGTTTTCAAATTTGATTTCACTAGCACTTTGACAGGGGGTCCTTACTTCCCCCCCCCCCCCCCCCCCCCAACAAGGATCTATATGTATGAGCGATCACGTAAGACCCTTATAAATAATCTATATCACTAATATATATAATATTCTTGAAAATCTCGAGAAATTCAAAAATGCTCTACGTTCTGAGATAGGTTGAGCGCCCTCAAGGATTTTTTCCGTTTTCCCCTCCTTCAAACCCCTCCCTTCCAACGACACTTAACTCTACCCCCTCGCCATTTTAGCCCCATATTTTTCCTGTGAATTTTCAACTTTGATTTGATTTCACTAGCACTATGACAGGTTGGGAGGGGGGGGGGGGGGGGCATACTTCACTCGGCCGATCATTTTAACGGCCAGGGGACTCGCTTTGCTCGGCCACCCACATAGGTAGTTCTATTATTATTTATGGTGGAAATTTGATTTCACTAGCACGTTGACAGGGGGTCTAATTTCGTATAGCCCCATGAAAGCTCCATAGGTCGTCCCCAAAAATACTTGGAAAACGACACTTAACTCTACCCCCTCGGCATTTTAGTCCCATAGCGCCCCACCGGGTTTTTTACTGTGAGTTTTGATTTGATTTCACTAGCACTTTGACAGGGGAGGGAGGGGGGCTTACTTCGCTCTGCCGATCATGTTATCGGCCAGAGGGAGCTCGCTTTGCTCAGCCACCCACATAGGTAGTTCTATTCTATTATTATGATGGTGGAGTTTTCAAAATTGAGTTCACTAGCACTTTGACAGGAGGGGCGTCTTATTTCGCTCAGCTGATCATCTTCTCGGCCTTTTTAGCCCCATATCGCCCCATGGGTTTTTTCCCTATGAGTTTTCAAATTTGATTTGATTTCACTAGCACTATGGCAAGGAGGGGGGGGGCGGTTCCTCGCTCGGGCGGTAGAGAGTAGACTTTTGAAAATTGATTTCACTAGCACTTTGACTTACTTCGCTCAGCTAATAGACTAGCACTTTGACAAGGGGGCCTTACTTCGCTCGGCTAATCATTTTCATACCATGATTCACCCAAATCACAGGCGGCAATATACAACCACAGTGGGCAATACATCCACAAGCGGCAATACACCCACTAGGGGGGGTCTGGGGGGCGGCAATTCACCCACAGGCGGCAATATACACTCACAGGCGGCAATACACCCACAGGTGGCAATACACCCACAAGCGGCAATTCACCCACAATTCTGCTTAAGCGATCGGCCTCGCGAAGCGAGGCACCGGCCTCGCGTAGCGAGGCCCACGGGGGGTCTGGGGGGCGGAGCCCCCCAGCTGGGTGCGTAGGCGAGCAAAGCGAGCCGGAGCATCTAGTTATATTAACGACGCAGATGTGGTAGAATCATCAGATTTCGATGGAGTTGCACCTGATGTTGACTGCCTGCTGATTTTTGAGATGAGTGAGAATTTGTGCTTTTCTGTGGACTTTTATTGTCGGATTTTCATTTTTGAGGAGCTTGCGATGTTCGTTGCGTAACCAAATGGAGTGCGTTGAGGTTAGTCGTAAAACTTAGCACTTTTCATACGGTAGCCGTACGCTGCCTTTTTTTTTTTTTTTTTAATAATAATAATATTATTATTATGTCCTCATGCTACTTGGAAGTGGCACTGTCGAAAACACGATGAAAATAGTGATCAAACTAAAGAAACAGTATGGCTACAAACTGAGGAAGGTTGTGGGCTAGCATGTTGAGTAAGATGTCAATAGAGGACTCGTATAGAAAAGTAAACGATGTATCCTTTTCTCTATTCGAAGGACTGATAAGCGATACATGTATCGCTGAAGCGATGTATCGCTTCAATCGATCTTTCATGTTTCGAGAGCGACAACAAAATTCATTTGATTTCCTCAAGTCCTGTAATTAGTGGTAGTAAATTCGATTAATGATCTAAAGAAAATTACCTTCTTCGACGAAAAATCACCGATATATGGAGAAAATTATCGATGGGTATATCGCTCGCCAGTATCACAAGGAAAGAATCGATACCTACTAGTACTGGTACCGATCTATACCACTAATGATTAGTGCATTATTCAGAACGTTCCCGTGGCTATCTATGTAACTGGCAGTGTCACGTGAGGCTTGTACAAGCCTTCTCCTCTGAAACGGTACCCTAAGCGATAAAAATATGTACCTACGCCGATTTTGGTTTATTATTCTTGGAATAATACACCTATGTTTTCGCGACGGGGGTCGACGACTCCGATCGGGCTCAAAATTTGACATTATCCGTTTCAAGAGGTCTACATTCTAAATCCGAAATGTACGTCCGCCGTACGCCGTACGCCGTCCGCCGTCCAGGCCGTTTTGGGCAGTAGGAATTTTTTTTTTAAATCTGTCATTTCGGCAAAATACTTGGTTTACCATCTAGTTGTGCCCGCAAGGTTTTCAGTCCGATCGCCCAAACCCGCGGGGCGCTATGAGGCTATAATGGGGCTACGGGAGGGTTTTTTTGAAGGCTTTTAGCTATGAGATCGAGTTAGGTGTCGTTTTCGAAGTATTTTTGGACGTAGAATCCATTTTTTGGGGTCCCGGAACGATCCGATTTCACTGGGGCGATCTTTAGGGCATTCGTGGGGCTAAAAATGGGATTTTTGAAGGACCCCAGGATGTTAAATATTTTTCGAGTAAAAAATACAGAATTTTTGAAAAAACATTTTTGAACAAAAAAATCCAAAAAAAAAATTTTTTTTTAAATTTTTCCATTGACAGAATTAAATTTCTGCACAAGTAACGTATATCAAAGAATAATAAACCCTTGTGTAAAATTTGCAGCGTTTTTCTATCGTCTCGGGATCCCGATGACATATCCCCCCCCCCCCCCCGTTGCGCGCAAATCGGCGCATTTGCGCCCAACTTTCTTATTTTGAATGGGAAGCCCATTTTTTGTGAGTTTCATTGTTTCTCAACCAGGTCAACTGCTAGGTATCGGAAAATCGGAATTATTAGGAGGTTAACAGAGGATGAACCAGCATCAACACCTCAAAATATGCATTTGGATACAACCACGTCATTGAGAAACTTCATTTAAAAACGCAGTTAAAATGTTCTTCTGGGTTCTTACACCATCCCTAAACGTTGTTCCTCACACAAGGACAATTCATTTTAAGTATGACAAGTGTCCCCAGGACAAAATCTCATTACTTCCTGAACAAAGCTACAGTGACTTGAAAATGTCCGTTTTTGTGATATTCACCCTGTTATGCGTTGTGCTGTAATTCCTATAAATACAATTTAACTGCAGTGACTGTAGTAACTCGGCATCTGAACCGTTCAGGTGCCTAGAAATAATTTCCACATAATTTGAAAATATTATTTTCAAAGCTGAAATAGGTATGGTCAGTGGATGCACTACATTGACGAGATAGTAAGAAGTAGAAGGTTATGTTCACTTCGCCGCCAGACCTCATTTCAGTCACACACACGATCCCCATAGCAATTTGGCGTCCACAATAATTATGGACGCAAAATTTTCACTTCGAAAGCGACCCTCACTCAACCAACTGGACAAAGTCCTTCAACAACCCCACCCTTAGCCATTAAGCCCATGTGAAGAGTTTTCGCCAGAGAGGCCAATAAGGTGTCATTTTCCAAGTAATTTTGCATGTAGAATCCTATAAGGGTTATTCATTGAACATATTTTCAGATTGTACAGAAGCGATGAATCAATCGAACCCCCCCTTCCCGCCGAAAACGCGTGGGGAGAAATTTATACTGCGTTTCGCCTTTGAAACGAACAAAAGAGGACACAATGCAGGTACAAGGAAGCCTACGCAAATATTTCTGGTTCGGTGAATCGGTTAACCTGTTGATTCTGATGTCCCTGGACAGAGTCAAGGTGAGTCACCGCCGATGTTCGCGTTAGTCATCCCAAATGTCGGGCCCTGAAGCTATCAACTGCGACACGTTTCGCCTACAATCAGCGTTGTTTGAGAATCCCCCAAACGTCGGATTGATGATGAAAACTGCGTTTCCACATTGTGAGTCATTCGTCATGTAAGACGGATCCCTTCGTCTAATGATATCTGAAATACGTTGCATTTTACGTCCGGCGTCAAACGATACAACTTCAAGCTACCCAAACTTCCTTAGTTGGACATCAGGAAGGAATAAAGTTTTTTCAGACTGTCCAACTTCGCCGGAGTTCTAGGTTTTGGCAGTCTATCAAAACTCCTACTAGCACTTCTGTGATTTGCCAAAGGTCGTTTCTACGTTCTCCGGCGATGAAATGAAGGTTTTTTCCTCCAATGATGGTCATCAGTTGACTCGCTACAAATAAACGATTCAAGGTCGCTCTCGGTGGCAGGAAGTTTTCAAAAAAACGCTGGGGATATTTTGAAATTCTTCAATATAAATTGTGCCAAAATTTATTTGGTCAATTAAAAATCGTTTCATACCCACGGAGTAGTCAGGTGAGTGTGAAAACCACATGAATGATGTACAATTCAAATATCGTATTACGTATACGTCCAAAATCACATCGCTTAAATACACCCCTCCCCCTCCTCACAAGCTATTTCGTTATGGAATTTACATTTGCCCTAACATTAAAACCATTAACGTCTCTAACACCACGGAAAGTGCACCAAATAAACTCATGTGTGTTAACGTCCACAGTGTCCCAGCGTCGCACAGAGGAGGCAAGAGCGGCAAAACCCCCTTTGCCTCGAACATGCTGATTTTGAGTATCTGGTTCATCATTCTCATAGTATATTAGCCATAGAGTCCAGGCGCGGCAGGGTTTGTTCGAACATGAATCGTTCTTTTAGTTGGACGATAGGTTGCTCAGAAATGTTGTTTTCGACACAAATCATCTGCAGGGGTCTCTTATTTTTGGAGAAATTTTCAATTTTCGGGTGGTCAATGAATTCCTCTGCTTTAAGGGGTTCTACGATAGAACTATGATGAGGTTCTACGATAGTTCTATGACGATTCCTGATAGTAATCGTAGGGGTGTTCGACCGAAGTCATGTACTATTCTCTTATTTTTGAAGCAATTTTAAATTTTAGGGGGTTCAAGAGATGCTAAATTAATTGCTCTTCATCTTTTCTTTGGGTTCACGCTTCGTGAGAATCCATGTTAGGCTACCACACTGAAAAATATCGGGAAAACGTTTTTTTTTTTTTTTTTTTTTTGCCAAAAATAAGGGTAAGAAGAAATTTTGGGAAGAGGGACATAGGGACATGAGCGTCAAATTTCGTACAAGAATGGGGGTTTTCAGAGGTTTCCAAAATACGGCCCCACTGTGCGTCGTCTTCTCCAATCACTTCGCAACAGATGAATTTAATTGGAGGTATCTAGCTCATCCTACCTAGGTATCTACCTCGTCCTACCTACTTGTAGAGTTGGAGATGGGGTTTAAGATTTGTGAAAGCTCGCAAGACATTGTCTTTTGTTGGAGATCATTACAGATGAGTGTCGCTAGCGTTTCAGGATGCCCTCATGTGTGTGACCGTTTTTTTGTTCGCAAAAATTGAGTCATTTTCGGTGGTAAGCTTTCCCTTATCACTGAATAATGTCCACCCACACAGTCAGAGCTCGTAGCAATCTTTCAGTGGAAGCCGGTTGGGGGATTTTACAAACAGTTTCTCCGAAATCCAGGAGGCGTAATTCTATTCTTCCTCATGTGTGTTAAGTAAGGACTCCTTAATAAGGAGTTATCTTAACAATCAATACTTCAGTTTTTTAATTACGTTCTTTCCTCTAACCACAGTCGTATGCACGTCTCATTAGACATTTCATGTGAGTAAGGCTTCCCAGCTCCTGCAGGTTAGCTACAATGTCGATTTGAAGTAAGATTCCCATGTGGATACTTCAGCATTGGTAACACACATGAGAAATCACTAGCGGGATCTTCAACTAAACTGGTTCTCAACTGCTGGGAGGCCATCTCGCGAATCGGGGATAATCTCCTATGAGATTATTCTCAGATAGATCCCCGGACATGGGGGTATACCAGGGAACGAAAAAGCAGACACGCTGACCTGACAGGGGTCCAAGATCCTATACGACCCGACTCCTGTCTAGGTATCACGAGAGCGCTTTTCCGCGAGGTTGTAAGTCGGTGGCAACGAACACAGCACAACCGAAGATGCGAAAGAACCCCGCAGTATGGACGTACCATGATGGCTGGGCCAGACCGTAAAAGAGCAGACAAATGGGGGGTCTGAGGCGCTGCGAAAAAAATTGTTTTTTGAATAATTGTACTTTTCGGGGGGTGGTTAAGATGAGGAGGAGTCAGCTGCATAGCCATCAGGCACCCCTCGTCCCATAGCAACCTCAACATTCAGTCAACTGCTCCAAACCTGCTTTTGGAGCTTAGATGCGCGCCGTGGAGCAACTTTTTGATGGTTTCATATTTTTCTCGTCATCTACCCGCCAAAACGGATTTTCGGTATTTTTTTCAAATTTTTTAGAAAACGTTTAATTTTCCGTTTTTCCCCCACTTTAGTAGCTCAGATACGCCACATGGAGCTACCTTTTGGTGGTTTCAGACTTTTCTCGCACTATGCTCGCCAAACTGGATTTTTTAAGACCAATTTCAGATTTTTCCGACCGCTAGAAGAGCCCTAGAATAAAGATGACCAAAATCGTGTCACCCTCCTCCTCCTCCACCACTTGCAGATTCAGATGCAGTGGTAGTTCCAGGGTAAGTTTCCCAAGTTGTATCGAAGTAACTTCCTGTATCTACCTTGGGAATGGAGGGTTCTGCCAAAGTCTTTTTACTGGCGACATCCAGATTGATAAGACAATAAAACCTTTCTATAGGCGAAGGCAAACGTTTCATTTCGTTTCGTCGACAAGGATCAAATCAACAAAGCCTTTTGAACGTCAATTTTAAAGGGCCACTACCGTCAACATCCCAAAACCACTACATGTTAACAATCATAGACGAATATTCCAGATCCCATTTGCATAATATGCTTGCCCGGATGTGCAACCGTCATCGATTGTCTCAAAAACCTGTTCAGCATTTTCGGAGCCCCTTCGTACATTCATTCTGACAGGGGCGCATCGTTCATGTCCCAGCAGGTGAATCAGTTTCTTTCTTCACAAGGCGTCACCACGAGCAGAACTACTGACAACAATACTCAAGGAAATGGTCAAGTAAAACGTTACAATGGAATCGTATGGGTTCGAACATGCGTTCATTGGGCGTGCTTGGTGAACCATAAGAGTCCCCTTGGACGCTCTACAGATAGGTTGGTTATTCGAGACTACTAAACCAAAACGAAGAAAACAACCCGAATTCCGTTTTTCAACCCGGCGAATCCTAAGCAACTGCTTTAGACTACGAGTAAACCGAAAAATTCCATAGGTGTATTTCTTCCAATTTAAAATTAACAGTTTAATGAATTTGCAAATGTTAGCGTTCGGGTGATTCTGCTATCAATGCACTCGAAAGGATCAAATATAAAAATTATCCCTCAGAGAGGTGAGAAGAAAATAATGGAGCTCGAAAATGGAACCGAATCGAATCAATGAAGCCTGCCAGAATTGCTTCATATCAGGGCCTGCCGAACAAGAGATTTCAAACGACGTTTATTTGTACGACGAAGCTGAGCCCCTGATGTACGTCTGTAGTGAAACATCGATGCCGCCCAGAAGTTCAAGTAATTTTTTTTTTTTTTTAATTTCTTATCTAAAGAAAGAAGTTACAACGATACAGGGTACCACAGTTCAATTGCTGTTTTTTTTCTCACTCATCAGGTAATATACAACCTCTGCGAAGCAGCGAAACGTTGAGTACTGGCATAGGATCGCCGGAAGGGTCCAAAACAACGCCGAGAAAATGGAGGAAACCGTCGACAATCGTGGACAATCCGGAAGAATCTCAACAAAACAAGAAAACCTCATCGGCGCAAAGCTTCAAACGGGCCAGCCCTTCGAAAGGCATCGTCTCCGAATTCAAAAGCCAAATTTTGAGTAAATTCAGGGAACTCGCCGTAGCGCAGAATTCAACCTCCTCGAACCCGAAGAGCGACACAGTGGGTGCTGCGAGCATGCATGGCAGCGACCCCAGATTACAACATAATTCAGATGTTTGCATACAAAAAAGTCAAGTACTAACTGCAAGTTATGACAGTGAAAAAGTGCCAGTTTCATCCGAAGAGTTGGACGACGAAGTGTTTTCTACAGGTTAGTTGATAATTAAGCGTAAGAGGCACACTACAGCAAACAGCCCAGATGGGCCATTCTCAGGAAAACGTGAAATCGGATGTCCAGGGTGTTTGCTCCTGTGACAGACCGTCTTTTAGGATATATATATTTTTTTTAATGGTAGGTATTCCTCTGTTCTAACTCGAACTTTGACAATTCAATGCGTAATTACAGTTTATTTATATGAAAATTAATTAAAACTACTGTAAATGTCACTACTTCATCCTGTCCCAACCCAACCTAGCCAACTTTGTTAATATCTGGAGTCTGCATGTTGCATGATTCTTCCATTCCCACTGAATGGTGCTATTCCTTAAACTCTCTAGTTCCCAAAACTCGAGCGAAATATTTGTAATTAACTATTTTAAATTTTATGCAGCATGATTTATGTTTGTCCCGAGGATTTTGGTCACTACTTCAGAACTGCAGTTTTTATGGAACAAATTCAAATATCCCGCTTCCCGGGACGCTCTTGGCGGTTCAATGTAACCACCAACATCAGAGTAACCTCCAGTACGAGTATCAACGGCCCTCAGTTGAGTGTGAACTTGGTGCGAGTGTTTATGTGCGGCTAAACGTGGCAGTGTTTTTTCTACTGTCACTCCTTCACTGGCTGATTCTTGGGTCAGTTTCAACGATTCCTTTTTTCCTCTTTCTTTCTCAATGAACTCGTTTATAGCATAATAGATTAGAGTTTTTCCTTTTTGAAAAGGGTGCTGTAGTTGGGAAATGAATCACAATAACCACAAGTTTGTCACTACTTAATTTGTCACTACTTCACAAGTAGGGTTATACCAAGCGTATGAAGTAGTGACAAGTTAGTTGAAGTAGTGACAGGTGTGTTGTTTCCCCACGGAGGAGCCCAGTTCTCTCCTAATTGACGAGGAAGGCTGATATTTGTCGTGGGCCCTCCAAGGGAAGAAATACCTACCTAGGTACTTAGCAGTGTGAGACATGAGTAGGATTGAAATTCCCCGTGAAACGAGTAGGTGGTTTATGGTTTATTACTTCACATTTCTAAAGTCACTACTTCATATTAATGTCATTACTTCATTTCTGCAATTTGGAAATCAATTTATATTTTGACATTGAAAGAGATTTAAGCGTGTCCAATGATCACATATGGTTACTTATAAGTATACGAACCTGGAATAAAAAAATTGAGTCTCATGACCAACTTTTATTTTTGGAATGCAAAGGTAGTTGTATTTCACGTTTTCCTGAGAATGGCCCAGATGCTTACCTTTTTGTGTTATATCAATGGCTAAGGGACGACATGACAGCCTCATGGAGGAGAGCCGAGTGATACCATCACAATATCGAATTATCGATATGCATCGCCGATGTACTCGTTTTTGGTTTGTTATTCTTGGAATAATACACCTATGTAATCGCCACGGGGGTTGACGACTCCGATTGGCCTCAAAATTTGACATTATCCGTTTGAAGAGGTCAAGATTCCAAAACCAAATTGTCCGTCCGCCGTCCGCTGTACCGAGCTTCTCAGATTGTATCCAAGGCCATTTCTGGCCCATAACAACCTTTCCCGTACCTTCTTGTTCGCTTTCTTCCCCGAGGGGACGTGCACTCATGTTTCTTCAATCTTCTTTCTTCTTCCTTGGCCGATTATCTCATACACTACCCTATTCAATAAACACCTAGCACTAGTATCACAGCCAATATATCACAGCCCTAACCTTAAACCCTTAACATCCACACATCCATTCTCACATGTTGTTGCCGTTAATGATATCGTTGTCATTTTAAATGCAGAGAAAATTTAGTTGTGTCACACTGTTGTGCAGGAATATCTGACATGGAAGAGAGCCATCAAGAAGTATCTAGTCGTCAAAGGAAATTTGATGAAAGGACGCAGTATTCCAAAGACAAAATGGCTGCTGAGTTACCTAACAATTTTGCAACGAGGAGCGTGGCAAAAAATGCCCCGGCGAATGTGCAAAATTCAATCGTTCGAGCCAACAGTAAAAGGTCTGACAAACAAATGAATAGAGGTTTTTAAAGTTGTGGGGTTATTTTTGTCTGAACTCGTTTTTCAGGATACCTGTACAAGGAAGACTCTCGCCGGGAAACATCAGGGCAGGATCTCCGTGCTTTTGTCTGTTGGATGAAATCAAGAGAAACAATTTGGTCATGAAAGAAGACATATTTTCCAACGGACCTTCTAAAGACGGCGAGTCGACCATTCAGAGTCAAAAAGGTGGTCACAGCAGATCAAATCTTGGTAAAGAGAGATCAAGCTTCGAAGAGTCAAGAGATGTACCAACGTATTCGTCGAATGCGTGCAGAACGGTAGTCAATGCAGCAGTATACGTCAGAAAGAATACTCTGTCAGATGCTGCAGAAGTGTACGAAACTACCGGAAGTGTAGACAACAAATCAAAGCCCCCAAAGAAACAGCGTGCCGGCCAAAATCCAAGTTACAAACCCATTCAAGCGGCTGAAGTTCACACGTCAAGAAATCCAGACGAATTCTGGAGACCGTTCAGCCCACCCAAACAATACAACACAAGACCAAAGGACCAGCCAAAAGCAGCTGTAAAACGCACAGCACACAACGAACACGCTGAACTCGGCAAAAAGGAGTTGACCAATGAACGAAGTTTGACTGCTCAAATGAAAGACTACCTTGCAGCTAAAACATCATCCCTCAATCGAAGGCAAGAAAAATACGTGAAACTACCAGGACTTTCCGAAGTATTTGATCAAAGCGACAACCTTTTCAAGGATATCCGAATCAAAGATGGAACTTCATTTGAAAGCATTAACGCCTTCGAAGAGATGTCAAGGAACATAACAAACCACATTCTCAGAATGGGGAATAGGATAGATTGTGAAGATGAAATTAGAAATACAGTAATCCCAAACTTCATGAACTCAGAAGAAGCGAGGGGAAGCCCCGAAACGAAAGATGCCGCAACTGACATTAGTGTGACACTGAACATGCAGAATGAGCCTACAAAGGTTATGGTTGACACATTCGTGCAGTGTGAGCCTCACGTCGTTGACTCCAGGAACGGTGTCAACAACGACCACCAGGAAATAATGGTGTGCAACGACAACGGCGACGGCGTCCAACTGTACAACGAATTGGGTCATCCTCTAACGGACATGGACGGGTACCTTTTGAAAGACAGTCTCGGAAGGTTTTTGGTGAAGTTGGATCAATACGGGGTGCCAATATCGTGCACGAACGGTCAAGCGATATTTATGGACGATTCCACGCCGTGGGATGCGGTGAGGGACTCGATGAGCATAATACACCAGGCTAAGAAGAAACCAATCAAAAAACAAACTAAAAGGGGAAAAGCTCCATCGATACGCCAACTCGAATACGCTATGAAAAACTTGAAAAGTACATTAGACTGGGCAGATAAAATGTCTTTTGACCCAAGCCAAGACAATACACTGCAGCAATTTGCAGACATGTACACAGGTGTGTGTCCAATGACGTATCCCCAAATGGATGTGGGAATGTTGAAGAATAATACATCCTCACTAATAGCAGAAATGAAATCCATAGCTGAAATCAGGAAAGCTCTGTTAGAGAGAGTACAATTCATAGCTGACAACAAAAATAAGCTAGAGAAAATGCCTGGGGGTGTAGTAAAGAAAAGACATTTAAAAAGCCTACAAGATAACAACACTGACTGGTTCTCGTCGAATAAGTGGCAACGATACGAACGACCGTACAGCCCAACGAACCAAACAATGAAAAAAACGAGAAATGAGGCAGCCAGGTTGAGCTCCCCCAGTGGTGCTGGACTGAGGAAGGCATATCCGGCTCTTGGTGCTCAAAAGGTTCCCGGTATGGACTGGAAGAACCTTTCCAGCGGCGAGAGTAGCACCAACGCCTTCCACGTAGGAGGTAAGCAACCCGAAGGAAACCAGTGGCCATCTTTGGATGTCAATCCCTCATCTGAAGAAAATGAACGACAAGAACTAGACTTTTGGCGACGGAACAAATCCACCGACTTCGGCTCCGTCCCACGTTTGAAAAACTACCTCGAATCCAACTGGGACCATTCCGACATGAAAGTCACCAAAGACACAGACAAGGCCGTCAGCCTCAGAAACACCGGAGAACCCTTCAAGGGAAGCCTGTTTGGTTCACACGATGAGTTCGATTTGAGAATGGAAAACGGCTGGATTGACTCGAAGAAGCGGGAGAAGTCTCCATTTCACACAACCGAACAAGCAAGGACATGGAGCGAAACAAGACCGAGCATAGAATTCAGTTCCAGCAGCAGTCAACATTTTTGAACCATTCCCACGTCACAATTACAGTGTTCATCGTCTCCATACTTCGAACTTTGTTTTTACGAGAGCACAAAACGGCTGTAAAACGGTTAAGGATTGTGCGGTTGAGGAAAACTCTGCCCATTCTGTGACAGAATTTCTGTCCTACCGATATCCTTCCTGCCAAAGCAGATTCGAGGGGCTCACGCCCAGCGCGCTGGCGAACGCCACTTCCCGCGAGCTTGCCGCGAAATCCCCGCTGACACCATAGACGGGAATTTCCGAGGAGGAAATAGACTGACGTTAATCGTCAAACGAGTGATAGTTCTCCGGGTCTCCGCTAGGGCGATAGTTACACAGAAGTTGGTAAAGTGTTGGATCCCCTCACCCACCCCCTCACAAGTGAAGCTCAGGCCTTGCTCTCCGTTACTCTGTGCTGAGAACGGTGTAAGGCCGCTGAACCAAGGGCCAACATTTAAATAATACAAATAGTGTGGGTCTGCTGACCAGGTGTCGCAATCTCAAATTGCATAATTTAAGAAAGCATGTTTATGGGCCTGTTGACCCATGGATTCTGGATTCTACGTCCAAAAATACTTCGATAACGACACCTAACTCGACCCCATAGCCGAAACCCTTCAAAAACGCCCTCATGGAGCTCCTTTTTAACCCCACAGAGCCCCTTAGGTTATCGGGCACTACTGGATAGTAAACGGAGTATTTTGCCAAAATGTCAGTTTAAAAAAAGTTCCTACTATCTAGTCAGGGCTGTAGATGAGCTTAGTTGCTCGAAACCGGTCCCCAGCCTATAATAAACAATTTAGTATTCAAACCCTAAACCAACTCATTTCAAGTTCCTACTGCCCAAAACGGCTCGTACGGGTACGGCGTACAAGCTATGAACGCATAATTTGAGAGTGCGACACCTGGTCAGCGGACCCACACTATTTGTTTTCTATAATTGTTAGCCTCTGGGCCAGCGGGCCCATAAACGTATAATTTGAGAATGAAACACCTGGTCAGCTTCATCGACTTTTCTCGTGCTTTTGACAGCGTGGTGCATGAAAGACTATGGTCCAAATTTTATGATCTTAACATCAGTGCAAGATTCATTAATCTTTTGAAATCTATGTATGAAAACGCATCCTTCAATCTGAGGGTTGGAGGCGAGGATTCAAAATCGTACCAGGTGCTGGAAGGATACCACTTTAGTTAGGCTTGCTCTTGCCCACTTGGAAGTAAGGATTACGAAGCTTGCTGCAGGCTGGTGGCTCAAGCTGTGTGGCATGGAAGACACCAGATACCCTAAGTTGTGTCTTCGTCGTCTCATCGCTCTGAATGAAGTGACGTCCGAGCCCAAGTACCACTGGGCATCCCAAATGTCGTTTACCTTCACTAAATTTGGTGAAGGTCAAGCCTGGGTGTCTCAGAACCCCACCGACTTCAACCTGACTCGCTTCGTTAAAAACATTGACTCGTTTTGGAAAAACAATGACAGGGAGCGGGTAGCAGCATCCTCGTTCAATGAGATCTACAGGATGTACTCGCCTGCGGACGATGAGCTACCTTTTTATCTGAACTCTGACTTGGGTATTCAGACAAAGAGACTCCTGGCCCAAGCAAGGCTGTCAGGGAATTATTTTGCCAAACTGTGCACTCCAGGCTTTGTTGCCAAATTCAATAATTCCGAAGAGTGCCCGATGTGTAATTTGGAGGCACAAGATTCAATCCTCCATTTCATGTGACAATGCCCTGTAGTTCGTGGCGAACGGTTCTCATTTTTTCTTCTCAGCGATTTGTCCCACCATGACTTGGCCTCTCTGGCTCGGCTTTTAATGATTTATTATCTTGTAAGAAAATGTATTGCTTCTTAGTAAACTGCAGTTTACTTTACCTAATACATGTATTAGAACTCGGGCTTTTTTCCTTAATGAAGGTTTTTTATACTAATTATATTTAAGTGACTAATTATACAAGTTGTATTACTGTAGCAATTGTACTTTTGTTGTGACTAATTAAGTTATATCATTGTAGCGATTTACGTTGTGTCATTTTAGTTATTGAATTAACTGTACCTATTACTGTTTTGTTTTAACTTTGTATCGCCGGAAGGCCTTTACAATTAAACCTTCTCATTCTCATTCATTCAACACCTGGTCAGCGGCCTCACACTATTTTTGCGGTTTGGAGAGGCTGAGCCTTACTTTCGCGGGGGGGGGGGGGGGGGGGTATCCAACACTTTACTGACTTCGGTGAAACCATCGCCCTAACGGAGACCCGGAGAACTATGACTTTTGACGATTAAAGTCGAGTGAGGAAATAGCAATTCCGCAGTGCCCTGTTTCCCAGGAGTCCATAGTAGACACGTCAAGATTGGAAGCCGGAAAAGCAGGTCCTTGTAAGACCAGGGACATTAACCGGGAGTCCATACTTGACAAGTCAAGATTGGAAGCCAGGGAACCGCCCCCCCGATAACTGCGGCAGCAGGAAACCTTACCCAACACGACCCTTCATGCTGGGTAAGCCAGTTTCCTTCTGCTGGACTTACATCATCCCGACTCTTTGGGTGAGCCTAAGGAACCCAACTCCTCCATTACTTCTTCTTTGGGCGCCATACCCGCTATCAGGCGTTGGCGACCTCTCGCTACTAACTTCTGTTGAGCGTGTTGAACAGTTATGACAGAAGAAGTAGGGACCTACTGTTTAACGCCACGGCAAATTTGAGAGGTTTTATAGGCAGAATACTTTCGGTGGGTTGCCAGATCCTTACGAAAGGGGATTATCAGTGTAAGATGTCCAGCGGCTGCTGGGATCGAACCAGCAACCTTTGACTCATCAGTCCAACGCTCTAACCACTGAGCCACTGATAACCACAACTGCTGCTGGAGTATTCTTAGAGTCTACAGAGCGCAACAGCTTGCGCCATCAGATGAATCTCCACCTGTACTCCCTCCTGCATCCTCCAAAACTCCTGGCGACC
The DNA here is from genome assembly GCA_955831195.1 of Pilophorus perplexus. NCBI lineage: Eukaryota > Metazoa > Arthropoda > Insecta > Hemiptera > Miridae > Pilophorus > Pilophorus perplexus. Next base: position 21,868,500 of record OY037018.1, on the reverse strand, counting down.
TAACCACACGCTGGTCGCACTCCGCCACTCACACCACAGACCAAATCAATTATTGGGACAAACGACACATGTAGGTACACAGTCAACACACCTCGAGGGGTCCTACATCTGGCAACAGGCGCGGATCCAGGTTTACAAGGGGGGGGGGGCGAAAAACTCCGTTACATCCAGTGAGATTCAAAACCAACTATTTAGCTCGCGGACCACCAGAAGAAATCGTCACTTAAGTTCTAACACCACGTAATTACATTGGAACCGGACATGTAACTAAGCACTGTGTCCACTACTTCAGAAGAGCCCTGATGTGGTTAAATATAACCCGAAAGTTGGCCATAGAGAAAAATACTCGTCATTCACACCACCTCCTATAACCCCATAGCATCCAGCCGAACATCTTCAAAAAAAATTGCGGATTTGTCAATTGGCTTTGTGCACTTAAACATCATTCAACGTTAAATACATATATTTCCAACGATTTAAAACACAATAACATATTTACCTCACAACCGAGCAATCGATTGGTTGTCTGAAAACCATTCGACAGTTTCTTTTATGGCTATTTCGAAAGGTGTGAAGACAAAATTTGGGGCGATTTTCCTCAATTTGGCGTTGTTTGCAGTCTTTTTGTATTGCCCGTCGGCTTTGGTCGTGTCGAAAACTATTTGTCCTTGAAACCCGAACGCTTCGGCGATCGCTTTGGCTGTGTCCGCAATGGATATCTCCGCTTCTTCGTCGACTGAAAATAACGAAATTGTAGGGGTTTTGGGGAAGTTGTCAACGCTGTAAGGTGCGAGTGGTACCAACCTGATAGGATGATAGGTTCTACGTCATTGTACTCTCTGAGAACGATGACGAACAGGCGAGCCAAGTCCAACGAATAAATGAACTGTCGCAAAGGTTTGCCGGACCCAAGGACTGTAAAAGTACTCGATCCTGTAACAATTGAAAGACGTCAGCTATTCAGAAGGGAACCACCAAAGCGTTAACTTACCAAAACGGCAAACCTTCGGTTGTGGATTTATGTAGCTTTCTAATGAGACCAGGAATAACGTGGCTGTGCTCTTCGTTGAAGTTGTCGTGAGGGCCGAAGACATTGCAAGGGACGACGGATGTGAATAGCTTCCCGTGTTGTTCGTAGTATCCTTTGTTTAGAACGTCCAACATCCGTTTGGCGTAGCTGTAACCAAAATTTGAAGGGTGCGGAGGACCGTTGTGGATCTGAAAAGTGTTTAGTGAATCAATGAAGGCAACAGAACGTAATTTAATAAATATTAATTTACTAAGAGTCACCGGTGTGACGGACGCACGGATGCACAGACCCTTCAAAACTTTTAAACAATTTAAAAGCTCTAGCGAAGTTTCCCAACCAGCACTTTACAGTAAGCAAATGACAATACGACCAATTAGCGCAATTAATACTGAGCCCAGCTAGTTACGTCTATGTACAAGCAGCTTCGTTGTAAACGGTTTTTATAGCGCCTTTCCAACATTACACTTTGATTGGCCACTAGTTGGCCTTTCTGATGGTCTACTGGTCCCTCGTGAGGAACCTGGTCGGTGGATCCGCTACTTAGTCAGATGGTAGATCGGATTGATATATAAATTGAATCGAATCGCCCTCACAAATAACCCCCTCGGCAGTTATGCCGTCGAGGAAAGACATCTACCTACGACACTTACCAGCTATTATTGTTCATTCTACTAACCATAGATTCATCAATAGGGTACGAAGTCTTGTCGGGGAAAATGCACGTCGATAAACAAGAAACCACTTTTTTCACTCCAGTCTCATGGCTCGCCCGCAACACGTTGTCGTTCATCAACATATTTTTTCTCTGCAATGAACAGAATGTCAACACTCGAGTTACATAAATTTAAAACAGGGAAAGAAGTAGTAATGTATGTACAAAGGTGGGCGATTCGGGAGCAAGGTGACTCGTAAAATGCCAACTAAGTACATACTTAAAAAGACGATTTAAGACGAAGTAGTCTATTTCCTCGATAAGTTTATCGTGGAAATAGACTACTTCGTCTTAAATCGTCTTTTTTTAGGATGGATTCCCACTATCTCGCCGCATCCACCTTACAACTAAGTACTTACAAAGAATTCTAGATTGTGACTCATGTTGTGGAACAATCCTCCCACCATGGCAGCCAAATGTATGACGTGGGTGGGCTTATGCTTGTCGAACAGCGCCCTCGTCTGACTCCAGTCACTGGAATCCACACAATTCACATTGTCGAGAGCTTCCAAATGATTTTCTCAAGTGTGACAGTCAAACCAACCTCAAGTCAGCATCTTTACTTCCGACGAAGATCCAGGATTCGTTGGGGCGTTTATCAGTTTGCACGACTCGCTCAATCGCCTTTCCAACCAAACCGGTGCCTCCGGTGACCAAAACCGTCCAGTCGCCAGCCATTAAAACTGAAATCCATCGATCATTTAGTAAATTTACAATAAAGTCTTAAGTCTCTTACAATAAAGTTTTTGGGGGTCCCAGAAAGATCCGATTCCACCGAGGAGATCTATGGAGCGTTCATTGGGCTACAAATTGGATGTTTTAAAGATCCCAGGATGTTAAATATGGTGTCGTTTTACGAAAAAAATTGGCACATCTGCCCAAAAATTGTACAGAAAATAATTTTTTCAAAAGTATTTTCTTAATAACACTGAATTAATTTTTGCACCATTAACCTATATCACAGAATAATAAGCCCTTGTGTAAAATTTGCAGCGTTGAAAAAACAAAAAACTAAAAGTCAGTACCTACCTATATATTCGGAATCTGCAGTAAATTTCCTATAAGTAAGATAAGTGGCTTTTGTAGAAGTTCGAGTGAAGTGGGGGGGATTACTGGAAAATCCAGTATATATATAAAAAGGTCCCCAAAACCAAAAAAATGCCAGAAAATAGGCCTTTTTCGAACAAACCAAAAAAAAAAGTTTTCGGATTAAGCACCCTTAAAAACCCCTATAATAGATAAAAAGAAGCCGGAAACTCGGAGGACTTTTTTTTTTGTAGACCAGGGTAATCAAACAGTTCAAACAATATTTAATATTGAGGAAGATACCATATAAAATATAAACGTAAAGTATCAAGATATGGTAGGTTCCTTCGACAAAGTGAGATTTTCCATTTTCGACTTATTCTGCTGCCAGTTATTCAACGAGGCCGTTCCTCTACACCAAATTTCAAACAAACCTAGTGCATACCTATTGTAGCAAATTTCATGTGCGTTCATTTTGTATAGGGTGGTCCTGGTGCTGCAAGGCAGAGTTTCGGAGATACGAGGAAAAACAAGCAATTCAAACATTTCGAGGTTTTTAGCAATTTTGAAGATGTTTTGGGCAAATATCACAACACAAAGCCCCCTGGACCCCCGATTTTTGCTTGGAGCCTACAGCTAAAATTCAAGAAACACTGAACATGATTTATTAACCGAATATACACGTATTTACAGGTTATCGGCGTGTGGGATTGAAACCCATCTCGCGTGTTGGAAAAGTAACTGTCCGACGACGAACGGCGACGGCCTGGCGGTGAGACAAGTGAGGATGCCGAACTAGTGGCCTAACGTATGACTGGTGAGGATGCCGAGCTAGAGGCCGAACGTACGACAGGTGAGGATGCCGAGCTAGAGGCCTAATGGTAAGAAGAGTGAGGCCGCCGAACTAGTGGCCTAACGGTGTCGTGACACACCCGTTTTCGGGCAGTTAGGTCACGGCTCATGGAGGAATAATCTACCTATTCCTCCATGGTCACGGCTAAAGCATGTTCCATGCTAAAACAGCTAGGTACTGCATTTTTCTAATTTGCCTGGGCTCACCGGCTTTATAAAATTTAAACTGGTCTTGAAGGAACAAGTACTCATAATATAAGTAGTTACAGAAAAAATGCAGTAAGAAATGACAATTTCAAAACCGAGTGACCTTCGAAAAAAATCTGAAATGGCTTCACATCTCAACTCGGCTGGCAAGAACCTCATAGCCCAACAGTCGAGCTTACTGCTGAAGTTAATTGTGTTTCCAAGTAAATGAAAGAAAAAAGTTTGCTTAGGGCATGACGGGCAGGACACCCTTAAACACAGTAACAGAGAGCAAACCCAGGACTTAAACCCCCCTTTAAACCCAGGACTCTGCATATGTGGAAACACATCGCCGAGTGGATTTCCACGAATCCGAGCCAACAAATACTTGGTAAAAACCGTCAACACAGCATAACTGCACCTTTCCGACTAAAAAGCTAACGGACGGATTGATAATAAAACGTCATACCCTTAATATGATGTATACCCCAAAAATATCACTTAAACCACAATAAAATATATGCGACAGTAGACCTATTTAGTTTTGCATGAAAAATTCACCAACAATACTCCACCGACAACTCAACACTTGTTGAGAGCTAAGGTGACGCTAACGTCGCTCTATAGCATAGGTAGACCTTACAGACGTTCATCGGAAGATCTATGGATTGCACAAAAGGTTATTTCAGTGTTATCGTTGATCAATAGGCGTGTCCGCGTGTGGGTGTTTCTTCTTTATTATTCGTTATAGATTCCTTTTTTTTCGAGTCCCAACGATGAAACTTCCGACGCTTCCGTGATGTCCTATCGGCTTCATTAGGAAATTTGAGTTGAACTAAAAGCGCTTTGGGAAATGTCAGTAAGTTGGGGTAAAGATGATGAGTCACGGAATCGATTCTTGACCTCACTCAAGGTTAGCCGTAGTTATCAAGCAGATTTTTTTTTTAGCGCAAAAAAACTGGTAGGAGGGAGCCTTTTGAAGGCTGTGCGGAAGTTCTGAGGTTCATTCAGCCTGCGGTGTTGTGTAGTGTCTCCCAGGTTCTGAACATTTGCCAAGAGCGTACCGTTCGAGATGGGTTTGCTCAGCGAGGGAAGTCCTCTAACATGGGAGAAAACCAAGGAGCTGGCCGACCACGTGAGGAAAGAGGGGATCAAGCAGTTCATCAACATGTATCACAAGCTGAAGAACCGCCAAGGGGACGTCTTGAAATGGGGTGACGAGGTGAGACGAAAAAATAATAGGAGGCCACTCCAAAAGCCCAACTCTGGTAAATGCAACTTAGTGTCATACTTTCGGTTCCCACTATCGACCCTTTGATACCACAAAATACATGCAATTTAGCCATTCACGCTGTAGAAATAGGTTCGACTTGAATTCAGCACCATCAAAAGCTCCTTGTGCCCTCAAAAGCCGAGCAGATTGATGGAAAGGGGGAAAACCTGACGTTACAAAAAACTCCTTTTAACTTGAAAGGTCCAAGTGACGTCATGCACCTGTTCTACCACTTCCACTCCTCAGAAACCCACCATGTTGCACCATTTTCCTAAAGCTGCCATCACAGCAGCTACTTAGCCTACTTGATTTTTTCATTTTTATTTTTAATAAATAAATATATAGGTTTATTACATACCTATCTCAACCAGTGCCTCTTCAAAAAATAAATAGCAATGTAATAAAAATTACAATATTATTGTTTAATTATCTTCCAAGATTTTAATTTTGCTTTAATTAAATTAAATATTTAGTAGTAGATTTATTGGTTTGTTTTATTTTGTGATTAATATTTGCATGTATTGCCAATTCACTGGAACCTATCTGCAATTAAAATAATTAAATAGGCGGACAGAAATACGAAAAACGCTGCAAATTTTACACAAGGGTTTATTATTCTTTGATATACATTACTTGTGCAGAAATTTAATTCTGTCAATGAAAAAATTAAAAAAAAAAAATTTTTTTTTTGGATTTTTATTTCAAAAAATTTTTTTTTGGATTTTCTTTTGTTCAAAAATGCGTTTTTTTCAAAAATTCCGTATTTTTTACTCGAAAAATATTTAACATCCTGGGATCCTTCAAAAATCCCATTTTTAGCCCCATGAGAGCCCTATAGATCGGCACAGTGAAATCGGATCGTTCCCGGACCCCAAAAAATGGATTCTACGTCCAAAAATACTTCGAAAACGACACCTAACTCGATCCCATAGCTAAAAGCCTTCAAAAAATCCCTCCCGTAGCCCCATTATAGCCCCAGAGCGCCCCACGGGTTTGGGCGATCGGACTGAAAACCTTGCGGGCACAACTAGATGGTAAACCAAGTATTTTGTCGAAATTTCAGATTTTAAAAAAAATTCCTACTGCCCAAAACGGCCTGGACGGCGGACGGCGGACGGCGTACGGCGTACGGCGTACGGCGGACGGACATTTCGGATTTAGAATGTAGACCACTTGAAACGGATAATGTCAAATTTTGAGCCCGATCGGAGTCGTCGACCCCCGTCGCGAAAACATAGGTGTATTATTCCAAGAATAATAAACCAAAAGTTATTTTGATGAGTTGCAATTTGGCTGCGGCGCGAGATATAATAAATCTCTTGCCGACAGGGTAGCAAAAGAAAAAAGAAAAAAAGACTTGGTCCGCTCCAATTGAGTAGATAACTAGTGAAACTAGCAGACGAAAATACGTGTTCCGTTTTACGATCTACACGTGCGACTTAGGAGGCAATGAAGAACGCTGTAAATTTTACACAAGGGTTATTATTATTATTCTTTGATATAGGATTCTTGTGCATAAATTTAATTCTGTGTCAATGAAAAAAAGTTTTTGAAATAAAAAAAAATAAAAAAAAAACTATTTTTTATTTTCAACAACTTTTTGTTTTTACTCGAAAAATATTTGACCTCCTGGGATCCTTTAAAAATCCCATTTGTAGCCCCATGAAAGCCCTATAGATCGCAATAGTGAAATAGGATCGTTCCGGGACCCCCAAAAATGGATTCTACGTCCAAAAATACTTCGAAAACGACACCTAACTCAATCCCATAGCCTCAAAAAAAAACCTCCCGTAGCCCCATTTTAACCCCATAGCGCCCCACGGGTTTGGGCGATCGGGCTGAAAACCTTGCGGGCGCAACTTGATGGTAAACCGAGTATTTTGTCGAAATTTCAGATTTTAAAAAAATTCCTACTGCCCAAAACGGCCCGAACGGCGGACGGACATTTCGGATTTGGAATCTATACCTCTTGAAACGGATAATGTAAAATTTTGAGGCCGATCCGAGTCGTCGACGATCCTACACGGTCCCGGAACGATCCTATTTCACTATTGCTGTCTATAGGGCTTTCATGCGATCCCCACGGTGAAATCGGACAGTTCTGGGATCCTAAAAAATGGATTCTTCGTCCTAAAATACTTCGAAAACGACACCTAACTCGACCCCATAGCCGAAAACCTTAAAAAAACCCTCCTGTAGCCCCATTTTAGCCCCTTAGCGCCCCACGGGTTTCGGCGATCGAGCTGAAAAGCTTGCGGGCACAACTAGATGGTAAACCGAGTATATTGACAAAATTTAGTAATTTCGATTCGATATTAGAATTGTTCGATTTGGATTAGGTGCGGATAGTTTTCAGTCCATAGATGTTTGTAGGCCACCGATCTTTCGTGATCGATGTTAATTTTTTGCTGTATTTAAATATCAAACTTGGAGATAGAGATGGATATCGCTGGGAAAATATCGAAATTGGATCTATCGACGTACAAATTATCGATGTAGGATACATCGATACCATTTGGTCCCATGCCAAACATGAAAACAATGGGCTTTTGGGCAAACAATGACTAAGTTTACCTTTGAATGCCTAAAAGATTCCAAAAAGAAACTGAAACGCAGAACTTGGAACATTCCAAACTAAGTAGGTAAGCTGGGAAACCAAAACTTTCCGTTGTCTTTGCTTGTTGCTTGTTAGTCGCTAATTTCATTGCCCTCTTGAGTTTTCTCCTTTTTCGATATCGAGAAGAAAATATTGATGAAAAAAGTTTAAAGGAAATCCACAATACATTCCATATTAAGGAAATAGCGATGTTTTTAAGGAAATATCGATCTTTTCGATTTATGGATACCCATCCCTAAAAGCAATGCGCGCGCTTTCAAACGAACGATAGAAGTTATTAAATAACCTATAAATTATTAAAACTTGAAAGTTATTAATAAATGTTGTTATGGCGTTTCTTCTCAAAACAATTGATGATTCTTGTGAGTCCAGCTTCTTCCTCTATATTTTCTACCTACAGTGTTCGGAAAGCTATGTGCTGTCAGAGATGAAGAATATACGATCCACTTTGGAACCTCCCATCTTTAGGAAATTTTCAAAAATATTAACAACAAATTTCATCTTATTTTTCATTCTTGCTTTTGAGTTTGAACATTTTGACTGTTTCGCTCTTGTTATCGGTAGAAAGGGATCAAATATCGATTTTGCGCCTCACCAACTTACAGTTTCGGTGAATGGGAGTTGGGTTAAATGGAGTTCTTGGTTTTGTCGATGAGTAATGGATGTCATCTATCTGAATGAGAAGGTAGATAAGTAGGTGATTATTTTAAACGAACCATCAACATTCTATTCAGTGCATTTGAGGTACAAATTCAGTAGCTCGACATCAATAACTCGGAGCGTTCATAAATTCCAGGTTCTTCAGCTCGTGAAGCAATTCCGAGAACAGGATTTTGAAATGTCAATGAGATACCGGATAAGACAAATAGCCATCGGATAGCTAATTACAACTCTTGGTCAATTGGCGCAATCAGTAGGAGGTTCAATACAATTATACACTCAACCGCACGATGAGATAATTACTCAATTACCAGCTACTCCATCGGAGAGCTCCCAGGAATTTATAATTGATAGGATTTACTTCGAAAACCTCACTGCAGCCTTTTGTGTTGCCCTAAGAAAATAACTAGGCCAATTCTAACAAAGCTTGACCGGTAAAATTCCCTGTATTGATCACCCCCACAGGCTAGAAACTCCCCTAATGTTTTTGGTGTGAATAGTTTTGGCTTCCTGTGATCGTTTTGTTGACTTTTGCAGGTTGAGTACATGCTGGTCCGGTTCGACGATGATCTCAAAAAAGCTCCTCTGATACTCAAAGGGAACGAGCTTCTGCAAATCCTCAACCAGAAAGAGGCCGAAGGAGTTGAGTAAGTTTTTGCCGAGTCTCGCCCAGACATATCAGGCGTTTATGAACCCCAACAATAAGCGTCGTGACAATGTGGGTTCGTTTAGAGGTGATTTGTCCCAGTTCTTTTCAACGTTCTTTCCGCTCCTCTGCATCGCCCTTGCAAGTCAATTTTACGGTGAGTGAATCGCAATGTGGATAATCGCCAGACTCGCTCAGTTTTGCTTTTAGGTCGATAAAAACTACAACTGAAACCCAGCCAAAACCCTTCGTCTCACAATCGAGTTGAATCGTGTCAACAGAGTTCATCTGGCGTGAAAACGGTTGAGGGTTTTTTTGATGACATCAAAGGGCATGTATATTCAATCTCGCCCTGAAAACAGCACACATTCGAAGAATCGTATTCATGATAGGAATTTGTACACCATACCTTCAATGTGATGTACTGGTAATTCAGACGGTTTTCGCAGCAGGCAGGTGATGAATATACGCTAAAACTGTACCCCCCCCCCCCCCCTCCACCCCGGATAAGGGTGAGATCTGGATCACATCTCAAATGAGCGCACTAGCGCCCAATTTTCTTTGTGAATGGGCTTGTTTTAGGGCGGATTTGAATTACACACCCCAGTCCGAAACGCCCATTGAGCGCCACTTGCGCAACTTTTGGAAGCCGCCTCGTATGTCATCTACGTGATCGATGATCGAAGCGTCTTTTATCTTACCGGCCAATCTCTCTGCTGCCAATATTATCAAAGTTTTGTGAAAAACTAATCCATAAGCGAGTTATGCAAGTCGTTGAAGAACGCAAACTGGTGCCCTCTCACCAGTTTGGTTTCCGGCGGAAGCAACAATAGACCAGGTACATCGAATAACGAACAAAATTGAGCAGGCACTAGAGGAGAAGCAAGTCTGCTCTGCAATATTTCTGGACGTAACTCAAGCATTTGATAAAGTCTGGCATGACGGGCTAAATGATAAACTCCAAAAAATGCTACCAGCTAATTATGCAGAGTTGCTGCAGTCCTACCTAGCAGACCGGTTTTTCCGAATAGAACATGAAGATGCTTACTCAGAAGCGTATAGAATACACGCTGGAGTTCCACAAGGAAGTGTCCTTGGTCCACTCTTGTATGTCTTGTTTACCAGCGATTTACCGCAAAGGGGGGAGACAACCATGGCCACGTTTGCAGACGACACAGCTCTGCTCGCAGTCGGTGAAACGAATCATGTAACAATTCCAAAACTTCGAATATCCACCAAGCAATTCCAAGGCTGGACATCAAAATGGAGACTCAAGATGAATGAAACGAAATCGGTCCATGTCAACTTCACCAATCGGAAGCTTGGCTATATTCCCGTTCTTCTTAATGGCAAGGTAATACCATATGCCAATGATGTACCTGGGCATGACCCTAGTTGCAAAACTGCGTTGGAAGGCGCACGTGAAGAACAAGAAGACAGAACTGGTACTCAAGTTCAGAAAAATGTACTGGCTAATGGGTGGGAAAACAAAAATGTCGATCGAAAATAAATTAACGCTGTACAATCAATTCCTCAAGCCAATTTGGACTTATGGAGCGCAGCTTTGGGGCTGCACTGCTCAAAGCAACCGAGATATCATTCAAAGGTTCCAAAACAATGTACTGAGGTGTGTTGTTGATGCATACCGATCCACTAGAAATGTCAGCCTCCACAAAGAACTTCAAATCCCTACAGTAAATGAGGTGATCAAGATTCAAGCCATAGCTCATCACAAGAGGCTACAAGGACACGTCAATGAAGAAGCGGTCCAGTTTCTCGATGTTGATGAGGTGCTCCGACCTCTCAAGAGGAAGAAGCCTCATAACCTGTTGGTGTGAGGCAAATGCTGCCACGACCGGGTCCCCCAGAAGGGGGATCTCCACCCTGGACATATTAATGCATGTCCAGGGCCACCAGCACTTGCCTCAGGGGCTCCAAGGCCCGTAGGCCTGGGGGCTGTAGGCCGCCTTATTTACCTGTTGGCGTGAGCGTGTTTTTCAATTTGTGTTGTTCAATTTAGTGAATTCCAAATGCGGTTTACAAGAGTCACTTTTAATAATCGCAATTGACAGAGATTCAGTGAAGTATCTAAGTTTGAAGTATCAATGTGCATGTCAAAAATATGTTGCTAATAAGAATTAACTTGGTGCAACAAATATTTCTTGAAAGAAAAAAAAAATCTGGGAGGATCTTTATCGACTTTTATTATGGGTCTATAATAGACCCATAGTCTAGACCAGGGTTGTCCAACAGGCGGCCCGCGGGCCGCATCCGGCCCGCGATGCTATTAGCTGTGGCCCGCGAAGGTTTAACGGAAATCATATATTTTCTTTAAATGCTACCATTGTAAAAAAGATTTATATTTTATGGTATATCAATGTTTTTACATCACAAGTGCAGTCCTGCATGCCGTAGACGTGTAACAAATTCTTCCTCCACCACTACAAGAATCGCACTGACCGACCACTGCGTATCATAGTTCACGCAGGCCACATCTCCCTGCAGTAGTACGCGTGCCAACTGTCAGTCGCGACGCCAACCGCAAGCGCGCCAGTGCAGTGCTGCCAAATCGGGGGTTTTGTGGTTAAATAGGGATTAATTGATTGTTGTTAAATAGGGATCGAGGCAAGCAATCTAGGTAGGTAGTCTGTTATGGGCATCACGGTCGGGGTTTTTTTGGGTTTTTTTCCCGTGACTCGGGGGGTTTTTGTTCGGGTGGTTTATATATATTATATGGTAGTATATGGCCCGCAACCAGATCAAAGGTTTTAGTTTTTGCCCATAAGGCCTTGCAAGTTGGACACCCCTGGTCTAGACCCACTAGATATAGTGCTCCAAATTGATGAGTCCTTATTTCATGGGAAGAGGAAATACAATCGTGGCCGTCTCTGTAAAAGCGATCGTAGGCCTCCACTCCCCTCTGAAGCTGAATCGGACGATGGTGAACGAGGTAACATAAATTATGGTCGTACAGGGTCCGTGGGTTGATTCAGAAACCGGAGCACATGAATGTTTTTTTTCCCCCTTCTTTTTAATTTTTCCTGGAAATGTCATGCTTCAAACGTTACGAAAATGGCTCAACATTGAAGAAAACTCGCCTCTATTACCTATTTATAAGGCCTTAGGGAAAATATAATATTTGAATTCCGAGGTCTGGAGGGGGTACATGACGTGGGCTGCTTCTTCATCTTTTGATTGGCCGAGATCTCTCTCGCATCTATGCAGGTTAGCCAACTTTGCTACACAAAAAGCCGACCCCATAAATTGAGAATCGAGGAAGGTAATCATCAGAGAAGGTCATTCAAAAATCGAGCATCGAGGTTCTCATCAAAGAATTACTCGAAAATCGACCCGGGCCGGTTGTTTTATTCCTGTTCAGACTTATTATTCAGCGCTCTGGCGGCTCCGGGCCCAACTACTCGATGCCCAGCGAGGCGAGGTGTTACGTCACGTGCCCTCCTCTTTCAAGTCAAAATCTTCAACAGTTCTGTACGTAATTATGCGGATTTTCGAACTGAAAATTTGTTTAGGGGGTTTTTAAAGGGTGCTGAATCCGAATATGTTGTTAGACATTTTCTAGTTTTTTACAAATTTTTAGTTCGTTTAATGATGAATTCCGACCTTCTCAAGGAGCCCATTCGTTCAGCGTTGTTGTTGTTGGAAATAACTTGTGCCCAGAGATCCGGAGGAAGTGGAAGAACTCACTGTAGTTTGCTAGCGAAATGCGTGATTGCAGAAGCGAACAAAATGCTTTTTTTTTTATACCGTTGTTTATGTACTTTTCTATATTTCATTAATTGAAAGGAGCGTTAAAAAAATGTAGCCACAAAATATTCGCTAGTCAACACATGGGTACAAAAATTAAAACGCGGCAAATTTTACGCAAGGGTTATCAATGATAACTTATCATTCTTATAGGTTACTTGTGAAAAAATTTATTTCTGTGTCAATGAAAAAACGCTGCAAATTTTACCCATGAAAGCCCTATAGATCACAACAGTGAAATCGGATCGTTGCGGGACCCCCAAAAATGGATTCTACGTCCAAAAATACTTCGAAAACGACATCTGACTCGATCCAATAGCCAAAAGCCTTCAAAAACCCCTCCCGTAGCCCCATTTTAGCCCCATAGCGCCCCACGGGTTTGGGCAATCGGGCTGAAAAACCTGCGGGCACAACTAGATGGTAAACCGAGTATTTTGTCAACATTTCAGATTTTTTTTTAAACATTCCTACTGCCCAAAACGGCCCGGACGACCTCTTGAAACGGATAATGTAAAACTTTGAGGACCAACGGAGTGGTCGACCTCCGTCGCGATCACATAGGTGTGTTATTCCAAGAATAATAAACCAAAATCGTCAATAATGGGCGTTATACCACTGATACAAATCGGGTGTAAACAGACACAAAACTCAAGCCTCGGGTGTCAGAAGACGGAATCTCTCAATAATTGAGAGAAATATGATATTTTTATATTATCGATTAGCATCTCTGATGGAGGCAAGTGTTCACATGAAGCGGGTCTTCCGTATAAATGTTGAATTGGCTTAGCCAATAGCCTCCTCCTCCCCCTGACAGATCGCTACTTATGCGAATTCCCTGGTTATCAATGATTGCCGGCCATCGCAACGTGAAAATAATCTGCTACGGCGAGAATTTGATCGATAGGCTGCTCGACTGACCTGAACAACGATCAAGCGGCGTGGTTTGTTTTGGGAACATATCAAGCATTGGTGAAAACGCGATCCGCTCATTAACTTCCACACCCCACAATGGGTGATGTCCAGTGCACGAAGATCTGTAGTTTTTATCGCAAAACAGCGCCAATCTTTCGTCTGCGGCTCGACCAGCCTCATCGAATTACTCCACATGTTGAAATAACCGCAACCTTCATCTTGCGACTCATTGTTGACGTTTAACTCATTAAATCTTCCCGATGAGACGGTTTCACAATGTCAATGTTATTGATACCCGTATAAACAATGATTCACGTTAACCTGGCGAATCCCTCGTATCTAATCTTAGGCGTTTTTTTTTTTACTCGTGTCAACAATACGAAGGTGATGAACGGCTCACGCGCGGAGGATATTCCATCAACTCTGTCATTGTTTCCATTGTGGCATTTCTGAGATGAACCTTGAGATTATTTCCTCGCCTTCGTTGTGTAGTCACATATAGATTAACGAACCCATTTTTTTTTATTTGGTTAATTTCTCCAATAATAGTTTCATCCTTATCTTAATTGGCTAAATTAGTGGGGCGCCGACGGGATACAGTGCTGGTACTGTTGGGTTGAATTTGGGCGTAGTGACGTCACTTTGAATTGGTGAAGGGGTTAATGAAGTTGGACTAATCAAGAGGACGACGCTGTTAAAATTGGATTAGACTTGGGTTTGAGCTGAGCTTGTACTGTTCAAACAAGATCTGAAATTCTCGGGTTGGATCTTCGTGCAAAGTCACTCAAGAACGACACTCGACTCCAAATCGTCGACTCAAAACCCCGCAAAACATAGTTTTAGGCTCAGAGAAGATCGATCGGGCTAAAAACTTTGGGGCACAATTGGACAGAAGGATTCTTGAGAGCCACCAGTGGGATTGTTAACTTGGTAGATTGTTGGTTGAGAGTTCTCTGTGGGGGACGCCCTTAGGGCGGAAGCCCCGTGGCTTTGTTTTATCGCATTGTGGCGATTTTGACGATGAGCGCATAATAGAAGCTAGTTAGGCTAATATTTTGTGTGAAATCGGGAAAACCTTCTCGAAAACTTGCAAACGTTAAACTGAGGCTTACGGGGACGAAACTGGGTCGTTCAAAGGGCTAAAATTGGTCTCAGCGGTTCAAACAAGGCACGACCATCGGAGATGGTCAACGTCAACTGGGGACGCTCGCTTGGTTCAAATTCTCCATGAATTCATGCCACAAGGTGAGCCAATTAATTGATCTGGCCATCTGGCACCCTGACAAAGGTTACCTAGTCCTATAGGACTGTGTCTGGGGCGGCAGTGCGAGTCCTCGCTGGGGTGTTACCAAAAGAATTGGAGGCTGCCCGCCGCTACGCTGCCTATAGGATTCGGAAGAGGCTTCCCTTTCAACTGCTGTGGCAAAGTTTCGAGCCCAGCTGCACCGGGAGGTGATGGCCATGCTCGTCGGTCGGTGACAGGAAGATTGGGCCGCCGAGTCCACTGGGAGACTCACTGTTGAGTTCTTCCCATCAGTGGCTCGGCGAATGGAGATGATGTGAGTGGTCCCTGACCACAGGGCCAACCAGCTGCTGTCTGATCATGGGGGACTTCCCCGCGAACCTCCACCGACATGCATTGGCCGACGATCCTGCTTGTGTGTGGTGCACAGACCCGGAGGGCTCGGTGATGCACGTGCTTCGGAACTGCCCGGCTTTTGGGACGGAAAGGGCTGTCCTGGAAGCTGAGGTGTTCCCCGACGTTCTAAGGAAGGTCTGGAGTTAGTATGTCTCCAGCCCTTCCCAGTACAGGGCGTTCGTGGCCTTTGCGGCACTCATGGCGCTCCCCCAAATTGTGGGGGGGGGGGGGGGGGCTGCTGACAGCTCTAATGAGCTCTAGCAGTTGCCAAAAAAAAAAAAAAAAAAAAAATTAAATAAATAATGGCCAGGCCAACTTTGACGACATCGTCTAAGGCATCTGCAGCAGCTGTTCCCAGTGTAATTGCGAGCCCGGGGAGAAGCAATACCGGCCACGACATATCGTGTAGGGTAACGTATTCCCCTCGTTTCTCTTATGAGGACTCTGCATCTCCACAGTATCCTGACATATCAGCTAAGCCTGGAGTACGCGAGTCCTCCTTTTCTGAGTGCAACCACCAGGTCTGCAGATCATGACACTTCATGTTATGCCCTGGTCGGAAATGTTGCCATACTCACTTCCTCTTCTCCTCAACAAACAGTGGCAAAATCGTGGATTCACGCCACAGGCCTTCTGCTAATCGGACAACACATAAGTTGGTGAATCTATATTCCAACTTGGAAACATGAGCTCATGTACACATGTAGGTATACACCCATCACCCGCTGTATGGGGTGTCCCACAGAGACCATAATATTATTGAACGCCTTCATTACTATCATTAACAAAAAAGGTATCATTACTAATGAATCACGTTACCAGAAAATCATTCGATATTTTGATTACCACTTGTGACCCAAGACTGAAGCAAGTTCAATGCTAAAAACGCTGAAAAAAGACTTCTCAGTCTCTAGCTAAACATTGGGAATAGTTTGTAGGAAACAAGTTTGTAAATATGCAATAATTTAATAAATAGTTGTTGAGAAAATTCCGGAACTTTTTGACCTCGTATGAAACATAAGACTACCAAAATTGATAGCAACATAAGTCACCTTAATTTTCATCTCTAAATTGATACCTATGAACTGTTACAGTGACTTGAAATCCGTCTGGCGTCCCGAATACGCCGCCTACATGATCGAAGGAACTCCAGGAAAACCCTTTGGCGGACTCCTCGCTCATTTCAACATCGTCGAGGCTAACATGAAATACCGGAGAGAAGAAGTTCAACAGCTTCTCGGCCCGGGGGAAAAGTGTCTAACACTCACGAGCTACCCCAGGTACGCTGTAAAGTGCTTGCTTTCTATGTTACTGCCCCCAATGCAAATCTTGACGGAGTTTAGTTTAAATTTATGTCAATTCTGCGTTTTCAGGTTGGGTTGCGGCGTTTTTACAGAACCTCCTTCCATCCCAAACCCCCTCGGAAGTGCATCCAGATCCTTATTCATTCCAGACGAAGTGATATTTCCCGGTCACCCCAGATTCAAGACGCTGACACGAAACATACGAATGAGAAGAGGGGAAAAAGTCGCCATTAACATTCCAGGTACTCAACGCGAGAAGCCTTCCAAACTGCAACTCTTGTCGGTTGGATTCCTACTGTATGTAACCGGTTTGATATTTTTCCAGTGTATAAAGATTCCAAAACTGCAAACCCGTTCGTGGAAGATTTCGAAAGCCTCGGGGACAGCGGAGAAAGTCAAAAAGCCGCCCGCCCCGATCACATTTACATGGACGCCATGGCCTTCGGTATGGGCTGTTGCTGTCTACAGCTTACTTTTCAAGTAAATGATTTCAGATTACTTTAAACTTAAATTATTTCCCAATTTTTGCGAACAACGGACCTCCATACAGCTAAGATTTTGAAGCTTGACGTTATGTGAGTGTCAATGAGCTCCTTGAAAAGGTCGGAGTTTCTCATTTCTAGCATACGCGGATTCAGCACTCTTTGAAACCCTCTTATACCAATTTTATGTTCAAAAATCCATAGTTAAACGCAGGGCTGTTATAGAAATTGTTAGATTTTGAACTGAAAGCTGATGCGGGCGACGTCACTCTTTGGTCCTATCCCGAGCGCGAAGTGATTTTGGTTTATTATTCTTGGAATAATACACCTATGTTTTCGCGACGGGGGTCGACGACTCCGATCGGTCTCAACATTTGACATTATCCGTTTCAAGAGGTCTATATTCAAAATCCGAAATCTCCGTCCGCCGTACGCCGTCCGGGCCGTTTTGGGCAGTAGGAATGTTTTTGAAAATCTGAAATTTTGACAAAATACTTGGTTTACCATCTAGTTGTGCCCGCAAGGTTTTCAGTCCGATCGCCCAAACCCGTGGGGCGCTATGGGGCTACGGGAAGGGTTTTTTGAAGGCATTTGGCTATGAGATCGAGTTAGGTGTCGTTTTCGAAGTATTTTTGGACGTAGAATCCATTTTTGGGGGTCCCGAAACGATCCGATTTCACTTTGGCGATCTATAGGGCTTTCATGGGGCTAAAAATGGGATTTTTGAAGAATCCCAAGAGGTTAAATATTTTTCGAGTAAAACCTAAATAATTTTTGAAAGACATTTTTGAAAAAAAAAAAATCCAAAAACTGAGATAAAAATCCAAAAAAAAAATTTTTTAATTTTTTTCATTCACAGAATTTAATTTCTGCACATGTAACCTATATCAAAGAATAATAAACCCTAGTGAAAAATTTGCAGCGTTTTTTCCTAAGGCCCCACAAATAATGGAGACGAGTTTTCTGCAATGTTGACCCGTTTCTATCACTATTGACATCATGGAGGATGACATTTTCAGGAGAAAAGAAAAATCATTCAAAGAGCTGATTGGAAACACAAGAATTTTAATTTTTTGGAGAGCAGGTCTTTGTACGTCGTCAAAGTAGTCGCTGTGATAACCTCCCATAGTTTGATTCGGGGATATCAGTTGATTCGTGTTCCTTTTACCGGCTGAATCGACTGTATTAACGTAGATCTCGATGGATGCCACAAAGAGCGCTATGTAGATTATCCTACACTAAGTGGATTATCCAAGAGCATTTTCGACGTTTTGTTAATCTTTAAAAAACTTAAGGAGCCTCGTGGAATTCTTTCTCGGCCACTCTTTTGGTTTATGATGGGCGAAGCAGGCCATGAATACCCCCATTGTTGAAAAGAACAGCATCAAAGCAGGAAAAACATAACATATTTGATTCGTCAGATCCTGACACGAAATGGCGGATTCTTTACATAAATAAAGATAGAAAAACCTCAGAAGTATCGATTCCTTTTAAAACGTATCGATTCTTTCAATAATTCCGCTCCAGATTTCATCGTTTATATATATCATATAATATACCATTATCATATAATATATATCATTATATGATATATATAAACGATGAAATCTGTATTATATGATTATCATTAATATAATATAATATATTATATGATTACATTAATATAATATATTATAAGATTATCATTAATATATCAGCATATTATGATAGCTCTCCATCAACTATACAGATTTTCATTCCGAATATTGGTTCGTTCATCTACTCAAGGAGCCAATTTCGCCTTGCCAAAAACAATATAAAAATATTTAAACTTTCACACTCTTTCTATCTTTATCATCTTGTAAAATACTGAGAAATTGTTTCAATTTATTCCAGGCGTGTAACATTGAAGAAGCTCGGACGCTGTACGACCAATTGACGCCACTCTGCCCTATCATGGTAAGCTCGTAAATCTACTGATTTATCGTTTCTAGCTTTGGGCGACCTTTGCACGGCATGATGAGGCATCGCCGTCAAAGATCGTTAATCAATAACGTTGTAAAATAACTTCGTTGAACCACTTGATGAGATGTCATGCAAATCATTCCAAAAGTAAAGTGGAAGGTCCCCACGTTCTGGGCTGTAAGTTTTGGGAGTTTTAAAGTTAATATTCAACACATTCAATTTCAGACAGCCCTCAGATTTGATAAAACCTTTAAAAAACGCACTTGAAACCAGTACGTAAAATAACAAATCAGTCGTAATATGAATGAATGAATGAAATTGTTGAGGTTCTGTCAAATAAGACGATGGAAATGCCGACGTTTCAGAAGATTTATTCGTGCACGAAATTGCAGGACACGAAGAGGCCTGAAGTGGTCAGTCGTTGTTCGACTTCGGTTGTGCTCGTGCCACTAAACTGTCATTCCTTGAAGAGATAGTCCAGTGAATGGAGGCTCAAAAAGGGTGTCCGTCTGACAAAAACCTGTTAGTCCTGATTTTTGGTTTATTATTCTTGGAATAATACACCTATGTATTCGCGGCAGAGGTCGACGACTCCGAGTGGCCTCAAAATTTGGCATTATCTGTTTCAAGAGGTCTAGAGTCCGTCCGCCGTGCGCCGTCCAGGCCGTTTTTGGCAGTTGGATTTTTTTTTTTTTTTAATCTGAAATTTTGACAAAATACTCGGTTTACCATCTAGTTGTGCCCGCGAGGTTTTCAGCCCGATCGCCCAAACCCGTGAGGCGCTATGGGACTACGGGAGGGTTTTTTTGAAGGCGATGGGATCGAGTTAGGTGTCGTTCTCGAAGTATTTTTGGACGTAGAATCAATTTTTTTGGGGTCCCGCAACGATCCGATTTCACTGTTGCGATCTACAGGGCGTTCATGGGGCTACAAATGGGATTTTTGAAGGATCCCAGTAGTTAAAATATTTTTCAAGTAAAAAACGAAAAATGTTTGAAAAAAATCCAAAAAATTTTTTTTTTCATTGACAGATTTAAATTTTTTCACAAGTAACCTATATCAAAAAATATTAAACCCTTGTGTAAAATTTGCAGCGTTTTTAATGTTGGAGTGATTTTGATGAGGCTGGGCCTGAAACAGTTACCATGATGTCCACCTCAAGCATACTTATTCCTCTGATGTTCGAGTTTTTCTTCATATTACGTAGCTTTCTAGAAACCGCTGAGAGAGGGAACACGTTGAGTATAAAAATGAGGCGAATTTTCTTTAGGGTCTAAATGGCGGCTCCTGCTCAGCGGACCCACTCGTGTTCCAGTCGGTGATTCAGTTTAAAACCCCCGCAGAATCACAGAATAACTTTGCTTTTTCGGTTACAGTTGGCCCTGACGGCAGCGTCTCCAATACACAGAGGGGTTTTAGCCGACGTGGATTGCAGATGGAACGTAATATCCGGTTCGGTGGACTGTCGAACGCCGGAAGAGAGAGGGCTGGAACCTTTGAAGAACGACAAATTCGTCATTCCCAAATCTCGATACGACAGCATAGACAGTTATTTGAGTCCCGAAGGCGACGTGTAAGTCAATTTCTGTGCTCCGCCACGTTTGACTATCCGGCAACTCGATGTTGAAATGGTTGTTTGCAGGTACAACGATGTTCCTATCATTCACGACAAAGAAATATACAAGCAACTCAGGGAGGCAAACATCGATCATTTGTTAGCTCAGCACGTGGCACACCTGTTCATCAGAGACACAGTTTCTCTCTTTAGCGAAAAAGTCCATCAAGAACCCACAGACAGCGATCACTTTGAGGTTAGAATTTGTGTTTTCCGCGTGTATTCAAATTTGAAACGTTATAAGGTTGAATAAAATGTATTGTCCTTTTTCACAGAATATCCAGTCCACCAACTGGCAAACGATGCGATTCAAAGTTCCTCCTCCAAACAGCCCGATTGGATGGCGTGTCGAGTTCCGCCCTTGCGAGGTCCAAATCACAGATTTCGAAAACGCCGCTTTCGTCGTCTTTATAGTCCTTTTGACTCGAGTTATATTGTCTTACAAACTCAACTTGCTCATACCGATCAGCAAGGTTTGTATTCAGCCGCTCAGGTTCGTTAACCGAATTGCCTTCTTCTCCCTGTGATCGTACCGTTACCGTTCTTGCTCCAGGTGGACGAAAACATGGCCAAAGCTCAAAAAAGATCCGCCGTCCGGGAAGAGGTGTTCTGGTTTCGGAAAGACATCACGACGAATGGACAACAGAACTGCTCCAAACTGGAAGATCAGTACGGCGCTATGACCATCAACCAGATCATCAATGGAAAGGTGAGGGCCATCGAAGTGCCGGAAAATATTTACTGACATTTGGCGTAGGAAATCGACCAAATAACTGACAGCCGGAAAATTGAAGAAGCGTTTGTTCGTTTTTCCAATCCTCTTCCAAAGTGCACTCAACAATAGTAATACGGTGGCAATTTTCTGCTCCAAAACTACAAAAAAGTGCATAAAAAATACCATTAGAACTGTGTCAAAGTGATGTTAGCCGATAATTGATTAGTGCAGGTGCGTAAAGAAGTGATGAAATGTATCACTTCTGTCGGCATCGGAAAGAAAAAGCGATTAAAAACACATGGGTAGGTATTACGAGAGGATTTTCATCCTGAAGGTATGACTGGAGAGTTTTCATTCCTTCTTTCTGCATCCTTTCTTCGTCCCTCTCTCATCCATAGGGCAGCAACATCGACCGAAAACATCGATGTTTTAAAAACCCACCATCGATGGCAATAAAACCGTAGACCGAAAACCATTAAAACATGAGTTTTTAGCGGAAAATTGGAACAATGAGGGTTTTGCCCAAAGCACCGGAGTGAATTTCATGTCAATAAAAACTTCCAAGCAATGTGCAGATGAACTCACTCCTGATCTGAGAAAACGTCCACGGGGTACCTTTGGTTTGATCATTTGGGAAAAGTAATAATATCTAACCAATTCGTCTCATATTCGTCACAAATTTTTTATTTATAAAAATGAACACAAAAATTATACAAGTGTAAGAAAAGTATAGTATATAAGATTATTACAAGAAAATTAGTCGGCAGTATCTTCAGTCTTCTTTGATGAACTTGATGAATTTTCAACACAATTTCACTCTTACCACTGGTTGAGCGCGAAAGCGTGCATTTTTGGCCGCCAGTTGAGCGCAAGATAGGTACATCAGTTATGCGCGAAAATAGTACGGAAACCGCCAGTTGAGCACGAAGGACATTGAAAACACGGACAGGATTTATGAGAGCATATAAGATTCGGGACTCTATTGGAGCAAACCACAAAAATGTAGGTTCATAGAATAAATTAAATACGGTTTAATAGAGCAGGCGTTATCTCTATTTAATCCTAATAGGTTGTAATATTATTATTTATTTATTAAATACGCTGGTGTATTTTTTTTTTAAATGCAATTGTCAAGAAATTCTCTCCTGTAAGTGGTTGCTACAGTCCGTTTCCTGTTTTTTTTTCTCTCTTTCTCTCTTTTTTCTCGTTGGCATTCAGGCTGTTGAGATTCACGTTAGTGGCGATCGTGAATTTTGAATGGCCTTGCAAAAAACGAATATGTTTGGTTGCTTGGAGGAAAATTGTTTCCCGGAAAAAAGCATGAAAGGACTCGCAAGCGTATGTTGTTCTGATGGATTCTGTTGTCGCGCATGCCAATTGTGATGGTGGTGTCAAAAATGTACCATTCTAAAAGGTATTCAGCATAATCACATAGACGGTCCTCGGTTGGCATTTCGGGAATTAAATCGAGGATGAAGTAATGTGCAACATCGTCAGGCACAGCTGAAATGTAAGACGAATCCACTTGCTAGTATGTATCTGAGTCCTTATCTTCGTATAAAGTACTTCATCCACATTTAATAATTCTTTCCTTTTTTCACGTATTTAATGCGCAAATTTGCGAATAAGATTCACATTCTGGGGTCCTTGCTGAGCACACAGAAGAAAAAAATTCCGTGCATTTCGGTGAACACCGCGGATTTGTTTTTTTATTATTTTTTTTAGATTTTCAGATTTTTTAATAGTATTTTTGATCCGTAAAATCGATGATGGCCAATTTAATGAAGAGAATATTTTTAATGTCTTCGGAAACATAGCCTGAATACGAATCGGTTTAAGGCATAGTTATTGTGTGGGGCTCGCCACAGCGAAAAAGAAACTACTGGTCAAAATGCCAATATCCAACTTTCCGCCCCTCTGCTCTCCTCCAGACAGCTCGAAGCGACAGAACCAGTATGATTGTTTGTTCTTATATAAATCAGCTAAAGAACCATTAAACGCAACATTTAACCGATCGGCCAGTTGCGTTTTTAATTTTTCGAATTTCCGCCATCTTTTAGCGTGATCACTGTCACTCTGCGACGGAACGAGTTCCGATCCCCCTCAAAAGAACGGCAGTAGCCAGTTGGCTGAAAATTCAGGGAGAAAGTCCCTGTATAAATTCACTTTAAAAAAAAAGCATTTTCTAAGTTGAAACATTTCTGTTATATCGTAAGCTAATTTGAGCCCGAATTTTAACCTGGATTAGGTACTAATGAAAAATGCGAAATTTGACGATAGTGATAATCTATACCACTAATTCTCAGTCTGTCTGTGGGTCTGTCTGTCTGTATGTCAATCGCCTACTCTGACTAAACGGTAAGTCCTAAAAATACGCCGATTTTTCCTATCGTCTCGGGCGACCGTTTAAGTCTCTCTAGGAGGGGTCGCAGACCCCCCCAGCCGAGCGAAGCGAGGCCCCCTGTCCGAATAAGCGCTCGGCCGAGCGGAGCGAGGCCTTATGTCTGCTTAAGCGATCGGCCGAGCGAAGCGAGGCCTTATGTCTGAGTAGGGGATTGAACCCACCCCCCCGGCCGAGCGAAGCGAGGCCCCCCTGTCCGAATAAGCGCTCGGCCGAGCGGAGCGAGGCCTTATGTCTGCTTAAGCGATCGGCCTCGCGAAGCGAGGCCCACGGGGGGTCTGGGGGGCGGAGCCCCCCAGCTGGGTGCGTAGGCGAGCAAAGCGAGCCGGAGCATCTAGTGTATGTAATTTTACTGTTACTCTTACGTCAGGTTACCGTTAAAAAAGCAAAAGAATAATACTGTTGTATCAAAATAATTGTCTCTTCTTTGTTCGTGACGTTTTCATATTTTCAAAACACACTGTTTACCTTCTCAGTGTTTTCACCACCAGAAACACAAAGAAGGAATAATAACAGCAGTTTTCATCCCTTCTCTCTACAACCACAGCAGCCCCTTTCCACATCAGATACGAGCATTTGTATTAATCGATTGTTTGTTTCCTCCTCCTCCTCGTGGCATTTGCGTGATAATGTCTTCCGTATGCTGATTCCTGTATTTGCGAAACTTCCCTTTGCGTACTAATCGATTGTTTTTTCGTCACAGGGTAGGTTTTCCTAATCAGTTGTTATATTTCGACAGTAAAGGTATAAAAGTCTGAAAGTGGGGGAAAAAACAAGAAAATCAAAAAGTAATAATTAGTTTTTTTTTATTATTGAAAAAAATAAACTTACGGACTTTTATACTTTTACTCTCGATTTGTCTAAGCGTTGTTTAGCATACAAAGCAGTATTGTACCTACATACCGTTACGTTGTATAAGAGAAATATTGTGGTTCTTAAATAACAGTCTGGGGGAAAAATTAATGAGTCGGTGCCGTTGGAAAACAACGTGGGCGTTTTAATGGTGTTGGGTTTGGCGTGTTAGGGTTGATGTATCGCTGGTAAAATTTAAAAAAAAAAAACGCGATAAATCACAATTTATTGGATCTGAAAATGAGAAGCGTGCCGCTGATGAGGTTCGGGTGCTTCTGTCCGTGCCATATGCGGTGAGATACAGGTGAGGAGCCTCAAGGTGATTAGTAGGTAGACCCCAAACTGACCCACCGTAATTATCTGACTCGACCCTTTGGAACACGCTTTCCGACTGAAGTTACCGGTTTCGGATGAACATGTCGTGACTTTGCGTAGTTTTATATAAAACCTCGTCAATGTTTTTTGTCACCTTTTTCAGGAAGACGTTTTTCCCGGTCTTATCCCGCTTATAAACTCCTACCTCAGCGGGATGGACGTCGACGCCGACACGCACTGTTCGATCCAACAATATCTGAAGCTGATTCAGCGAAGGGCGTCCGGGCAGCTGCTGACGACAGCTTCGTGGATCCGGCAGTTCGTGAGGCAGCACCCTTGCTACAGGTTGGTTCATAAAGAGCGAAGTAGTGTTTCCAGACCGTTTCGGTAATTGTACAATATCACTGGAAAATCGTTCAAGTCCGTCGAAATGTAATTAAAGAGGGTTTACATGGTTTTATAGTGGTCGTTCTGCTGACCAGATATCCACACGATGGGATACTCGATGGTTCCCGGACGTTTATTAGGGATTAAACCATAGGTCCCGGGAGGGGAGAACATTTTAATTGGCCGGACAGTGGAGGGGGATGAATACATACGATGGGTTCAGGAGAGGTTGAAACGATGCACGCGATGGGTCCCACCCAATAAAACATTGTTACAACATTCCTACAAGTGAAAAAATGCGATCGGTTTTCATCGCGCTCTAGCTCGTGTTCTACTCGGTCTACAATCAAAGTTGACCAATGAATTATATAGGGAATGTTATACTCTTTCACTTTTATAGTGACTTTTACCGCAGGACTCAATAAATTCGGAGTTATACACAAAAGTGCCGAAATGTAACAAAAACGCACATTTCCTTGCCCTGCAGGCCCCTTCGTGATGGAAACCTTCATTCAAACGTCACATATCAGGTTTGAAAGGAAATTTACTAAGCCTTCACGTGGAAAAAAAAACGAAATTTGAATCGGACCAATAATTTCAGAACTACGTTTTGGTGCGTTTTCGTATCATTCGTACGATAGGCACTTTTCGACAAACTTTGAGTGCTTATCCTGTAGGAAATTTAACGCTCTACAACTTTCATTTGTCACATTTCTCGATAGGACGGACGCCATTTGTTTTGAAGGTACAGCAGTTTGAACTGCAAAAAGTGGTTTCTCGAAGAACGTGAAAAATCGCCCTTTTTCAGATGCTCTTGTTGAACTATTGGATCTATAATCAACTTAGACGAGTGATTTTTAAAGGAAATCTAATGCTCTTTCACTTTGATAATAGTGACTTTTGTTGTAGGACGCATAGTCTCGGAGTTATGAGCAAAAGACTGACAAAAGTGCCACAATTTTGGAGTTTTTTGCAAATATCTCTTAAACGCAAAATAGATATTTATTAGATCTCTTCAGATTTTCTTGATTTTAACTAGCTTGCCTAACTACGCTAATAAAGGAGAATAATTGAGGAAAACAAATAACACGGACGTTTTTGTGAATGATCTCTTTTACTATCGCTCCGATTTTAATGAGATTGAGATCCCCAAGAAGCTTCTTCAAAATGCGGAGCCCGCCGTGGTCCTTGAAAAGGGGGAAGGTACAAACCTCGTTAGGAATAGCGTAAGAGAGTAGAGAGGACCAACTAGGTAATTCAAGAATTAAAAGAGTACTGAAAGAGCTGGTCTGGATCCAACCTTGATTTAGTCAGTCAGCCCCACTGCAGGGCTCACCCCTTTCAAGGTTCTCACCCATAGAGAGGGTTGAGTCCCGTTGCTGGGGGATCTGTGGGGAAACCCCTAAGGCCTCCACCTATTTTAAGCGTACGAGCGTTGTACCTATCTGTCTGCTCCTCTTGCTTATTCAGTTTATTCAAGTTTTTGTTATGTATAAATTACGTGGGACACGACAATTATCTTGAGAACAATACGCCAAAATGTGGCGGAATTGGACCGGCCAATAACCTCCCACAAAACTTTGTACGTGTTGAATCAACAGAGTGCGCTGATGCACAGCTTTTTGCCGACATTACTCAATGGTTGTGGTTATCTCACGCTCCCCTGAGATGAATAACACTAACGTGACGTTAAGTTGTCAGCAGAGTACATTGTACACAGAATCCATAATTACATGCCTCGTTCTGACCTTATTTTCTTTTTCACTCAGGCAAGATTCGATAGTCAACGACGAAGTCAACTACGACTTGCTGAAGACCATCGACGGCATCCAAAGCGGTTCAGTGCCTTGTCCCGAACTGATTGGCCCCAGCCTGGTGTCCAAAACGCAAGAGACAATACCCATAGCCATGCAAAAGGTATACTGTAAGGGGGCCAACAAATGTTGACGATTCTCCTTGTTTTCTCCTCCTTGCGCACCGCTGGGCGGCACGGGCAAGATTTTACGTGTGACCGCCTAAATGTCAAGCTGTTACTACCACCAAGTTTGCCAACTGTGTTCTGTTTTAAATGGTTTGCAATCATTTCTATTTGTTGATGTTGTGTTTTTAAATGTTGTTCTTCTAAGTTGAAAGTTTTCTTATGTTATATGATCGGGCTCCGCTTGTGATTTGTTTTGTGGGGTTGGCAGGCTTGGATTTGGGCGGGTGCTTTCAAGATTTGTTAGGCTCCGTACTTTCTGCGCGATAACGCCGGATTTTACGGAATTCAGTTTTTATTTTCTTTCTGTGATATGAATTCAGCCGGTTTTTTTTCTGAGCCCATTTCCAACCTGCCTGGAAAGTGTGGACGGTTCAGCCTGTGGTCTGCTGTAAATGAAGGGTTTTGACAGGTTTGTCGTGTCGGCTGGTTTTCTCTGATCAGTCAAACGCTGTGATGGATAGTGATAAATTGCTAGTGTAAAAATCTGTTGTTGGCTTTAAAACGAGAAGGCGCCTCCTGGAAAGCGTGCTGCAGACGCCCGGAAAATTTTCTTCGGCTTCTCAGCTGGTTTTGGTTTAGATTGCGGCAACACTGGAACTCAAGTCGATAAAGAAAACGGACGCTTACATTGTAGAGAAACCTTCTATGTACTTAGTCTTTGAATGGTGCTCATTTAATAGATGACTGGTATAAAAATGCAACGAGTGTAAGTAAAAAGTTATTGGTGAGTTAGCAATGGCGAACGTTGAATTCTGTCTCGGTGAATGTGGTTATCTATTCAGGTAGGCAACGTGAGATGTCGAGGGGGAGGATTTTTGGTCCGTTCTATTCCAAGTTGACTCTAAGGTGGACGATAGTGAGACTAGATAGTGATCATATTTGTATTATAGAAGTTTAGTTCTAACGTTTACATTATTGTATAAATTTAGTTGTACTAGGTACTTGAGATTATTTCCATAAGCCGGAACTTTGAATTTTTCGACGGTTTGTTCTAAGATTTATATCTCCCAATCGGATCCTCGACGGGGCGTCCCATTTATGGCGATGCTGGCGCGGTCTGGTGTTAAGGAGCTAAGACGAATTTCACGGTAAATAGATGTGCTATTCGTGGTTAAATTGTGGGCCCTGGCCGAATAATATTCATTTGGCTACTGCGAAAATCACGCTTCCGTGGAAAAGGCTCCTGGCTAGAAGTCCCACTTGACTCGGCCCTCCAACGCCTAGGAAGGTTGGCCATCCAATTTTGTTTGTCTCCTCTCCCAGCTCTCGATTTTTTCCCATCTCTACTGTATGGTGAGCAAGTGTGGAGTACCGATACTTGAGTGACTTTGGACACTTTTAGTATGTTTCGTCCTGCACCTCCTTTGCTAATTGTGCTAGAAATATGGGATTGGTCTTAAACGATCCATAAACTATTGGGGATTCGATTACCATCCAGAAAAAGTTTTAAAAAAATTGTTACGATGTATTTTTTTTTTTTTTTTTGGTTTTTGTCTGTCCTAAGTCACCTCGGTATAGGGGGAGACTTTGGACACCTACTGTTTTTGGCTGAAAAATGAAGTCTCACGACTTAGAGTGTTACATAGGACAGTGGAGTAAGTTTTAAAAAAGGTTTTAACAGAAATCCTTAGAATATTTTATTTATTTCGAACACGTTAGGCCTACAAATCTAAAAAATATTGGCACTTTTCATTCGAATTTAACATTTAGGAAGATTTTTTAAGGCACATTTTGATCACATGAGATCACAAGAATGATAATGAAATTAAAGAATAATATAAATAAATTGACTAAAAATTCAAGGAACGTAGAACTTCAAAGAGTAGGTAAAATTATTAAAAAAGTAAAGAAATGTTCATCTGCAAGACAAAAATATTGTCTGTAAAGTTCAAAATACGATTAAAAAAAGAAGCGACCTCGAATGACTTTGGTAACAGTCAACACTTTTTTAATTTGAGATGGGCTGACATCATCGATGTCGTCGACTAGGGGGAAAACGTACGACAGCCTGTCCCTAGGGTTTTGTCGCAGGAATTTAACCACAAACTTTCGTTTGGTGACTTTATCCACACGTCCGAAAAACTTGCTTATATCATCGAGGGCTTTCCTGAGACTTGCATCGCTGAATCGCTTGTATGGTCGGGTCCTAAGCTTCTTTTTGTAGAGCCGCATTGCGTCCAAAGTCACACCTGGAAATTACGAATTTTCACATAGTTAGTGATAACAGCCGTAGTGTGAACGGTAAACATTTGAAAATCTCGCAAATACTTCACAGACAATGGCGGAACATACTTACAAAATTTCAGATTCACCACAAATATTCTCTCGAACTGAGCACCGAAGTTTTCTGAGGTACGCGGGAAACAACAAAAACAGAATAATCAGTCATGTGTTATCACTAGGTTGACGCTAACGTTATTGAAAAATTTCTCGGTTCCATGTCTAGACACACGACCAGTGGTGGCAGAACGGATTTTTCCCGATTTTTCTTATCACTCATGTGGTACTACCAACTGAATAAAGAAAAATACCGTAGTGTCCTAAGTTACCACTGGGTGGCCTAAGTCACCCCAGTTGACGTAACCAATAGTTTCTGGCGATATTTTCTTCTTGCTGATGTATCAATAGTTTCTGTCTGTTATGAGTCACTGAATTCGGCTGCTGCACCCTCCGCTGTCGAGATTTTTTTACCGGCATATTGACTGTTAACTGTTATGGATGAAATAGTTGAGCTTTTTACCAATTGTGTCATTCATAGCATCTCGACAGTGTGGGCTGTGGCTCCATCCTGTAGAAACCATATGCTGAAAAAACTCCTGGAAAAATCACCCCAACGGAACGCCCGCTTGATGGCATTGATAGACTCATTACTGCGCCCAAACTCCTGAAATGCAGACCACGATGTAACTGCAATTCCCCTTCTGTCTGCACATAATAGGAGGGCCAGTGACCCCCTAAACACCATTTGGCCACACCGTCCCTTCCAAATGTGTCTGATTCTAGGTATTTTCCAACCTCCCTGTCCCGAACATGTTACGGACAACCGTGTACCGTGTGAGCGGACAGGACTTGTATCACCAGTTCTGGACACAGCGTGGTTGGAATGGATTTGTAACTGTCCCCGTAGACATCGATTACAGGTGAAACCTGATTGGCTGAGAGGCGCGTCCTCCTCCCCCCACTTCGTCGTAACACATCCCAAGGTGAGGGAACCTGTCCGATTGTAAACTGGGCGCAAATCCTGAGGGGTATATGTAAATTGGGCGCAAATCACTCTCCCTGTCTCTTATTGCTCGTAGCAAACTCGGCGCAACCCAAAAATACCTGCGGCGGAGGAATGAGGGAGTAGAAAATTGGGCGAGGATATCTTGGTTTCTAGGCTTTATTCATCACAATGTGATGTTCATGTTCATCATCATCTTTGGCAAGAAAATCATCACAGTAGGGGAGACCGATGTACCTTGGAACACTTTTCAGTTTTTTGGAGATAGTGCCTCGAAATTCATCAATATTGCTTGGCTTTCGGTTTCAACTTCTTTTGGAATATTTTGAACACTTTTTGGTGTTGATATATTACTTTTTACGGTATGAAATCATAAAATTTCGATCGACCAAGGTTTTCTGATTTAAGACGGATAGCCACTCCTAGCTCAAACCTTCACCTCCTCCCTAGTTACTCAGTCACGTCACCGTTCGCGCCAGAGGCGGATAGGCGGTTTTGGCCGTCCGGGGCCATTCAATTTGACAGCCCCCCCCCCTCCCCACATACACATACAGTTACCTATCCAAAGCCCTTACTTTTAATACCTAAGTGAACCTAATACTTAGATGAAAAAGAAAATAACAGCGACAACATTTAGAAAAATGAAAGTTCACTTTTAAAATGGTGCTTGCCTATGTGAATTAGTTGGTACCCTTTGTACAAACAAAATTGTGCTCCAAGCTAGGATGCATTTTGCACATTTCTTCAGTTAAGTACATTATCACAGCCCGTCCGTTTCGAGTAGGCTGCAGCTTCGGTAAGTAATTTGTGACCTTGGTAGTCGATAAACCGCTCTCGTCCGTGTTGTAAATCGATGAGGCAGTCAGCAAATTGTTGTCAATCAGCGTGGACAAATTTTTCAAGAATGCATCAACAACCGGCTTATTGAAACACATAGCCCGGCCAATCGATGTCGCCTGTTCGTAAAGCCAAGAGAGACTTGTGCCTCCGCATAAACGAGCGTATCCACTTCTTTCCTGCTTGCTCTTCTTTTTCCCAGTCTAGTGGGACGGGCACATTGTTCGCTTTCGCGCACTGATAAGCCAACTTGGCAAAACTTCGTCGATTCAGTCGGTAAAACATTTTTGACGCAATGAGGAGGTAATCGACCAGTTCATGTTCATAATTATCATCAAATACCTTCTTGTCGTCGCAGTTGTTGACGTATTTCCCAAAATGCCTCAGGTGTCGTATCAGAGTAGGCCGGTTTACTCCGTTTTTTCTTGCAGCTTCACCGTGAGACAGTCCTTTTTCTTTTACATCTCTCATCGCATTTTCTACAGCCTTTTCCATCTCCGGAAGGCCTTTTCTTTCCTTCTTTACTTTTCGGCATCTGAAAAATATCGAAATATTCGAGTAAAATATCGAAGAAAAAAAAAAGCTGCAAAATTTACACAAGGGTTCATTATTCATTTGATATAGGTTACTTGTGCAAAAATTATTTCTGTGTTAATGGAAAAAAATTTGGAAAAACAAATTTTTTTGGATTTTTTTTTTTTTTTTGGATTTTTTTTCAACAAAAGAGTCTAGCCCAGTACGGCAGTCAAATGTCCCCTCTCACCAAATTTGATTTTGACTTGGGGGATGGATCAAGCTTGAAAAATAAGGCCTGTAGCCAAAAGTTCAGCTCCCAAGACCGCTTATAGAGGGCGCTACGATAGAAAATGTGTTTTTCACTGTTTCAACGATTTATGCGAACTATTGGCGTTTTCCGGGTCCGAACCTATTTCATCTAAAAATTGGTCGGAAAATGCATCTGCTCTATTTTTTTCAAAATTTTTGGCGCCAATTTTGAATATTTTTAGGCCAATTTAAAACTAAAAATCGATTTTTAAATAGGAAAATTGATAGGTGCCTCTGATTTGAACTCTGCTTCTTGAACGATTTTTAGTGTACTTTCACCCCCATAGTTCAAAATCGGATCAAAGTGGTAGAAACTACCTAAAAATTGAAAAACTCATTTTTTTGCCGTTTTTCGGCTCTTAAAAGACTGTTTGTGACATTTTATTAACTGTACAAGATCGAGAACTCGCTGGAGATTTTCTAGCAACGTCTTCTATTTTAATTTCCAATAAAGTCTTTATACGACATGATAATTTTTTGTCAAGCTAATTAAACAATCAATTCTTCTTGATTTTTCAATTGATCGTCTTGAGAGGCAACTCAAACTCAAAAATTACAAAATTATTTTTCAAATAATAATTCAAATAATTAATTATTCCCAACCAAGTATTTTGTCAAAATTTCAGATTTTTAAAAAAATTCCTACTGCCCAAAACGGCCAGGACGGCGGACGGACATTTTGGTTTTGGAATCTAGACCTCTTGAAATGGATAATGTCAAATTTTGAGGCCGATCGGAGTCGTCGACCCCCGTCGCGAAAACAGGTGTATTCCAAGAATACATAATAAACCAAAAGTTAAATCGGATAACAAATTACTTACCGAAGCTGCAGCACACTCGAAACGGACGGACAAACAGTTCCGTCTCCAAAACAACAGCAACAGTCCTGATAACTAGATAAAACCTTCCTCTTCAACTTGCTTGTTCAGTAATTTTTCCAAGCGCCTTCGAACCAGGTGTCTAGGGAAAAATAATAACTGTCCGAGGTACGCCCCTGTCCAAGGTAAGCACCCATCCCCTACCAAGTGGAAATATTCAACAAGGTCCCGCATAAATATTACTGTCGAACTGTAGGCTGTGAGTCCACCGTAGATTCTCAACTTTTCCCACAATCAAAATGGATTCGTTATATCAGTTGCCACCTGAATGGAAACCCGTAAAATTGTCTTTTAGATGTCTCGTCATAGCTCTATATTTTTGTAGACAGTAAACAAACACGTAGAACCTACTTTGCCAATATATATTATATTTATTATTTTGTTACTTTGTTAATGTATTTCTCTATTGCTTTTGCCTCTCTGAGTTTCTGTAGCAATGTATTTAGTTGTGTGTACTTATCACTTCTCCGCATTCACGTATTTTGGCTCGTAATCTTCGTTGTTTACCAACATTCGAAGAAAATTGTTTTTGATCTATTCCGGCAGCCTTCTTGCCTGAATCTGTTGTTTTTTGTGGATTCCGCGGAGTATGAAAGTTGTACGCGTCCACACGTTAGTGTTTTAGGAAACTGCTATTTTGAAAATGAGTGACAACACGCCATCTACCACAACGAAAGCCCCATTTCGTCCTTTTATGACTCCAATCGTTTTTACTTACAGCACCGCCTGTCCTAGCATTTTTCCAGATTACAGATGGTGGTGCATTTTATTGTTTAAATGTGGTAGGGGTGAAAGCTGTACAGGTTTTCATTTTGTCGATGTAGTTTTTTCCCGTTAAGTTGTAATATTTTATAATTTCATCGTAGTACTTAGACGTGGAGTATATCTTTTGTTATGACTAATAAAACCAGTACCGTGCCTGTGATCAACCTTAATTTGGCCTTTTTGTTTTATCCTATTTTTTGTTTTGCACGTGAGCAGCTTTGAGCAATTTGTGTTACGGGGTGGCTAGCAGGTGTCAGGTTGAGGTCAGAGCTCGTGGGGTTATGAGGACAGGCTGGGTTAAGGAGCATTTG
Source organism: Pilophorus perplexus (assembly GCA_955831195.1). Lineage (NCBI taxonomy): Eukaryota > Metazoa > Arthropoda > Insecta > Hemiptera > Miridae > Pilophorus > Pilophorus perplexus. The sequence goes on along the minus strand of OY037018.1, from coordinate 21,834,347 downwards.
AGCCTCAATATGGGCAGTTATCTTCAGAAAAAATCCGATCAAAACTACTCCCTCGTAAAGTATCCCCCACTTCGACTGTCACGCCAAAGACGTAAAAATGTATGCGCTTTAAACTTGAAAGTCAACGATATCACTGCTCTACAAAAAAAAAAAAAATTATATCTGTGTTAAGTAATGGAAAAAATTTTGGAAACAAATTTTTTTTTTGATTTTTTTTTTTTTTATTATTTTTGTTTTCAACTAGTAATTTTTTACTTCAAAAGTTCCTTATTTTTTCTCGAAAAATATTTAACCTCTTGAAATCCTTCAAAAATCCCATTTTTAGCCCCATGAAAGCCCTATAGATCGCCACAGTGAAATCGGATCGTTCCAGGACCCCCGAAAATGGATTCTACGTCCAAAAATACTTCGAAAACGACACCTAACTCGATCCCATAGCTAAAAGCCTTCAAAAACCCCTCCCGTAGCCCAATTTTAGCCCCATAGCGCCCCACGGGTTTGGGCGATCGGACTGAAAACCTTTCGGGCACAACTAGATGGTAAACCGAGTATTTTGTCAAAATTTCAGATTTAAAAAAAAAAAATTCCTACTGCCCAAATCGGCCCGGACGGCGGACGGGCATTTCGGATTTAGAATGTAGACCTCTTGAAACGGATAATGTCAAATTTTGAGGCCGATCGGAGTCGTCGACCTCCGTCGCGAAAACAGGTGTATTATTCCAAGAATAATAAACCAAAAGTGACCTGAATGTTGCCGGCCTCATTTTATCATGGATGGGGGTTTTCGAGGGTGCTGAATCCGAATCCATTGTCCGTTTTTCTCCCCGATCGGACGATTTATACGACTTTTCGACGTTTTTATGGTTTTTTATCGTAACGTCGCTAATTACAACTTTTGAGCGTTCCGGTGGGTCTCATTCGACGCAGGAGAGTCTAAACTTTCGAATGGTTGCCCTCGATATTCTATGGCAGGTCCATTGGAGTCAACAAAAACAAAAATGTAAGTGAAAAAACGCTGCACATTTTACACTAGGGATTATTATTCTTTGATATAGGTTACTTGTGCAGAAATTTAATTCTGTGTCAATGAGGAAAAAATTTGGAAACATTTTTTTGGATTTTTTTTTTACAAATTCTGGTTTATTATTCTTGGAATAATACACCTATGTTTTCGCGACGACTCGGATCGGCCTCAAAATTTCACATAATCCATTTCAAGAGGTCTACATTCCAAACCCGAAAAGCCCGTCCGCCGTCCGGGCCGTTTTGGGCAGCAGGAATTTTTTTTAAAATCAACGTTTGACAAAATACTCGGTTTACCATCTAGTTGTGCCCGCAAGGTTTTCAGCCCGATCGCCCTAACCCGTGAGGCGCTAAGAGGCTAAAATGGGACTACGGGAGGGTTTTTTTGAAGGCTTTAGGCTATGGGACCGAGTTAGGTGTCGTTTTCGTAGTATTTTTGGACGTAGGATCCATTTTTGGAGGTCCGGAACGATCTTTAGGGCTTTCATGGGGCTACAAATGGGATTTTTGAAGGATCCCAGGAGGTCAAATATTTTTCGACCAAAAACGTTTTTGGAAAAACAACTTTTTTCATAAAAATTTTTTTCATTGACACAGAATTAGATTTTTGCAAAAGTAACTTATATCAAAGAATAATTACCCTAGCGTTTTTAGGGGAACTCAACCGCTCAAGCTTATCGAAAACCGGTCATTTCTCTCGGAAATACTTGACTCTATAAAAACCAGTTTCAGCTGATTCAAAATTAGCTTCTTGTCACTGAAAACAAGGGCAGCTGTGAAAAGAGCTCAAGTGCGGGTGAAAAGAGCCAAAATGAAATAGGGATTATCTGAACACCAATTGGCTTTCTACCTTCCTACCGCTCTGATAAGACATGATAACGAGTCCACCTCAGGCCCCCCAAGAATGACGACTGTCAACACCTGCTGAGCACCTTATAAAAAGACGATTTAAGACGAAGTAGTCTATGTCCACGATAAAACAGCCTGGTTCGCAGCGGGGTGACAGAAGGTTGAGAAGTGCGTTTAAATTCGTATATTGCCTAGCTTTCGGCCACAGGTCACCCCGCTGCGAACCAGGCTGAAACATGCCAAGAAGGTATCCCCAAGAAACCTGCACGATAAAACATAACTTGTAGACACGTTTCGGTTGATTATACCATCATCAGTAAGATACAGATGTATGTATCGTACTGATGATGGTCTAATCAACCGAAACGCGACTACTTCGTCTTAAATCGTCTTTTTATAAGATGGATTCTTATCTCGCCGCATCCACCTTACATTATGACTGAGCACCTGCAAGAACCTCCAGAGCTCTGACGTACTGCAGATTTTCAAAGAACCAACCATTGAAGGCGTCGCAGAGATAGATAAGGTTGTCAAAGAGCCGCTGGCGAGTTGGTCAGACATTGAAGATGAAAAGAGAGATAGACAAATTGGCTAAAAGGACTTGTAACGCTGGGAAGGAGGCAAAGAAGCTGTAAAAAACAAATGCCAGGAAACATCCTCAACCGCTGAGCACAAAAGAGAACCTCCAGAGTTGCTGACCAGAATAACACGTCGGTTATCAACTTCTTCATGTTGGCTGAACAGCTCGAGCGACCCTTTACAACATCAGAGAACAAGACTACTTGAAGCGCTTTATGAGCTCTGGAAGAAAATAATATGCCACCTAATGGCCAGATACCTACCAACTTTTGGCCATGGTAGAGCTACTTCCGCCAGAAGGTAGGAGGCGTTAGCTCTTATGGTAGGAACTCATTTGGCTCTTTTGATATACCTTACAGATGTCTGATGACTAGAGACTGGAATTTTTTGCACCAAATTTGGGAATTTTATGCTGACGAAATGGGAAAAATATGCACCCCACGCCAAAATACGTTAAAAAATTTTTTAAATAGGTTCTAAATTACTAAATTTTGTTGTCAACCGTATTCACAGGTAGTCTTAATACCTCTCCGATTATTGTGGCGTCGCGTTATAACTGAAAAAGTTCAAGGAATGAAATGAAATTAACTGATTCCGCAGAAATGTATTAATTGCACGTTTTTTCTGGGCATCTTGTATTTCGAAAGTACCAGGTACTAAATTGTAGTCATTCATCCACCACAAAACACTGAACTGCAATCGATTTTTCCAAATTTTCGACTGTGAAGTTATTTCGACTCAGAGAGGAGTAGCTTCAGGGCGGAAAACGACCTCTCGACGTCGCAGGATACGATGGGCCAAAACTTGAAGGACGACACCTCATCTGGGATATGGTCTGATGACAAGTCAAAGGGCAATCCTCTCAAAATGTTTCCAACCTCCAGTACAAATGACCAACCAGGATTTCGCTCCAGGACTTGATATAGCCTGGAGTGAAGCCGCATCACTCCGTTTGGTTCATCGCCCTTATAGCGGGATGAATGGGATTCAGCTTGGGTGCCAAAAACCATACCTTCGGGATAATAAGTGACCCATATACCTATTGTAACCCCAACAGGTAATAAGAGGAAGAGTCCATCTTACCTAGGAAAGGCCTTATTTTTGGAAAATGTAGCTGGTATGAGGCAAAATTCCTCTCAGGAGTTGAAGAACGTATCAATTTAATATTGCTTAGTACTGTATATAGTAAAGTAAAATATAAATGGTGAAAAAAACCACTTAAATCAAACTATAAAATCCAAAAAATGAATTAAAAATAGAGAAATTCTCCCATTTTGAATAAATATGCAGATATATGCACAACAAGGCCATTATATGCAGAAATAGTCAAAATCGTCAAAAATATGCAAAATATGAAATTTAAATTTCAATATAACACACGCCAAACGCTTCAGAAACCCTCAAAACGCAAAAGTAGAAAGATATACTCAATTTAAAGGCAAACTATGCAAATTCCAGTCTCTACTGATGATAGGGATTGGCTCTTTTCGTACTTTCGACTGTTGGCTCTTTTCACAATCTCCCGAAGACAAGTTTCTTCTCTCCGGTTTCTTCCATTTGAAAATCCTGATTCTCCTTCACGCGCGTGCGAAGCAAAATTCGCATTTATTGGAAGAATGTTCGACTTGAGTTGCTCCCTTAATGTGATGGGGGCGTAAATTTTACTGATCTGCAGGTCGACTTAGGCGTCACAGAGGATTTTTTTTTTGAACCGTAGGTACTTCAAACTGGTACCTACTCACCTGGTGTGGCGTTCAATTTTGAACTTTCAACTCTTATCTCCATTTCCAACCGATAGCCGTTTTGTAAGCTGACCGGCAGGGACATCTTTTTTTTCCATTCAGGTATCCGGGAATTTTTTTCCACTTCGGGATTATGTGGACACAACAAAAGGGCGAAATCCAGGCCAAAAAAAAACCGTCAACCCTTTTGCGGCGAACCTGACCAACTGGCACCTGCCCGGGTCAGCTGGCTCCTTCACCTGCCCTCCTGATTTTGCAAAAAAACTTTTCTTGCCCTTTTTTTTCGACCTTTCCCTTTTCTCAAAGAATAAAGAAAAATATCCTTAGAAATGGTAGTTTCAGAATGGGCAGACTGGAGCCTGATAGCCTTCTGAAGGTGTAACGTACTTTTCCTTTGATTGATTGACTCACAAACCCCACGCAAGAAAAATGTTCCAAAAAATATTCACATTTCTCCCCTTTGACTATATTTGAACAGGACGCTTCATACCTACGCCTTTACCTACTCAACAAAACAAACGTTTTTCTAAAAGTAGAAATAATGGACCCCAAATAGGAAAAAAAAGGGTTCGGCGAGGCGGCAACTTCTATTTTGAGCCGGCGCAACAAACTAATTTTTTTGGGGGAAAGAGAAGGGAGAAAAGTTGTAACTTCAAGGGCTATTAAAACCCGTCCCTGCTCACAAAAACAGAGCATTTTCAACTTGTAACAATGGACCGTTCTACATTTTACAACGACCTGAAAGTAACTTGAAAAAACGTAGGTTGATTTACATGCTGTAGGTCCTTTGGATGGCTTTTGTGTGTATTTGGTGAATTTTACGTATCGTGTTTCCGTTGCAGGTTCTGGGCAGCAGAGGAGTGTTTGATGAAAAAAGACTCACAGGGCGTATTCACCATTGTGGGATTGAAAGGGAGTAAAATATTTCTAAATTCTCAAGATCGCAAGAAGTGCTAGAAATTGGATTTTTTTCTCGTCTGGAAGTATGCGTACTGGGAACAAGATTCTGTGATTCTAACTTCATCGAACAATCGAACGAACGAATATTAAAATGGGATTTTCTAATCGGTTGAGTTTCACTCCCTTTTTTTTAAATGCAGAAATTTAAAATTCAATTATTTCGTTCCATGGTTGGCGAGAGCGTTTTCTAGACTTTCCACAATCGTAAATGTTTGTGAAAGTAACTGAAATCAAGACAAAACGCTGCAAATTTTACACTAGGGTTTATTATTCAATGATATAGGTTGCTTGTGCAAAAATTATTTCTGTGTCAATGGAAAAACGCTGCAAATTTTACACAAGGGTTTATTATTCTTTGATATAGGTTACTTGTGCAGAAATTTAATTCTGCCAAGGATATTTAACATCCTGGGATCCTTCAAAAATCCCATTTTTAGCACCATCAAAGCCCTATAGATCGCCACAGTGAAATCGGATCGTGGCGAGATCCCAAAAAATGGATTCTACGTCCAAAAATACTTCGAAAACGACACCTGACTCGATCCCATAGCCAAAAGCCTTTAAAAAACCCTCCCGGAGCCCCATTTTAGCCCCATAGCGCCCCACGGGTTTGGGCGATCGGGCTGAAAACCTAGCGGGCACAACTAGACGGTAAACCGAGTAATTTGTCAAAATTTCAGATTAAAAAAAAAAAAAACTCCTACTGGCCAAAACGGCGGACGACGGACGGCCATTTCGGTTTTGGAATCCAGACCTCTTGAAACGGATAATGTCAAATTTTGAGGTCGATCCGAGTCGTCGACCCCCGTCGCGAAAACATAGGTGTATTATTCCAAGAATAATAAACCAAAAGCCGTTTTTTTTAGATCCATAGCAGAATCCAGGTAGCAAATTGTTGAATTTTTCACGAGTGGTGAAAGTCCAGCTATCTCCCACTTGGTCAATAAGAGACAAATGTTAAAATCCCCATCTGCAATACTAGAAAGACCTCTGGGGTAACTAGTGGGGCATCCATTTACAGCACAAATCTTTTACTGCAGTAAAGAGTGTAGTAAAACGTGCAGTAAATGCGTAAAATGATAAAATTGGGACAGAAAGGAAAATCGATTACGAAAACATCATCATCTGTGTCGCAAAGTATTGTTTAATTATTAATACGAAACTCCTTTTATAAAAGAAATCGAAAATTTAGTTCAATTTATAAAAAAATGGCCGAAAAAGGCAAAGTTTGCTCTAAAGAGAATCATCTTTTAAGGAACAACAGGAGTACCGTCAACTGGGGTGACTTAGGACACTTAAGTAAACGTAGGTACTAATTCGTAGACCTACGAATTCGTACGTACCTGTACGTTTTGTCCTGCACCTTCTCTGCTATTCGTACCATCACTTATAGGCACGATTCCAGTGCAGGAGGATAATCCTTTTTTCATGTTGCAATTGGCTCAACTAGAGCGACCAGAGTTTTCGCCAAAATAGTTACCCCCCCCCCCCCCCCCCCCTAAAAAAAATCACTTGTGGTTGTCACTTTTGGTTTATTATTCTTGGAATAATACACCTGTGTAATCACGACGGAGGTCTCGAAATTTGACATTATCCCTTTCAAGAGGTCTACATTCCAAAACCGAAATGTCCGTCTGCCGTCCGTTTTGGGCAGTAGGGATTTTTTTTTAATCTGAAGTTTTGAAAAATACTCGGTTTCCCATCTAGTTGTGCCCGCAAGATTTTCAGCCCGATCGCCCAAACCCGTGGGGCACTATGGGGCTACGGGAGGGGTTTTTTTGAAGGCTTTTGGCTATGGGATCGAGTTAGTAACTAACTCGAACTGTTGTCGTATTCGAAGTATTTTTGGACGTAGAATTCATTTTTGGGGGGTCCCGGAACGATCTATAGGGCTTTCATGGGGCTAAAAATGGGATTTTTGAAGGATCCCAGGTCAAATATTTTTCGAGTGAAAAAAAAAATTAAAAAAAAAAAAAAAGAAGTCTTTTTCTCATTGACACAGAATTAGGTAGATTTTTGCACAAGTAACCTATGTCAAAGAATAATAAAGCCTTGTGTAAAATTTGCAGCGTTTTTCCTACCGGCGTAAAAAATGTGCCTCTGCCTGAGGTCTAATACGAAATTGAGGTATCATAAGGTTCAATTCCACTCGAATTATCCACCAGGTACTGTTTTCCAGGTGGGTCGGCAGTTTTGAGTTTCCCCTCCGAGGAAGGCCCCGAAATGTGCCCCGAGAGCGGCTGCAGGATGAGACAGTTTCTAAAAGTGTGCGGGATGGACGTGGGGGTGATTATGTCCCGTGACATCTGCGACCTCCAGCTGGTATTCTGTCACCCACGCATATTTGTGTAAAAACCGTCGAAAAAAGGAGAGGACCGGAGGGAGGGCGGATGAAGAGGTCTTGTAAAAGCGTTACAGTGCAAATCCAGACAACGTACACACAAAATTGATAACAAGTAACGTTTAATTTTTTAAATGGCCATAATTTTCAAATTTTGAAAATATACGGGCGTTGAGTAAAAACGGCCTAAGTGTCTTAATTATTAATAATAATAATTTAAAAATATATATGCCTACATAATATGTAGGTATATATATTATTTTTATATTATAAAAAATAAAATATCCAGTTGGATGTTATGCACTGTTCTACTGAACTATTAATAATATATACATATAATATAACTATATATAATATATTTAATAGGATCCTGATAAATATATTTAATTAGGTTAGAGAAATTTCACAGAAATAAAGAGGAAAAGTTTTTTTTGATATTTCGAACAAAATCTTTGTCAAGTTAGAAGAAAAAGAATTTGCTCCCTGGTGGTAGAATTGTGGTAGAATTTGCTGTTAGAATGCTCCCTGGATCCGAGGTTGTTGGATACAGCGTTTCTGGGTTTCAATCATTTATGTTCAGTCCTGGAGGCCGATTTGATCCCAGTACCCACCTGTGGGCCCGTTCAGTGGAGTCCAGGTGTTGAAGAAGATGCCGGAAAATACAAACGACCGGCTACTACAAAAATCTGAACGGGCCCACAGGTTGGTACTGGGATCAAATCGGCCTCCAGGACTGAACATAAATGATTGAAACCCAGAAACGCTGTATCCAACAACCTCGGATCCAGGGAGCACTCAAAAATTCTTTTTCTTCTAACTTTAACAAAGATTTTGTTCGAAATATCAACAAAAAAAACGTTTCCTCTTTATTTCTTTGAAAGTTCTCTAACCTAATTCGATATAAAAAATAAAAAATATTGCTGTTGTTGACAGGTTAATGTGGGTGGTAAACTCACCCGACTTGGCTTAAATAATAGTTAAAATTGGTCTAAAATTAGGTAGGGGAAGTTCGGCCCCTTCAATGGGACTGCCGCATTGGACTGCCTTCATGAAAGTTTTTCGACTGGGCAAACAACTCGCGAAAAAAACGCTGCAAATTTTACACAAGGGTTTATTATTCTTTTATATACGTTACTTGTGCAGAAATTTAATTCTGTCAATGAAAAAATAAAAATAAATTTTTTTTTTTGGATTTTTATCTCAAAAAAATTTATTTTTTATTTTTTGTTCAAAAATGTGTCTTTTTCAAAAATGCTGTATTTTTTACTCGAAAAATATTTAACATCCTGGGATCCTTCAAAAATCCCATTTTTAGCCCCACGAATGCCCTAAAGATCGCCCTAGTGAAATCGGATCGTTCCGGGACCCCAAAAAATGGATTCTACGTCCAAAAATACTTCGAAAACGACACCTAACTCGATCCCATAGCTAAAAACCTTCAAAAAAACCCTCCCGTAGCCCCATTATAGCCCCAAAGCGCCCCACGAGTTTGAGCGATCGGACTGAAAACCTTGCGGGCACAACTAGATGGTAAACCAAGTATTTTGCCGAAATTTCAGATTTTTTAAAAAAATTCCTACTGCCCAAAACGGCCTGGACGGCGGACGGACATTTCGGATTTTGAATGTATAGTAGACCTCTTGAAACGGATAATGTCAAATTTTGAGGCCGATCGGAGTCGTCGACCCCCGTCGCGAAAACATAGGTGTATTATTCCAAGAATAATAAACCAAAATTGGTCCCACTGACTTGGCTTCCCCGGACAAAGTGACGCCAGGAGAGGCTCAGTCCTCAGGTCTGATCAAAAATGATTGGCGAGTATTTATATCCACGCAATGGTAATACGAATAATTATATATCAAATGGCGGGAGGAAAGTCTACGAAAATAAATGCGGCGTCGCCGGCGGGAGAAGGGGGGTTTTGCACGAACGGTTCGCAACCATAGCACGGGTCTCCCCCCCCCCTCCTCACTCCACCGCCAGTACTAGCTCTGGTGGGCTGGCGATCTGCGAGAAGAGAGTGGTCTCTAAAAAACTAGTTACTGCTCCTCAAACCAGTTTCTGATGATTGAAAGCCAGTGTATTCTCTCTAAAAACAACGTTATTCTCATAAAAACCGGTTTCTGCTTCAAAGTCTTGTTTGTGTTAAATGAAAACCGGTTCCTTCTCTCTAAAACCGGTTTCTCCTCGCGTAAACCAGTTGTTTTTTGTTTTTTTCAATCTTTCAAGTATAAGTAACTTTGAAATGAACAAAAATCGGCCATTGCGTTCTAATCTTTTTGATTGTTGACATTTGACCAGAAATTCTCTTCAAAAGACGTTTGCAGAGGATCAACGGACAAGAGGAAAATTGATGACTAAATCGTGCTTTTAACTGCTTGCTCCGTCAAAATGCATTTTAGGCCTCGAGAGGCGTTAAATGGCCGTGACGAAGATTTGGTGAGCAGCCAGGACTTTATCCGCCCATTAGGACGAATGTAATCCAATGAAAACAACCTCACCATTCAACTAATTCTACTTCAGAAAGCGATAACTGTGAGATGCGATTTAACAAGGTGCACAATACTTCAAGGTGTCGGTCAGAACCGCCCAAAAACGCCTACCTGACGCAACATTCAAAACACTCCCTAGAAAGAAAAAAAAAAAAAACAACACAAAAAATCCGCCTCCCCCTTCTCCTCATTTCGTTGTAATGCCCCGTTGAAGCCAGCAAAAACATGCGACGGTTTTATTGATACAGGACTATTTGTGAAGCGACATTTTCGGCTCAAAAGGGCACGTTTTCCGGAGCCACCAAGGAAGGTTTACTTTCGGGTCCACGTTATTTTCTCACTTGTCAATTTTTCTGAAGGAAGAGCCTTTTAAGGATTTATGCCGGCTACGGACGGAGCGTTATCTTCACAGACAAGGAGACAATAAGATTTTTTTTTTATCGCGACGGATGATAAAGTTTGAAATGTTTGTCCGAAGGGATGAAAGCGTCCAAGTTTTTTGGTTCGAGCAGAAAAACACTGCGATATGGCAGCTTATATGGACTGTAGATATGAGTTTTGTAGATAACTAAACCATCACCACTGACAATCACTATCTGAGCGCAAACAAAAATAAAACTCTGCAAATTGAATGACACATTAGCGTAACTAGCGTTGCCAGGCCTACTGCATAATATAGTAGGTATTCTACTATATTTTAGGTCTGAACTAGGGGAGACCGGGGCAAGACGAACCAAAATTCGTTCAAGCTGAATTTTTTTAGCATACCTACAGCATGTGGCACCAAAACCAAGTATGGCCTTTCAAACTGTGACTATTCACCTCCAATTTCTATTTACAACATTCCCTCAAATTCCATTTAAAAGTTCTGATTTTGAGTAAAAACTATTTTTTGTCAAATGGTTCATTTTGCCAAAACCCCGGGGGGCAAGATGATTCAACCAACAGATTCGTATACAAATGCTTAATTGTCGCCTAAAAAACTAGTGTTACAGCCTTGTTTTAAATCACATTAGGTATTATCCTTGAGGAAGATATAAAAGTTAGTAAAACGGGGTGAAGCGGGACACTTTTTGACTTTGGCGAGCTGTAGTTTTTGAACGAATCAAGTTGGAGAGTTGCTTGCAACGTTATTTTATGGGTCTTGGCTTCTAGTTTCCATTACACCACCATTTCAAGCAGTTCTGAGTCACTGGAGTGACGTAATCTCGAAAATAACCCCTGTCCCGGTTGGTCCGACACATGGACCCAAGCGGGACAGTCGTCACTACATTAAATTTTGGTCCAATTCGATGTACGGACCACGCGGGACACAGGATGTTGAGTTTAATAGTTGCCCAAACATATGCGATCATATCAATAATTGATAATTTTTTTTTAAATAATTATTTAAATTATTTAAATACTAATTTAAAATAAATAATAATTATAATTATTATTTAAAAAAAAAAAAAACGCTACAAATTTTACACAAGGGTTTATCATTCTTTGATAATAACAACCTATATTATAGGTTACTTGCGCAAAAATTATTTCTGTGTCAAAAGAAAATAATTTGGAAAAAAAATTTTTTTTTGGATTTTTTTTTTCAAAAAATATTTTTTGGATTTGTTTTTTCAAAAAAATTGTTTTTTCAAAAAAATTGTTTTTTCAAACATTCTTTATTCTTTACTCGAAAAATATTTAACCTCCTGGGATCCTTCAAAAATCCCATTTTTAGCCTCATGAAAGCCCAATAGATCGCAACAGTGAAATCGGATCGTTCCGGGACTCCAAAAAATGGATTCTACGTCCAAAAATACCTCGAAAACGACACCTAACTCGATCCCATAGCTAAAAGCCTTCAAAAACCCCCTCCTGTAGCCCCATTTTAGCCCCATAGCGCCCCACGGGTTTGGGCGATCGGGCTGAAAACCTTGCGGGCACAACTAGATGGTAAACCAAGTATTTTGTCAAAATTTCAGATTTTAAAAAAAATTCCTACTGCCCAAAACGGCCTGGACGGCGGACGGCGGACGGACATTTCGGTTTTGGAATCTAGACCACTTGAAACGGATAATGTCAAATTTTGAGGCCGATCGGAGTCGTCGACCCCCGTCGCGAAAACATAGGTGTATTATTCCAAGAATAATAAACCAAAATACACATCTAATTTTTTTCTGATTTTTTTTTAGACTGAATGAGTTTTTTTGAGGGCTTGAACTGATAGAAATCACCTGAAATAACCTTATAGCCTAGAAAGAATGAGCCTAGAATGAAGGATTGGGAAGACCATGAAGAAATTAGACACACAAGTTAGCGAAAACGGTTTATAAAAATTGAAAACTTTGAAAAATAAGTCAGGAACAGCCATGTTTCAGTATTAAAATGTACAATGAGACTTCAATTTAAAATCTAAATGACTCAAGTGACAAATAGGAAACATCAGTTCACAATATAAATTACTAAGACATTAAATGTCTTTTAATTTTTCAATGTCAAAAAAAAAAAAAAATCTTCAACACTTCCCTTCTTATTCCAAATGTTTTTCGTAAATCGTCATTAAGTTTCCCGCTTCACCCCGCTGCCCCGCTTCACCCCGTTTTACTCATCCAGATTAGACAGCTTTAGGTAACATTTGGGTGAATTTGAACTAGAAAACTCTGAAAATTTTACACTAGCGTTTTTTATTCTTTGATGTAGGTTACTTGGGCAGAAATTTACTTAACTGTGTCAATAAAAAAACAAAACAATTTTTTTCAAATTTTTTTCGTTTTTTACGTGAAAAATATTTGACCTTCTGGGATCCTTCAAAAATCCCATTTGTAGCCCCATGAAAGCAGCCCTATAGATCGCAACAGTGAAATCGGATCGTTACGGGGCCCCCAAAAATGGATTCTACGTCCAAAAATACTTCGAAAACGACACCTAACTCGATCCCATAGCCCCATTTTAGCCCCATAGCGCCCCACGGGTTTCGGCGATCGGGCTGAAAACCATGCGGGCACAACTAGATGGTAAACCGAGTATTTTGTCAAAATTTCAGACTTAAAAAAAAAAAAATCCTAGGATTTTTGGGCAGTAGGCTTACTGCCCAAAACGGACATTTTGGTTTTGGAATGTAGACCTCTTGAAACGGATACCTAATGTCAAATTTTGAGGCCGATCCGAGTCGTCTACCTCCGTCGCTATCTCATGGGTGTATTATTCCAAGAATAATAAACCAAAATGGCAATACAATAAACAGTTTATAGATTAAGTTAACATTACCAATATAAAAGCGAACCAATAAAATGAATCTGACCTCAGACCTGTAAGTCTTTGAAAAAATATGAAAATGGGTAACGAACCTTCATGCAAGTTATTTATTCTTCTTCTGAACACCATAGGTAAGTAACTTAATATAATATTTGGAAGAAAACAATAGTAGGTACCGACTATATTTTTCTTCCAAATATTATATTTTTTCTACTATAATTTTAATGAAAATACTATATTTGTCACCAATCTATTGTTTTGGCTTAGCCAAAATAATATAATATAATATAATTTAAAAATATTATTTTTAGGTACCTATATTATAGTATAATGGTGAACCTTAGTATAGTCATAACTGGACATTTTAGTGTAAGGGGGAGCTGTTGAACATACATTTTACGTTCAAAATGCAAATAGGTACCTCGTCAACGGGTGTTTAACGTTAAACGTTAAGGGTTTAACGAACTAAATTTGTTTACAATCGGAATTTGTTGACATGTTTGACTTGGCTTCGTTATTAGAAGATCGTCGCGGGTTTATCTTCTTTCAGTACAATTCCCCTCTTTAGGTTTTATCTGGCCGTGTCCTTGTGATGAGCCCTATCCCAATAGAAAACTTGGTCCGGTCTTCTAATCTACACAACAATAATCAGGCAAATAAAAGCGTTAAAACTGCCATATCGAGCGTTTATTTTTCTTTAGGGTTCAAAAGGGCTCTTTAATGGAAAAAGATAAAAATGGTCGAAGAAGTTATACAAGTGGGGAACTTTCGAGTTATTTTAGGAGGAGCCGTAATATTTTGAACTGCGAGCGACGCAAATGTGCTCTCGATCAATTTTAAAATTGTCAAAAAAATTGGCAAATTGAGTTGGGAGTTTTTTAAGGCCCGCCATCTCTGGGTCGGCCATTTGCCGCGAGTCCCTCAACCCCTTCGGCGATACGGAAGGCGGAGACAGGCAGCGGTGGGGGGAACCTCGGACTTTTTTTACCTTCGACCGCCCATCACTAAAAAAGGGGAGCGGGATTTTTTTATAAGCCGTCCTATTATTATCGCGTGTCGGAGGAGGGTTTGATTTTTCCCTTTTTTGAGGAGGGGTCCCGAACAAAATGGAGTTCTTTAAGCGTTCCGAATAGAGCATTCAAAATCATCTATTGATTACACAGGTTTACAAAAAAAAGGTCAATCTCAGGCGCCGCAGAAAAAACCATCAAACTCTATGTTTTTTGGGGTGCTGAATCCGAATCCGACCCCCGTTTTTTTCGGTCACGTCCAAATTTTCGAGATATTGGCGATTTTTCGTTTTTTCGACCTTTTTCCGTTTTGAAAATCACAGCTAAATGTGCGGATGCCCAAAAATTCCACAAAAACTCTCTTCTTACTGGAAATTTATCGCTGATTCCGAAAATATATATGAGTTGGTGTCTAAAACCACGAGAAATGTGTGATTTTGCCAAAAAATGTTAAATTAACGTGGTTTTTTCAAAACCAAAGTCACGTTTTTTGATACTTTTTACCTTCTAGCGTGAAAACTAAGGCCGTTAATAAAATTTTTCCAACGAGGTCTTGTAGGTAGATTGTTTCTGCGTCGAATGGGATCAACCGTGATTCTTTACCTTCCATAATAAGGGAGCTATGATTTTTCAAAGTTTCTGGGCGCTTGTTTTTCAGGGTTTCAAGTGCAATCCCGTGAGTTCTTGATGAATAAAACCACCTTTGAGTCGGTCTGAATTGATGCCTCCGAGTCCAATATATTCCTCGGAACAAAGTTTCGTTGTGATCAAGTTGCATTGCCGCCTCCAGGAGTTCATGATCTACGACATGGCCAAAATGGGTAGAAACTTTGAAAAATCATAGCTCCCTTATTATGGAAGGTAAAGAATCACGGTTGGTCCCATTCGACGCAGAAACAATCTACCTACAAGACCTCGTTGGAAAAATTTTATTAACGGCCTTAGTTTTCACGCTAGAAGGTAAAAAGTATCAAAAAACGTGACTTTGGTTTTGAAAAAACCACGTTTTTTCAACATTTTTTGGCAAAATCACACATTTCTCGTGGTTTTAGACACCAACCCATACATATTTTCGGAATCAGCGATAAATTTCCAGTAAGAAGAGAGTTTTTGTGGAATTTTTGGGCATCCGCACATTTAGCTGTGATTTTCAAAACGGAAAAAGGTCGAAAAAACGAAAAATCGCCAATATCTCGAAAATTTGGACGTGACCGAAAAAAACGGGGGTCGGATTCGGATTCAGCACCCCAAAAACATAGAGTTTGATGGTTTTTTCTGCGGCGCCTGAGATTGACCTTTTTTTTGTAAACCTGTGTTATCATCAGAATTTATTCAAGAATACTTTTTATTGATATCATTGATATGATAACAACAATTGATATGATAACAATTTGAAATTTTGGCAGTATAATACACTGAATATTATTCAGTTCTTTTCTTAGTTGTACTGGGAAGGTTTTGAGCTCAATCGCCTCATCTCGTGGTGCTTTGTGGGGCTAAAAAGGGCATTACTGAAAAACTCAGGGTACGAGGTAGAGTGAGGTGTAGTTATAACTTCGATATAGGTATTGAAGTAATTTCTCACGTAGAGCCCATTTATGGGGTTCTACAGATCCATCGGACATAACTGAAAAAACACCGTGATGTATAGACACACCCCCCCCCCCCCCCCCATCTTTTGTAAAAGTAGGTGAATGAATGAATGAATACGTGTATTTATGAGTTGACACTCGTAAGGACACGATCCAATGTCGATAACTCCGGATATATATATCCCGAGTAATCGACATTGGAAGAAATAAAATTTATTTTAGTGAAGTTAATTATTTAATAATTAATATTTGGTATTCCTGAGTTGTACCTTGAGCTCGGGCTATTGACGTTTTTTTTCCAAATTTAATTTCACTTGATTCTTAAGTAGGTAGCACTTTCACTTTCTTTCCACATAATTACTTACATATAAGTATGTATACCGAGGTTCTTCTTTCATTTTAATGCTTTTGATATTTTTCCGACGCCACGAGCCTCAACGTACTATTTTATTGACGTAGACTTTGGATATTTGAAGGGTACCTACAGGGGAAAACCATCTATGTCAAGAAAGCTGCAATCTCAGAAAAACGAGTTTTTAACTTCAAAACTGAATAAAACCTTCATTATGATAAATAATGAATCGTTTTTCGTCCCAAAATACTCACATGGATGCCTGAAATGGCCCCAAGAAATTTCAAGTCGTCAATAAATTTGTAGAGGTAACAACAATCGACAAATGTGGCAAACTCCATGAAAAAGATTCAGAAATCCATCGTTGTGCATATTAAAAGTGACCATCTGAAACATACAAGAAAATAATCGATGCCTGATTCTCTCGAATTAGCCAAATAATAATCGAATTAGACAAATAATAACCCACAGGATCGCGAAAACAACGCTATCTGTAGGCGAATCTGCTGGAGACAAAGTTGGTTCTTTCCCTGTACCGGATGACGTAGCTGGTTCTTTCCCTGTATAGTGATACTTTGAGTGCTATTTTGACCCTGACTGAACTGGTTTTTCCCTGTTTGGATAGACCGTTGAAAAGTATTGTTCATTCTGATTCCAATGATGTATCAAACTCATTTTCGAAAAAAAAGTGACATTGCTGGTTTTTTCCCTGTAAATTTTATAGACATGGGATTTTTGCACAAGAATATTAAACTCCTGTGTAAAATCTGCATCTTTTTGGCCAAGTATACTAACAGTTACAGTTATTACTGTTGTCAAGAGTTTCTCGCGAGTTACTCAAAACAGTTGTGAGGGAGGCAGTAGTTATGGTCGCCGTGCCCAAGCAAATGAATTTTATACTCCCTTTCAGCACAACCAGATTGTAAACCAGGGAGCGTCGAGAGAAGAGCATGTTCCTAATGGAGGATGAAGCGTTCAAGTTGATCAAGGGCGGATCAGGCAACTGATTTCAGTTTTTCCCAGTTGAGCGCGAGAAATTAGAAGGAAAGACTCAAGAGAGCCAAGATATCGAAGGTAGACTAGTTTAGGAGGAGCTAATTTAGCCTTTAAAAGGCCATAAGCGAGTGCTCTCCAAGTCCAGACTGGACTGGTCTGAGGATGCCTTCAAGCCCACCTATTTGGGGAAGGGGATGTGCAGGATGCGCAGGATGTGCAGGATGTGCAGGATGCGCTATGCGCTGCTATGTGCAGGATGCGGTCTCTGTCGCACCTTTTGCGTCAAGAAGCCAGACCCAGCTGTATCTGTCAAGAAGTGACATCAGGATTAACACCAGCTTCCTTACTCATCATTGCCCAGTGAGCAACATGGGCTGGTGGTCCCACGGTGGAAGCAATGACTGAGGACACGGCTTCATACAAGCAGACTCTCCAACGTCTCATACTAGACAACAACAAAGTGACAATAAATCCATCTGGAGGTCGCGGTGACGCTCGGGATGTCAACATCCCCTACTTGTCCAAATCAAAAAACAAACCATAATGTTCAAAACGACAAAATTTGAAGCCAAAAGGTAGCAAGTAACCGATTCCATGAATGATTGAAGCAACTGATAAAACTACTAAATATATATAGCCAAATGGTGTTGCCTTCGAGTAAAAATAGAGTGTAAACTGATAAAGCGGTATAAATAGTCCTGTAGTGGTGATATCAGTTTGTGAAGGCCCCGTAACGATAAGCTTTTTACTGATTATGACCCGATTAAATATATCTAGTCTGGTGGGGTTGAATGTGTCGCACTTCAGCTGAAGTGGGGGCTTGGCAGCGGACTCAATGGTGATTTCTTTGTAGGTACTGGAATAAATAAACTGTTGTCAATTGGTAATTTTTCTACATCCTTCACTGTCAAACCAATTGAATGAGCTTCGTTCGGGGGCCCATGGAGATGATGATATTCGTTCCAGGACCCTCATGAGGATATTCTCATGGAGGAAGCGTGTCATTATTCAGGATCGAGCGGTGTAAAAACCAGGCCCTACGAATTGATCGTTAGTTGGTTGTGTATTCAGGCCATTTTTGGTTTATTAGTCTCTGAATTATGTGTTCACTAAATGACGTCAATTCACATTCAATTACGACAGAACTTCTCAGTTCAAGCTGTCGAAAAATTCGAACTAAAAAGGTATCATTTTATACGCGGGGTCTAAGAGACATCCTTTTTACATTTTGAAAATGATTATGAACCTTATAAAAAATACTTTATAAAAAAGTAGTCGTTATTTTTATAAAAGTACCTAAATAAAATAAAAAGCCGTAAAATTATACCTATTTAAAAAAAATAAATGTGCCTACTTACCTATAGAAAATTATAATTTTCCAGGATTTTATAATTACAATAATTGTAATAATAATTATTATTATCAATGTTTCAATTTGACCTTTTGAGAACATTGTCATTGCTAGGCATTACACTTCAAACTAAGGATGGAAAACCAAAATTAATAGAGAGTTCCTAAAGAAACATCCGAGTTACGTCGACCGTTAATTTTTATCACCGTAAGGGATTTGTCTAGGGAGAATCAAAGAAAAGCTAACTTCACATAAGACCGTAACAGAGATACGGTCTTATCAAAAGTCACGCTAAATTTAAAGTGCCGCTATTTACGTTCTATTGCTCGAAATTAACGGCGGTATCCTAAAGACCGTAAGTTTATTGCCGTAACTTTACGGCAATAACGTTCGACGTTAGGCATAAGGACGTAAGTTATCACCGTTATTTCCGCGCATGCGCGAAATCTCGAGTTACGTCGACCGTAACTCATCACCGTTAGGCAAAAAGTGGCTTTAGGAACTCTCTAATAACCGGTTATCAGAGATCAGATTGGATGAGTATCAAGTATCCGGAAATGGTCCGATGTCTGCCGTTCACATCCGGATATCCAAATGAATTGCTTTATGCAGAAAGGGACTCACAAATAAACCTTTTTTCGAAAAATTGGTTCTAAAAGGGTTTTTGGGGTCGTTTTATCGATTCGTGCAGTCGGGGACCTTATATCGCGCTCCCCTGAGCGTGTAGAGCACTTTGAAAAAACGCTGCAAATTTTACACAAGGGTTTATTATTCTTTTATATACGTTACTTATGCAGAAATTTAATTCTGTCAATGAAAAAATTTAAATTTTTTTTTTTTATTTTTTTTTGTTCAAAAATGTGTTGTTTTTTTTTCAAAAATTCTGTATTTTTTACTCCAAAAATATTTAACATCCTGGGATCCTTCAAAAATCCCATTTTTAGCCCCACGAATGCCCTAAAGATCGCTCCAGTGAAATCGGATCGTTCCGGGACCCCAAAAAATGGATTCTACGTCCAAAAATACTTCGAAAACGACACCTAACTCGATCCCATAGCTAAAAGCCTTCAAAAAACCCCTCCCGTAGCCCCATTATTATAATAGCCCCATATCGCCCCACGGGTTTGGGCGATCGAACTGAAAACCTTGCGGGCACAACTAGATGGTAAACCAAGTATTATGCCGAAATTTCAGATTTAAAAAAAAAAAAATTCCTACTGCCCAAAACGGCCTGGACGGCGGACGGCGGACGGACATTTCGGTTTTGGAATCTAGACCACTTGAAACGGATAATGTCAAATTTTGAGGCCGATCGGAGTCGTCGACCCCCGTCGCGAAAACATAGGTGTATTATTCCAAGAATAATAAACCAAAAACGCTGCAAATTTTACACAAGGGTTTATTATTCTGTGATATAGGTTACTTGTACAGACATTTAATTCTGTCAAAAAATAAATTAAAAATTTTTTTTTTGGATTTTTATATTTCAAAAAAAAATTTTTGGGGGGGATTTTTTTTTTTCAAAAATGTGTTTTCTCAAAAATTCTTTAATTTTTACTCGAAAAATATTTAACTTCTTGGGATCCTTCAAAATCCCATTTTTAGCCCCATGAAAGCCCTATAGAACGCCACAGTGAAATCGGATCGTTCCGGGACCCCAAAAAATGGATTCTACGTCCAAAAATACTTCGAAAACGACACCTAACTCGATCCCATAGCTAAAAGCCTTCAAAAAACCCCTCCCGTAGCCCCATTATTATAATAGCCCCATATCGCCCCACGGGTTTGGGCGATCGAACTGAAAACCTTGCGGGCACAACTAGATGGTAAACCAAGTATTTTGCCGAAATTTCAGATTTAAAAAAAAAAAATTCCTACTGCCCAAAACGGCCTGGACGGCGGACGGCGGACGGCGTACGGCGGACGGCGGACGGACATTTCGGTTTTGGAATCTAGACCACTTGAAACGGATAATGTCAAATTTTGAGGCCGATCGGAGTCGTCGACCCCCGTCGCGAAAACATAGGTGTATTATTCCAAGAATAATAAACCAAAAACGCTGCAAATTTTACACAAGGGTTTATTATTCTGTGATATAGGTTACTTGTACAGACATTTAATTCTGTCAAAAAATAAATTAAAAATTTTTTTTTTGGATTTTTATATTTCAAAAAAAAATTTTTGGGGGGGATTTTTTTTTTTCAAAAATGTGTTTTTTCAAAAATTCTTTAATTTTTACTCGAAAAATATTTAACTTCTTGGGATCCTTCAAAATCCCATTTTTAGCCCCATGAAAGCCCTATAGAACGCCACAGTGAAATCGGATCGTTCCGGGACCCCAAAAAATGGATTCTACGTCCAAAAATACTTCGAAAACGACACCTAACTCGATCCCATAGCTAATAGCCTTCAAAAAACCCCTCCCGTAGCCCCATTATAGCCCCATAGCGCCCCACGGGTTTGGGTGATCGGACTGAAAACCTTGCGGGCACAACTAGATGGTAAACCAAGTATTTTGCCAAAATTTAAGATTTTAAAAAAAATTCCTACTGCCAAAAACGGCCTGGACGGCGGACGGCGGACGGCGGACGGACATTTCGGATTTTGAATGTAGACCTCTTGAAACGGATAATGTCAAATTTTGAGGCCGATCGGAGTCGTCGACCCGCGTCGCGAAAACATAGGTGTATTATTCCAAGAATAATAAACCAAAATGAGGGAACATAGTCAAAGGGCGAAACAAAACATAAACAGATGAACACGACAGAAACTATACAATTCTCCAAGAAACCGATGGCAGAAAGAATTCCGAGGTCTCGAACGGAGCCATGTTGCAACTGAATCAAGAAATCATGCGATTTCTTTTTGAATTGAACATACTTCAACTCCCGCACATCGAACGGCACAGAATTAAGAAACTTGACACACCACCAATGCGTAGAATTCCGCGACGTGGCCAGCCGGAGAGCCGGGATCGCTAGGTTCCTGGCATGACGAGTATGCCTAGCGTGGTTCCTCGGAAAATCCTCCAGGTGACTGTGGACGTACAGGAGGCACTCAAGGATGAAGACAGCCGGGACAGTGAGCACTCCCAACTCACGAAAGGCAGGTCTGCAGTCGGCCCTGTACTGGAGACCAGCAACAACCCTGATCGCTCGGCGCTTACAGGCGAATAATATTATGCCGGAAGCGTATTGGAAGAAAAGGCCGGGTTATTTGGAGGGCTTTTAATCAATGGTCAAGCTTTCGGGTTTGGCTTTGAACCCTTCTTCAAGACCTACAGTCACAAGAGTAACATAGTACCTAAAAATTTACAGTGTAAAAACCTGTTTTGAGATTGGAGACTGGCCATGTGTTGCAACAAGCCATCAATTGAATTGAATAGATGAGCGCAACCTTTCTGTTATTACGATATATTTAATGATCGAGAGAAACTAAGAAACAGTAGGTATCTAGCGACCAAACTATGCCACACAACACATCAAAAATATCCACGTGATGCTCATTACGTAAACAACTGCACCCTAACGACCGATGCGTAAGAAAACCTTAGGCCGATCAGAGGTAACGAACGGCTCAGGCTGCAAAAATCGTTTTGGAGTAGTTGAAGAGTCCAGGGGAAAACCCCCGTCATTGATACAATGCTGATTTTGAGAAAAATGAATTTTAAAGTTTACCAACTAGCAGAAACTTCAAAAACGATTTTAAAAATGCAAAAAATATTTTATTTGAACCATCAACTATGCAGATTCACAATATGTTTCCCGCATAACCATTTTTCAAACTATTAAATGATATTTTATACATAATTCTGAACTTAGAATGCGAATTTTAACCCTCTTTTACTCCTAAACCAAACAATGGAGAGAATAAAGTAGTTTGAAGAATGCAAAACGTATGTTAATATCCACAAAATACCAACAAAAAAAATTGCTTTGTACAATTTGTACACTGTGTATTAGGTTTTACAAAATATTTACCAAAAAAAAAAAAAAAGGTTTTTACGAACGAAAACTACAATTCAAAAACGCTGCAAATTTTACTCAAGGGTTTATTATTCTTTGACATAGGTTACTTGTGCAAAAATTATTTCTGTCAATGGAAAAAAAATTTGGAAAAAAAAAATGTTTTTTGGATTTTCTTTTTTCAAACAAAATTTTTCAAAAAAATTTTTTTTTTACTCGAAAAATATTTAACCTCCTGGGATCCTTCAAAAATCCCATTTTTAGCACCATGAAAGCCCTATAGATCGCCACAGTGAAATCGGATCGTTCCGGTACTTCGAAAACGACACCTAACTCGACCCCATAGCTGAAAGCCTTCAAAAAACCCCTCTCATAGCCCCATTTTAGCCCCATAGCGCCCCACGGGTTTGGGCGATCGGACTGAAAACCTTGCGGGCACAACTAGATGGTAAACCGAGTATTTTGTCAAAATTTCAGATTTTTCCTACTGCCCAAAACGGCAACACACAAGATGATGAGATAAGGAGGGGCGCACGCCGCAGCGTTGGTTGGGGCCTTTTAAACTGCAATGACGGGGTTCTTCCCTGCACGCGCTGTCGATGACGGGGGTTTTCCCCAGTACTGATAATATTCAACCCAATATTTCGCTGAGATGATGGGGTTATTCTCCAAAACCGAGGGCTTCGTCGGATTCTACGCCTCAAAATCCTTTAGAAACCACTTCGTACCTGATTCACCCCAAAATGTCGATGACGGGGTTTTTCCCCTGGAATCAGCCTATGAATATATGAAATCGGACAAAAACGTTCGTCCCCCTTTTGAGGCCTCCTTAGTTACACATCAGAGATGAACAACTTTCGTCGTGAAGGACCTCCCGAAAACCGATGAAGGGGATGAGGGAGGAAAAATCAAGGTAGCCTATAACCACCCCCCGAACTCGCTGATCACAATGAGACCACCCTCATGAAAATCTGTTGAGCCGCTCGGGCGTGATGCCGTGATACACAAACAAAAAAACATGTCGAAGAGGTGAGCGCACCTTTCCATTTTTTGGGAAAAGGTTGCGCTAAAAATCATCAAAGGATCAGATCATGTTTTTTATAAATAGTGTTCGGTATGATTGGTGGTTCTGCAAAGAAGATGATTTTACTGTAAGGCTGAGTGCCGTCGGTAAGACTTCCTTGAAGATTGCTAAAAGTGAGAACGAAAAAAAAGAAGCTCCCCCTTCCCCTAACCCAGCGTATTACGGATATGGAAAAGGTCGGAGGGGGACTCGCTCTTTTTTATCTGCCAGTTTGATTGGAGGAGAGTTGCCTCTGCGTATTGATCCTACGGCACTGCTCGGACGATGGCGGGGGTGGTCAGGGGCGGCGAGGGGCGGAGGTGTCACCAAATCCACGCACGCCCTCTCGGCTTCCTTTTTTTCACTCCCTCCCCTCCTTCCCCTCACCCCGTTTTCGCCCCTCTCAACATTTTCCCTTTTTCAACCCTCCCCAATTCTTTTCGCTCGTAGAGTTGGGGAGTGAGGACGACGAGTGAGAATTTAAAGTTTATCCGAAATTTTGCTCAACCAGTTCTTTTGCACATTAAGGCAAAAATAAAAAAATATTTTGCACGAAGTATAGTACTGTAAAATTCTGTTAGTATGAAATTAAATCCACGAAGTTTTCCCTTTTTCACGAGCCCTTAAATCCGATTAAGAGACCCACTTACTAAATAGGTAAACATAAAGTTTTTGCTTCCTTCGGTCGTAATGATACTAAAAACTGAGACGCAGAGTCAAAAGTGGTTTACGTTTCAATTTTTCAAAACACAACTGAAGATCTACATGTTTGTTTCTGGCAAAGTATGAAATCGAGGCATTGTATTAAATGCCCAGTCGTTTTATTTATGCATTGACTGCCTTTTTCTGACCAAGAATGAAATTCTTTCATTTTTAACTCTCTTTAGGAACATTGACCAGACTACAAAATGCCTAATAATATTATGCACCGTTTAGGCAATTTGTAGTCTGGTCAATGTTAATATTATTATGCAATGTTAATATTAATATTGTAGTCTGGTCAATAATATTATTATTATGCACGCGAAAAAGAGCTGAGAATGAAACAACTTGATAGGTACTTTGGCTAAAAAAAGATGTAGGCATTGTAAATTATAAATTGGTCCGCCTTTTGTAAATTTTTACAAAGTAAAAAGGCTGTTTCTCTCATAGATAGCTAATGGCTCGATAACAATGCCGATGCGGACAAATGAAACTCCGGGTAATGGATCCCACTTCTGGCAAGAGATGTAAAAGACAGGCGTAGGAAGTTTAACGAGAATATTGGTTCAATCTGTTTTCTGCAGGAAGCACTTGTTACAAAACTTCTCTCAATCTAATAAGTGCTCCATCTTTTGGCTCCTAACGTCACAATACACTGTCATTGCTATCACACTGATGATGCCATGGAGGACACCTGCCAATATTATAAGTTGATTGATAGAGTTACCCCATCTGACTTTGTTGTTCTGGATGATAATATCATATTGGTAATATCATAATATGATGGTAATATGATGGCATATTGGTAATATCATAATATCATAATAACATAATATAATATAATATATTATATTATAATAGCTCGCATTCCAATATAATATAATATTATTATATTATATTGGAATGCGAGCTGTCCTCGAACGGTGGTACATGACTGGTATCCGATAAGCTCGACAAGAAGCCATGATTTGTAAATCAACGCTCCTCGAGGCAACCAATTCTGAACAAATGTGAGAACAAAAGAAAAAAAAAAACCATTTTGGGGGTCCCAAAAAGCCCTTTGGGACCCCCATGACCCCCGGATGCATTTTGCTTAGAGCCCATGGGTGAAATTCAAGAAACATGGAACAAGCTTTATTAACCGTGAGATTGAAACCCATCTTGCGTGTTGGAAAAGAAACTGTCCAAACTAGAGGCCCGATGGCAAGACAAGTGACATTGCTGAGCTAGTGGCCTAACGTACAACAGGTGAGGACGCCGCACTAGTGGCCTAACGGTAAGACAAGTGAGGACGCTTAACTAGCGGCCGAACGGTAAGACAAGTGAGGACGCCAAACTAGTGGCCTAACGGTAAGAAAGGTGAGGAGGCCAAACTAGTGGCCTAACGTTAAGACAAATGAGGAGCCAAACTAGTGGCCTAACGTACTATATTAATAAATCACGTGACACTCTCGCGTCTCCCTCCTAGACTACCTAACGTTTTTGGGCAGTTAGGTCACGGCTAAAGCACGTTCCATGCTAAAACGTTGCCGCCTGTGGGGCACCAGGACTTTTTGGAGCGAGTAGAGGGGGGAATTTAAGGGGAAAAAAGTTGAAAAATGCAATTTTTGCTCATTTGTCTGCAGTTTTTTGAGGTTTTTGATGGTTCACGATTTTGACTTTCAAGAATATTAAGTAGGTACGTACCTGTCTTTGCCTTTGAAAAATTCCCCTTCAGAAATAATTTGGCCTGTTCTTACCAGGGTGATGATTGATCAAGCCCAATTTCTAAGCAGTGAAGGAGTAGCGTCAAAATAATGTTGTCCCACATTTTGTTGTCTCACTCCTCTGCCATTTTTGAAATGCCCGCCTCCCACGGAACGGAAGGCCTTGAAAGGCCCAAGAACAATGTGGCTACACTGTTGCATTCCCACCAGACTGTTATAAACTACTTTTCAGGTTTCATCAAGCGTTGGTTTTTATTGACATGAGGTGATGTGGGTGAAAACGTGAAATGTTCCTACGAAGGCGTCACTCCTCTGTGTACCAGCCAATTTTTTCTGATCAGAGCTTTTTAATTTACACGAAATCGTATGTATGCATTAGTTGGTGCTAAACAACAAGATTTTCAAAACCTGAGGAAATCAGTTGAACAAAAGTATTAACCTAACCTTTTTGTCACAATCCTCACTCCTCTGTGCATCACTCCTTTGTTGTAGTTGTGCACATAGAAGTGAGTTGTATGATAGAGTAGTGAGAACCCCAGTAATTTCAATCAAATTTCCGCTCAGCTTTTCAAGAAAAACAATGTAACAAAAATGTTGTGCTGAAATAGGTCCTGGGGGTCCAAGTGGTTGGATACTAAAAATGTATTCAATATAAAAATGTCTGTAATCAAGAGGACCTGCACGTCGCAATATAATAATTATAACAATTATTGTATGTTACACAATAATTATTATTTACAGAGATGTTTTCATTTTCATTCCCGGTAGGTGCTGATACTCAATGAATTTCCACAATAGTGTTGCTGATTATACGGAACATTAAAATAATATTTTATTAAATTAATTTTAAATTAATTTTAAATTAATATTTAATTAATATGTAATATTTTTACAATTACAAGGTTCTCACTCCTCTGTGTTAATTATTGTTATTAATTGGTTAAATATCCTAAACGTATAAACTTCTTCGTAGCATTATTCTAGAAATCAAGTTCTGACCATACTAGAGAGCGATTCAGAAAAAAAAAAAGTTTAAAAATCATCAATTTAATTTTGTAAATACAATTTGTCAAATTTCCCGATATTTGTAGAATGACCCAAGTATATAATGTTTCCTTGATTATATTACCCAAGTATATAATATATACTTCCAAATATTATTTGGAATCTACAGTAAATTTAATTTACTGTCGAAAGCAAATTTTGCTATAAGATGAGGATGAAGTTGGTGGTTACTGAAAAATTCAGAGTAAAGGAAGGCCCAAAAAACAAAAAATGCAAATACATGGCCGTATTCGAACCAACTAAAAAAAACGGCTATCATTTTCGGATTCAGCACCCTCGAAACCCCCTAGAAAAGGTGAAAAGAAGCCGGCAACTCGCAGGTCACTTTTTTTGTAGACCA
Source organism: Pilophorus perplexus (assembly GCA_955831195.1). Lineage (NCBI taxonomy): Eukaryota > Metazoa > Arthropoda > Insecta > Hemiptera > Miridae > Pilophorus > Pilophorus perplexus. The sequence continues at coordinate 21,806,982 of OY037018.1, read as the reverse complement.
GTAACTACAACTGTTGTAGACCAGACAAAACGTACAAGTGTCTTACAAGGTACGTATAATGAAGGTCCCCTTACAGCTTTAGATATTGAGGCTTAGAGGTGGTGCCTGATAGGTATGAAGGTATGACGGGTATAATAGGTTCCTGAAATCAGGATAGTTAACTGAAATGATCTTTATAAAGATCAATAAGATGATAGGCACATTTTTGAGGTTTGATTGAGGCTAAACGGCTGAACCGATTCTAATGTTTAAGGTGCTCATTCGACGCAGAATTTTATGCTCTTGAACTGTGTACATGTCAAACGTTTTCTCTACTATGCTTGGGTTTCGAGTTATAAATGAAAAACTGAATAAAGTCCGAAAAAATCGAAGTTTTTTGGCCGCCGTCAGTAACTGATTAGAGAAGTGGGATTTTTGCCACCCGCAGACCACTCTGCGTCGTTTAGCTACATGAACAGAATAGGTGACAATATCAATTCAAACACCGTCATCTGAATCCATCCTCTTCACATCTTTGGTTTTCACCGCCTCCTAACGTTTTCCCTTTTTTCCACCCCTCGCCCACTTCTCATCTGGTGTTCTTTAGCGCAGTTCTTTTCTCCCGGGTTTTTCTCCTACCTTTTCCGCCTTACCGCTCGATACTCGGCGATATGAGTTCCCCCCCAACTTCATCGTCCCAAGTTAATATTTTACCACATTCATGTAGCAGGACTTTTATTTATCGCCGTTTTTTTAACGTCATTCTCGAAGAGCGTCATGTTGCAGATTCCTCCAAGACGATTTGAGTTGAACGATGCAGGTTGTAAACCACCCCAAGTTGAACCCTCCTTCGCATTGTGCCCTTTGAAAGCTACACGCTACCCTCTTCCCTTAAAAAACGTGCAACCAATAAATTTCGCTTTTATCCGACACCCCCAAAAGTCATTAAGGCGACTTCTGGAGATTTTTTTACGCGCGCTCACTTTTTTTCTTCCCCTTTCAAGATGAAAAATCTTTTCCAAAAGATTTTTTCCTCTCCAGCATCCGTCCTTTACGGCGAAAAAGCTTTGTGGAGGTGTTTTAAGCGAACTGGGTTTTTTCTTAGGGGGGAGGACCTTCTCAAAGAAACTGTGATCGATCGATACGAGATGTTTGAATAGAATTGACCCCTCCGTAACCTGTGAGTGTGAGGTAGGTCCAGGTAGGGCAGGTTTACAGGGGTCGATGTGTGACTGGAAATTTTTTTGCGTTTTTTAGACGCCCGACATTTCAAGATGACATGGTAAATTTTGCAGGATTATCGTATTTTGACTCGACCAAATCTTTAAAAAAAATCATTTGAAATAACAACTATTTTACTTAAAGCAGGGTACTTTTCCGTTATCCCCCCCCCCCCCCCCCCCGACTTTCGCGACTGTTTCACGCCCGCCGGATGTTTCTAGGCACCGGTAATGATCCCTCACATTTTCATTATTGTACGCACAGATAGAAAGAGTGAAGAGGCATCGGTGAATTCTTGGAAAAACAAGAGGGTAACTCCATTGACCACTGGGGCTGCGCGCTTGCTTGGGTCGAATGTCTTCCCGATGAACCGATTGGTTTACTAATCTCTTCACAATGGTCAGGAGATAAGGAACGGAAATAATAACTACAATTTGTTTCAACAAATCCTCACCGACATCGGCAACTTCTGAAAACACGGTAGGTAATTGTTTTTTTCCCTTCTTTAAAAAAAATTATATAATATCTTTCCACAATTTGAAATTGTTACGAATTGCACGTAAATATCAAATCTAAGTAAGAGGGAATGCCTAGAAACATCGGGCGGGCGTGAAACAGTCGCGAAAGTCGTGTGGAGGGGGGGGGGGGGGGGGTATAACGGAAAAGTACCTAAAGCAGGAAGACAGTTTCACAAAGTTGACCGCAAGTTTTTTGTTCTTTTGGTTTTTTCTTGAGTCTCACATCTGGGGTTACCAATCACGGCTGCACATGGCCGGTCTGGACGTTTAACGATCTTTTACAGGAGCCGGAAACCCGAGTAAAAAACCAAGACGTGACAACCATTCCCAGAGTCCGAGGGTTTGGATGGGTAGACGGATTCGGTTGTTTGCAGGCAAATTAGGAACAATTTACGATTTACTCCAGAAAGTTGGGAGTATAAATGGGGTTAACAGTGGATCTATAGCTAGCCGGTTGAATGAATCTTCTGAACGTTTCAAACCGGTTCTAAAGCTCTCCCAGCTGGTTTCAGAGCTTCACCTAATTCTATAGCTCTTCAAAGCAGTTCTATAGGTCCTCAAACAGGTTTCATAGCTCCTAAGGAACGTCAAACTGGTGTGATAGCTCTTTGAACTGGTTTCGTAGCATTTCACCTGGTTCTTTGGCTCTTCGACGTGTTTCTATAGCTCCTAAAACAGTTCTGGCAGCCTCCTAAAACAGCCAGTTTTGTACGAGTAGCTCTTTGGACCGTTTTTATAACTCTTCAAAGTGGTTTAGCTCTTGTCCAATCCTATAGCTCTGCTTTAGCAGGCGGGAATGTCAGGTTTGGCCACCGAGGGGTGAAAACCAATGTCGACATGAGTACCTATTGTTGCACGTGCTCAATTTGTAGTTACTATACCTAATCGCCACCTTAGTCCAGTCACCAGCTGCCTCAAAAGGGGTGTTCGTTACAACGCGTGGTGTAGAATTTTTCTCAACGGTTTATACTTTTTTCGGAGTTCTAAACACGAATCCGAAATTTCCCGTTAAAAACGCAAAAAAAAAAAAAATCGGAATTTTGGCGCTTTTTTGGTTTTTAACGGATAACTTTGAAAGGGTGCGTTACAGGTAAAAATACGAAGTAAATACGAAGTAAATACGAACAGCACACAATACGAAGCGCTTTCAATACGAAGTAAATTGAACAGCACACAATTCTGCGTCGAATGAGCTACCTTGAAGTTAAAATTGAGTCAGCCGTAAGGGCGCGACAGGCCGTCATAGGATCCGTGGCCAGCCGGGTCGTTTTTCTTGTGGCCAATCGTGTTGCCTCCATCAGGGCATTTTCAATATTTTTTCAGTAGGTACTCATAAATATGTCAGCCAAATTGGAAAAAAAAAATTTTTTAAAGGAAATTATTGCCCTTTTTACGCTTGGTTGTGGCTAAACGACTGAACCGATTCTAATGCTCTTTAACTTTGTATTTGAAAAGTTTTCTCTGCAATGCTTAGTTTTCGATGATAGGTGAAAAACTGGAAATTGCCTGAAAAAAATCGAGGTTTTTTAGCCGCCTAAAGTTCTCCCAGCAGAAAGCTTGCTACCATTTTTGATATTTTGTTGTTTAGACCCATTACAACCATTTTGAAAAATAAAAGCTTCTTCTAGACTACACTCTGGCGGCTGGCCTACTATTATAGTACTAGCTCCTGCTAGTACTATACCCATGCTTCGCTCGGGATAGTTAAAAATGTAAATAAAACATTAATAAAGTGGAATAATTATTAATTATTAATTATTATTCATGTTAAAACATTATAAATGCTTACTCGGTTGTTTATTATTTTTCTACAAAAAAAATACTACACAGATTCAATAAACATCGAAGTGTAATAATTAATAATTATTCATGTCAAAACATTATAAATGCTAAACATTATAATAAGTTAAACATTATAATACTATTAGTATTAGTATTAAAAATTATAATACTATTAGGAACTTGAGGCGCTGAATCGATTGTAATAGGAGTGCACACTGATGTTATTTCGAAAGCCTGAGGCGAGAACGACCTTTTTGGGCAATCAATTGGTCCACATTGTGAACTCCACAACTAGTGAAATCAAATTTGAAAACTCCACCATCAATAATACGCCTATGCAAATTGAAAAGTTTGAAAAATGCCTCCCCTGGCTGATAAAATGATCGGCCGAGCGAAGCAAGGCCCCCCAGCCCTGTCAAAGTGATAGTGAAATCAAATTTGAAAACTCCACCTTCAATAACATCTGGGAGGCACAACCCACGTAATCCCTAAAAATGTCATCAAAATCGAATCAATATTGGCTGAAATCCCCACTCCTTCTCTTTTTTACGGAAGGAGAGGGGGTTGAAGGAGGGGAAAACGGAAAAATCCTTGAGGGCGCTCAACCTATCTCAGAAAGTATCATTTTTGAATTTCTAGAGATTTTCAAGAATTATATATATATATATAAGAGTCTCAATAAATAGCTCAATAAACAGTCTGTTAGAGTCTCAATAAATAGCTCACTGATGTTCGGCAGCCACGCAAGTTGCGTGACGCAACTCAAGCCTCACCCCGCGCGAATTAAAACGATGAACTCGCTTCTCACCGTGAACTCGCCCCCTCCCCCCCGGTTTTTTGAAATCCAACTTCGGAATGTGATTTGGCATAGATTGTAGCCCATTTGGCTCGCGGATACCATACACAAAAAACGACTCCTTACTGGGTATTTTTGAACCCGAAAAAACGTGGGACAAACGCGAAAAAAACGATTATTTCGACGGGGATTTCGACGAATTTCCCGGGCGAAATTCCGATTTTCGATTTGACTGACGTCTTCCTCCAGGTCTGATCTATACGGCTCGTATTTTTTCGTAATTTTTTCGACCCCCTAAACGGCCTTTGGCGCGAGTGGAGTAATTACGGTCGCTTTACGCGTGATGTGAAGTGACGACACACAGACGAAAAAGATGTAAAATTAAAGCTGTAAAATTAAAATTAAATATGTACCTAATCCTTTAAAAAAAAAAATTAAAAATACGGGCATCATCATGTCCACTTACCGGTCAATTGAAAAAAAACTGCACCGAAATTGACCGAGCCGTTTACCTTGCAGAGCTGTCGACAGACAGACAAACAAACAAGAACCATCCTCCTTTTATTAGGTAGAGAAGAGATAGAGATGGAGATAATACCGGGAGGTAGGTATGTTTAAACCGTTGAAGTAACGTTAAAGGGTATGTTTAAGGATTGCCATATACATGGTTCTTTTTTGCTTAAAATTGAGGGTGTTAGTGGGCATGGAACGGTTCTGCACCGTTGGTGGTATGCGGCTCATCCAGCTCACTACTAGCCCACATTTCAGGACGGAACGGACAAAAGCTAATATAATTCGACAGTCCGTAATCTGAAAATTCACAAACCAGAGAATTTGGAGCTTCACTAACTAAAGTACTGAATATGTCCACAACTTTATCTGAACGGTGGCATAATGGCTTGTTGACATAGGTGGCAGAGTCTAGAAGGAGATAATCACCTTCCAACAATACAGAGGTGGCAGTCTTGTCGTCAGTATGGTTTCCTCACATTGGTTATACAGCGCATCAAACGGGTTCTACATCTACTCAAACTCGCTCAATGCCTCTTCTCTAGTTATATGGCTCATCAAACCAGTTTTGCATCCCTTAATTCATTGCTATGGCTCAACAAACCAGTTTTATAGCTCTTCCAACTGGTTGCTGTGATCTTCAAACTGGTTGATAGCTTTTCACGCGATATGGCTTTTTATTCCAGTGGTAAATCGCTTTTGTCAATCGTCCCCCCCGCGATAGCCTACGTCAAAACCTCCAATTCAATCAATACGAACTCAACGTTGATTCCCAAAATTACCTGAATCTTTCCACGACGAGAATAAATTTCAGTGGTCCTCGCCTTCTTCGAACCCGTTGGTAACAAGAAATACGACTTTCGCCGGGAAAGAGGAAAAACTTTTAATTCGAAGGGTCTATCCAGAACCTGCACGCTATAGAAAAGAAAGGGACTTTCGGGGCTGGTTGATATTTTGTTCCGATAAAGAGTAAAAATAGAAAGCGGCCCAATTAAAGTTGCGACTTTTGCTGAGAAAACCAACTGCGGTTAAAGAAAGTTCGAGGGGAAAGTAGGGCAGGTTAGAACGTGCATTCCTGGAAGGAAAAGGAAAAGAATGCAGTTTTCACGTGCGTGGCAGAGAATTTACATGGGAAAATGTGTATCGATGATGAGGCACGCTGGGAAGATTTTTTTGCCTAAATCCTGGAGGCGAATAAGAAGTTCCGGGAGAGGATGTTTGACGCATGATTTCCTCTCCATTAGTTTGTTTCGGACATTTTTGGAAAGGTTATTCGGTCGTAAAGGGTCGGAGGGGTCGGATATGTGGGCGTTTTTGTGGAAGGGAACTCCGAAGTGCATTAGCCGACTCTTGTCAGGGCTAAAGATCATTTCCTCGGCTAACTAGCGGGGTTCCCAACCTCTTTTAGGAGCCCAAATGTGGCAAAGTTCACGGCTTCTCACGACAGGGGCAGGTGACATCCAGTCGGGACACTCTCCAGTCAGTGATGTTGAGGAGGGCTTGGATTCGAGCATAATAGAATTTTTTTTTTTTTTTTTCTTTTCACAAACATCACCGAGAACGTGAAGTTTGCGCCTTCGGATCTCCGCCAACCACATAACACAATAATTGTGTTATAAAATTAATTTATATATTAATAAAATTATTTTATATTCAAATCCACAAACACTACCTACACAATTCCGAGAGTTCATTAAATGAGTCAGTAAACGGGAGCATTGGCGTTCTAACAATCCCCTCGAGCACTTATTGCTCTCTAAAGAACCAGGAAATGGATCCTCGAGTCTTTCCTGCGAGTTCCAAAAGGTTTCCAACTTTCCTCAGTCCAGGCACACCCAACGGGGGCCCTGACAAAGAATCTATAGAATCAGCTAGACAGCTTTTTAATCAGGAAGGGATTGTTTCAGCCGTGGCAGATCCCAACGCTCCCCGAAAAGGCAAGTTGGGGGAGTTATTGAGTTCGCGGAGGAAAGAGAGAACCATGTGAAACAATGCTACTTTCAACCCCTTCAACCCGTTTCCTTTATTACTAGGTTTAATGGACTTTTTGTAACCACTCGATGCCTCCTTTGGAACGTCAGTATCACCCCCGGATCCTCCGCCGTTTCCCAAAGCAGACAGTTTCAGGTTATTGTTCATCCCGAAGTGTCGAAGGATTTCGCCTCCCTTTTCGGACCCTGTTGAAGCCTCAGGCAATTTACTCTTTTATCCGGAACAAAACTGACCTTTATTATCGTCGGAATGGAAGTCATTGTGTTCAACTGAAACCGCCGTTCAACTTCACTTGCGAAGTTATCAACAAAAACGCCGCTAATGTCATTGCCGATTGAAATTGTCATTTCAAATGTAAATCGCATCTCTTCTAACGCTCAATGGTCTCACAAAAATAAATGGGCCATTTCAGGAACGTGAATCTCGTTATTTCGGCCGTTGATCGACCCCTAATTGATCTCATTTTATCACAACACCCAAAATCTCATTTTCAGAGTACACCTTGGGGGAAAAACCGTGTTTGTGTTCATGATTTAAATCGGACGAATATAATTGGGACCCTCAAATGTTTGTGACGATCTTTCAAACACATCCTGTTGAGCAAAAGTGTCCCCATACCAAAGTTATTTACTATTTAACTATATTACAGAATCAATTTAGTTTGGAACCAGGATTATTTTCAAGGCAATAAAGATCATCAATCGGGCAGTAAATCTCACTTCACAAGCAGACACACCCCTATGCCTACTTTATAGCCAATAAAGTTGAGTAGAAAGAGAAGGGGCGATTCATTATTTTTACCAGGTTGTAATGTTCAAGATATTTACGAGTAGGTACTCAACATTGAAACAAAAAAAAAAAAAAAAAAAAAAAAAAACAATGCAGATTATCAGTAACTGATAATAGTTACTATTATCATGGCCGTAATCAGTAAAGACAATTTCGGGCGATCATCACTTGGGCCCCGATCCCTCATTAGTCGATGGTGCGAAGTAGTTTCTCGAGCAAGGGAGCGTACAAGAGGGGAGCCGTGTTTACTCTTATGGGCCCCACCTTAACTTCGTGATAATACTCCTTTGCGCCCATGGCTCACCAATCTGGATAGTTGTTCATCAGTTGTTGACAGTGCAGCCCCAGGCGAGCTTCATTCCCGGCACAAAAGGGAAGCAGCTGTTATTGGTGAATCGATTCAAATTTTGCGAAAACCGTACTTTAGCTTCAGAAGAGTTGAAGTCCATGGCACCCAGCGCAGCTTGAGTTTCTGTATTTTTCGGCAACGGAGGGTAAAGAGAGGAGCGCGCACGATGTAAATTATGCCTGATCAGAGTCAGATCGTTACTTGTCAGAGACGCCACGACGCCTTTTTTCAATTCAGAACGAATGAGCTTAGCAGGCTTACAGAAAGGGTCGTCGACAGACTTACGTTTCAGAGAGTTGCTAAATTGCTGCCTAGATACCTAGGCACCTTTTATAACCGTCAATTACCATCAACTGCTTCGATTTGTCACTCGTCATGTACTCCATCACGTGAAAATGGAACGAAATAGCTACACAGGTGGCTCAACTAGCTCAACTAAAAGATGATGATGTGATTCACATCACTCCCTCTTGGTTCAACGTCATTCTGGGACTCAACTCGTACAACACAACGGCTGCGTTCGAGTTGAGTCCCAGAATGAGGTTGAACCAAGAGGTAGTGATGTGAATCACATCATCATCTTTTAGTTGAGCTAGTTGGTATACCCCTTTACCTGGGGGCGCAAAAGAGTAGTTCTCAAAAGCAGGCGAGGGGCGCAAAAGAGTAGTTCTTAAAAGCAGGCGAGGGGCGCAAAAGACTACTTTCACTGACCCATCCAGCGCCATGGTCCACTGCCACTAAGAAGGATTAGGGCGCAAGTGATGACTGCCCACAATTTCGTGGGATTCCTCTTGGGGGTGGGATATAGTATAATAAGTAAGTAAGTCTTCTTATCAGTGTTATTCATTACATTCTTTTCATCCACTTTTCATACTTTTCACTTCATTCTTTAAGTGAGATTCAGGAAAATTTAATTTTTTTTTTTCAAATTCCTTTGACTTAAATCCCCCCTCCCCCCCTATAGAATGGGTGACAATCCTAGAGCCAGAAATTTGCATATTTAGCATTACTTATCTGTTTTTTGGTTTATTATTCATGGAATAATACACCTATGTTTTCGCGACGGGGGTCGACGACTCCGATCGGGCTCAAAATTTGACATTATCCGTTTCAAGTGGTCTACATTCTAAATCCGAAATGGCCGTACGCCGTACGCCGTACCCCGTACGCCGTCCGCCGTCCAGGCCGTTTTGGGCAGTAGGAATTTTTTTTAAAATCTGAAATTTCGACAAAAGACTTGGTTTACCATCTAGTTGTGCCCGCAAGGTTTTTCAGTCCGATCGCCCAAACCCGTGGGGCGCTCTGGGGCTATAATGGGGCTACGGGAGGGGTTTTTTTGAAGGCTTTTAGCTATGGGATCGAGTTAGGTGTCGTTTTCGAAGTATTTTTGGACGTAGAATCCATTTTTTGGGGTCCCGGAACGATCCGATTTCACTGGGGCGATCTTTAGGGCATTCGTGGGGCTAAAAATGGGATTTTTGAAGGACCCCAGGATGTTAAATATTTTTCGAGTAAAAAATACAGAATTTTTGAAAAAACACATTTTTGAACAAAAAATCAATTTTTTTTTAATTTTTTCATTGACAGGATTAAATTTCTGCACAAGTGACGTATATAAAAGAATAATAAACCCTTGTGTAAAATTTGCAGCGTTTGAATGTAGACCTCTTGAAACGGATAATGTCAAATTTTGAGGCCGATCGGAGTCGTCGACCCGCGTCGCGAAAACATAGGTGTATTATTCCAAGAATAATAAACCAAAAGACACTGGATGACATGAATTATTAAGCATTCCAAGTATAACAGTATAGATTCGATAAATATGCTCACAGAACATGTGCTTTCAGGTTTTGGTCATCACACAGCCCACTTTCACGAAACCTGGCAGCTGCGCAGATGACAGATTGCAAGCGGAGTCGTTTTCCCCTATTAGATATTCTTATTGCAACCCTTTTGCTATTTTTGGGGGGACCCTTTTGAGCTCTAGAAAACTCTTCGAACCGTACAGGAGGCCACCGGGTTGTCAAATCCACCAAAATACCGCCACCACCCCCGAGGGGGCAGCACGTGTCCGTCTTTTGTCCGGCCAACCCTCTCATCTCGCAGCAGATGGTCGCATGTTTTCGCCGGATTCAACCCTTTTCAGAAGGGTTTTTCCTTTTCCCCGATCGCAAAAATCCTCCCCCTCGTCGAGGATCACATTCAAAGATGGCGGAACGGATGTGAAGTTTAATAAGCCTTTTGTGTAACCCTTTTCTCCCCTCAAAAGCTAACGCCATTACGATAATCAATGGCTCCCTCAGTACAGTCTCAGCTCTGATCATTTCACGCCAAAAACTACACCCAGGAATTGTTTCCAAGAAGACAAAGTAGATTTTTTTTCCTTCAATATCAATTCACAGAAATCAGTGAAACCTCGTTCTCTAATGTTCTTTTCCGATCGTATCTCCAGTTAATGACGCAAAAATACATTCTTTAGGAAGCTTTTCTGTAGGAAGCAAAACGACTTTGGACGTTGATTTGAGAAATCCTCGCAGTTTTATAGTCAATTAATTGACATCGTCATTTTTGAGGGTATCGCCAGTTTCGATCAGTCACTAACTCTTATACGTTTCAGATTTTTATTTAATGAGGTCCAAATGTCTTTTTGCTGAGGCCGATAGGCGATAAATTGAATGTAGGTGCTCTATTTCCTCTGCCATAGTCGCCGAAGCGGATGAGGTTACGGTTATCATTATTGGTGGTTTTGGTTTATTGTTCTTGGAACAATACGTTATGTATTCGCGACGGGGGTCGACAATTTTTATCACCCTCAAAATTTGTCCTTTTATGAAATGTAGATTTCAAAAACGAACTGTCCGCCCTTCGCTCGGACCGTTTCGGGGAGTAAGAATTTTTCTAAAAATCTGAAATTGCGACAAAGTACCTACACGGTTGTGCCCACAAGGTTTTCAGCTCGATTGATCAAATTCGTGGGTGGGGGGGGGGGGGGGGGGGGCTAAAAAAGAGTACCTACGGTTTTTTTTGCAGATTTTGGTTTATTATTCTTGGAATAATAATGGCCTCAAAATTTGACATTATAAGATTTAAGATGTTCAGATTCCAAAAAAGAAATGTCCGTCCGCCGTCCGAACCGTTTTTTTTTTTTTTTTTTTTTTGACAGTAGGAATTTTTGTAAAAACCTGAAGTTTTGAAAGAAAAAAAAACTCGGTTTACCATCTAGTTGTGCCCGCAAGATTTTCAGCCCGATCGCCCAAACCCGTGAGGCACTGTGGGGCTAAAATGGGGCTACGGGAGGGGTTTTTGAAGGGTTTCGGCTACGGGGTATCGTTTTCGAAGTATTTTTGGACGTAGAATCCATTTTTTGGGGTCCAGCTACGATCAGATTTCACGGGGGGGGGGGGGGGGGGGGTATGGAATCTATAGAGCTATCGTGGGGCTACAATGGGATGATTGAAGGATACTAGGATGTTAAATAAGGTGTCATTTTCCGACACCTGGACGCATAATTCTGGACGCATAATCCATTTTTCGAGGGCCCACATCTCGCCGCCTCAGTTCAATAGTGTAACAACTCAAAAATTAGCCGTTTTGAGTTATTACTACCTTTGGATTCAGCATTTTGAGTAGATTCCAGAGCACTACAAAATTTTTAGTGCTCTGGAATCTACTCAAAATGCTGAATCCAAAGGTATATATATATATTTAATAAAAGTCATATATATATATAATATAAGTCAAAATAACATTTCAAACTTGGTTGAAAGTACTATGTTGTTGTATTGCTTTGGCAGAATTCACTTGATTTTTCAGTGCAATACAGTAACATTTCGTTTAATACAAAATGCCAATTCTGTCTCCAGAGCAACAGAGTGACATCTCAAAATGTTACTGTGTTGCACTCGTGGTAGCACTGGTGGCTTCAGAGTTATTACAGCCATCATAATTATTTTGGCACAAAAACGAAGGAAACGGACTGTGCCCATCATGAAAAACAACCCAGACTGATAAAATTTATCAGTTCTATTTATCATTTATATTTAATAGAAGTAAGAAATGAAGAAAATCAAACTTAGAACTCAGCTGTTGCTTTGGCAGAATTCCGATGATTTTCCAGTGCAATACAGTAACATTTCGTCTTATCACAAAATGCCAATTCTGTCTCCAGAGCAACAGAGTGACATCTCAAAATGTTACTGTGTTGCACTCGTGGTAGCACTGGTGGCTTCAGACACTGCTCTCTGTTACTCTGTGCTAACAGAGTTATAACAGCCTTCATAATTATTTTGGCACAAAAACGGACTGTGCCCATCATGAAAAACAACCCAGACTGATAAAATAGAAGTAAGAAATGAAGAAAATCAAACTCAGAACTCATCAGTGCAGTACAGTAACAACTCGGAACATTTTTTTGATAATTAGAGTTTTGGTTTATTATTCTTGGAATAATACACCTATGTTTTCGCGACGGGGGTCGACGACTCCGATCGGGCTCAAAATTTGACATTATCCGTTTCAAGTGGTCTACATTCTAAATCCGAAATGTCCGTCCGCCGTACGCCGTCCAGGCCGTTTTGGGCAATAGGAATTTTTTTTTAAATCTGAAATTTCGACAAAATACTTGGTTTACCATCTAGTTGTGCCCGCAAGGTTTTCAGTCCGATCGCCCAAACCCGTGGGGCGCTCTGGGGCTATAATGGGGCTACGGGAGGGGTTTTTTGAAGGCTTTTAGCTATGGGATCGAGTTAGGTGTCGTTTTCGAAGTATTTTTGGACGTAGAATCCATTTTTTGGGGTCCCGGAACGATCCGATTTCACTGTGCCGATCTATAGGGCTCTCATGGGGCTAAAAATGGGATTTTTGAAGGATCCCAGGATGTTAAATATTTTTCGAGTAAAAAATACGGAATTTTTGAAAAAACACATTTGTGAACAAAAAAATCCAAAAAAAATTTTTTGAGATAAAAATCCAAAAAAAATTTTTTTTTTTTAATTTTTTCATTGACAGAATTAAGTTTCTGCACAAGTAATGTATATCAAAGAATAATAAACCCTTGTGTAAAATTTGCAGCGTTTCATACTTATTTTATGGTGAAAAATATTTGGAAGCATTTGGTGTGAAGCACAAATACGTGGAGAATAAGGGTAATGTGGATTTACGCCAGTTGATACATTTGGTGGTGGGTTACAAAGGCATAACTGCAGACCAAAATCTTCACCCTCAATTTCCTCGAAATGACGATTTTTGAGTTGTTACACTATTGAACAGATTCTGTCCAAACAACGTACAGAAAATTGCTTTTCTTCAAAATATTATCTTAATGACCCAGAATTAATATTTTGCAGCGTTTTTGACTTTTGCTACCGCCCAATAAAATAACCGAAATTAAGCTTGGGATTGAATTCACCCCAAAGTGCCCGGAAGGGAGTCCTATAGTTTCGTTAAGCCGCTCTAAGCTTTTAATGAGCACACGTTGTCCTGGTCCCCTCGTCACCAGGTCTATTAAGGTGTCGTTTCCCGAGAAATGTTTGAAGCGTAATGCATTTTTCGGAGTCGCAAATCTGTCCAAAGATTGTACGGGAAAATTTATTGTTTTTAATTTTTTTTTTTTTTTTTTAATTGACATAAAATCAATTTTCCCACCTCAGCATTAAAGACTAATGTAAAATGTGCGTTTTTCATTTCATACACCATAATTTTCAGAATATTCCACTATCGAAGAAAAACACTTGAGAAAGCGTCCCCAAACGACAGAAGGTTTGGAAATGGCGACCTGCACTGCAATGGTTGAGCCGGGTTAAAGCTTAACGAGGAGGATTAGTCGCAACGAAGCAGACGAGCTTGAAAGGGGAAAATGGGAAGAGACAGAATGGAGGCATTCCGATGACAACTTGCAATGGAATTTCCCATTTCTTTTTCGTCCGTGTTGACTTGTTCCCAATGCTTCAACCCTTTTAAGGGGGAGGTCAAAAAATTAGCCATAGAAGGACGTTGGAGCGTCAAAACATCGTAAATGTCAGGTCTGAACTGCAAATGAGCTTTTTTTAAACTTTCGTCCACCTTACTGTCGTATTTCCCCTTTACAAGGCTCGACAGGAACTTGACTTTTGGGCGGGGTTATGAACCAAAATATTATTCGACAATAACACCTTGCAAACGTGAACTTACAACGGGATTACATATTCATATTGAAAAATACCCCGCCCAAAAGATACCTCGCCACTTAACCCCCGAAGGTTAAGAGGCGACCCCAAATAGAAATGTATTCAATTCGTCTGACCCTGTGAACCGAGGAGGGTGTCATTTAGGGGTTTGGTCACCCCAGAAGTGTGAAACGTCCAAAAGGCTTCGGGAACAAAAGAGGAATCCACAATAAATTTCTTCAGGACAAAAGCCTTTGGTCCAACCCCAGAGGTTAAATCGGGTGCAACCCCTGCCCGGAATTTGCGGAAATAAAAGGCCATAGGTCAGTGTTGTGTAGCAAACGGAACAGATGGGGGCCAAAAGGTCATTTATATCGAAAACTTCGGGGAACCTTCTCCCCGACAACGGTTGACCATTAATGACGAACCTTTTGTCATGGTAAAATGGCCGGTAAAACCCGTGAGGTTTTTCGACGGAATTGAAAAAGGAACCAAAAACTCCCTGAAATGGGTTACTCTTCGGGGAGGGCGCTGATTTATTGGTCAGCAGATGCTGTAAGGGAAGATGCAGCTTGGACGATTGCAAGTTGTTGACAGAACAAACGGGAAATTTCCTGGTTTTGTTGTGTCGGACATCCAACACCGCCCAAAGCACTAGAAAAATCTAAAGAGAACCTTCCACACCCCTCCGATACATCCTATGGGAAATATTTAGGTTCAAACCCCGCCCAGAAACATCGCAAGTACTCAAGAACTGAAAGGGATGAGATTAAAGAGGTGAATGCGTAATAAAGTTTCTCAGAATTTAATTCTACTATAACCGCTGCGGATTTCACACAAAGGTTTATTATTCTTTGACGTACCTACATATTCCATTACACATGATATATTTCAACGATGATTTATATTATTTCTTATTATTAAATGATGCAAACTAATTCGATGGCAATAAAAAACAATTTCGAAAAATTTCTTTTAGAATAATAAGCGGGTCCTAAAAAACGCTGAAAAGTTTTCACAAGGGTTTTTATTATTCTTTGATATAGGTTACGTGTGCGAAAATTAATTCTGTGACAATGAAAAAAAGTAAAAAAAAAAAGGATCTCTCCGAAATTATTTTTTACTCGGAAAATATTTGACTTCCTAGGACTCTTCAAAAATCCCATTTGCAGCCCCATGAAAGCCCTACAGATCCCCACAGTGAAATCGGATCGTTCCGGGACCCGGAAAAATGGATTCTGTGTCCAAAACAAAATTCGAAAACGACACCTATTTCGATCCCTTAGCCAAAAGCCTTCAAAAACCCCCACCCTTAGCCCCCACGGGTTTGGGCGATCGGACTGGAAACCTTGCGGGCACAACTAGATGATAAACCGAGTATTTTGTCAAAATTTCAGAGTTTAAAAAATTTCTACTGCCCAAAACGGCCCGGACGGCGGACGGACATTTCGGTTTTGGAATCAAGACCTCTTGAAACGGATAATGTAAAATTTTGAGGCACCATAACTTTCGACCTCCGACACTACTACAACGATTCATTATTCCAAGAATCTTTTCAGAAGATTTTTCGTGCTGGGAGCAACATTTCACTCAAATACGTCAAAACCTATTTACCGGTATAACATTAATAAAAGACAAATATAACAAAGGACAAATTTTAAGTCTGATTATTCTGAGTGAACCAATGACGCCCCCGTGGATTAAACGACCAAAGCAATTGATTATCGTGAGAATGGGGTGATTATAAAGATGATAATAAACTAAAATTATCGATGGCTGTAATCAAATGGACGGTATGTAGTAGAGTACTTGAGAACATAGGGAAGTTATGAGGGTTGAGCGTGAGGAAACGTTTTACTGCTGTAAAAAGGAAGTGGGGCGGTGCACAGGAGGCGGCCTCCGGTGCTAAGCGGGCGTTATCCCATTTCTTTATCTGATGGCGAAAGTTAAGGTTTTTTCCACCCTTGCGGCCCCCAACGGTATTACTCTGAGGCGGAGGTACACCCGGGGAAGGGGGCGGCGTTGCCATGACGACCCGTTTCCTACCAGCCTCCCCCAAAAAACCCCAATCACATACAGTCCCTTTTTACCCCCGTGAGTTTCTCTTCTTGGTGAGTGTGAGTGTAAAAGAGGGGAGGAACATTTTTTCTCCTGTGTACTATCGATCGGAGCTCCTATAGCGACCACCCCTGGCCAATACCTTCCTTCTTTTACTTATCTCGACACTCCTTGAGCGAAAATATAAAATGCCCAACGTTGCTTTTTCCCCAACATTCAGGAGGGAAACATTCGATAACTTCGTCGTGCTCACCCTCAAGACGGCAATGCAATAGACATGCTAAGTCAGTAGCTGACTGGTGTTAATCTTCTGGGCGATGGCACTTGGCGCGAACGTAATCCGCTCGATCTGTAGACCCCAGATTGGAAGGGCCTCGGCTCGGATGTAAATACCGCTAACGAGAAGGTCTGACTGGTCAGTGAGTGATGTAAATACCGCCGATAGGTCTTCATAATTCGCGCAAAATCACAAAATTCGTATACATCACCGAAGCAATAACAGCCGAACTGCTGTAAACAGAGCCAGATGCCATTGGGACGGAAGATTTTGCAGACATGACTTCAGAAGATGTTCAGGAATTGGTGGATGACCCAACTGAGGGAGTCAATTACAGTCATTAATCATTTGATATTCACTATTGTTTTCTGAAGTTTCTGAAGCTACTAATACTCGTATAAGGGTTAGAAACCCCAAATTGCGCTTAAATTAAGCTAATTACAATTTCGACCAATTCCATTTTCATGACACTTCCGCAGTCCAGAACGAGCCTTGAAAAGTGACCCTTACGATAAACTAGCACCTTTTGGAGAAAAAAAATCGCCCATTTTCAGTTGGCTGCGTGCCCGCAACCAATGGACCTAAAGAGCTCCAATTGGTTTCAAATCCCAGCAACTTCAACCTTCTTTAATTAGATATAAGGTGTGAATAAGTTCGTGGGAACACACTTATTTTTTATTTTTTTATTTTTTTACTGCAAAAAGTAACAACCGATAACTTTTTCAATATTTTTAGAGTTGCAAACTCCTCTACGGGTCACGAACAACATGGTATGTATACAAAAATTCACGATTACATGCAAGTTTGCAAGGTTGAGGTACCCTATTGGTTTATTATTCTTGGAATAATACATCGTTGTATTAAAGTCGGAGGTCGAAAATTTTGATGTCTCAAAATTTGTCATTATAATGACATTATTTATACATTGTATAAATACGTTTCAAAGATTCTATTCTATTTTTTTTTTAGATTCCAAAAACGAGGTGTCCGTCCACCGTCCGAGCCGCTTTGGGGTGTAAAAATCTTATAGACTTAAGTATTGGGAATGCACTCAAAACAATTTGGAATACGAACGAATTGTAAATGTATATCTGTAAACATTTGTGAATAAATTGAATTGAAATTGAAATCTTACTGCCCAAAACTTGCCATTCTAGACTTAATCTGAAATTCTGACAAAATACTTGATTTACCATCTAGTTGTGCCCGCAAGGTTTCCAGCCCGCTCGCCCAAACCCGTGGGACTAAAAAGGGGCTACGGGAGAAGATTATGATGGTTTTCGGGTAGGTGATATCGAGTGGGGTGTCGTTTTTTGAAGTATTTTTGGACGTAGACTCAATTTCTGGAGGTCCAAGAACCATCGGATTTCATCGAGATGATCTTTGGGGCTTTTGAAGGATGCCAGGAAGTCGAATGAAGTGTCGATTTCCGAGTAATTTCGGACGCATAATCCATTTCTTGGCGTCCGTTCACAAGAAAATGTTTGGATAATGTAAAGATTGACTACCTAAACTATGACTCGAGTCAGCAACGATTAAAAATTGTAATCTAATTAATTAATTTGAGTTTAATGTGCAATCGACAAACGTCACCCTCTTGAAGGCTTTCCAAGCTATTTGGAGCAAGAGACCCCTTTTCCAAAATGAACTCATACCTCTTACTCCCATGGCCGAATAGGTTGAAAAACCCCACCATACTAGAGGTTTTTTATATTAATAAGACAATTTCTTATAATACACTACAAATTATGTTGTATTAAACACTTTTTATTTTTGTAGTGCTAACGAACGTTGGCAAGCATATTGGCGACGAAACTTCCGCCCTCAGCTTTATGAAAAAATACCTATTTCAGGTGTTGAATTGTACCATTTGGTAAGGTTTTGAATCCAATAGGTTCTGGGTCGGCCTCGGCCTTGATTTCCAACAATCTTATCTTTAACAATGGATGCGGGGAGGTGATATCCTCTACGTTAATGATCTTAACTATCAATTTGATCTTTAATATTCTTCTATATGCCCACATCTCAAAAGCATCAATTTTTCCATTATTGCATCAGTTAGTGTCCAACTTGTTTGCCTTAAGGCTGCTCAGGTTCGTCAAAACCGACGAAAACGTTGCTCTGGAATTTCACGAAATTCGAAAAATTCTCAAAACTTAAAATTGAACATGCATAGTCACTTTTTGGAGACTAACTTGACAAATAATCAAGTTTTTCTAGAATCTCACTCCATTTTCAATAACCATTAAAAAAAAACCAATAATTATTATTGCGTTATAAGTTTAGATGGCACCAAAAAAAAAAAAAAAAAAAAAAAACTAAAAACTGGGAAATAGCTGCTATTCTTAGTTTATTTACGGCCCTGAAATTTGATTTCTCATATTTGTCTTAATCATTTTCCAAGACAAGATGGTGAATTTGAATTGAACGTACTTCTTGTATTTCAAAAGAGCAGAAAATAAGGTACCTAATAAGAGTGCTATTGTTCTTCAATGATTTGTGGGACTCTCACAATTCAGTTATCTTTTTCTGTATTGTGTCCTCATTGATTTCTTAACGATGAATCTATGAAGCATTGTGACTTGGTCACATCCAGAATAAATATTAACATTGATTTCTTACCAAAGTGACGTAAATGAAGAAGGCGATTCCCCTGAAGATAGTCCGTTGTCGGCCAAATAACACGAAGTCTTATCAACCGTGCATCTTTCCTTCCGACTCGGATCGGCCAAAACAAAGTCGAGGAACGGCCTTGCCCAACACAAATACAACGCCAATTATTCGAAAAATGTCGTAATTTTTTGACGGAGGAATTCCCCGCTGAGCCAGGGACAGAGTAAAAAGTAGAAAGTTTCGTCGAGAAGGACCATCAAGTATAACAAACAACATTTTCAATCGCACGATGAAAAAGAGCGGAGAAACCTTTTTTTGAATTCCAAGCGAGTCAGCAGGTGTTAAATCTTCACTTTCTCTACTAAAACAACCTCGCGCCTGAAACAGTTTTAGCAGAAATCGTGATGGTTTAATCCTCTTATAATTGTTAAGGAATAGTTCATGTCGTTAACGAGCTTATTGCGATAAGGGGAGCCCAGAGCCGCAAAAAAAGGTCGCCCATCTTCAGAGAAAATCTAATAAACAAGTCGAATAGCTGCCATCTAATACGAATATAATGACTGATGATGGAATCGACGGAAAAAATTACAAGAATACCCTCGAGCCGTCGATCCCGCTGGGTGAAACAGAACTATTTCGTCAATTAATGCTTGATAAGGTGCCATACATCACGCGGTGGCTGTCGTGACTGGAGCCTCAATTGCCAAGTCGATGACACCAAACTTTAGCTTTGAAAATTGAGGGCTACTTACTCACGATTGGACGTTGAGAAAGTCACTCTCGTTAAAGGCTC